>OX940862.1:19167500-20417500 GCA_954871525.1 Parietaria judaica | reverse complement strand
ATGAAGAGAAAAGTTGAGAGAGAGAGAACCTGAGGACTTCGTTGTCTCTCTCGACTTCACTGACTTCAGCGAAGAAGCCTTTGAGAAGCAAATCATCTTCCGTCGCGGAATCTCCCATGGCTCTCCGACGAGACTCCGGCGACCGATCCGGCAAGGCAAGGGTGAGCGAGACGACTCGGGCGAGTTGTACGGTGGATGGCTCGGTTCACCTTCTTCTTCGGCTTTGGCTTCTTCAGCTCCAAATGGGCTTACAGTGGATTGGGCTTTCTTTATATGGGCCCATTCAAACAGATCACATTATACACAAAGTAATATTCACAAACTACTCTAAATTCGAAATCTCTTTGCTTCAATCAACTATGTATTATACAGTTTCGTATTATTTTATTTTAGTTATTTACTTTAGTATTCCATTAAACTAGTTTGCATTTTGCACATTCCATTAATAGCAGCAAAAGTATACGTTTTATCAGTTTATTTAATTATCTTAAACTAGCTTAGTGAAAGGGCTTTATGTCCTAAGACTGGGTTTCCGCCCACATGAGCCCACAATAATTAATATTGATTAATTATGTCGTAACGGGCTTTGATTAGTAAAGTCCAATTTATAACTATGATGTTTATTCCTAAACTTCATTAATGTAATTTTGGAGAATATCCAGCCTCTGTCTCTCTCCAGTCGCATCGTCACCCTCCCTCCCCGGGATTCGCACCACCGCCTATTCTCCACGGTGGAGTCTTCATTTATCTCCGGCGTTCGACTAGCATTGATCCGGCCTCCGACGTAGTGACTATTGCAGGCATTCCGTTTGTGTGGTGGACACTAATAGGCTTTAATCGGTGAAAATGCTAGTTGATTGGCAAAGAAAAGGTGGTCTCGAGTTGTTGATTGCCTTTCTAGCAAGTTCATTCGTTGGGATCAGAGGGCAATGGGCGTATGAAGAACTGACAAGAATTGAAAGTAAATAGGCTGACCATGAAGCTTTCGTGCCCGAAGAGAGACAAAGAAGAATATCTAGAAAATCGTCAAGCATGCAACAAGAGGTACATTTATTTTATGTTACGTGATTCATTGAATTTAAAGATTACAACTTAACTAATATTTTCGCTATTAATTAACTCAGGGATTCATGAAAAATCCTATCATGAGCTCACAAAAAACCACGGCAAACTAGCCCAATGATCTTCTTCCTCCTTCAAACCCCTTCTGATCCACAAAACTCCGAAGGCGGGCTGTTTGCCACCACGTAATTGCCAGCCAATAGGCACATGCCATGACGACCTCGTCACCAGCCGCACACGCCTTTACACTGCCTCCCTGCCTTGGTCATAAAATTTACGACACGGAGCACATCGACCCGATTCAATACCTAAATATTGGGTACTAATTTCCGCTCAACTCAATTGAAAGTCGGGAAACAAAAAATGAAAGGAACGTGTGATATTCCCCACCGATATCCAGCATTCCTATCCAAAAATTGAAACCCTAAGTGTAAGTAGTATGATAAAGTTGGAGACAAATATGCATGGACTATGATGCTGTGAAAGATTTTTCTTTTTTAAAAGTGGTAATTATCGATCACAGACTTTTTGGAAAGGGTGTTGAGGAAGAAAAGAGCACAACTAACGTGAACTTTTTGCATTATAATATGACCAACAAAATTACTATACGATGGTTGCTTTGACCCTCCCAAGAGGGACACTAAATATCACCATCGGATTATATTGTCCATAACATATCATCATAATGGAACCTTATTGGAGTACTGTCACTGTAAATGATAAATGTTATGGACTCCACTCAATATTACTTCTCAGTTACTTTATATAAACTAAAACACTAGTTCTAAATTGTTAGCTTATTTTAAATGTGAAAGACAAGCTAAGGACAAGTAATGTATACAATACATAGATTAAATACGAATAAAAAAATAAAATAAAAGGCCAAATAAAAATATGGAGTAACACTTTAATATTAAAAAATCATAAAATTTTATTATGTTATTGCGTGAAAATTTAGTCATGTTAGCTTATTAAATGAAATCTCAAACGAATTATGCGAGAAGACAACAAGTTTAAAAATAAACACGAAGGTTAAACAAAGATAATTCTATAGAATCGGTATCAAACAAAAATATTAAATAATTGGAGTTATTAATTTATCAAGTATTAATCTATTTTTTTACGACCGATAATAATGTGAAATGCATGTTTTTTTGTATTTATTTATTTATTATTTAAATGGATGATAAAACAATAATATGAGTCATATTATATGACTGATTTATCGAAAAGAAAAAACTACAGTAAAAAATTTATTATTAAAAAAGTTCAACGCCTTATAAAAATATGGTTTTAGAAAGTTTACTATTAATCAAATGTCCATATTTGTTTGTTTATTTAATCTTTGTATTTCTATCCATACGTAATTTTCAATTTTGTAAATATATTGGTCATTTACAGTTTTTTATTTGTATATTTGTCTGACTGGACTACATAAAAAATCAGGAGCAAAATAAAAATACAAAACAATAATTGTGGTATAAATTTTACAAAATAATGGGTGTCGACCAATATTTGTTCAAGAATAAAACGCTATCCAAAGTTTTAAAATAAAATATAATAAAAAATAGCTCATTGTGGCTCTGCATAGACAGACAGACAAGACACAGTCCCACTTGGTCAATTTTGATAACTTCTCTGGCTCTGGATTGCACATCCCAAAAATGTTATTTATAAATACTTTTTTGTAATTATTTGATTAATTAATAAATCACAGAACTCTCTCTCCACCTATTTCCCTCCTTTTATTTGACTTAACAAACCCCAGAACAGAGGAAAATTCAAGGCTCCAAGATTACAAGAGACAATTAACAGAGCCCAAAATGATAAACTAAAACCATATCATAAGATAAATATGTTATATTTCACTTGAAATAGTAATAATAATTTTTAATTTAATTTAGGAGGTTGCTATGCATTTGGGCTCCCAAGTGAGAGGCCTCCTTTGCTTTTCGTAGCAGCCCTTAAACGACGACACCAAGAAGCCGTCCACTCTGTGGCCCTCCAAAACGACACGCTGTCTCTTGTCGTTTTCCACGGTTTTGCTGTCGTTGGAGACTTTGGTCCGCCAGAAGTACTCGTAGTGGTTCAGCCTCCCGCCCGGCCCACGCGGCCTCGGGGGCAGAGAAGCCGCCACGAGCCCCGACTTCTTCTCCGCCGCCTCATCGGGATTGTTCCTCCTCTTGTCCGCCATTACGGCTAGCTTATGGAAGCTTATCAACCTCGGCTCCGTCGCAAAGTCGAGTTTCCTCCTCGTCGCCGCCTCGTAAACGGCCTCGTCTTCTTGCTCCTCCTCCTCCTCCACTTTCTCTTCTACTTCTACTTCTTTCTCGGGATCTTCGGTTTTCCCCGAGAACATGAGAACGAGGCGGCCGTCTTGGCGCTGAGCGGCGAAGTTCCTCTGCGAGGCCGGGACAGAGACGGCCTCGACCACGAGGCGGCCGTTGACACGGTGGCTGCGCATCCGGATCGTCGGTGATCCGTGTCCGCCGCAACGAGATGAAAGCGACGGGAGAGGCGGGGGGAAAGATTTTCTCGCCGGAGAAGGACTTGACTTCACCGGGGTGTGCTCCTCCTGCGAAGACTTCTCCCGGCAGGCGGGCTGACCGGCTTCCTCCTTCTGCGAACACTCGGATTCAGAGTCACTGACGTCGGAGGAGGCCGAGAAGCCGTCGGAGCCTGTCTCGGACCCGAGGCTCTCCGTGCAGACCTGGAGGCTGTTCTCGCTGAGCGAGCTCTTCGCCTGCTTCACCAGCGGGTGGACGTACGGTGGCGGAAGCGACTTCGACGCTCCGGCGTCGCTCGACGCCTTCTGCGAGATTATCGAGCTCCATATGTCGAACTCCTTCTTGATCTCAACCCGCTCCTCCTCCTCTTCCTCTCCGTCCTCGCCGGAGCTGGACGACCCGGGAACCGGGCAATTCAGCGAGAAGTCCTTAGACGAAGCGACCCTCTTCATGGGCGGAGGAGAGACGTCGCCGAGGCCGCTCTGCTCCATCCATTTCTTCGATGACATGTCGGCGGAGAGCGTGCGCCGCAGCGAGGCGCCCCGTCTCCCGCCTCCGGAGTCGGAGGCGAGAATGGCGACGGCTATGCCCTGCTTGGTGGTGCCCCTGATCGCCATGGTTTCCGATCAGGAGAGGAGGGTTGAAGTGAAGTGAATGAAGGATTGATGGATGGCAGAAACTGGGAGAAGGGAATGAGGTATTTGTAGGAAGGCAAAAGGCTAAGCTAATGGAAGGAGAGGAACCTTGTCCAGTGGGCCCCACGAGAAACGCCACCATGAAAACGACCTTCCTTATTTGTTCATGCATTCTTTATTCTATTGTTTCTAAAAAAAGCACCCTTCGTTCTTCACAATAATACTCTCGAGTGAAGAACATAGAGGCATATACGACAAACGATTATACGTATTATTATTAATTAAGAAGTAATTAATCTGTTAGTTTACCGTTAATGAACAGTTTTGTTCATCTGTTAATCTTACAAAAAGTCGACTTTTATTTTATTTTATTTATTATTAGGCGTGTGGTGCTACCGTGCTCTATTTGAAGCTTTGGTATATTTTTCTTCTTCTTGTGTTCAAATTATATCGTTAAATCTCGTCTAAATTTAAGGGAAGAATCTTTAATTTTGTAATTTTTTATTTCAATGAATATTTTTTTTTCAAAAGAGAGTCAAAATAATAAAAAAGTTCTATTATAAAAATTACCAGACGGTTTTTAAGGTTTTGGAAATTATCGATGAGTACGTGGTGATTTATCGATAAATTGATATTGATAATTGCGCGATGTCGTTTTATGTCTTATCGTGTATATTTTTTCCATAAAAAAGTTTGAATTTATAAAGAAAGAAAAAAACAGTACAAAGTTATGGGATTCAGATGAATAATTAGATTAAAAACCGACAAGAAAGTTATATGAAAATAAAAATAAATAAGAAACAACCATTTCATCAAAAAAGACTATGAAAAATACTAGTAATTTTGGTTTGCTAAATTTACATCGGTAACTTTATTAACATATTTAGGAATAATTGTAGTAGTAAAAACTAAAAGCACTGGACTGTGTGTTTAATCAGTTATTCTTCTGTCTTTCTTTACCTCTAAAAAATATATTCTTTCTTTTTGCTATTTTTAATATATTTCTTTTGCCGACCACAGCATTATTGATTTGATAGTAATACTTTCTGTGCTCCTTCTTAGTAAGTTGAAATGCAAGTGGAACAGTAAGCGAATTTCAGCACTAAATTTATACTAATCACGTGCAACTTATAATTAGTTTTATGATTAAAATAATATTAAAACATTACTTTATAGTAATAGAATTTATGATGAGAAATAATTTGAGAGTTAGATTATTCAGAATTTATACTAGACTAGTGGTCATTAGCTTATTATTATTTTTTAAATAATGTTGAAAAAAAATATATAAGAATTTGATTTTTGCTCTACTAAGTACTTATCATACTACTAAGGTCAAATACATATCAAAGAGGGAGACCCTTGACTTGAGGCTTCAGATAAACACCGTTCAATAATAGTACGGACACGAAAATGTGTAGATTAGGTTGTGAGTGTGTAATAATTTATTATATGTGTATATATATTTTTAGTGGACATGATAAAATTATTGAGAATTAAAAAAATTAAATCCAAAAAAGTGTCAATCATGAGCCTGAAATTGGTCCCAGAAATTGAAATGGAGTTTCTTTTAATTCTTTAGGAACATGGACAAGTGGTACTACTAACCTTCTTTTCATTTAAACGCACATAAATAAAAAAGAACAGATTCTCATCGCTCCTTGTCCTCTTTTTCATCGCATCAATGAGAAGCACTACTAAAAGCTCTCTGTTATTTCATTCTTTTACTCAAATAAAAAAAAATAACAGCGGCAAAAACACCTAAGTTATAGTTAATTGGTGAGGTAGTACGTATCGGCTTCTTCTTCTTCTTCTTCTTCTTCTTCTTCTTCTTCTTCTTCTTCTTCTTCTTCTTCTTCTTCTTCTTGAATACCCAAATTCAATAAAAATAGTAGATTTGTTTAATTTTTGATAAAAGAATTAATTAAACAATCAATTTTTTATCTATAAAAAAATGTTAATAGAAATACATGTATCACTTCCACAAGATTTTAACTTTATTTTTTTTAAAGATAATTCAGGTCCTTCTCTATTATCATTTTTAAAAAATTAAAAGGAGTTATTGTTTTACTGAAAATTTAAACATTTTTTCATTATAAGAGATTAAAATATCTACCAACACAACTGATTTTAATTTTGATACTTTTATCGCTATTATGCGAAATATGAACTAAACTACTGAAAGCTCATTAGTTGCTAGTTTTAGATACTAATTAATCTTCTGTTGTCGAAACAAATATTTTTTTAGCAAACAAAATACATAATTAGATATGGTTTTACAAATTAATAATTTAAAACATCAATAGACAAATTTAGAATATTATTTGAAATAAATTTTTTTCTAAAATGAAAAATAAAATAAACACCTTGATTAAAAAAAAAAAGAGTTATAAAGATAATGAGCAAACATATTCAGCAAAACAATATTACGACCATATATATGAGATGAGGGTATAAAATAATTTGACATTACTAAAATATTAAATCATTACGAGAGATGCAAGAAGAGGAATTTTTGTTTTTGAAAGTAATTTTGGAAAACCGTATTAGATAATTTGTAACACATGCTATGAATCTAATAATAAAAATTAGTTTTGTGATTATAATGGTCATGACTAATATGAATCGCAATCATCATTATCTATTGACTATAGTCTATAGGCCAAAATAACAAAACATAAAGCACCTATCTACGCCTTTAAACCCGTCCATGCAAACCATATTATAATCATTAATCGCTCATATTTACAAATTAAGACCTTACCATATACTGATATTATTATATAGGCAATGAAGTATACGTGGAACGGCCACCACGAAGAAGGCATAATATAATTGAGATATTTACGATATTATAAGTATGTAATCGTATACCATGTATGCTCCGCATATTCTCCATTTCTTTTCTAGTGGTAATCATACTTAGAAATTATAAGACGTTGTCGAAATCCAATTGCGTTCATATCTCGTTAAGGTCGTACGAAGCATGCAGACACATTTACAATTAAACTATGAAAGTATTAATAATTCTAGCACTTTTTATTAAAGTTGAGACGTATGCGCGTTTCTAGCTTTATAAACATTATTCTACATGGACGAAATTAGACATCGATCGATAATAATACTCTTTCGTAGCATTTTGATGTTATTGTCATTTTTTTAAAGAATAAACCAACACATGACTTGATACAAGATTGGTATTTACACCATCATAGAATCCCTATTATAAATTGTAAAATATAGGTGGTAATAGCAGTAATTGGACTCAAGTTTTAGACATTTTCCGGTCATTTGCTCAATTCTATTTATAAAAGTTTAAGTACTCAAGTCTTGATCTAAGATAAGTTTTTTTTTTTTTTTTTTCACTTCATTATGGCACTCCTATTAGTTTATAATAATGTGTCATTGCTTGTGTCTTCAAAATAAAAGGCAAGAAATAAATGTGAGTCCGATGACACGTCACTATAAACTAACAAGAAAAATATAATGAAGACGAAAAATACAGGTCTTATACTTTTATGTGACTCGGAAATTTAACTTTTATAAATAAAATTTGGAGTATACGACCGCTAATTTTCCATTAATTCGAGGACACTTTTTTGCTATTATGGCAAAATAATATAATATATAGGTATGAGTGTGAGTGTGATTACCAATTAGGTAAGGCAAAAAGCGAAAGTGATTTGGATGATGAAAATGGCTTAAGAAGGAAGCAAAGGAATTACTTTGGGATAAGCCAATATGATTGGGTGGACACAAACTCATGACCTCACACTAAAAGCCACGAGAATCTTCTAAGTTTTTATTCACATTTACACGCTAAAAACGACCAAACACACTAATTCCCTTGCTAGCCCTAAAGAATAAACATCAAATATGTATGTGTACGTGGAACAAATCTACACCGTCACATCTTGATCTTGCCCTAATATCTGCGTGTCTATCTATATATACGATCCAAACAATGAAAAGTCTAGTATCAGTGGTGTATACGCTCACCTCACCAAACGAGTAATGAAAAGGTAGTGACGTTGATATATATATATATATATATATATATATATATATATATATATATATATATCATTATAAATTTCTTCGAAGTTAAAAACGTCAAGGTGTTTGGACAATGATCTCTCGAGGACTCCAATAGCAACAACGAACCTTTTAGAATTATGCCCACGCTCGCGTCTTGGCAAAACAACGAGGAAAGCGGAAGAGAACAATAGTGTTGTTATTTTTATGAATATTTGTTTGAAGTACTAACGGTCATGCAATTCTTTCAAAATATCGCGAAGAACAATACTCGTATCTTTCCCGTATGGGCCGGGACTCTTTCGGGCACTCACATTTCTCCGCTCATACTTTGTTTGTCTTATGAGTGGAAGTGGCGAAAAAGAAAAAGCTGTGCATGAGATTCACCTTGTCTGGCTATAAAGCAAAACCACTGAATAATAGCCCACAGAGGCAATCTATCTATTTGCACATCTTATATGGCTTTGTTCTCTCCTTTGTTGTCTTCAATTGGTTCACTCAATTTCTTCCAACCAGCTGGGATACCATGTATATATCATGTTATATATTATAATTTTGAAAGGTGTAGATGTATATGTATAAAAGATTGCGCATATATGCAAATATATGTGGCCAAATTCTATACACCAAAACTTATGATGGCTAGTTGTGATGTTCAAGGCTCTACTTCTATTATGCATGTTGAAAGATATTATTCAATGGCATGCATTGAAATTAATTCCATATATGTGTATCTATAGTTACATTGCTTATTATTATCACATATTCATAATATGTATTTCATTTTAATTGACTAGCAGCTATTTCTTTTTAAGTACTTAGTAATATCTTTATGAGCCTTTTAAGCTTTGTTTCTTTATGAGTATTTTTATGAATATTTTATTATTGAATGAGAAATTTCTTGAAAATAGTGGCATATATATATATATATATAGGGATAATAGCGGCATAAGTCCTCAACCTTTACTCAACTGGGGCGGCATAGCCCCAACCCCATTTAATAGCGGTATAAGTACCAAAAGATGATTTCCGTCCATATTTGACTAACGGAAGTAGTCAACGTTTGCGCGTTCAACTTCTCGTCAACGTGGACGCCACGTAATCCGACATGTCACCATACACGTCATCCTCGTGTCATCAAATTTAATGCAAAATTAAGGGTGATGGAGGGATTCAATTAATTTTGCATTAAATTTGATGACGCGAGGATGACATGTATGGTGACATGTCGGATTATGTGGCGTCCACGTTGACGAGAAGCTGACCACGCAAACGTTGACTACTTCCGTTAGTCAAATATGAACGGAAATCATCTTTTGGTACTTATACCGCTATTAAATGAGGTTGAGGCTATGCCGCCCCAGTTGAGTAAAGGTTGAGGACTTATGCCGCTATTATTCCATATATATATATGTGTGTGTGTGAACATATATGTACGTAAACTATTGCTAAAGTCTCTAGTAACTTTTTTTCTTTTCCTCCGATAGAAAACACGTAAAACAAGTTATGGAAAGAAAATAAAATCTTAAAATTCTCAGAATTAGCCAATTGCCGGGAGTAGGTGTGGCAATATGGAGCTAAACACGAGACACAACACTGTTACGACGCGATGTAAATGAGTTTTGGTCGACTATAAATGATTTTGAGTTTAACCGTATCGAACACGATTAAATAACGGGTGAGCACGACACGAACACGATAACATGATGAGACCCAAATAGATACGATTAAAAAAACAAGATTCATTTTATGCATTATTTATCTTATTAAATATTCTAATACTTATTATATATGCAATTTATATTTTTAATTTGATTAATTATGTTTTTTTAATTGAAGAATATAGAAAATTATTATTTAACTATAAAATTTCAACTGATATAATTAAATAAATTGAAAATGGATCTAATGTGAATTAATTTATCATCTAAAATTTTGAGTCTAGTAAATAAGTCGAGACTATAAACACAATATGTAAATCAGACAGAATTAGGTTTAATTCTCTAGCACGATTAGTACATGGAGTGGGTGGGTCAAGATCTACTTAATATATATATATAACACTATATAAAACACGAATTATAACGTCTAGTCGGGAGATCCTTACGCCATGTTCTCACACGAGGCACGAGGCTGTTGCTATAATGTTTTTATGATTGTTTAAATGCAATCTTTAGGCTCGGAATTTCTTCATGAGTGTTTTATGCATATTGTTCAAAATCAATCATTACATATGTATATATTCAGATTTCGTTTCAACATGAATAGTCAATAACTCTATATACAGGCTAGCTAGGAATCAAATTGATACATTTGACCTATTAGGCAAATTAATAGTGAGACATAGAAGCTTAATAATAATATATATCTAAAAATAAGAATGGATGAGTAAATAAAAAAAAAGTGAAAAAGAAACAAAAATATATTAGTTTTCGTTTCAACATGAATAGTCAATAACTCTATAGGCTAGCTAGGAATCGAATTGATACATTTTACCTACATAGGCAAACTAATATTGAGAGAGAGAGCCCAAGTAATAATATCTAAAAAAACTGATATAAATAAAGAAACAAAAAGTGAAAAAGGAATACAAAAATAAATAAATATTAGCAATTAAGAAGTGGTCTGTGGTATATAATATATATAGGCCTATAAGGTGTCACCCGTATAGGTAATGGCTAAGAAGAAATAATAAACAAGGAAAACGGAATGTTTGAATAGATAAGATAAAAAGAGATTTATTAGACACACTCCATGATCATACGCGAATTTGCTTTGTCATGGAACCTTTTATGACATAAGAACGCAACTCAACATTAATTTATGTTTTTTGATCTCCTTTCTTCTAGGCATTTTCCATTTAGATCCCCTTCTCTCTCTCTCTCTCTCTCTATATATATATATATATATATATTTATTGCATTTGCTTAGAAATATATTTTGATTCCCTAGACATAGTAGAGAGTATAATTATTGTCTTTAAGCGAAAATATTCTCAAAATACATAAATCATACTCTTATTATTTTGTTGACTCATTTTTAGTCTAACCTTAAGTGAGTGAAAAGGATATGCATTTGGGACAGATTAGTAGAGATAAACATACACGAGATTTACTTCATTAACTTTATTAACGAGATGCTTACTTCAGAAGACTCACTATAGTCTTGTGAACAAATGAATGTCACGAAAAAAAGAATCTCTCAAGTAGTGAGAGCCAAATCGGAGTAATGCGGTGCGACAAAGTCTACTTGATGACAACTAGTGACGGAGCTAGGATTGACGTCCTAGCATGTGCGTGTGTTCATTCTCAATTTTTAAGTGTTACAAATATTTAGTGTCATTAAAGATTGACAGTATATGAAAGTGTTTCTAGTCCTCTCTATGTTAAGACAGATTCTCAACATTAAATAATATTAATCGATTTAGTTTTTGTTACTTCAATTATAACTAAAACATAGTATTTGGTGTCTTACTATATTAAATACCTGGCTTCAGTCACTATTGACAATTAACTTCTTCTTCTGATTAGCAAACATGACTGTAATACTCTATTTGTGGGAGCAGGCTATATGGCTACGTATTTTTGACGACTTCGTACGTCTGCGAATAAAGTAAGGTCGGCCCAGATGAAAAAGTGATCCCGTGTTGGAGTGTTCCGAGGACGTGTCAAATGGCATCTGGATTCTTCAAACCCGAAACCGTGATGATGTTGTTCCGATGATGGTAGCCCTTTTCCGGTGCCATGCACGTGAGCAAATATTCATAAATCCATATATCAAACTAACACGGTTGATTTAAGCATGCGGTTTAGGATAAAGAAAGTATATATTATGCAATATTATAGGCAAAGAAAGCATAAAGTCGAGTTGAGTTGTCTAATTGGTCGAGTTGAGTCACTCTCTCCACCAGCCAATGGAAAATCAGCAGACATATATAGTGGTCATTAATATTTTAAGTGAAATGTGAGTACGTACGTGCATTATTATTGATGAAAAAGTTGGTAATTTATTTAATCTCATATAAGAATGATTTAATCCATAATATTCCACTGTTGCGGTTTGATTATGAGTTGACTTGTCACCATGAGATGATTTAGAATCAGAACATCATCAATCATTATAACAGTAATCCGAATGACGTCCTAACATAAATTATTATTATACTGTTAATTATGAAGGCAATAGCTGTATATACTATATAGAGTAGATATTTAAATCATAAATAAATTCTTATGCGGAGTATTCCTCCACTGATCATGTATTTATGAGTCACTAACGTTTCGGCCTTTCTTTTACGAAAGATGTGCAGTTTTAGCCCTTTTATTTTGTAGATAACAAACTTGGTATTTTTACTCACGGTGTTTTTTTTTTAATAATATAATTGTAGATTTAGTTTATATTTGAAATAGAAAAAAAAAAACATCTTTATGATTTGAATATAGATTTGACCTCTTAATTATTAATTCATAATTTTTTTTTATATAGACCATTCTAAAAGTATTGGTGAAATAACAAAATCTATTTTGGACTAAAATCATATATATATATATATATATATATATATATATATATATTTTAAAAGAAAAATTAAGTGACGGTCAAAAGACCAAATCACGCATCAATCATAAAAATGACATTTATGCTATTTTTGAAATGAAAAATCAAGCCATACTTTCACTACTTTTGGATCTAATAACCACTTCTGCACTTCGTAATACAAAGAGGCCAACGACGCGGATAACTCTACATTATATTAGGGGTGTACAAAAAAGACCCTTAACCGAATCTAAAACCGATAACATTAATTTACCGATTTTTTCACTACCGAAAATTTATGCTTTTTTTGAAATACAAAAAATTGCGGTTTAAACCGCTACCGCTTTTTGCTAAATGGTAGCGGTTATGGTTTTCACGGTAAAAACCGCTACCGATTACCGATTAACCCGATAATAAATTTGTATGTTTTTATACATTTAAAAATAGATAAATGTACGACTTTTAGCATTTAAGATCTATATAACAATGTTTTGACATGGATTTTCTTATTCATTGATTCATTCAATCTTATTTTATTTGAACAGTTTTTGTTTTTGTTGTTATTGCAATTATTTTTTTCCATTTGAATAAGAATGAATAAAGGCCGTAAGAGTAATGACTCCATTTGAATTATTTCATCAATTAGTTTTTTTTTTATATTTAGATTATGTAGTATTAATTTGATTTTTCAAATATACGATGATTTTATTGCGTTTTGTAAAAATGCGGTTAAAACCGAAGTTTAACCGAATTTAAAACCGATATATCGGTAATTGGTAAAATTGGTTTTAAACTTAAATAGTGCGGCTTTCGGTTCTAAAATTGAAAAAACCGAAAATGCGGTAATCTGTATAAATAGGTATGAAAACTGAACCGAAGACTCGTTTGTTCACCCCTACATTATATATTAACATATATATTATCACACAATATTTATATCATTTTGCAGGATATGATAGAATTTATTCTTTTAGAATGGCTTTAAAGGCAATTAATCTCAAAATATTATATTATTAAACCAATTTATATAGGGTTAATTGCGGCAATAATACACAACCTTTGGTCAACCGGGGTTTTAGCTCCCCAACATTTTAAAGTGTGGGAAAAAATACACAACGTTTGTTGAATGTAAAATCCGTTGGTCCTTCCGTTAGGGATGTTAAATTCTGCTGATGTGGCATCGTTAAAAGGTCAAATGGACTGCTAGCTTGTAATATAAATTACATAACCTAATTAATAAGAATAAATATAATCATATTTTAAGTATGAGTAAAAAAATAAATTAAAACTTTAAATTCACGAGCAATAACTTATTTAACGCGTAGTTCCTATTTTAAACTCGTGCTTCAATATTATTCATATCTTTACCATGTCGTTATATAAATTAAAGTTTTTTTTAATAATCGGTCGTTTTCCAAAAAAAATAGTTGTTTCTAAAACTGTCGTTATGTAATATTGTCAAATTTTAGTCATGTTTAATAATCCGTCTTTTTTCAAAATTTTAGTCATGTTCGACGAAGAGTCTGATAAATTTTTAGGGGGAGTAAAAATTATTTATTTATTTTAAAGTATTAATTTTTTTTAATCATAATTAAAATGTGATTTAATTTATTCTTATTAAATTTAGGGGGAGTAAAAATTATTTATTTATTTTAAAGTATTAATTTTTTTTTGAATCATAATTATAATGTGATTTAATTTATTCTTATTAATTAAGTTACATATTTAATATTACAAGTTGGCATTTCATTTGGCAGTTTAACGATGCCACATCAGCATGATTTAACATCCCCTAACGGAAGGACCAACATGTTTTACATTCAACAAACATTGTGTATTTTTACCTACACTTTAAAAGGTTGGGGACCTAAAACCCATGTTAACTAAAGGTTGTGCATTATTGTCGCAATTAACCCATTTATATATGATGAACATGATTCCTTCATCCTACTAATTACTACTCTAGTTATAGAATAGGTAGCATAAAGGAATTGCTTAGGGTATCATTATATAGCTTAATTGACCATTACGTACATATAATTTAATCTCGCTTCTTTTTTAAAATTTTTATATAATATTTTGGGGTTGCTTTTTATATAAATAAAGTTTGACCTACATTTAAAATAATGCTATTTTTATATTAGTGGTGTATGACTACAAGGATAATGACCAATTAGAAGTTAAGAGATGTCTTTCCACTAACTACTCTATAAAATACTACCAAAAAAATATATTAATAAGTTCAAATAATGCAAAGGCATATCTTAATTAGGGTCCATGTAATATGAGTAAAGCTCAATAACAAAAGCTAATTATCCATTAATTCAAGGGCACGATCGAATTGTCCTAATGATTCCTTTTAAATCTTTGTTAAAAGAATTATGCGTTGAAACCTTTATAATTTTCATATATACTTAATGTTTGCATTAAAATTATGTGTTTATTATGCTTAATGTGACAAATGTATTTTTTCAAGGGCCACGTAATGACTAGTGAGGTTAATATACCGCAAAGAAATCATATTTTTTGGGGCTAAACCATAATTTTTATCACGAGGTTATAATTAAAATAATTAGGCTTGAGTTATTTCACACAAAAATTAAGCTAAAAAAGTAAAAAAATATCACAAAACTATCATTGGACTGAACATAATTCTAATGAAATTATTATTCAAAATATTATCACATTATTGAGCTTTGATCACCCTTTTGGAAGAAAAAAAGAAGAAGGAAATAATAAACATAGAGATAGCTTTAATAATACACATCTTTGTATTAAAATGGATATTTTTATTAATGATCCCAAATTAAACGTCGTACTTTTGACTACAAAGCATGCAAATGAAAATAAAGTTCGTCTCTTTATGAAAATAAAAGGAAGAAAAAGGAAACTTTATTGACTGATGAAATATTGTCGAGTTATTTTAGACCACCTTAATATAAAATTTATTATTAGTCAATAATATTCTTTTCCTTTCAATATTGCTCATTTCTTGAGGCATTTATAGGTTAGGGTTTTAATGCTATTGTGGTCCATAAGATTAGGTTTCAATTGGGTATCATCTTAAAAATATTTCAACTTATTGATTCTCTTAATTTAGACCATATAGATAATCTGTTTGTTATAAATTCTCCTTAAGATTTATATATTTTCTTATGTCACATCTAATTTTATTAAATATTAACGTATTCATTTTCACAATTTATTCGTTGATTGACATTATTTACAATTAACTTGCTTACATATGTGAGCACTGAGTACTAAGTTGCTTTACCATAATATTTGTTTTTTCTGCTAGGTTTTGTGGGTTGTTTAAGTGGGAAAAGAAGGTTAAAATAAAACAGAAAATATATTTAAAAAATTACTAATTACATAATTGCATCCCTTGTTATTATATATATATTTATATATATATATATGGAAACTTGAAAAAAAAATTCCCAAAAAAGCAAGTTCTACCCCTTTTGTTCCTTACTTTAATAAATCTGAAAATTTATTCCCCAACTCAATTTTTACCACAATTTTGACAAAAATATCCTCTTTTACCATTTTTTTTACTCACTGTTTTCACCCCTCTCTGTGTGGTTGGACCGTTTTTTGCTCCAATTTGGACCGTTTTTTGTATCTTTGTAGACAGTTTCTTGGTTTCCAAAAAAGGCTTAGACACTTTCATGCATAGACTTAGACACTAAATAAAGCCTAAGTAGACACTTCTAAATTTTCAAAATAAAGTCCATCAGATTATTAACTGGTTTAAATTACAAGTCTAAATATAGTTAGATACTTTTTAACATAAAAAAGGATTGTTTTGTGCATCTTTGTAGACACTTCTAAAAAAGTGCGAAATATTGGTTAGACTGTTTTTTGCCTCATTTTGTACCGTTTTTGGTATTGGCTTAGACAATTTTTAAGTTTCGGAAAAAGCCTTAGACAGTTTCATGCATACTTGGACACTAAATAAAGCCTAACTAGACACTTCTAAATTTTCAAAATAAAGTTCATCAAATTATTAACTAGTTGAAATTACAAGTCTATATGTAGTTAAACACTTTTTAACATAAAAAATGATTGTTTTGTACATCTTTGTAGACACTTTGAAAAAATATGAAATATTGGTTAGACAGTTTTTTTCCTTATTTTGGACCGTTTTTTATGGTATTGGCTTAGACAGTTTCTGGGTTTCGAAAAAAGCCTTAGATAGTTTCATGCATACACTTAGACACCAAATAAAGCCTAATTTTTAAATTTTCATTCTTAGGCTTTATTTAGTGTCCAAGTCTATGCATGAAATTGTCTAAGGCTTTTTCCAAAACCTAGAAATTGTCTAAGCCAATACAAAAAACGGTCCAAAATGAGGCAAAAAACGGTCAAACCAATATTTTGCACTTTTTTTAAAGTGTCTACAAAGATGCACAAAACAGACATTTTTTATGTTAAAAATTGTCTAACCACATATAAACTTGTAATTTCAACAAGTTAATAATTTGATTGATTTAGTTTTGAAAATTTAGAAATTAGGATTTAGTTGGTGTCTAAGTCTAAGAATGAAACTGTCTAAGGCTTTTTTCGAACCCAAAAATTGTCTAAGCTAATACCAAAAACGGTCCAAAATGAGGAAAAAATATGTCTAACTAATATTTCGTTTTTTATAGTGTCCACAAAGATGTACAAAACAATCATTTTTATGTTACAAAGTGTTTAACTACATATAGACTTGTAATTTCAACTAATTAATAATTTGATGAACTTTATTTTGAAAATTTAGCAGTGTCTATTTAGGATTTATTTAGTGTCCAAGATCTATGCATGAAACTGTCTAAGGCTTTTTCCGAAACCTAAAAACTGTCTAAGACAATACCAAAAACGGTACAAAATGTGACAAAAAACGGTCTAACCAATATTTTGCACTTTTTTAGAAGTGTCTACAAAAATGCACAAAACAATCCTTTTTTTTTTTATGTTAAAAAGTGTCTTACTATATTTAGACATGTAATTTTAACCAATTAATAATTTGATGGACTTTATTTTGAAAATTTAGAAGTGTCTTCTTAGGCTTTATTTGGTGTCTAAGTCTATGCATGAAACTATCTAAGGCTTTTTTCGAAACCCGGAAACTATCTAAGCCAATAACAAAAACGGTTTTAAAATGAGGAAAAAAACTGTCTAACCAATATTTTGTACTTTTTTCAAAGTGTCTACAAAGATGTACAAAATAGTCATTTTTATGTTAAAAAGTGTTTAACTACATATCGACTTGTAATTTCAACTAGTTAATAATTTGATGAACTTTATTTTGAAAATTTAGAAGTGTCTACTTAGACTTTATTTAGTGTCCAAGTCTATGCATGAAACTGTCTAAGGCTTTTTCCGAAACTTAAAATTGTCTAAGCCAATACCAAAAACGGTACAAAATGAGGCAAAAAACAGTCTAACCAATATTTCGCACTTTTTAGAAGTGTCTACAAAGATGCACAAAACAATCCTTTTTTATGTTAAAAAGTGTCTAACTATATTTAGACTTGTAATTTAAACCAGTTAATAATCTGATGGACTTTATTTTGAAAATTTAGAAGTGTCTACTTAGGCTTTATTTAGTGTCTAAGTCTATGCATGAAAGTGTCTAAGTCTTTTTTGGAAACCAAGAAGCTGTCTACAAAGATACCAAAAACGGTCCAAATTGAAGCAAAAAACGGTCCAACCACACAGAGAGGGGTGAAAACAGTGAGTAAAAAAAATGGTAAAAGAGGATATTTTTGTCAAAATTGTGGTAAAAATTGAGTTGGGGAATAAATTTTCAGATTTATTAAAGTAAGGAACAAAAGGGGTAGAACTTGCTTTTTTGGGGATTTTTTTTTTCAAGTTTCCATATATATATAAATATATATTTCGAGGACTCGGTGTTTTGATGTTGCGTTTAAATTAGATATAATTAATCTAAGGAAAAATAACGGCATAAGTATCTAAAGTTTTTAAAAAGTTGGCATAAAGTTCTCAATCGTTTTTTGGGTGGCGAAAGTTGCCAAACTCTTATTTATTGTCTTCCGTTATGTTTTCGCCCCGAATCGCATCGCGTGTCACGTTTTTTAAGCTATTAAGTATACCATTTTTAATTAGAAAATAAAATTGATTTATCAATGATAAACAATGGTATATTCAATGGGTTTAAAAACGCGACACGTGATGCAGTTTTGAACAAAAATATGATGAATACACATAATAAGAGTTTGACAACTGTCGCCACAAATAAAAAAAAATAGGAACTTAATGTCAACTTTTCAAAGAATTTAGATACTGATACCGCCATTTTCCCTTAATCTAAATACGTCAACATATAAATTTTTAGCATGAAAAACTTATCATAGTCTCATCAACTGTGTTTAATAATTGATATAAATCAAAGTCTTACGATCAAGTCAGGAGCATATACACCGTACACGAACAACGCCAAGATTAACACAAATATTGGAATATAACATGAACTTTTTGTTTTTTTTTTTAACAACAAAACATGAACTTGATGCTCTTGGTTGAAAAAGAAACTGATGCTCTAAATTTGACGATTGTGTCAATATAGGTCAAGAAACCACCTTTGATTGAGTATTGGTGCGTCAGAACAACAATATTGATTAAAATAACTTAGGAAACTCAACGAAACTCCACTCTTTCGTAACTATATGACTTGCCATACACTTGAGGAGTCCATGGAAGCCTAGTCTAAAGAAAATATTATTTAGTCTATTTTTTACGTGAATGAACTGAGAAATCAATAAGAAAGAAAAAAAAAACTTGAAATAGTCTTGTCGTTTTATTCCCAAACGACACACAATGCATATTTATTTAATTAAATGTATAATATATTTAGACATAAGAAAAACACACTATATATATGATATATAGTTAAATTTACATATTTAAATATATATATATATATATATGAAAATAAAAAAAATTCCTTGAGAAAAAGAAGTTTATGTATAACATATTTAAATGTACATGAAAAATAAAAATAACTACTTATCAAATGAAGAAGAAGAAGGTCATTCCAAAGCTGAACAAAACCATCCTATAATGGTAATTAATTTCATTAAATTGGCTATGCTTTCTGTATATCATTATTATGGAAATAGTATTTCTATAATAATGATATACAGAAAGCATATGAATAATTTTCTTTCTATATAAGCCGTCCCTTTCCCAATAACAACAGATTTATCTGAGGAAAGAAGAAGAAATACAATCATGTATACATTATGCATATTAAGCTTTGTTTTATAAAATTAACAAGTTTCTTAGCACGAAAGTGATTTTGGAAAATAGATAATAAAAAAAGAATTCTTATAATTTATTTTATATATTTTTTTTAACTGAGCAAAATAAATTGTAGCCCTTGATTTGAGAGTTTTTGGAGGTTTCGCCTACTTTTCTTTTCTTTTCTCTTGTACTATTCTTTTCTTCCTGCAATTTGAATTATGAAAAAAAATTATTTCAGAGAAAATTCTTGTTTTGTGACGGTAGAGAAAAAAAAGGAAATATTCGCCCTCAACAAATTGATTGATTGCTTTATTTATTTATGGCAAACAACTACTAATCAATTTGAGTCAGCTTTATTATTCTCTTCTCATCATCACTACAAGATCTTCATGCCATCATTACTGATTGGACGATCCATCTCGTGGCACGGAAATAAAGGCTTCGAAATAATTGATGACTAATATTAAATAAAGAAAATAAAAAGGATAATGTAGCGATATACACATCAACCTTAATAAAAAAACACGAGATAATAAAGATAAATATGTTCTAAGTCTTGACTTGTCTATTTTTCAAGATGCCATATTTATTTTTCAAAGTTATTTTAGTATATAAAATTTGAAATATTATTTTAAAAATTATAAAAACTTGAAGGTTCTTAATATAATTCGTGTGTATTAAGAGATATTTTATAAAGTTTCTGAGTGTCATTGAAATTTAATTTACTAAGTTTTACTACACGTTTAGGACGTCTTTCATTATGAAAGTTCATCATAAATAATGATACGATAACAAGACGACACATTATAAATGGAGTTAGCTCAAGTATATAAACACTAATTTTACTAAAACCTAAGTATATTTCCTATTTATTTCTAAATATATCTAAAAGCTTAATAATAATTGGATCTCCGATTTATTTGTCTCATTCAGGATGTAAGTATGATGTTGGGGAATAATCTATGTGTGCACATATTTAATATCTGGTATGTGGATATTAATTCTGTGCTGTTGAAATCTTGAAAATATAATATTTCTCCGAAAAAATAATGAAAATAATATTGAATATTGATAATAAAGTGGCAAGAAAAGTAAAGAAATGAATGGCAGAATATGTTTGGGAGAATTCCCTCCCACTTTTTTGCTTCCTTTCGTTTTATTTTGCATTTCGTATATATACAAGCACTAAGGAAGAGAAATGAAATTGGCGAATTATAGACTGCCACGTTGCCTTTGTTGTTTGGCTCATTGGACCTTTTAAGGCGTATGTTGCGGGAGCGAGAAAAGCCGATTCTAATGGCTTTTTATTTTTGGGTGTTTGGTTCCGATCAAGTCTTTAATAATAGTTGGTGCGTCAATTGTTATTTATAAATAATATTGACGTTAATACTTTACAAAATCATTAACAAAAACCTAAAATGTTAATACAAATCGAACTCTAAAACTAAAATCAAACGACATTCCATAAACACAATTTAGGTATTCATCGACAGCGACGTCACGATGGCAAGTCAAAGGCAAAGTTGCAATTGAACGTTGCAGCGATCTCACACTCGAAAACAGTCTACTTGAACTATGCAAGTTGCAAAGGTTTCTGGCGATAAATAGATGCGTCTGAACGATAAATTTTTTTTGTAGTTTTTTTTCTTTCTTTATTTAATTTGATTTTAATAATAAAAATGAAAAATGAAAAACATTATTCAAATTTAGAAAATAACAAAAAAAATAGTTTTAATTATTCTATCACTACATTTTAAAAATTGTATCACAACCTACCAGGGATAGAGCTGAATTCGGCGACGTCGCGAGCAAAATGGCGAGAATCGCGAGTTCACTCGTCGCGGCGGGTCGTGACTGCCTGCATCGCAAGAAATCGCGAATCCGCGAGAAATTTGGTGGAACGTTTGCGGCATATATAGCTCGTTGTTTCTAATGTTTAACTTGGTTAGTTTTTACCAGAATTTAATTATCAAACTTTATCAATTATTTCAAAACTATATTTAAATATTTTTATTATTTATAATTATTATTTGTAATTAATTTAAATAACAATTAATATTTAAATATGTTATAATTATTATTTTGTAACATATTAATAAGTTTGATTTATAAAGGGAATATAGCCCTCGGGCGTAGCTTGATCTGGCCCCGCACGAATAAATTGGGGTTGCAAATCCCTAGCCCTTCGAACCCCGGAACTACCGCTTCTTCGAGACATATTGGGAAATTTGAGAACTTGAGAGCTTTAGAGAGAAAAAACTTAGAGAGTTGAGAGAATTTGAGAGAGAGTTGGAAGATTGTTGGTGAGGAAATGAGGGTGGGAGAGGTGGTATTTATAGGATTTGAGGAGAGTTTTGGGTGGGTGAATAATTATTGAGGTGGGTGAAGTGGGTGAATAAAGTTGGGGGGAAAATATTGAAATTTGAAATTTTTGGGTTGGAATTCGAGTAAAGTGGGTAAAAGTTGTGGTTGGGTAATTAATTTTGAGTAAAAAG
Organism: Parietaria judaica; assembly: GCA_954871525.1. NCBI lineage: Eukaryota > Viridiplantae > Streptophyta > Magnoliopsida > Rosales > Urticaceae > Parietaria > Parietaria judaica. The sequence goes on along the minus strand of OX940862.1, from coordinate 20,394,979 downwards.
TGTGTTATTTTCGCCACCAACAAACACAATTTTTCACAACCCTCAGATTGCTGCCGTGGCGAGATCCTGGCCATCCATCGCTTCACGCGGATCGATCCCCAGCCGTCGCGATTTAGCCACGTGATCGTGACTGGTCACGATTCTCGCCCCGCAATCGCGACGCGTCGCGACTCGTCGCTACTTGAATAGTACTGTCGCATGTCGCAGCTCTAACCAGGGATAATTGGTGTACCGAGCCAAATATTTGTTGTTTTTCTTCAGTCGGAAAAATGCATTTACTACTTATTTATTCTTTATAGTGAATTTTCTAGGACACTTACTTTTATTAAAATAATATATAATGCTATATATATATAATATGTTACTAATTTAAATAACAATGACGAAACTGTTCAAGTTATTGTTAAGTAAGCCGATCTTTACCCAAATTTATAGTGAAAAAAAAAAAGATCAAATTTGGCAAAACAGCATAATTGTTGTTATCTATAAAAAAAATATATTATTAGTAGATCATTAAATAAATTTCAATGGAAGGACATGCTCACTTCCTCACAGTTTTATTTTAATTTTAATTTTATAATATATTGTAGATTATTTGAAATCACTCATCTATCTACTTATTTTATTGAGATGGAATGGAACTATCGTTTTACTAAACTTTAAGTACTATTCTCACTATAAAAAAGAATCTGAGTCTTTCGCTGGCGAAATTGACTACAACTTAGAGAGATATTTGTATCGATATTTATGTCTTTCATTTAATTTTAACCTCCATATAAACCCTGTCATATAAATATAGCTTCAGCTAGCTAGATAGCTAGAGTGCATATGAAATGTTTAATTTGCCACTTTTGTTATTGACTAAATACTAAAGGAAATATTCAATTTTTTAGCATATCACTTAGAATTGATTTATTCCTCGGGAACTTTTAAATTCTGAGAATACGGGCATACGCATTAAAACTTCTATAATTAATACGGATAGAATTATAAAATTTTATCATATTATCGAAGTAATATTTAATAATGTTAGCTAAAATCGTAACCTTATAATAATATTATTTTATTGAACAAATTAATTTATCGAATATTAATTTAACGAGATTATATTATACATGAATAATTTACCGTAATCATAAATCAATTCAGATTTTCACCAAAGTTCTTAAGATGCGAAGAAGAGGCGAATCACAAGCCGCCACGTGGTAGGTAGGTAGCTAAGTGTTGGACTTGTGATCCAAAGGCCCATTAGCTCTTTTAGGCCCACATATATTGACTGCGAGAACATCAGATTCAGTGACAATGGTGCTTCATTTTTTATTTATTTTTTTGGCACCGGTGCTTCATTTTCATCTACTGAAATTGGAAGCTATGATATGGACTACGTTATCAATTCTTTGATATCGGTGTTAGTTTTAAATATCGAGAATAGTAATCCCAATATGAGTTACAATTCTCGATATTAATCGACAAACAATTATATTAATAATCTTTTATTTAGGTTTAATTCCTTATCGTCGACACTAATCGAACCCTAAACTCGAAACCACACAAAACGCATAACTATATAAACACTATGATTACAAAATAATGTAGATATATTACATATACGAACATAGAATAAAAAGTATTAAGGTCAACAAATAACGTCTAATTATAGTTTAGAGTTTTACAACTTTTAAGTGTATTTTACTATTTTTATTGTAGATTGTATGTAATGTATATGCACGTAGTTTCGCTATTCATTTCTATGCATCAAATTGTTACGCGTGGCTTTAAATAATATATATTTATTCATATAAAAAAAATATAAGCGGTCTTAAACTTAATTATACGATGTGACCAAATAGCTGATTCAATTATTTAATCATATAAAAAAACTATAAGCGGTCTTAAACTTAAATTTATCGACTATATAATTTTAATTATACGATGTGACCAAATAGCTGATTCAATTATTTAACCGATTAAAAGAATAAACTTTCATTATGCCGGGGCAATTTTATATTTTTTGCAGCATATTCGAGCCTTTACACCAAAAATGGAATGTATGCGCTTTAAGTACAATCTAGCTAATTAGAGTCGAATAAATTGTTCTCCTAATATAGAATGTACTTGCTTTGAGTAATTAACATTTAAGTATTTAAATTCTTTATACTAAAGTAATAATTCGTCATGAAAAAAAAATAGTTTCGTATGTCTAGGACAAGTCCAATCAAATACGTGAACACAAACTACAACCATATATTTATAAGCTTAGATTCTCCGACCAAACTTGCTTTAAATTTCAAAACGACACTCTAATTATTCTTAGTGGATAAACTTACATCCTTATGTGGTAGCTAAACTTTCTCGATCATCCATTTCCCACAACTTTACTTGCTTTACATAAATTAACTAATGGCCGACATTACGAATGAATGCCCTACATATAATTCACGAAGTTTATAGAGATAATGTGATTAATTAATATAAACTTAGTAGTTCATATATATTATATACTATGTTATTTATGTAAATTACTCAAGCAAGAAAAATAATAAAATAACTATAACAATGCAGGCCATGCATGTATGTCCATGACGTGGATAAGATTTCAAGATAATACACGCTGAAATAGCAAAGATCCAAGCCATGCACTAATAGTAATTCTGTAATTGTAGCAATATATTTTCTAATAAGACAAAGAAAGTGTGAGTAGAGAAATGACATTTAATTTGGGGGAAAAAGTTCACTTGGAATATATTATAAAACATGCATTAATTATCTAATTCAAATAAGTGATAACATGAGAGTCCGACACTTAAAAAGAGTAATGGTCATAAGAGTATGTCTTTTGACACTCGATTGTTCCTTTCACACCACTCGCTACACTCAGCCCGAATTGCGTCGACTCTGATTTTCGATTAAGGACGTGGTCCGCGCATAAATAAAATCAATAATATGATAGATTCGGGCCCGCCAAACCCGCTTTCTTCATTTACAAGTGTTGGAACTTGTTACACAAGAAATGAAACTTTTGCTTTGCATTGTTTACCTCTCTTTCACAAAGAAGTCTAATATGGGTTGGAGACATGACTTTGGAATGATTTATAAACCAATAGAGTGAGCATAGGGCTTGGGCCTTTTCGGTCACACAATTTTGCGGAAGGGAGAGGACTCACCCAATGCACCACTGATCTACCATACAGGCGCGCCGCCGCTGTCCGACCGGACGTGACGAGGTGCGGTGCGGTGCGGTGCGTGCGTGCGAGCGTTGAGTATTCTGGTGCAAACATAATTATTTTTGTCAAAAAATATAATTGGTATTTTTACCAAAATTAAAACTTTAATTACTTTTGCCGAATTTAATTATTATGAAAATTATTTTCTGATTTCTATCTGTTGCTTTTCTGAACTTTATTTTTATAACCTAAACTTTTAAACTTTTTCTTCAGCTATATATACATAGCCCTGGTTTTCGTTTTACACATCAAAAAAATCGCAGAGCTATATTGAGTGTTCCGAGCAATATTATTCTGAGCGTTGGAGTGATTCCGATCGATACCGAGTGCACGATGTCGGTCGAGACAGAAGAGATCTGGGCTGTTTTATCCTGGGGGTAACGGGGCAATCACGAACTGCGAGCACCGAGGCAGAGCCGCGAAACACCTTAAAGAGAGCGACCTAGTCCGCGACTCAGCCTTCCCGGAGTTTTTCCTAACCTTTATTTTGCAGGTACCCGAATTTCGTTCAAGACAGCGACGAAGTTTCCTCAGGTGACAACAACAAGCGAAGGAAGGAAGTTTCAGTCATTTAAGTTTAATTGCTTTTTTATTTAGTATTGATTGTTTTTTTACGATTTATTGTTATTTTCTTCTTTTGGCAATAGGTTTGAGTGTGGGATTGGCCTTAGACTATTTTTGGTACTAGCTTTGATTGTGGGATTATAGGAAGTGGTGTTTTGGCTTGTGCATTGTTTTGGTAGTCGACTCTTCTCTTCACCGTTAGGAGGGTTCCGGCCATGCTCTTGAATTTACGTGCCGTTATTCTTGAGTGAATTGCAAAATCGTATTTGACCAATCATATGGTGGAATTCCCGTTGGCTAGGTTCTACGATTCATGATACACTTTTCTGTCACGTTTTGGTATTCGGGTCCTAACAAATTGTATTCATAGCATTGATCTTGTGAACGAAAATTGTGAAGAATAATCACCCACAAAAGTACGATTCGAAATAGAAGAAAAAATAATACACACACGAGAGAGAACGTGGAACTTTTGAAATACACTGAAGCAAATAAAAAAGAATTAAGCTCTCTTTACCACTCACACGAACCTGATCATCTAAAAAAAAAAAAAAGACAAGAGAATTTTGAGATAAAACTTGTTCATGAAATAGTTACGTGGATAAACTGTTTATGAGGAAACTCTAATACACAAGTCACTAACCTAAAGACTAGGTTTTCAACGTAAATTATTGACTAAATCTAGATTACAGTTTCAGCAGATGAAACGATTGCAGTATGAATCGCTGGAGCGGATCCGGCGCAGATAGCTTTTGAGGAGGCCCATCGTGCTGATATGGCGGCCATGCAGGAAGCGACCCCCGTCCACCAGCATCTGCAACTGATCATCGGAAAGGATATCGCACTCAGCCCCCTTTTAAGGGCCCGGATCATCGTCCTTCAATCGGAAAACAGCGCCTCCGATCCGAGTCAAGACGTGACTTTTTCACCTACGTACAGCATTGAAAACTGTTGTATTACACTTGAAAAGAAAGGAGATATAAGAATCTGCACCTCCGGCAATCAGGATGAACAAAGATAAAAATTTCATAGAAATATGTGGCTATATAACTATATATTGATCGATTAGGTCACGCACATACCCTTTTGCAATATCTTTTTCCTCTACAACTTGACTTTCATATATGAAATCAACACAAATAAAATTAATAAAAGAGACAAACACTATAGTGTAACTCTAGCAAGAAACAGTTCACTCGTGCAATTAACATACCACGGGTCGATATCATCTTCTCATATAGGTGGGTTTCATCGTGTTCACACTCCTCTTTAAATCAAAAATAGGTACTTATGCCTTATTAACTCATTATTAGAAATTTAGGAGTTTTAACTTTTAATAATGTATTAATTGGCATAAATACCTTTTAATGGTATAAACTTTATTTCTTTCATGATTAAAATTCTCGATGTTCACTGTTTTGTTTTTCACTAATTCCATTTACTTTTCAACTGATCAAAATGAAATTGCATGTGATGTTAACAAAATTCCAATCAAATTTATCAGAAAGGACACGTATCCAAGACTTAGATGCGCATTCAAAATTCTTTTAAGTAAATTGAAAAATATTTTTTTTAAGAGGATCAAAACATTAACATTTAGAACTTCGTCCTGAGAAACGTACGAGTCTTGAAAATTTTGTCCATAGAAAAAAAAAAACTATGCCGTCAAAAATAAAACATGAGATACTTATGCCTCTATTGTTAATAGTTTAACATTCACAAATAACATGTTTCTCTTCTAAGGTTAGCCCTCACACGAGAAAAGGTCCACTTTGGTCCACTCTATTAGATAGGAATTAGGTTGATATTAGAGTGGACCAAATTAAGGTCTAATTAGTAATTTCTTTGGCCTAAGAGAGCCATATCCACATATTTAGTTTGTTGTTGAAATAATTGAATCTAAATTATAGTTTTTTTTTTTCTTCTATAATTTTCGAAGATTCTATTTAAATATATAGGGCTCTCTCTTTAAAATAATTAGGCTTTTTAAATATTTAAAAGGCTATTTAGTCACAAACCTCACGTCGAAGTTTCTGTGAAGCAGAAAAATCAATAAATGGCCAAGTTGCTATGACATCGACAACAGTTGTTTTTCATTTTATCAATTTAATGTTCCATAAATAAATAAATAATTAATGTAAATTGAATAATGAAACGCGAGGAAAATGGTTGAGCATTATTAGTAAGTGATGGGGTCTCTCAATTGCTTGCCACCACATGTAATTACTAATTTATATAAAATATTTGTGTAAGTGTTTAAATATATGCATTTCAACTTACATTATGTATCACACGATCATAATTACCGAGTTCCTAATTTAATTAATAAGTTTTGCTTCGATCCCGATTCTCTTAAAAAAATTATGTATATTTTTTTGTTCAATTTATACTAAGATGATCACTATAACCCTCCGAGTTATGCTCTATATTAGTTTGCGGCCTGGAGTTTTTTTGTATCTATTCATTTTATATCAGTTCAGCGCATATATATTTTATTTTATATTAAAACAATAATGATTTATACCTCTAAATCTAAAAGAAAAACGTTAATATTAAATGAAAGTTATATATCATATGATGCACATTAAAAGTTCATGTGGAAAATTAATTAAAAAAAAATGGTTTACGAAGCAAACTAATACAAGATGTAAATTCAGGGAACATTCTATTACAATATAGTTCAAGAAGTAATTATAAGATACAAATGGATAAGTTCAAAGGTAAAATAATATAAGAAAATATATGTATTAGAAAATTTGATTGAGTTATAAGTTCATGTCTCAGTGATATTTTATATAAATGTATGGATGTGTATAAATTTTCGAATTTGCATGCATATATATACTATACATATGCAAGCTAAAGATGTACAGACTGGTCAAATTGACTGGCAATTTGACATTGTATAATATACAACTATATATATATATATAGTTGTGCTCAAACTCAATTTATTTGGTGAATGTGAAAGCAAACTTGAGGACAAAGTAGAACTTCTCGGCGGGAAGGAGTATAATAAAGGTTATTATAATTTATGTAAGACATATGAATTGCACCACTAGCTTTTTATACGGTCCATATTTCATTAATTATTATAACCACTTGCATGAGAAGTTATTCATTACCTTTAATTCTCAACCCGCTTCAACAAAATAATAATAATAATAATAATTCTCATTATGTATGTGCGTGTCTGTGATAAATATCAAATTTTATGCGTGAAAATACGCATCACAAAATATTTTACGCCTCAAAATCTTTTTTTATATTTCAAGCCTTGGAAATAGTACTAAGTACCAATGCTTAAAGAGCTTGAAAATGCTTGAGCGATTAATTTTACGAGTATATCAATAGTTGATGGATTTTCATCAAAATAATATTTAAAAATATTTATTATAACTATTAATCATTTAATAATAAATATTTAGTAAAAAATAAAAATAGTTTTTACAAATATTTACACCTGTTTCAACAACATACCCCAACAAATTATATAGTTTAATATGTGCCTTAAAAAATTAATGGACCAAAAATAAAATTATCAAACTAGTATAAGAGTGGAAATCAAACTAAAGCGATTTCTTTATTATAAAAAACTGGTTGATTAAAGAAACCGGTAGTCAGTTTTTCGGGTATATTTCGCCGGGTTTTCAGAGCTTATGGTCCTTGTTATGCCACAGCGATCTAAGCTCAATAAGTGAATAACAATTTAAATAGTACGTTGTGTTAATTATTAATCATATAAGATATAACTCCACATGGTGATGCTAATTAGTAATTATGTTGGATAGAATATGTTTGAATTAATGTTGACTAAATTAATTGGATCATTTCGATCTACGTAGTGTCACAACTCACGATGGCATGTGCTCCACCGCAACAAAAGAAAACCCTCCATTTTAGAGTCTAATATACTCTGCTTATTTTTTCATATATATATATATAATATTATATATTAATTATTTGAATCATTATATAGTTTGTGACAGCTGAGAGAGTTTTGTTTTAGAGTTTGAAAACCAATAACGATTCAGTAGTATAGTCTAATTCAACGAGCATATTGATAGATCTTTTTTTAAAACGATAACTGATCATATTGATTAAATTTTACAGTAAACATGACAGATATCATGTAAAAATATTACATTTTAATATATTAATTATTAATAAATAATTTGATAAAAACTTTCTCAAACTTTGGTGGGTCCTAAAAATTCTTTTAAATTTATAATTTTCCCAATTATAAATAATATTACAAACTTATCAAAATAATCGATCCGTTATTGGTTTATAATTATACTTATGTGACCTGCAGTTGTTATTATTGTTTCGTTCTATAAGCTTCTAGAGTTTGAAAAAAAAAATATAAAACCTATAACTTTTTAAGCAGTAATAATTGATTTGATTATCTAATAAAAAAATTGTTGACCCCTTATTAAAGCCAACTAACCCAAGAAAAGGTAAATAGTGGTGTGTATTAAATCTGAATTAACTGTAAATCTATCAACAAATACATTAAAATCATCCAACAAAAAGGATATTTGACTTGACTGACCTAATTTTTCCTTGAGAATTAACAAATCATAATATTACTTCTTCGTGTTATTGGCGTGTATAAAGAATTATATATGTAATAAATAATAAAATATAATATATATATATAGGTTGCCAAGAAATGCGTGAGAAAAGATAGGGCTTGCTTGCAAGTAGCAACCCCATGAGCTGCACTGATAGGCTGTCGGCATCAGAAGAATACTGCAATAAACAACCGGATTTATTATCATTTTCAATTCAAATTTCAATAAGGCCCTATATTTTAAGACGAATAACGTGTGATACACATTCAAAAAATAAAATAATATATATAATTATTTATCATAGTTATATTGTTTTTTTTTCTTTTATCATTGTACTTTTTCTCAATTTTTACTATTCATGAAATCTTAAGAAAAGCACAAACATGTAAAATTCAATATAAATTAAGAGGAGCAAATAGAAAATTTTGATAATTTTTTTCAAAAAATAACGCATGAAACCGAATGATGAAAAATGTAATGAAGTAATTTGATAAATTAAAACGGCATTAGTGATATTTATTATTTTGTAAGATAAAATAACGTATTCTACATGTCAAGAATTATACAAGTCCCGTTATGCTACAGTGTGTCATGTCATGTAATAATTTTAAAGTACATGTTCAATAATAAGGTGTCATGTAATAATTTTATTTATTTTAAACTACATTTTTTAATTATTGAAGAAGATGTATACATCTCCTACAAATAGAATACAATAATAAATTAAAAAAAAAAAGGAAAGTCAAATAGGGGCAATGAAAATTACAGGCACGCTTGAGACACCGACGTTGTCCCATTCCAATACCTTCTTGAATTAATAACTCTCTCTCTTCAACTATTATTATTTATTATTCAAATCTTATCAAAGTCTTCCTTTAAGTACTTTGGACTTTCCATATTGTTCATCCATAACTCTTAATAACCTCTTGTTTTGCTTTCCAAAACCTTGGAAAAGGTCCTTTATTTTATCATTAACATTTTTAAGGAATATTGTTTGCGGCATAAGTACTCACTTTCATATATATCAAATGTGCCGGCATTTTCAAAATATCCTTTTTTAACCGCAATAATATCCAAAGGTCATAAAAGGGTATTGAGGTCTAATTCCATCTATATCGAGTTAAGGTATCAAATTTTAACTTAATCGTAATTTATTAAGTTTTAATCATAATGTCGTACACATATAATACGTGTTTCTTGTTAGCAACTCATAACGGGACTTTGACGGAATTACACATTAGCACTGTTTTGTGGTTTTTAATACTACCGCGGCTATAAAAAGATTAAGAATACATCAACACAAATGCATAAAATTGGATACTTACGGGGCAAATATCTTTAATTTTTATTTATTTATGAATTTCCGTGTGTTGACTTTATTATCGCTATTATAACCAACTTGCATGGCCTATTTTATTCATTTCGATTTTCAACTCTTGTCCTCTCTCTCTCTTCATCAAAGCCTTAAAAACCATACCTATATCTCCCTTCATATCATAAATCACGTTGTTTTCTTCTCTCTTCTTCTCCATTCTTCTTTGTGTGATTAGGGTTTCAATTATGGATCAAGAAATAGAAGTTCCTTCGCATTTTCTGTGTCCGATCTCGCTGCAAATCATGAGAGACCCGGTGACGGTCTTAACCGGGATAAGCTACGACCGGGACAGCATCGAGAACTGGCTATTCTCCTGCCGGAACAGAACTTGCCCCGTTACCAAACAGGCTCTCGTCGACGCCGACATCACTCCTAACCACACTCTCCGGAGGTTGATCCAGTCGTGGTGCACGCTCAATGCGGGCCTTGGCGTCGAGCGAATCCCGACGCCAAAGCCGCCCATCGACGAATCAGAAGTCGCCAAGCTCCTCAAGAGCGGAGAGCTCCCCAACGCTCAGCTCAAATGCATGCAGAGGCTCAAGTCCATTGCAGTCCATGGCGAGCGGAGCCGGAAGTGCCTCGAATCTGCCGGCACGGTTGAGTACTTGACCTCGGTTATTAAGAGAAATGGCTCGCTTTCGGCAGTTGAAGCCGCAGTGGAAGTACTTTTCCACCTCCGGAGTTGTGAAGCCCGGCTAAAGAGCGCGGTGATGGGCCATGGCGAGATCATCGACTCGTTGGTGGCGGTGATGAAGAGCGGGAGTTACCAGTCGAGGGCGAACGCCACGGTTCTTCTCCGCTCTGTGCTCGAGCTCACGGACCCCATCCAGCTCATGACGGTGAAACCCGAGCTCTATTTGGAGGTGATCGGCGTCTTGCGGGACAAGGTTTCCCCGGCTGCATCGAAGGCGGCACTGAAGCTTCTCATGGAGCTTTCCCCGTGGGGGCGGAACCGGGTCAAAGCCGTGGATGCCGGTGCCGTCTTTGTTCTCATTGAGCTGCTCCTCGACTGCTCGGAGCCGTCGTCGGAGAACAAGCGCACCTCCGAGCTGGTGCTCACGGTTATCGATCAGCTCTGCGGCTGCGCGGAGGGGAGGGCCGAGCTGCTCCGCCATGGTGCAGGGCTCGCGGTGGTGTCGAAGAAGATCCTGCGAGTGTCGCACGCGGCCAGCGACCGGGCGGTTAAAGTTCTGGCGTCGGTGTGCCGGTACTCGGGCACGGGAAGGGTGTTACAGGAGATGCTTCAGAGCGGGGTAGTGGCGAAGCTGTGCTTGGTTCTTCAGGTGGACAGCAGCTTGAAGACGAAGGAGAGAGCGAGGGAGATCCTCAGGCTTCACTCTAGGGTTTGGAAGACCTCGCCTTGTATTCCCTCTCATTTGTTGTCTTCCTATCCATCTTCTTGATATTGTTTTCTCTTTCTTTTTTGTTATTCATATATATACATACATAAAAATGTATATATTTCTTTTTTGTAAACTATGCAAGAGAAGTGCAAAATGCACCTAGATCTCTCTTTTAATTTCGAATAATGTAGGAAACAATTCAGAGGGAAAATGACGATCGAGATCTGCAATTTCCATACAAACTCAAGAATATCATATAAATATATATATATTATGTTTCTATATTATCCTCAATTTCTGACCTTGTTCCAATTAACGAATCCGATCAAGGGAATTCTCGGAATTTCTCATCCCCGCTAATTAGCGGAATTATTATCTGAGAATCATATAAATTGTGGTAACTAAGACCGAGAAAAACATAAGTGCATATTAAGTTATAGAAAGTATCGGAATAGTGATCATACCCTTGTTGCCTGCTCCTAGCTCGTTCTTGACGGTTTTAAATCGTGTTAATCCCAACTTCAACTCCCTTCAAGCCTCCCCGACGTCCACCCATGTTGTCAGAAAACACCATGCGCGCTCTTCGTACAATAATCTCCGGTCAGAGAAACCGCTACGCCGGGAACTATTATCTTAGGGTTAGCTATAACTATAAGCCAGATAAGTTAAGCCCAAGTAGTTTTAAGTGATAACCATAATTAGTCCCTTACGTTCACATGACTAGAGCTTATATTAAGGCATATCAGTAACTCAAAATTTTCTTTAACACACAAATTGTAAAATTTACCGCAGATAAATAATTTTATACGTCCAAAAAAAATTCTATATATAAATATAACTTATTATTGAAGTGGCGGAACCGGTTGAGGTGGTGTCTAGGATAATTTTTCAATAATATTTTTAAAGTAAATTTTCAACTATTCTTTTTCAAATAAATTATAACAACAAGCACATATAACATTGCAACATCTATTAAAAATCAAATGGATAAAGTTACCTTCAACAATATATGAAGTCGATTTTTATTTTTTATTTTTTTAAAATATTGTATAATTATATAATAGATCTTCTCGTCAACGGAAACAGATATATATGTCTCGAGACCACGTTTTGACGCATTTTTAAGAAATAATTGTAACTATTTATTTCTTTTGAATGAATTATAAAGACAATAATGAGAAAGAAGCAAAAGTAAAAAAAAAATCATAATAATAAAATAGTTCTAATATGTTGAAATTGTGTAGAAATGCGATCAAAAGGAGAGAAAACGAGAAATAAATACGTCGCTATATGAAACTTCACGATAGAGACTAAATAATTTTTTATAACTATTTTTACAAAAGAATTATATTATTAAAAAATTCAACACTAAAAACATAAGGATTATAACTCATTATATTACAGTTTTTTGCCTGAAATAAGATGATAAAATTATGTGTGTTTTTTTAAATAAAAAAGTACATGTTTAAGAGTCAATCCCGGATCTTTCCAAAAGGAAGACCTTGGAATCAAAACAATAACCAGAGATACTACATGCTTATTTTGTTACTCGATTGACTGCTAATATTTTATACATAATATCTACGTTGTACTTGAACATACACTCATCTCTAGGTAGCTCCGCCCCTTGAAAACTTGTGTATGTGATCAATCCCGAAAAATTCACCTATGTATAAAGGTTAGTATTGATGCTAATATTGAAAGCTATAAAAATTAAGGCTGAATCCAAAAAGACATGAAAAAGTTCAAAAGCCCGAGGCCAGGCCCAAGTAAAATTAACTCTAGCCCAATAACATGGTCCAAACCTGGCCTTGGCTCGGAAAGTCAACTAAAAATGTCGACTCTGGTCGTGGCTCGGGAAATCAATTCAGAAAGTACATTATGTTATCTTGTCTCGTAAAGTCAACTCCGACCCCGACTCGGGGAGTCAACCCATATGTCAACTCCGACCCCAACTCAGAAATTGACTCCGGAAGTGAGCTACAACCCTCTATTTGGAAAGTCAACTCAGAATGTCAACGTTGACCTCGGCTCAGAAAGGCAAATCAACTCAACCAACCAGATCAAGAGAATAGAGAGGTCCTAGCCCCAATCCCAACACAGAAAAATAAAAGATGACCAAATTCCGACACAAAAAATCCAATGTATTAGAAAAAGGGGTGGAAACTCGAACTCGAGAAATCGTGACAGCAATAGAGAAAACGAGTAAGAGGCATGGCATGCCTCAAGGCGTGATAGCGTAGCCCAGCACGACAACAAAACCATGTTATCGCGTCGTCTACCATAGTTGCTCTCAGCCTGTCGCGCTTGATTTTGGGGTGTGGCATGTTGCTCCAAAAGGTGTCCATAAGATTTGGAAATGATGGATTTGCGTCTAAAGGCATCCATTTAATATCTATACGTAAACCACTCACAAGTTTAAGTACGTTTTCTTCAACCCAAAAAAGTTATATTTGTCTTGCCAAAGTTCTCCTTGATTTTCTCAACATTCCGGAGCTTCCACCTCCAATAATGTTAAGCGACGAACGCACATTTCCATCCTCTTTTAGTTCATGTTTTCCTTTTCCTTTTCAAGTTTTGGATGTGAAGATCAGGGTAAGCCGCTCCCTCGAGCCAAGCCTCAGGACCGGTACTAGACCCCTTTATATATGCTCGGAGGTCTGAGAACGACACGATCCCCGAACCAAGTTCTAGATCAATGTTTTCCTCGCACATCCTACTGACACGGAAAACCCGCTTAGGGTTGGAGAACCGGCAAATGGAGGAATCTTCACTTTTGACCACTGCGCAGTCTGGCCTAGGATCAATAACCCAGCCGATTTAAATATATAGTGTATTACTATTAACGCGAATAAGAAGTACTAGTAAATTTATAGTTAATATGTGTATTTGCGACCATTGCAGTACTTAAAGATCGACAAAACAATATCGAATGTCTAATTTCGTCCGTTAAGGGAGGCTGGAGACGAGGATTTAGTGAGTTCTGGAAATATTCCACGTTCTCAAGTAATGGCGATACCAGTTCCGAGAATGAAATATTAGGTTTAGCTAGGTCAAAACTTCAGATCAAAGAAAAAACAATGTGCAACAAATCAGTAGTTGACCGACATGGATGCAGAAAAAGTCAAACTTTATCTACTAATAGTAAATAAGCACGACCCAAGACCATCTGCCATTTCTTTATTAATTTTTTATAATATAAATGGAAAAGTAAAATAATGAAGATCCACTTATCGATTTTTTATTCATTCATATTGAAATGACATATTATCCTTTATATTTAAAAGAGTCAAGAATGGCAAAAGGTATCTGACTTCCATGATTTTGAGATATTAGCATAAAAAATATAACATAGTATTTATCTGTATGAGGTGTATTTTCATTTTTAGTTTTCATAGTAAAAGTTCTAAAAATTAGAAAAAATGATTAATTCACAAGAAATTTAAAAATTTACGGCAAGGCTATTTTTGGAATTTTCGCAACAATAATAATAAAATTTATAACTTCCGGCAGAACTTTTTTATTTATTTTCTGAAACTTTTGATAAATTAAAATTTAGAATGTGCCGCTTACAAAAATATTTGTGGTAATTTTGTTGCAAATATTAATGCTCAAACCTACAACTTATATATAACAAGTTAACGGTACGGACCATTAAATATTAAGAGATAGAAGAGAAAATCGGAGTTCGTATTCCAATAATCTCGGGGATAATTGATCAGCGGCATAAGTTATCCAAATTAGTATGATAATATCGGTCAGATATTGCTCAACTTTTTTTGCTTTGCTACAATAAAAAAAGTATACATCATTGTTAGTAATATTCCATCCCTATATAGTACGTAATTGTACCCAATATATTCCAGAGACCCTTCAAATTTTGTGTTAGTTGCATGCAACATCTTAAGCTCATAAAATAAAATAAAAATGCAGCGATCAATTATTATTGGTTTGACAGTGATTAAAAAAAATGAACTGTATTAATATTAGATACTTTTTCCTTGGATGAAAAATGGAATATCGGGTCAAATTTTAGAAATTATGCCAAAAAAGCAATATAAGCTCTACAATTCTGCATTAAATCGAATAGTGTGTATATATATAATATAGCTCAAGGCAAGAAGTAATAATAGTACAAAGGGAAAATTACGGTAAAAATACCCAATTTTTAGTCAAACTGTCTCCTAAGTACCCAATCTTTAAAACTGGCGGCAAAAATACCCAACCTGCGTTAACCGTGACTTTGGCATGAAAACCTCAATTATTCCGTTAACATCCCTCATGTAGCCGTTAGAGGCAAAAATACCCAACCTTTTAATAAAAAATAATATATATTTTTTAAATTTATTTATTTTTTCTTTACTTGATTAGTGATAATTACTTGAATTCTAAATACATGGAATAACACAAAAGTTAGTCAAAAAATCTATTGATTTAGTAATGTGCCCACTTTAAAAAAACATAAATTAAAAAAATTAAAAATTATTTTTTTAAAAAAAAAGTTTGGGTATTTTTGCCGCTAACGGCCACATGACGAAATTTAACGAAAAAATTAACCTTTTCATGCCAAAGTCACGGTCAACGCAGTTTGGGTATTTTTGCCGCCAGTTTTAAACATTGAGTACCCAGGAGGCAGTTTGACCAAAAGTTGAGTATTTTTGCCGCAATTTTCCCTAGTACAAATACAGTTAACAAAAATCATATATATAGGTATATATATACATCACTTTATGTCATAACTAATAAGTAATAACTAATAAGGGTGTTTAAACTTTAAACAAAGTGATATTTGTACACATTTATATCATCCAATATATATATATGTATCATGACTGCGTGCGTTAGCGACGGTGTCTGGACAACAGATAATGATCAACGCAAGGCGAATCACTCCAAACCTTGGAGTGCAGTTTGAGGATTCCTCTGGCCTTCTCTTTCAGATGAGCGTCGCAGTCGGCCTGCATCACCATGCACAGCTTCGCCACCGCCCCCACCGCCAGCATCTCCGCCAGCACCTCGCCCTTCGCCGAGTACCTTGCCACCACCGACAGCACCTGCATCGCGTGCTCGTCCGTACCTGCCGAAACCCTAAGCACCCGCTTTGTCACCATTGCGATCCCGCCGGCGTGGCCCACCAGCCGTGCCCGCCCCTCAGCGCACGAGCACAGCCCAGCCAGTAGGGAAAACCCCAGCTCCGTCACGCGTCGGTCCGGACATCCCAGCTCTAGCTCCACAATCTCGAAAACTGCCCCGGCCTCGACAATCTTCTGCCGGTTCCGCCCCCACGGGTACGCCTCGATTAGGGTTCCCAGAGCTGCTTTCACCGACTGAGACAAAAATGGAGAATGATTCTCTCTCATCTCACGCAGTGCGGATGTCACGTTGGCAAAGAGCTCGAGTCGAAGCCGCTCGAGCCGCCGAGAGTCAGCAGCTCTGATTACAAGATTTAGTACTCTCAAAGCTTCCGATTTGACGCCGAGGCACTTTTCAATCTCCTTAAGCCCTAGAATCCACGAGAGCGAGTCGAGAAACTCGCCGCTCTCGTCCACCGAAACCCTCTTATTACCGTCGCTGACGTCCCATATGTGACGGAATATTCTCAGGGCCTCTTCGACGCCGGAGATCGTCCCATCCTCAGAGCATTTGGTGACGAACATCGTCATTGTTTTGAACACGCCCGCCTCGGCCATGCACTTCCGGTTCCGGTCGCTATCCATCACTAGTGCCTCCATTTTCTTCAGAGTAGCGACCCCATCCTGCCTAAGGTCTCGGACAAGCTTTAATACATGGCGGCGGTCGAGCAAAGGCTTCGGCGTCGGGATCCGATCGACGCCTCTAGTGACGCACCATGCCTGGATCAGACGACGGAGAGTGTGGTTGGGCGTGAGGTCAGACTCTCTCGGCAGGATTTGGTTCGTGACGGGGCAAGTCGTTTCTTTGTCGTCGTTTTCAACACGAAGCCAGCTCTCTATGCTCTCTCGTTCATAAGTCATGCCGGTTATGGCCGTCACCGGATCTCTCATGATTTGAAGCGATATCGGACATGTGAAGTACATCGGAACGTCTAATAGCTCGTAATCCATTGAAGAAAATACAAGAAAAAGAAGATAAAGATACCTTGATGAGTTTATATCATATGTATATGTACTACATATATGTATATAAGTAAAATGGTACTTCAAAGGTCAAACGTATGGTTTGACTTTTATTATTCAAAAGGCTGTTTTACTTGTGATTTTGCTTGTTTTTCCAGTCTAACTATAAAAGTTCAGAGTGATGTGATTTGTTGGTCAACCACGTTATACACGATCAAAAAGCAGGCATGAGAATTCACGTTTGAACTTCCAACTAAAAGTCAACTCGTGCCACGCGTCAATTGCTCATTGAGCTATCAGTGGCGGCCATAATTAACCAGGTGGGATTATTGAAAAAGGCTTATTCTTATGTAAGACAGTAAGATTTGGCCGATGGGACCACATCTAAAGACTTTTCAATGGAAGCTAAGGACCTAAGGTTAATGTCATCATATATATATAATATTGTATAATATCATATTATTATATATAACATGATATATATTATTATGTCCTTTAAAAAAAAATTGTAATTGATAGGTAGAAAAGTAACCTTTTATCTACATATTATTATTAATACGAGAATAAATGTAACCTTATTAACATGTTATATCTAAAATACCAAATAGGATTAGGCAGAGCAGATCAACATCAATCAGAACAAGAGACAATTCGGACTTGTAAGTGATCTAGATAATCATGATATGGTTTTGCCACTTGGAAATAAATTATTGAATAAATAAGCCAGTTCATTGTTCAGTCTCCATCAAACTTGATTAATTTAAATATATCGTTAAGTATAATTATCCCATGGGTTATTTTAATTTAAATGATACCAAATTTTGTTTGTCCATTCAACTCTGATTTTTTTTAGATATAACTATAATCGTCAATATCATCACAAATCCAAACTACTAGTAGCTTCTGCACATCCTTGCTCAATAAGTTGACCAACAGCGCGGCCATGCTTCGCCCTTGAAAGACCGCACCGGAAGCCACAAAGCTTGTGGCCGCGACAAGCCCATTATGGACCGCTACTACCGCTGCCCGGAATCTGAATCATGTGGCGCAGCCAGTTCCGGTGGACACTAATTATGAGTCGATGACATTATAGAAATATATATATATATATATATATATATCTTTGTAAATTTGACTATTCACACGATTAAATAAATTATATTACGTTGCAAGGTCTGAAAAGTTTGTTTTCTTTAGTAAATCGTATGGGTACTAAAAAAGTCAATAATCTATTTGTCTATTTAAATTTACATAAATTAATAAGGCGCCTATTCCTATAGACTAAATAGGGCAGAATTTGATTATGCACGTAAAACCCAAAATTGACATTTTATATAGAATATATATCATATAGTATAAATAAATGAGTATCATAGAGGCATTCCATGATTCAGAAGAATAAATTAAAATCAAACCATGTTGTGTGCAAGTAGTTGTTGACCGTTGACCATGCAAGTACTACTGCTCTGCTACTACCACTAGTCTAGTTATTTTCAGATGATTAATTTAATGCCTTCTTCTCTTATATATGGGTTTCAGTCAAACATTCCAACTTTGTGGTAGGAAAAAAAAAATTTACTAAATGATAAAAAAAAATATTTACTAACCATATTTTCTTTTGGCTAGAATAACATATATAAAGTGTTCTTAAAAAACAAAAACATATATAAAGTGGAAAAATAATAGTGCTGAAGTGCCATGCCTGGCCTCATAATTTAGAAAAAAGTAATTGCACTGTTAGTAATTGCAGCTAACCGTGCTGGGTATTCCTAGTACATGTAATTTTGTCCAACAATACTAATACCAGTTCATTTAAAAAAAAGGTGTTAAAATAACTTGTTATAGAAAAATACAAAATCTAAAAAAAGTAGAATTCTTGATCACTATCTTGTTTCCAATGCCATAAATACGGATAAAAAATTAAATCAGTATTTGGGAATTGAATTTTTCATTTCGAAAAAAAAAAATCACCAGACTCAAAAGTATTATTATCTTAAATATTCAGATCCGTAAATCTAGATTAAGGATTTTTAGTAGAACCAGAAGTTATAGTTCTAGTTTTTTTTTTTCAATTATCTTTTTTGGTCTGTTGGATCTTAAGATCGAGCGGTCATTATTTAAAAATAAAATTTACTTATAAGTAGTATTAAAATCCAAAAAAAATTAAAACCAGATGTTTTGGTTCCGAGTTATTATAGTAAAAAATAGAGTATGCTATATTTCTAGTGTACTACATTAACAACAGTACTTGTTTTTCTATTTTACCCCCTTAGACTCCAAAAATCTTATATATATATATATTTACATAAGTTCTCAGAAGTCAGAATAATCCACTAAGTTTCATAATTCTAGAAAGGGATAATAGCGGTAAAAGTAGCGAAAGTTAGACTAAGTGTGCAAATAAGTGGCCAAACCGATTTAATATCGGCATAAGTAGCCAAAGTTTACCAAACTGTGGACAGTACAAATTCCATCCATTTCATGTCAAC
Organism: Parietaria judaica; assembly: GCA_954871525.1. Classification (NCBI taxonomy): domain Eukaryota; kingdom Viridiplantae; phylum Streptophyta; class Magnoliopsida; order Rosales; family Urticaceae; genus Parietaria; species Parietaria judaica. The sequence goes on along the minus strand of OX940862.1, from coordinate 20,375,312 downwards.
GCCGTTAGCCACGTCATTTCCACAAGTGTTGAGCTTTGGCTACTTATTTGCACACTCAGCCTAACTTTAGCCACTTTTGCCGCTATTATCCCTTATTTTTTACGTTCCAAAGTATTTTTTAGGGTTTATCTAGATATTTTTTGTTATTTTTTTTTCTTTTTCTTAAGTTTGACTAAATTTTTTTCCGAATAACTGATTTCGTTTTTAAAATTTAGAACGGTGAATATCACTCTCAATTTTGAAAACATTAAAATGTGTTATCGGTTTCACATGTAATTTACGATCATAGGATTTGACATAAAACGTCTATATACTTAATTGTTACTCATTTAAGGAAATTTCGGTCTATAATGCCAAGGCTTCGTGGTTAATAGTTTGGCACACCAAGATACCATAGTTTTAAAAAAATAAAAAATTTAACAGTAGCATGAATGATTTGATATGTGTTTTGAGATTAGTGAAAGTGACTAATACCTTCAAGTTCTATTTCTTGTTCTGTAAGATGGTTTTCTTTTTATTTTTTCTATTTCGACCCCTAAATCATGATCAGGTAATTTGTACAGGGCCGAGAACCTCAAAAATTTGTTAGTGCTGTCTATCCTGTACCCTGGTGAACCAAACAGAGCGTAAGTCTTCCAAGCATGGAGAGGCTAAACTAATCACTAGTAACCCCTACATTTTGTGCAAAGTTAACAAAAATGATTTTTTTCGTAAGTTATGTGTGGTGATTTCAAATGACTAAGTCCATAAAAGCATGGTACAATAAAATTTCATAAAATTAATAATATTAATAAAATAAAATAATGGTCCCTAACAATTAAATATATAGAGGTTTTATGTCAAATCCTATGACCGTAAATTACATGTGAAACCGATAACACATTTTAATGTTTTCAAATTTGAGAGTGATATTCAGCGTTCTAAATTTTAAAAATGGAATCAGTTCTTTCGGAAATCAAGTTTTAGTCAAATCTTTAGAAAAAGAAAAAGAAAAAATATCTAGATAAACCCTAAAAATACTTTGGAACGCAAAAAAATAAGGGATAATAGCGGCAAAAGTGGCTAAAGTTAGGCCAAGTGTGCAAATAAGTGGCCAAAGCTCAACACTTGTGGAAATGACGTGGCTAACGGCGTTTACATGAAATGGATGGAATTTGTACTGTCCATGGTTTGGTAAACTTTGGCTACTTATGCCGATATTAAATCAGTTTGGCCTCTTATTTGCACACTTGGCCTTACTTTGGCCACTTTTGCCACTATTATCCCTTCTAGAAATAATATTTATTTCAAATTAAAGAGAAATAAAAAGGTCATTTTCAAAATTATAAGACTTACGAGATTGATTGATTTGAGAATTTAGGATTAATATTTTTTGTCTTCTTCAAGTTTTCCTTCCCCAATTGCCTTTCTTTTTTAGAATTTTGCTCTAAGAAAAAGAACGATAATTATATGCTTTTCTTTAAGGTACTTATACCGCAAATATTAAAACAATAAAAAAATCGAATTTCCACGAGAGGCCCAAAATTTTGAAGCCCGAGTTCTGAGAAGCCCACCAATTCCCCAAGTTTGTTTCTCCCTCGCAAAACGCTGCCCTCTGCCGCCTCCACCATCGCTCAGAGCTCAGCCTTCTCCGTCGCTGCTTCTGTCTCTCGCAACAGAGCTCGCTCCTCAGTCTTCCTCCGCACACGGTTCGTCATTTTTTCTTTCAAATTCGTCGAAGGGTCTTGTTTGTTTGGATACTCTGGGAGTTGGGTATCGTTTTCTAGACTTAATCCCTTTGGTTTTGATTATATATATATATATATATATATAGAAGAGAAGAAAGAGGGTCGTCGATAATGGGGAAGACGGCGTACAAGAAGCTCTCCGGGAGCAAGAACTTCCGGCAGCGCCTGCTTCTGGCCACGCTATCGTGTACTCCGATTCTCATCGAGGACATTCGCGCCGACGAGACCTGGCCGGGCTTGCGGCCCCACGAGGTCTCCTTCCTCCGCCTCGTCGAGCTCGTCTGCGACGACTGCCTCGTCGAAATCAACGAGACTGGTACGCGTTTGGGGGTGTTTCTTTGTTTGGCTTGTTAGGGTTTTTGGTGTTGATTGATTCGTGGGGGTGTGGGAATAGGGACGAAGCTGAAGTACAAGCCCGGGATTGTGATGGGCGGGAGAAATCTCGAGCACGATTGTGGGCTGGGCCGCGCCATTGGGTACTTCCTCGAGCCTCTTCTCGTGCTTGCCTTGTTCGCCAAGAAGCCTCTCACCATACTCCTCAAAGGTTTGATCTTCTTGCTGTCTTATTGACTGCTTGTTGAATTACTGGTCCTATTATGTGGGGTTTCGAGCACGGTTTTGAAAGGCAAAATTAAGAACTTAGGAGCTCTCTGTTAAGCACCGCGAGACGCAATCCTCGAGGCGCACCAGGGCGTAAGCCTCAGTAATCGAATGGATTCATAAAATATCTCAAACAAAGCATAATTTCACATAAAATTCGACAATATGTCATAAAATTATAGAATTCATTAAAGGTTTTAGGGTTTTTATGTGATTTTGGAAATATGTAGTTTTTTATTTCTTCTATATTTTGAATAACTTATGAAATATTAAAGCAATCATTTAAAAATAGCCCAAAACAGTTTAGAAAATAAGCAAAACATGACCAAATCATATGTAACAGCGAGGCATAAGCCTCATGTGTCCCAGGCACTTAGCCTCGGTGACGCCTCACAATCTCTGATGCGTTTTTCTGTTGCATGTTCCACCTTTATGTTGACCTTTTATGAGTTAGTCTGATTTTGAGTGCATTACCATGCATTTTTTGTTCCAGGAATTACCAATGATCCGAAGGATCCCTCTGTTGATACCTTCCAATCTACTGCGTTCCCGATTCTGAAGCGCTTCGGAGTTCCTTTAGAAGGTCTGAAGCTGAAGATCGAGAAGCGTGGGTCTCCGCCTAATGGTGGCGGCGAAATTGTTCTCTCGGTTCCAATAGTACAGAATCTGAATGTAACCTCCTTACTTTAAGCTTTCTAATATTGGCGAGTATCGTGTTAGGATCGTGGGATCCTAACGATTAGGAGTATTTTATTTATTTGTAGCTAGTACTTTTGATCGCTTCATTTCTTATTTCTATTTTTTATTTTAGGGATTTATTTTTTAGTCTATTGTGGGCAACTCACAAGAAGGCTACCTAAAAAAAAAGCAAAAAAGTTATAGTATTGCTCTTGTGAGAGTAAGTGAGACTCATCGAAACCACCAAAATGGGTTGTTTTCGGTCAAATGGGAAGCGTGTGAGAGACTGATTTGTGATCCGTGATATGTCATCAACATATTATTTTCTTATGAATCTTTATATTTTGCTATCTAGGCAATCTCGTGGACCGACGAAGGTCTGGTGAAGAGGATCAGGGGCGTAACTTTCTCTACAAGAGTCTCGTCCCAGTTTGAAAACTCTATGATATATGCTGCTCGTGGAATTTTCAATCCATTACTACCTGATGTTCGTATTGCCACAGATCACAAGTCCGGTGTGCATGCTGGAAAGTATGATACAATCATTTCACTAATACGAGTCCTTATTAGATTTGGGATGCTAAACTGCAACTTAATTAACGTAACCACGAATTATGTACAGCTCTCCAGGGTTCGGAATATCTGTTGTGGCAGAAACTACAACTGGGTGCTGCCTATCGGCTGATACTGCTGTTTCCTACAACCGTGAAGAGGAAACCGAAGAGCTTGATGATCTCGAAACGAAGGTGACCCCAGCGGACGAAGTTGGTGTGAAAATCGCTTCCGCTTTGCTTTCGGAGATTGCTCAGGGGGGTGTGGTAGATTCGACACATCAGGTCTGATCAATGTACTCTGTTTTCTCATCTGCAAATGCAAAAAATAAAAAATAAAGAAAAAATAAAGAAGAAAAAAGAGAGAGATCTGAAGACCCTATTACTGAATACCTTAGAAATCTGAATAGTTTGGTTAAAGCTGAAGAACAGGGTCTTCGGTACTATTAAAGTAAATAGGGTCTTGGGTAGTCCGTATAGAGTAGACTTCTGGAACCGGCACCGAAGACCATGTCTAAATATTTAATAATTTAAACCATTTAGATTAAAATATATTTTTTTTCTTTCTATAATGATGTTAGTAGAAATACAAATTGAACTTTCATCTGTTTTTCCTTTTTTTGGTGTTATCATCACCTTATAGAAATACAAAAATAGGGCCAAATTACGTCTTCGGTACATTTGGTTCTTGGGTAGAAATGATCATAAAACCGTAACTGAAGATATGGTCTTCAAATGAGGTGAATTTTACATGACTTGCTCTCAATTTTCCGTTCAACAGGGTCTTTTGTTTCTTCTCTGTGCATTATGCCCTCGAGATATTTCAAAGGTTCGAACAGGAAAGCTCTCGCATCACGGCATGGAAACGCTCAGAAATATCCGGGAGTTTCTGGGAGTTAGTTTTTCCATAAAGCCGAACCCATCTTCTGGAACTGTTGTTCTTACATGTTTGGGAAGTGGCTTGAGCAACCTAAACAAGAAGGTCTCCTAGAGGAATCAACTAGTTTATCATGTATACAGTATACCTGCGTTGACATTGTTACAGTGAGTGAGAGAAGTCAACTCTCTCTCGTCAGAGATAATTTTTGCAGTAGAGTTAATGAGGTATTTATTTGTCTTTATTTGCTGAACCAACACTAGAAAATGTAATCAAATGCGCTATTTTTAAACTAGCAAAGTTGGTTATGTTTCTACCTTTTTCGAGGAGGTTAATTACTTAATTTAAGCCAACCTAAGGGAATGGTCTTTTGCCAAAGGCGAATGTTCGATCTTCGTTGGACGCAACAATTGAAGTTATTGGGGTAGTCTCTCGGTTGATGATGCCGGGGCCCGTGGTTAGTAGTCGGGAGTACCCGGATATTACGCCTATAACAAAATAATAATAATAATAATAATAATAATAATAATACTAATAATAATAATTTTAGTCAATTTTGTTATAGGATAAACTAAAAACTATATTGTCTCAAATTGTGAGCAATAGTCAATTTTATAAGGATTGTTTCGTGATGTTTGTATATTTTTTTTACCGTATCTCGTTTAGAGTGAGAAAAGAGCTTGTAGTAACTTGTTGGTAAAATGTTTGTATTTTTATTACTGTTTATAAAATTTAGAGTTGGAAAACAGAAAACAAATTCGGAAAACAAGACCAATTAATTAAACCTGCGAAATCTCATAAAGTAACTCGTGATTTTTTTTATCGTCAAACCTTTCGAGCGAATATTCAAGTCAATTTTGTGATTTTTTTTTTCGAAGCCAAGACAATTGTCTAAATTTCCGTCTCTTTGAAATTTATTAGAGACAATAAACTGAGGTTTGAGAGAAAAATGAATAGACACATGAAGTTTCGTGAGTCGATTAAATATAAAAAATCTACAAAGCGTCAAATAAAACTAAAAATGACAATTTGAATTCGGAGGCAGGATACAAAGCAGTTACAAATGAGTTTAGACTTTAGATTGACTTTAAATAAATTTGTGCCAAAAAAACCCGAACACGAATAAATAATGGAGGAATGACGCCATTATTTGGGAACCAAACAAGCTTGGCCTAGTTGTAACTCCACTACACCTCCATTCAAGAGATCACGAGTTCAATTCTTACACTGAATATATCTAATAATGCGAGAGTGTATTGTAACCTTGGCCTATTATGTCACTCTCGTTAAAAAAAAAAAGGATGAAAGACACGCTAGAAGATTCGATAACTAGGTATATAGTCTTAAAATATTTTGGGCCATTGTGCACACAAAATATTTTAGAGTGGTTGTGGTTTATTAAAAGCGAAATTTCTCGAGTCCAAGAAAGAAAGTGCAGAACCAGTTAGCGAGTAGTACAGTACGGCCATGGCCGATGAAGAGCAACCCAAGAGCTCCCAGAACTGGAGCGAGTCCGTCGAAGACCTCGTCGCCGGCGGCGACACGGACGCCGCCATAGCTCTCCTCCAATCCGTGATCTCCAACCTCGAAGCCGCCGGAGATTCGGCTCTCCGGCCGCTCGCTTCGGCTCTCGGCGACTTGGCCGGCCTCCACTCCTCCCAGGGCTTATCCCTCAAGGCCGATCACCTTCGTTCTCGCGCGTCTCTCATTCACCATCGACTCCTCCACTCGCGGTACTCATTGCGTTTGATTCCTCTCTCCTTCCTCTTCTTCGCTTATCATTCCTCTGAATTTCGATTCGCAGAGATGGGGATTCGATGGAGAAGAAGCCTCGAGACTCTCCTCTTTCCGATGAAACTTCCAGTGAGGGTAACCATTAATTCGAAGTTTTTTTCTTCGTCTTCTACATAAACACCAATGTTGAGTGTTGTGTATTGTTCTTGTTTGTTGAAGGGAATCTCGAAAAATCAACCAAGTCTTCCCCTGATAATGATGATCCAGAAGATGGTACGTCTGATTCATGACTGGATTTCCTGTAGATTGATTGTTGAAAACAAGTGTGTAGATTTTCAGAAGATGCAAATCCTATTTAAAGAGCATGCATTTTTTTCTTCTCGACGTAGTAATTCGGAAGGGATGGATTCTACAGTACTGCAGCGACGCTACGATTTGATTTACGCTTTCCGTTTTGTATGAGTCACAAAATGTCTTGATTGTATATCCTTGGATTACAGATTGGGAGGCTATCGCAGATTGCCCAGCCGATGAATTACTTTCTTCTCAATGTTCGCCTGGAGTATCGGAACTTTCCTTGGAAGACACGAAACCTAAAGTCCCAAGGCGACGCGGAAGGGGAACGTTTTCATACAAGAAACAGGAACTGTACTGTGACCAATTATCTGGTAATTCAGTTAGCGATAACATCGAGGATGAAGATATTTGCAACGGAGACGAGAGGAGTACAGAGATAAGGCATTGTAAGTAATCTGTTGCTAAGGAATACTAATCAGCATATAAATTCTACACTATTATCGTCCAAAGTCAAAGCATGTAGTAGTTTGCAAAGTCGTTCCACGCGATTGTATCAATTCCCGATAAACATAATTGTTACTCTTTTGTGATGTTTCAATGAGAAGTTCTATCCCTTATTGGCTTCAGTTGCCCCTCAAACGGTCCTTCTCCGTCAGGTTGGACGAAATCTTTTAAAATATATTTTCTTAAAACCTTGAGGGTATAAATTGGAATTTCAAATTATATATGTTATGCTTACTCAAACCCTTATGATCTCTCTTATTGTCATTTGAAAATTCCAATTCTACCCCTCAATTTTTTTAAAATAATGATTCCGTCCAATTATAAAATATCTTGGCCAAACTAACGGACAAAAACTGTCGACAATAACACATCTAAAGGGCCGTGGCGTAGTTTTTTGTTTTTTATTTTGTCGCGGGGCCATCAGCACACCCTTGCCTTATCGAAGAGGCTATTCAAAGCAATAACTCTATTCTAATAATGAGTCATAGGGACAAGTTAGAAAAATGTGTTGGATCTAATGATATGTTTGCAGCAGCAAATACAAATCATGTTCTTCTGTGTGCTGGTTTCTCGCCGAGCACTAAGACAAATGATCTCGAGAAGCTTTTTGATGATTTCAGAGATCGTGGCGGTGTCGTTATACGATGGATTAACGATACTACTGCTCTTGCAGTGTTTAAAACACCAGCCATTGGTATTATTACATCTTTCACTTAATTTCCTTTTTTATATAGATTGATTGTTCATTTAATACAAATATGGCCTGTGCAGCTCTCGAAGCTAAGAACCGCATTTCATGTCCGTTCGCATTGAGCATACTTGATAAGGATGACAAAATTATAGCCTCAATCTCTCCTAACGGTAAATCATGCATGTTTATACATGTATATTGTCCTAATTTTCTGTTTTTATCATCAAATATATAGATTATATTTTCATACCTAAAAATGGATATATTTATATGTTCGTGTGGAACAATTATCGGTTGGTTATTGAATGTTACAAGCGGAATTTGAAACATTATTATGATTATTTCCTCAGAGCTCGAACCACCTCGACAAAGACCGCAAACATCGGCACGGGCAGCTCAGAGAATGATTGCTCAAAGCATGGGATTAAGGCTACCATCGACGTCGTTCGGTTCAAGAGAGTTGAGGAAACAAGAACTCGATAGAAAGAACCGCATCGTCACGAGGCAAAAGTTACGTGATGATGCTTGGGGCGACGACAATTGAGATCTTGTAACGTGATACATTTCAAATACTAAGACGGGCTGTTGAATTTTGACTTCCATTCTAACCGGAAATTCTTGGATTAACAATTGTATAATTATTATCGCCAAATCTCCAAGTATTAAATGCCATCTTAAAATTGTGGGGAACTCTAATTTTAACAAAAGTTTAAGGATTAAATTTTGTTATGTTGCAAGCTCCCAAAATGGAAGATCACATATTCGGCACTCAAAATCTTAAGAAGATTCATCTCAATATATCCTTAAAAACACTGCTAAATACTGCAAAATCTTTGTAATTTTTAATGTGGGACTTTTCATTTTACATTTACTCTTTTGAACAATAAAGTCTTACTATTTAATCACCATAAAAGTTATTACAATCTCACTCTTTCTCAATAATAAGTTATTGTAATTAATTTTCATAAACATTGTATTTATATTTAAAATTGTATTTTACAATCTCCTCGTCGGTTTTAGTATTTAAAACCTCGGTAGTTGGTACAAGCAACATCATTTGTTGTATCAACTTTGGCCTGAACTTCAACTTCTTCCAACAATGCTCTATATATTTCTTAATATAATGTACATCTCAGTAAAAATTCCAATACTTTCAATAATAAATTTGTAAGTTCCGATTCTTTTTTTACTCAGAAAAAATTCAAATTCTCTTGTTTTATCTCCACATTTCAATTCCCTCAAAACTTTTGTTCACCACCATTACCTCATCTCACGTGTCTCTCAAATAGAGCTGAAACTGCCGACGTCGCGACTCGTCGCGATGGCAGTCGCCAAAATCGCGAGTCTGGGCGTCGCGACGGGTCGCGACTGGCGGCGTCGCGAGAAATCGCGACCAGCGCGAGATATTCGGGTTCTTCTACTTTGTGGCATATGTATCTAGTTTTTTCCAGTGTTAAACTTAGTTATTTTTTACCCGAATTTTATTATCAAACTTTATCAATAATTTCAAAACTATATTTAAATATTATTATTATTTATAATAATTATTTGTAATTAATTTATTTCAAAATTAATATTTAAATATGTTATAATTATTATTTTGTAACATATTAATAAGTTTGATTTATATGTTCGTTTTTAATTTGTAATATATTAATAATTTGAACAAATTTAATCAACAAATATATAATTAAATACGATAAGACGAGATATTAAAAAAAAGAAGTTGTATTATTCATTGTGAATATTACAATAAGGTGGAAGAGAGCTGTAAATATTCAGTGTAAATATTACAAGATGCCTCACTAAAACCTCTCTTGTAAAACCCTCCTTAGGGACATAAAACCAAGAGAGGAAAGAGCACATCATTACTCGGGGAACATTGCGTTGAACCTTTCCGTCATTAGCTCCAGGTCGCTTGGTTTGGAGCGTTCGGCAATCACGGGGGGCCGTTGAAGAGTGGGAATTAATGCCACAAAATAACACACCACGCGGATCGCTGACGTGGCGCGTTGTGGGCCGTCGATCGTTTCACGCGGATCAGCCTCTCCCACGTCGCGACGAACAGCCCACGTCGCGACCAGTCGCGACTTTCACCCCGTAATCGCGACGAGTCGCGATGGCCCCAAATTCGCCGCGACGAGTCGCGATGGCCCCATATTCGTCGTGACTCGCAGCTCTACTCTCAAATGAGGCTTTTTTCAGCATTTAATTAAACAGTAAATTAATGAACCTGTAAATTTCATTTTTTTTTACTATGCTTACCAGAGAACTATAACTTTGTCCGGATAATTTTTTTTTTTTTAACTAATAGGTCCACTTTCTACTAACAGTATTGGTAGTATTGTTGGGATTAACCTTAAATATTAAATTGGCAAATCTGCATAGTAAAATTTTGGGTATTCGCGGCACAAATATCAAAAGTGTTTGAAAAACCAATGTTAAATACCCAATATTTGTTTTGGCCGGACAAAATACCAATATTTTTCTCTCATGCATAAGAAAAATACCTTTTTTGGGTTTATTTGGTACCTGTCTTATGCGGGAGAGAAACTTATTGTTATTTTATTTGGCTAAAATAAAGAATGAGTATTTAATGTTGATTTTTTAAAAAACTTTAAGTATTTATACCGCTAATATTCCTAAAATTAAGTGACAAAATTTTAATGAAAAGTAAAATAATAAATAATTTAAAATTTGATAATGAAAAGTAAAAAGATTAAACTTATGCCTTTTTTTATAAAATTAAAATATAACATTTATGTCCTCATAAACTAAAAAATAAGATATTTGTGGCTTAAGCTCCATAATTATTGAAAAGTTACCGACATGTTTTTTATTTATCTTTTTACCATTCCATTCTTAGTCAATCATCACATTTAAGTTTTCCATCTATGTTTTCGTAACAGTGAAACATGTTTGTTAACTCGATGACGTATCTCAGTAACTTGTCAATAAATAAAGGAACTTATGCCGAAAATATCCCTCAAATATTTATTCTAAGATTTTTTTCCTCGAAAGGCAAAAACCATCCGTAGACAATAGCCCCAGGGTTTATCAATGACTGGGCAAAGATTTCTCGATACCCCATTCCCACTCTGAACTGAATCTCCGCCGGCGATGGGCGGCGCCACCCACCGATTCTTCACCCTCCTCCCCGCCGCCACTCTCCCCCTCCTCTTCGCCCGCCGCCACTCCTGTCTCCTCCCCTTCCTCCGCCGCCGCCGCCACGCCCACCTCATCGCCCTCTCCCATCTCTCCCCCGCAGCCGCAGCCCAACCCACTCGCCGCCTCTTCCACTCACGCGCCGCTGCTTCCCTCGACGACCACGGCTCCCTGCCGCTTCCGCCACCCGAGTGGACGCGCCTCCTCGACGCGCTCTCCGCCGCCGGATACTTCGACCGCGCCGAGGCCGTCGACCTCGCCGGGCCTCCGGAGTTCACGCGCGCCGCCGGGGCGTGCCTCGAGTTCGCCCGCGAACGCGCCGGCCTCGTCAGGTTGGTTTCTCTTCCGGTGGTTCGTCTGGTTTGGTGGGTTGTGGCTGATTCTTCCTCTTTTTCAGATTGCTTTCGAGGAGAGATGTGGAGATTGTAGTCAGAAATGGGACTCCGTTTCTCTTCAAAGACGCCATTTCCACCAATGTGAGTGCTTCAATTACTGAATTCAGGAATTGCATTACTGTATATGCACACACACACACTCATATATATATATATATAGTATCTGAATTTGGGATTGTTCTTAGGACTAGGACAAAGCCTTAGGAAGGGCAAGAGAGTAATTTAGCTCAAGTGTTTTATGTCCTTGTAAGTCTTTTACTATGGTTTAAGTACTAAGTGGGGTTATTTACGTAACCCGCAAGAGATTACAGATGGGCGCGTAGCGCTTCGGGCCATCGTTATGTTTTGGCTTAGAGAGCTTTGGCCGTGTTCTACAAGGAACGGTCTTTTCTATATTGATGGGTGAATAAATTATTTGGTAATCATCGTCTTGGACTTGTTGATTTCCGTCGCTGGTTCGCTATTGCTTCTTTTTTATTCGTTTTTCTTAGTTAAAGGGATGGAACTAGTCTAAACTTGAGCTTATGTGCTCTAATATGCTATTCGATCGATAATCATACTTGATAGATATTCTCAGAATGCGTAGTTATAAATTGTTAATGAATTTTTTATTAATGTATTAAGCTTTTATATTTTAGAAGTCATTAAAATAAGACCGTTATAAATTTTTGCAACATAACATTTTGTTTTTGTCTAATTTGATCTCGAAATATAGGTGTTGGAAATGGATAAAGTGAGCACAGTTGATTTGATGAGACTCATTTTGAGCTATGTGAGCAACTTCATCTTTCCTTCAGAAAGTAACAATGTCTATAATAGAGATCTTATTGAATCTTCAGCCCGCAAGTTATTGCTTGAAATGGCCAAACTATGTTATGTCGTTCCCGATTCCAACTCTTTCGATCGAGAGCGGAACGACTTTGCTTATAGAAATGGAGAGCCCGCGAGACCTTTCGGGCAAAAAATCGAAATGAAAAGGGGCGATTGGATTTGCACAAGGTAGTAACTTTTGACTTCGTGTTAGATTCACGCTTTCTTTTGTTTCTAATAGCATATGTTTCTCTATGAAATGTGCTTAAACAGGTGTAATTTCATGAACTTTGCGAGAAACGTGAAGTGCCTTGAATGTGAGGAGGCACGGCCGAAGAGCCAGCTGACCGGTGGAGAATGGGAATGCCCTCAGTGAGCACTTTATACCGTTTCTCTCTTTCTTAATCGATCTGTCTGCTCGCTCCAATTCCCTTGGCGAGATTGATATCCTGGGGTCATAACAGGAAGTTGATGATTAACTTTTTTTTCAGATGTGATTTCTTCAACTATGGGAAGAACGCAGCGTGCTTGAGGTGTGATTGCAAGCGTCCCGGTCAGATCTCGGTTGGTTCAGGCGAAAATGTGGAGGGCAATTCGGTCAAGGCTGACATTGACAGCAGGCTGGCAGAGAATGAGGAGAAGGCGCAGCGGTGGTTTAGTAAGATATCTCAGATGGATAGTACTTCCGACATAAGCTCCGTGGCTGATGAAGATTTTCCGGAAATCATGCCGTTGAGAAAAGGGGTCAATAGATTCGTTGTGAGCAAACGGAAGACGCCGACAGAGAGACGGCTCGCCAACTCCGAGTTCCAAACCAGTTCAGGTAACAATATTTAATATATATATATATAATATATATATATATATATAAACTGAAATGCCATATAAATTTAGGCTAATTTAATAGATCACATAGATCACTAAGTATGAAATGCAATGATTAAGTAATCTAACATGATCTAGAATTGTCAATTTTGGCAATTTAAATTTAACCTATATATATATATGTATCTTTTCCGATTATGTTGTTGATAGATTCACATTTTACTGACTGATCTAGTGACTAATAAGTTATTATATTCATATAGAATATAACATCTGGAGTAAATAATAAGTTATTTGGGTCGGAAACATAAGTAATTTAAAGATATTATACGGTATATAATTATATATATATATATATATTTCTCTTTTGTCAAAGAGAAAAGTTTCGAATTTCAATAGGAAATGTATGTTAGATGAATCCGATTAGTGTGAGTGCAACTGATTGATGAGTTTTTTCTTCAGCTGGTGGAGGAAATCCAAATTATGTCCCATTTGTGCCGCTACCTCCCGATATGTTTGCGAAGAAACCGGAGAACATACCCACAGAAACAAGCGATAAAACTAGAGAAATTGCGGAAAAGCCACCGAGCCAGGTGGAAAGTAGCGCGGAGAGAGAACAGATCGAGAAGTCGGACAGATGGTTCAAGAAAGTAGCTGAGCTGCACAACGTCACCGATCTGGCCGGCGCAATCTCCGACGACGACTTCCCGGAAATCATGCCAATGCGCAAAGGCGAGAATAGGTTCGTCGTCGGCAAGAAGAAAGACCGCTCCTTGGTTTCTCCGGCCTACAAACGACAAATGGCCATGGAACAAACTACCGACACCAAGTTTGTCCCATTTGTTCCGTTCCCGCCCGATTACTTCGCCAAAAAGAACGACAAACCACAAGCAGGTTGTGGGATTTTCGGATAATTTTTTTAATATTTATCTCTAATAATTAATTAACTTTCTAGTCTAGAAATCTAATTCTATGATCTATATTTACATTTTCTACACAGGTGATGCTGATCGAAACACTCAGGAGCAACTTCTTCAGAGTGAAAATAGCTCCGTCTCGCCGAGTTCAAGTTCCGAATCTCCCATGGCAAACTTGAGTGTTAATACGACCAGCAATTCGATCGAGCCAACACCGGGAACTCTTCCCCAGGATTTCACAAATCCCCGCAACGACTCATTTGGCGGCACCAGAATCTCTGTAAAAGATTCTCCACTGGGAAGCTCGTTCCCGTCGCCGCAAGACCAGAATGTCAGAGATAATCGAATTTCCTACAGCAGTAGAAATGACACATCGGGCACTAGCAGATTCTCTGGAAAAGATTCTCTGGCCGGTACGCTGAATCCGAGCAGAAGCTCGCTCCGGCCACCCCAAGACCAGAATATTGGAGAAAACCGGGGCCCGTACAGCAATCCTAATAATTCATTAGGAACCAGCAGAATCTCCGGGAGAGATTCTCCGACCGGAAGCTCTCTCCAGTCGCCGCAAGATCAGAATGTCGGAGAATATCCGGCGAGGAAGAGCTTGGAGGGGTCGGCGGTGAAGGAGGCGGACCCGCTGGACATGTCGGAGGAGGCAAAGGCGGAGCGGTGGTTCCGGCGAGTGGCGCAGATCAAAGACATCTCGGAGCTGAGCCAGATTCCAGACGAGGATTTCCCATCGATAATGCCGATGCGGAAAGGGGTGAACCGCTTCGTCGTGAGCAAGAGGAAGACGCCGTTGGAACGGAGGCTCACGTCGCCTCAGTACAGAAGAAACATTCCCGTTGTGAGCTCGGATCCGGGAAAGGCGGAAGATGGGGAAGATGGGGACGGCTGAAACACAGTGATTCTCTGTGTTTGAGTTTTGATAGTGCTTTTATTTAATAATCACCGAACTTGTAACATCTATTTTGTATTAATATATTGAATTTAAAGATAAACTTATCTACTAACTTCTTAAGAGAATGGCTTAACAACAACAACAAAAAAACTAGTTTTCGTAATGCATCAAGCTGAAAAACAGTAGAAGAACAAAGTCTACAAAACATTTCATAAACATATTCGAAAACTTATAATTCAGGTTCCGGATTTCTTTTACTCCCGGACTCGAAACATGAATCCGGTTCTAGTTACATACTTTAAGACTGCTGGAGACCCGGCGGCTTTTCACATATCTAGGAGAACGCCCGTCCGGGCAGCGAAAATTGGCTCTAGGATTTTTTTTTTCTTTTTAAAATATAAGAGTTTATAGTTTAGCAAAATTTTAGTAGAAGTTCGTGTAAAATTTATTTTTTTGACCGAAATTTGAAGAAATAATTTATAGTTAAAATTTTAAAAAATAGTTAATGTTTATATTAAGGTAATAAAATATTGTATGAGAGAAAGAAAAAAGTAATATTAAAAAATGGAAAATGAAAATTGAAAAGGGACCCTCGTATTCGAAGTTGATGAGGTGAGCAATCCGATTCCGAAGGAAAGCCCCCCAAATCCAAGAGCGAAGCTGTCTCCGATTACAGTTTCAGTGTAAGAAGATCGACCAACCAGAATCCGGTAAGAAAAATCTTCATTCTCTTTGTATTGTGTGATTTCAATACTGCATTTTTCGATCTCCAAAAGGGATAATATGCAACACTAGTGTATGTAAAACCGATTTATTTTCATGAAAAATATGGTCTTTTGATGTTATTGCACTTCCAAATCCCTTGACTCTTCGCTTCAATCGGTTCATGCTCCAATGAAGAGGAGTTTTTGAAAAACAGAGTAAAAGGGTCTGTACTCTGTACTGTATTATTTCCGAGTATAACCGAGACCGAAAACCTAGTTGTACCGGCCTTCCTGCAATCCACTCATTGCACAGTTTTTATCTGTTCTTCGGTCCAAGACTGGGACCGGGATCACTGTTGATGGAACTAGATTTTTGATACAGCGCAAGACCTAGACCTCGTGGCGGGAACGGAAAACGTTTTCCGTTCCCGCCACGAGAGATTAAAGTAATTAGTGTGTGCCGAGTCAAATGCTTTTGGTATTTCTGTGCATGGTTTCTTAAGTTTGAAGTGAAGGTATCCCGACTTCTCTTTCTTGCAAACCCGGTTTTCTTACTTTTAGTAATAATACTTTTTACATGGAATCCGGTTTTCTTACTTTGGGTATAAAGTTGACTGTTTCCGGAAAGAATTTCGTTCCGAAATATGAGTGTTTATGATGTGAAATTTGATTTTTCGATAAAATTGTATTTTTAGGTTTTCTTTGTTGAGTATTAGAGAATGAGAAGGCAAGGTCAGTATAGTGATTCTGGGGTCAGCGCATATGGTGCTGCGCTGTCGAACCATGCTCAAACTCAGAGAATGGAGAGCAATTCTTTGCAGTTTGAGGGGCGGCTTGAAGCCTTCACCCCCGAAAGGGATAATCCGTACGAAAATTCGAAAGTCGATGGACATTGGCGGTGGGAGAGAGATGGATCGAAGATGTCAAACTCCTTAAACCCTCACATGTTCAATGAAGGTAGTGATTTCCCTTCTTTCATTTTGCTTTATAAAGAGTTTGGTTGAATTGTTTGAACAAAGTACAATTAAATACGATATGAAAAGCATAATTTTTTTTACTTATCTGGGTATGATGTGAATGAATAGTTCTTTAGTTATAACTTATAAAAAAAAAAATGCCGGGAATGGTCTCTCTCTTAGCATTTTGGTGCAAATTCAGTCCTTCACCGTTAGTTAGGATGGAAACTTTGAGGTTAATCACGGAAGTTAAATTTTTTTAATAGTAAGTATTAAGTATTATTTTAACAATCGAGAACACATAAACTTCCGTAATTACCCTCAAAAGTTACACACAAAAAATCTGTTTATTCTAAAAGTTCCCATCGATTTTTCCATCCAACAGAGGACTATACCCGCACCAAAATGCTAATAGAGGAACCATTTCTGCACATATATTTTTGAGGGATCGTTCCTGCATTTCTTATTTTTCACCCTCAATTTGAATTTGGTGACAAATGATAACTTCAGTCCTTTTTCTAATAAAAATGATTTTAATTAGATGCCTTAAATTTAGTTTAAACCCGTAAACTCTCATGTGTTTTGTTTGTGCTCATCAAGAACTAAGATTTTCCTCATTTGTGTGCAAATTCAATAATGTAGGCCAAGGCGGTGATGCAGCGAGATCCTATTTTCAGGGCCAGAATATGATGACGGCCGACAAGCAAAGTAAAAGAGAAACGAGAAGTCAACCACGAAATGAGGACATGGATGTAGGATATGAAGACGCTCCTCAGTTGCAAACATTTCAAAGTGTTGACCAGAAGTTCCGTGACGAACTCATGAAACTGGCAAAGGAGCAGATCGATGCAGAGGACACTGAAAACGCCAGACACAGAGAGGTTAGCTCCCTGTTCAGTTAAACAATGTATTCCGGGCCCGTTTTGTTATGTTTTGTTGCCTGTTTTATCTGTCCTGTGCTGGGTTATGTTTTCTAGAAAGACATTAATAAAATATGTTTTTGAAATATGGTTGTAAATTGTAATTAAAAGAAAACTCAATTAATCATTATTTTAAACTTGTTAGTTTTTTTAGTAACGAAAGATTGTAAAATAAATTATGAGGCGAAACATAAAAAAACCAGAAATGGAAGATAAAACTCTTCTAAACATTTTGCCAAATTAAGTATAAAAGTAAAAGAGCTTAAATTGTAGACAGAAAAGAAAACTCTGAAAACTTTTTTTGTATCGATCTGCCTTCTGAAAAACTCGCATCGTCTCAATATGCCCTTTGATATATTTTTCTCCCTACCAATTTGCTCCATGAATATGGTAAGTGTAATAGTTTAACTTATCCGCTAAATACCAGACGGCTTCTGTTACATTAAAGCCATTTGTGTTAAAGCTCGTTCGGTTTTCCTTTAGTTTATATCTTTTGCGCACTCACACGTGCTAGAATGTGCAAACACATGGTTTAAAATTCAACAGAAACCGTCAAATATTCAACACAGCGTGAGAAGACAGTACGACAAGGTCTAGGGGCAAATTTAGACAATACCGCAATTAAGGGGCAAATTGGATTAAATTTTTTGGGAGAAAAACCGAGACAATGTTAAAGCGGGACTTCGACTCTGATAGTTACTCTTGTTTTCTGGGCCATTCTTGTTCCTTCCCAATCAGAAAATAATCGCAATCAACGCCCAATACGATGAGCAACTCAGAGCCCTCCGGGCTCGGCACGCCAACCGCCGTGACGAGTTCCTCCTCAAGGAATCGAGTGCCCGGAAGCAGCAATACCAGCAGCTTGTGGCAGATCGCCACGTGCCGGATCCTCAAGGTTTCGCCGCCTTTCCAGCCTCGGCCGCCGGAGGAGCGGCGGAGATGAACCGGAGCTACGGCGGCGAGCAATATGATTCCTATCGAGAGCGGGCCCGGTTTCTCGGCAGTTCAAGAGATCACATGTATGAGCCTAGGGATACGTATCCCGGGGGACGTGTTTACAATGCCGGCTCTCGCTACTACCCCGACTAATGGTTGACTTTTTTAGAGTAAGATGTTCTTAGCTAGGTATTTGTTTGAAATGCTTCTCATGAACTTTTTTGTATTTTATAACTTTTATGTTTAATGCTATAGCTTTGGGGTAATGCACTTTTTAGTTTTTATAATTCAAGGGTGAGATATTTGCGGCGTAAGTACTCATAAAGTAGTGTTTTTGGGCAGCATAATCCTGTTGTTTATTATCACCGGAATTGTGACACATAAACAACGGGATTGTGTTGTTTATAATCCTGTTGTTTATTACTACTATAAAGGTACTTACGCCGCATATATTTATATGCATTAGAATATTCTTCTATAGATAACGAATATTACAGAAGTATGATATGATAAATACGAAACTGTATATATTAATGAGTTGGGAAATAGTTAATGTTATGACATGTTGCTCCTTTGCTCATCATCAGTCGCTGGTGCCAGAGAGCAAGGGCGAATCCGTCTTTTTTATTGCTTTGTAAGTTTTTTATTTCAGCAAGTTAAGAAGGGGTAATTGTGTAATTATATGTGAGATTAGGAATTTTAATATATAAATATGTACATGAACCTTAACCTTGAAAATCTCAAAAGTCATGTAATTACTATGAATATTTGTAATTAATACTTAATTGAGTACATACATACATTGATTTACCTTGACATAAATTTATGCTTATGCAATTAATAAATAGTTTTTTTGTGTCCTACTAAATTAGTCGTTTACTATTTTGTTTCTGAGTTACACTTTTTTTTCCCTTTTCTCCTAGTAAGTTGTAACATGTGAAGATTTAATTGCAAAATCATACATTACAATGGTATTTTGAAGACTGGAAACAACTTAAAAAGAACAACTTCAAAATTTTATTAAAATTTAATTGTTGAATTCGATTTTAAATTGTAGTCAGGGATAAAACGACCGTTAAGGCGGCACACGATTCTGGTGTAGCGCCAACTAATCAGAATAATATATTATTTTTTAATAAAAGATAATATAAAAAATCGATAAGTTTTAATTTTTAAATTATAAACTATCTATTATTTTACGTAATACGCGTCAATTATTAATTAACCTCTAAAATGTGATTGACAAAAAAAGTTATCGATCTTGTAAGAACTTACAATTTACTTATTGATAACTGTAAAATTAGATTTTTGATCATTCCGCTGGTACCGAACCGCGGATGCTTTGAGTCTTGAATGTAGTTCAATAAAATTGAAATATTTGCCGTGCAGATAAAGAAAGATCGACCTCACTTAAATTTGTCTTAGTTTGATTATTAATCTAATTAGTCTAGTCAATTATCCAATATATATATTTGAGACAAAAGTATATTTGTAAATTTGATGTAGAAAGACATTGACAATCATAATTTGTAATTTCACCATATCCACACGTATATAGGTCCCATTGACTATAAATACCAGTATTTGAAATTATTATTTTAATATATTAATAGTAATTTAATGGGTAAAATTCTAGTGCAGTCATTTAAATTTGACGTTTGAGTTTACCGTGTTAATAAATTACAATACTAAATAATAGTATTTTTTTATCATAAATATTGAAAATCATGTAGCAATTTTTTTTGTTGTTGTTCTGAAACCGAAAAAACATATTAAGAAATATAACCGGAACCGGATTTTTTATTATTATATTCATTAATATTTACTTATTGAACTTTAGATCTAGATTTAAAGTCAAAATTAATACATTTTTAATAAAGTGGGAATCAATTTTGAAAGATTTAAAAATACAAAATCGAAAGTTTTAAATTCCGACCAAATCAAAACATAAAATCCGTGTATTTTTTTTTAAGAACCATGATTTCAGCTCCGGGTTTTTCTTAAAATAAGAAAACTCAAACCGAAATGCTGAAAAACATTTCTCATTTTATTATTTAAGGTTTTTTTTTTCTCACTGTAGAAAAAATAAAAATAATAATGGAGAGCCTTGTCATAAATCACGTCACTAAATAAATATAAGTAAAAAAAAAAAAATGTAGTGTGAAGTGTGAACAATATTTCATGTATGTATGATATATACACATAAATATATAATATATGTGTGTGTATACTATATAAATATGTATATACAATATACCATGTATATAAGAATTTCCCTCCTCGAATCCTCGTCACAGAAAAAGAAAAACTCCAGTTGTTCCTCTGCAAATCTCTCTCTCTCTGAGATGATCTACATTGCGAGTGACCATTTCTGAGTGCTTTCTCTCCTAAATCTCCTCGTTAATGGAGTCGGCTCTCTCCGAAGATCTCTCCGACTCCGACACTCCGCAACAGCTCTACTTGGTTCCCTACAGGTCCCACTTCTCATCTCTCTCTCTCTGTATTTATTGCATACACTTCGATGCGGATTCGTTCACTCGCCATCACTTCAATCCGATTCTATCCAGAGCGGAACGTTCCGGAATTCGGAAATGGAATCCGAAGCAAAAACCTTCATCCCTTTTCGTTTTCCCCCACTCTTGCTTGTTTGGCATCCGAGAAAGTTGATGCCGCCATGCGAGCGGTGGTTAATCCCAGTTAGGGTGGCGAGTAGGAATCTGGATTTTGAAATTTGATTCGGGGATTTCAGAGTGTGCTTTGGCGTTCTCTGGATTCGGTTTTCGGGATTTGAGAGGCTTTTGATTTTGCTTGAAGGTGGTGGAGAGATGCTCGGGATTCCGTCCTGGGCGATCCGGAGGGACAGACGAGGGCGATTATCTACGCGATGTTGTCGCCGGCTTCGTCGGTGTATGTGGGTCCCCTGAAGATCATCAACAGCATTTTCAACTCGGATCTCGCCTTCAACCTGCGGAGGGAAGAGGACCACGTTACCGGTAGTGAAAATGGCAGTGGTGACGTGGGTGTCTCCGGCCGGGACTTTGCGTTGGTTTCGGGGGAAATGTGGGTCCAGGCGCTCAGATGGTAGAGTATATCTAATCTCAAGCTTTGTTTAAATTCATTGTTCAATACTATAGTGACGGGACCGTTATGAGATCGGATTTTGGTTCGGACACTTTTTTGCCTATTGTTGGTGTATATATGGCAAAATTGTTCCCATAATTGGCTGTTGTTTTGCATTTATAATGAAGGGGTGCTTTGAAGTTACATTTGTCCACACTCTTCATGTGTATTTAAGAGTATATCTTTTGCTTTTGCATTAGGGTTATAAATATAATCAGATTACTGGATGCGAACTTTCTACCGCATTAATTGACCGTTATGAGATCGGATTTTGGTTCGGACACTTTTTTGCCTATTGTTGGTGTATATATGGCAAAATTGTTCCCATAATTGGCTGTTGTTTTGCATTTATAATGAAGGGGTGCTTTGAAGTTACATTTGTCCACACTCTTCATGTGTATTTAAGAGTATATCTTTTGCTTTTGCATTAGGGTTATAAATATAATCAGATTACTGGATGCGAACTTTCTACCGCATTAATTGGGGACTAGGGTTTTTTTTTTAATAATCTAGAACCAGTTTTCGCCTTCTTCTGGTTAGTTCAACTTCCACGAGAAGTAGTTGTTCAAATAGTACTGGAGCAAGTGCTGTAGTATCAAGTCCAAACCTCTTGAGTGTATTATCTGGATACATTAAAAAATGTCCGTATAACGTGTTCTGTGTTTGTCGATTTTGTATCATAATTGGTGATGGCATTTTGGTGTAGGCATAGCGACTCAAAATCTTCAATTAAAGAGGGTAAAAGTTTTTCAGCAGCCGAAGATGACATGGCAGATGTGTATCCTTTACAACTCCGACTGTCGGTTTCGCGAGAAACAAATACTTTGGGAGTGAGGATCAGCAAAAAGGTTAGTTTCAATACATAATTATCAAATATTATAGCTTTTTCTATTAATACACTATAGAAGGACTTATTACAAGGCAGTAGATCGAAGTTAGGTTCTTTATTCATTTATCGAGATAGACATGCATCAGCATCTTTCTAAGTGAACGATATCTATTTTGTTTCCTAAATTTCCGCTCGGATTGTTCTAATAATTTCTACATTTCTCTGTAGGATAATGCTATCGAGTTTTATAAAAGAGCGTGTAAGATCTTCACTCTGGAATCCGAACTGGTAACTAAGCTTCTATATAGAAGTTCCAATGTTGTCGGGAGCAATTGGAGCTATTTTAATATAAAATATTTTGCAGGTAAATATGTGGGACTTCTCAGGGCAGACAAAGCTGCTTTTCCTAAATGATAAGAATAAGGTTCAAAGGGATTCTCAAAGACAACCAGATGAGGTAATTTCAGACTGAATTGTGCAAAATTAATCTGCTACAACTCAAAATCAGTTCTTCAAACGGGAGCTTCACCAAAACCTTTACTAAACCCAATCTCCCCTTTTTTTGAGACAATAAGTTTTGTAAATGGTTATACAATTTTTTATTAGAATATGGTCTCTTAAAACTTAATGAAAACGGTACCCAATAACCATTCATAAAACTTACTCTCTTTAAATAGGGGAGATTGGATTTCATGAAGGTTGGCGAAGCTTCTGTTTCGGGGGCCGATTAATGGGCTGTATCATTTCATATCGATAATTCTATACTCCATTCGGGTATTTTATTTTTCAAGAGAATGGTTTATCAATTACTAAAGCCTTGGCAATATAGATATATTTTACTAGGCATCTTTGTTTTGCGTTTATGCAGAAGATTTATGTCAGGCTATACCCTTCTGGCTCATTGGCTAACCCACCATATCCTGTACACTTTAAGTCAAATCTTTTATGTTTTTTTTACAGATTTTATTGGACTTGCAAATTTATGGGCTATCAGACTCCATTAGGTGCAGAGATGGGAAAAAAGATGAGATGGCATCACAAGCTTCATCTTCCATGACGAATGGTAATGCCACGTCATCATCGTGGGGAAGCTCATACGAAGCTGGAGCTTTGGGATTAACCGGGTTACAGAATCTGGGGAATACCTGTTTTATGAACAGTGCACTTCAGTGCTTAGCTCATACACCAAAGCTCGTTGACTATTTTCTTGGGGACTATGGAAGAGAAATTAATCACGAAAATCCATTGGGCATGGATGTAAGTGCTGCTTTAAAAAATCTTATTAGTGAGTTTTTATTGTTTGAATGAAATCTTTTAGCTTATGTGTTAATTAGTAAAAATCTATTTCCAGGGGGAGATTGCTTTGGCATTTGGAGATCTTCTGAGGAAGTTATGGGCGCCGGGAGCGACACCTGTGCCACCGAGAATGTTTAAGTCAAAGCTTGCTCGATTTGCTCCTCAATTCAGTGGCTTCAATCAACACGACTCCCAAGTCAGTAAAGATTTCTGAAATATGGATTGGGGTTTCGGGATCTGGGTTTATAAAAGATTCTTATCAAGTGTTTATATTGATCTTAATATCATGGTTGTTGTAGGAGCTCCTGGCATTTTTGTTGGACGGTCTTCACGAAGATCTTAATCGTGTGAAATGCAAACCTTATGTAGAAGTTAAAGACGGCCCTGATAGATCAGATGAAGAAGTTGCAGACGAGTATTGGCAGAATCATTTAGCCCGTAATGATTCCATTATTGTTGATGTTTGCCAAGTAAGTCACTAATTTTCTGACTGTAGAAGATTAAATTTGTAAAAATAGTAGTAAAAAAGTTTGTTTTGTATTTCATTTGTCAAATGGTTCAACATAAGCCCTTTATATATAGTTTACGACCATTGTAGAGAAGGAATATTCTAAAATATGTAGAAATAATGAAAATGTTCTAGTAAAATTAAAGGAAAAAATAAACTAAATCAAATATTAATCCTATTATTTTCTACGAAATTGAAAAATGTGCCATATTGTTGAAATATTTGCAAAATTATATTCCTTTCACTGTAAAGTTGATGTGTTACATTCGTATTATTAGTAATATTTGATTAGGTTTATTTAATAATGTTAAAGTTAGTATATTGGTCTTATTATCTAATTGTGTGGTTTAGTTATATAAGGGTTTTGAGTAATTATGTTTTAGAGTTTTGGATAATATAGGTTTTAGTGTTGTAATCTTTGGTCTGTTTAACTGACCCGAAGTGAATTAAAAAGGAACCCAAAACTATTCTCTTAATTTATTTTGCTTTGTCTCTCTTATAGAGGGACTAGGCTTGAAGAGAGCGAGGATCGGAAGTGAAATTACAGTTCCTGTAATGAGATTGTGATCTTGGGTTGGGTCATAACACTATGGTTTAATGTGCCGGGTTGGATCTAGTAAACTTGTGAGCTTGATTGGCTAAAAATACAATGCCTTTCCCAACATTGTTCATTTTTTCTTGCAGGGTCAATATAAATCAACATTAGTTTGTCCTGAATGCAGAAAGGTGTCTGTTACTTTTGACCCCTTCATGTACTTATCACTTCCTCTGCCTTCAACAACAATGCGAACAATGACTTTTACAGTTGTAAGCACCGATGGAAGGTTTTTACCGGCACCGTATACCATTAATGTACCCAAAAATGGGAAGTTTCAAGATCTTATTGAGGCTCTAAGCATTGCTTGCGCTTTAGAGGATGGTGAAATGTTACTTGTTGCAGAGGTACGTGATGTTATCATATGCTCACACATCATCTTTTACAATCTTGATTTCTGAGGATTTAATTTTATACAGATATACAACAATCGGATAATACGCTATCTTGATGAGCCATACGATTCGTTATCTTTAATTAGAGACGAGGATCGGTTAGTTGCGTATCGGTTAACAAAAGATATGGAGCATGCCCCATTAGTTGTATTCATGCACCAGCGAATGGAAGAGTACGTTCTCTCTGCCCCGTACTGCTACTAACTCTGTTTCTAATGTTTTGTGTGCTTAGTTCATGAAATTCGCTGCAGTAATGCACAAGTACGGTAGAATTATAAACTAGAAATAGTACTAGTGTAATTCCAGTACATCTGCACTCTGTTTATGCATAAACATGCTCTGGTGTGTCTGTATAAATATGTATTTTTTTTTTATATATTTTTTTGAGTGCATATGAAGAGTATCAAGATCTCATTTTACATTTACATTGACACAACATTGTATTGACATAATTTAATGTGTACGGTATGTATATCCTTTATTTTTATCACCTTCTTTTCCTCGCAAGACGCTTATTTAATCTTACACTCCCCCAGACAGTTCATGCTCGGAAAGATAAGTTCGAATTGGAAGACATTTGGGATTCCGCTTGTTGCACGGCTTGATAATTTGCAATGTGGATCTGATCTACATAGTTTGTACCTGAAACTGCTTAGTCCCTTTCAATTACCCGCTGTTGATGATGCTGTGGAAGATAAGGATATTTCAAAGGAAACAGAGCCTGAAGACTTGACGCAGAAAGATGACGTTAATCATGATATGGATATTGAATCTGATGCCAGATTACGATTTCACCTAGCGGATGAGAAGGGAGCTGTAAAGGAATCCGATATAATTTTGAATGACCCCTTTACGGTAACGGGGACGTCAAAGAGGCTAAATGTGCTTGTTTGTTGGCCTGAGAAGAGCGTAGAAGAGTACGACACTTGCCTTCTTAGCTCGTTACCTGAGGTTTTCAAGTGCCTCTCATTTGCTAAGAGACCTCAAGAGTCTGTTTCTCTCTATAAATGCCTTGAAGCATTCTTAAAGGAGGAGCCTCTTGGGCCAGAAGACATGTGGTAAGTGCATGATGAATCCACACTTGGGCCCGTACTCTAGTGTCATTATTTAATTTCTGTTATTTGAATTATTTATGTTTAATCATGTTTTTAGGATTAACTTATGTGAGTCCGGTTCAGGCCCACCATGTGTAATGTTCATACTTTACCTTGTTTAAATACGCTCTCTTTATTATAGGTTTTGTCCCGTATGTAAAGAGCATCGTCAAGCCAGCAAGAAATTAGACCTTTGGAGACTGCCCGAGGTGCTGGTTATTCACTTGAAGCGGTTTTCATATAGTCGATTTTTGAAGAACAAGCTCGAGACATATGTTGACTTTCCTGTTGAGAATCTTGACTTGTCGTCATACATCACCTACAAAAATGGTCAACAGTGTAATCGTTACATGCTTTACGCTATGAGTAATCACTATGGGAGCATGGGAGGTGGTCATTATACGGCTTTTGTCCATGTAAGTATTTCACTTTGCGTTGTGAATTTACACTAATCCGCCTTTTTCGTAGCATCTAAAATGAAATGGCTGATGCCTAATTATTGATACAATTCTATGACTGTATATGCAAATTCTGTTCATTTTTTAGTTTAGTTTGCGATTAATTGAACTGAAAATTCTATAATTATATAGGTTTCGTTGGCTTAATCCATGAACCAATAATTATATAGGACCCAAGCACAAAACACAAATTGACCAATCCGGGTAACTTTACTCCAAATCGACCAATCGGAAGATATAGTAAATTAAGCATTAATTACCGTATGAAACACTAAGTTTGTCGAAATGGATTAAATCTGTGGGCTTACGAACCCGTCAGTCAACATAAGTGACTTCTCCCAAAGAACCTGGTTTCAGAAAATGTTAACAAACATCTCCTGTTTCTCGTATTCGTATTATATTCGAATGTTCTTTTTGTATTAGACAATAAACAAAAGTCTTATTTACGGTGTTCAACACTTAATGTATGATCATGTGTGGTGTAGCATGGCGGAGACCGGTGGTACGACTTCGACGACAGCTACGTCAATCCTGTCAACCTCGAGAAGATCAAGTCTTCGGCCGCTTATGTTCTTTTCTACAGAAGAGTCGTCGAAGAATGATCAATGGGTAGATTTTCGCAGCGTTTAAATGGTGGATATGTGACGTGCCATTCTTTGTTGTTCAAATTCACGCCCGAAACTAGCGAGGCATGGAATTCTTCAGCGTCGGTGTTGTTTTGATCAAGATTGACCCGGGATTGTTCCCTTATAATAGCGAAATTGGAGAAATAGTTTTCATGCACAGACTGAGATGAGAGGAGGCTCCAAGGATTATTTGACGGTTAAAACAGTTAATTAGCGAGGATAATAGGATATTAATATTACACATGTAGTCATTTTCAACATAGACAAGCTATTAAATGAGATGAGGATTTTATTCTTTCTTTCTTTCTTTTGAGTGGGTTTTTCTTGGTCATTCAAGTGTAATTCTTTAACTACAATGGTCAACAATCTGATTTGTTTGATATGCAATTCATAAATTTTATTTTAATTTTCTTGCAATTTTTAATTTTGTGCTATGATTTTTTTATTATTAAATTATGTTTGATTGGTATTCTAATGCGGATCTGGATGCATAGCTTGAAACTTATCGTGGTGGATTTCGAGAGGTGTTTATTATGTCTTACTTCTAGTCGTATTTTGTTCGTTTATCGGGCCTGTGCATTCCTGGTCCGGAGTTAGAAATTCTATTTTTTTTTTTCTTTCATATTTTAAATTCTACCAAATGAAAATAGAGACGATGTTTGGTTAATTATTTTGTATATCTTGTCGTCGAATTTTATTGAAGAAAAATGAAAATAAATATAGTTGTTTTTCAAAATTTTGTAATCATTACTAATAATTATTTTAAAAAAATAAGAGCTAGAATTCAACTGGCTTTAATTGAAAATAAATATTAACTAGTAAGATAAATCAAGAGTAATTATACTAACTACGTACTAAAACTAACGTAACATAAAGTCCATGATCTTGTCTATTTGGTTTATATTTGACAAAGTTTTATTTGAATTAATTTCATTATTGAACAAATAAAAGAATAAATGACCTCTGGAAGAAAATATCATAATTTGGTCACGAATTAGAAAAGTGACGTACATCCGCTCTAGGAAAAAACAACGAACTCAGATTTGCACCCTAAAGTTCGATTTCTTTTCTCATTCAAAAAATAATTCGTGAAGTCTCTTTATAAATGTCTCACTTGCCTACAATAAAAATAATGAAATAACCATATAATAAAAGGTAAATACCGATAAAAGTCTCAATATTTTTTTTTTTTTAAAAAGACTTGTACATGTTATTTTATTTTTACCTGAACAAAGTCTCAATTTTTTAGTTTTCTATCCCCATTGGTACTTCCGTCAAAATTTCTGTCCTCCACGTTATCAATGCCATGTCACTCAAATGGAGTTTTTTCAGTATTGGGTTAAACCCGTTTAAACTCCCATTACTTTCAAAAAGTGGACTTGTAAGTTCCAAATCGTTTTTTTACTAGGTAAAGTTTTAATTTTCTGATTTTGTCTCCAATTCTTTAGTTTATAGTGTACTGTATATTAATAGTTAAACAATGATTATTGCTTTATGCTAATTATGTATAAGGTGTATTTATCAATTATTAAATGAACATTCAGAAAATCGAATATATTTCTCTCTCCAAAACCCTAATTTTCCACATTATATATAATATACTGTATTATTGTTCGGGGATACTCTGGGTATGAAAAAGAACTTAAATCCGAAAAACTGAGGGCTCCATTATTGCAATTTGCGAACATCATATATTCAATGTACATTGTATTCACTGAAAGTCGGTATATAAACGAAGTATATTCAATAGCATTGTCCATTAATTGAAGCATTAAATAATATATTCAACGTAAACTTTAATTTCAGATGCTATATTAAAAGCATTTAATAAAATTGCAAATTGTTAGTAAATTTTTATTTATATATTTAAAATTACAAACAACTAATATAAGTTGGATTTATATTCGATTTAATGGCATACTCTCAATAAACAAAATTCGAGAGCTCCTATAAGAATCGGTACTATAAGGATACCAAATTAAATAAGATTAATATTTGTTTTTTTTTTACTTATATCTTTTTAATATTTTTCCAGCAAATAGCCACGACAATATCACAAATGTGAAAATATTTCAGCAAACTGCAAACGCATGTATTGACGTGGTTTCCCACCTCAACAACACAAAAAGCGTAAGACTTTCTATTTGAATTTGTTAATACGTTCGATTTGGTGGATCTTGATCTTCACATCGTCAATACTCTCGAACACTATAAATGCGTAAATATAAATATATATGTAGTATTATCAGACATAGGTTTTTTTTAGAGAGGTTTGTCCCAGTGAAATAGTTAATACGTTCTCTGTATGTATTGAATGAAAAGCGAACAGAAAACAATACAAGCACAATTTCTACTTAGAATGAAGAGGACAGAGTTACAATTCTCGCGATCACTCTGAAAGGAAAAAAGTTTGTGTGTCGTTTTTGGACCTTGACTTAATATCTAGACATATTCGTATTCTTGAGTGAATATTTATTTATCCACTCAATTTTTTTGGTACTATTATGATTTGTTTTATTAATTATTTTTAATGTAAAGTCATCTAATTTTCTCTATTTTTTCACAAATCATTAAACATAACTTTCCAAGTTTGGTAAAAATTTGAATCTAATCCTCCCATAACCTAATTCGTAGTTTCTTCCGATAATGGTAATCACCAACATTTTCTGTTTATTTATTTAAAACAATTTTTTCTGTAATTATTGTATTCTTTTTCTATGCACCTAATAAAATTCTTTTTTCACATCACTGAAGGTTGCTTAAGCAATATATTCGAGCTATAATAAGTTGGAGCATATTCCATATGACTCATTTTGTGCCCTAATTCCCTGAAGCACTTCATGAATAGAAACACGTGCTTCCTCTTCACCATATATATATATATATACTATTCGTATTGTAAATATAATAATTCGAAAACTATATTATGGTCTATATATAATTGGAGAGGGTAGGGTATATATGTCCAAGAAAAATCGCGAAACGAAACAAACAAAATAATGAAACGACAACGTCAATAAAACAATAATAATAATTATAAAAGAAATAGATAACAACGATTGGCATTAACGCAAGAAAGCATCTTTTTTTATTTACTTTTTGGCAGTGAAAATAAACATGATTGATCTAAGCATGTTTTGTCTCTAATTTATTGGATCCGTTCGTACTATATTATTTCTTAGTTTATTTTTTGAAGAACTCCGTGGTGGAGCCTCATGTGCACCAATACATGCACATACATTTGTTCACTTAAAAAAATTCTTCATTTTTTATTTTTGTTTTAAAAATATGGAAGGGCTTGTTAAAACTCTCTGAGCCTCCTCGGGTGAGGAAAGAGCGTCTAAAAACTATTATTCAATTTCATTAAACAAAACATCCTGGACAATGACCGGAAAATCCTCAAATGAGCAAAACCCGAAGCTAACACTGTCACAAACCCCAACTACATAAGTGATAAGCGATAAAATTAGTTTTTTCGAGGACCCAAATGATATTGAACAAAAGAAAATAATAGTTGTTGTTCATTAATTGTGATTCAGGCAAAAAAATAGATCTTTTGTGGTTTAGGAGTAAAAAATGACTCGAATATGAGCTTTTAGACTTTTATCCCTTCTTGACCCGATAAATCCATTCTACAATACTTTCAAAAGTAACATTATATTTTTATGATTTTAATAGTTGCTTTAATACGGTTCTTCATAATTTTTTAATTACATACTTGAAAACAAAATCGACCAAAAATATATATTTTGTGCTCGACTTGAAATGAAAGTCTGGCTACACCACTAATAGATACGGTTAAAACCTCTGTTGTTTTTCCTAAACGACTTAATTTCTGCTATAAAATTGTTGTCGATCGATAACTAAATTTACTGTTTAATATTGTAAACATATATGTTTTTTCCCTCAAAATAATATTTTCTATGACTAACTTACATATATAGTATAATAAACAACACTTGTTATGAACGCTTAGTGTGTTTTTTTTTTCTTTCAAATTTATGGATGGTTAAGAATCAAATTTTCCCGATATTCTATGTTTATGGAGATCGAAAACTTTTCTCTTTTCTTTTATACTTTTCCATGGAAAAGTTACAAAAAAAATCCAACTAATTTTTCTAGTTTTTTTTTTTTTTTTTTTTTGTGAGTAAATTGTCAAAAATCAACGAACTTTTCTTAGAAATTCCAAAACTTGGTTGAGATATATCCCTGTAAGAAGATGAGTAAGACACTGCAAGGGCACCTTGTACCCTTTTTTGGGGAAAGGAAATAACTCCTTAAGTAAAACTACGATCTTCATGTTTGGGTTTGACAGTTTGTTTTCATATGTTAGTTAGTGTAAGACATATTATGACATGTTGTTATGTTAGTATTTTTGGATATAATTGAATATAATTATCATAAAAATATTTTACATATTTTCCATCGATCAATACATCCATCGATAACTGATTAATCCGTCAATAAGGTTTGATAATGATAACTATTAAGATTTATATCTTTCCATAGATAAATCCGCTACCAAACGATAGATCCATCGATAACGGCAACTGACTTATCAGCCAACAATAACCTGACCCTCATGGTAGTGTTTTCTTCATATATGTTGCTAATTTTTATAGGAGACAATTTTTATATATATATATACATATATACACACACATATATATATATATTAAATATATTTAATCAAAATGAAGTTAAAAATAAAATTTTGGTAATTCGTCAAATTGGGTTTTAGCTAATAAATTTATTTTTGTTTATTTAAACAATAAAAAAGCAAACTAAAATTTTTCAATCCTAAACTTCATAAAAATCTAAACCGGAGACTTAGTTGTTCACCTCGACCCTACATCATCTCTTTCTTAACTATGTAAATATGTGAGTCCCAAATCTAGACTCCATTTCGGACTGCAAATTGTATCTCATTTTCTCTCATTTTTTGTCGTACAACCCACAATGTCAGCCACAAGCCATATATGAGAAAACCTAAAGCAACTTTGACAGATAGGCGTCTAGACTTCTTAGCTTAACCTAAGAAGATAGGCTTCACTCTCAACAAAAATCCGGATTCCAAACATCCCGATTAAAATTTGGTATAC
Source organism: Parietaria judaica (assembly GCA_954871525.1). NCBI lineage: Eukaryota > Viridiplantae > Streptophyta > Magnoliopsida > Rosales > Urticaceae > Parietaria > Parietaria judaica. The sequence continues at coordinate 20,343,101 of OX940862.1, read as the reverse complement.
CATACTACCACATTTTTTCATAGTATAAATTTGTTTATCTTCTGAATATACCAAATTTAAAGAAACCAGCACCAAATAAAATCCGAATTCAACGATTCTGATTAAAAATTTGAAAATCCTTTGGATTTACCGAATTTTACTGAACGAGCACCAAATAAAATCCGGATTCAAACATTCTGATTGAAATTCGGTATATTAAATTTTCATATTATAAATGTGAAGACCCTCCGAATTTTACGAAACCGGCACCAAATAAAATCCGGATTCGATTCTGTAAATTTAGAGGGTTAAGTTAAGTCTCTCTCTCTAACCCTAAACATTGTTTGTTGCATTAATTTCTCGCCCCCCTCGTCCGCTACAGAAAGCCAAGATGGTTAGAGAGATGGGTCATTCCCACCCACTGATTTCCTCAATCATAACTCTCTCTCTCTCTCTCTCTTTACCATAAACCATCTTTTCACTTATTATAAGAAAACCACTCACTCAAACACACACACACACACTTCAGTCCGACCAGACCAGACCAGTCCCATCCTCACTCACAAACACAACACACCCTCTAATTGAGGTTTCGTTTTGTGCACTACTTCTCAATTATTATTCACTAAGTTTTCCTTTATTGTATACTACATACATGTGTATTCTCCATCCTCACTCAACCCTCCTCCTCTCTCTCTCTCTCCTCCAACCTTCTTCTTCTTCTTCTTTCCTGAATCCTGATCAATAATACAGTCAAACCCTCTCTTCTTCTTCCTCGCAGAACGAACGATGTCACTGGACATGAATTTGGCCACCGAACGTGTGTGTTACGTTCACTGCAACTTCTGCAACACCATCTTAGCGGTATATCTCCCAATTCACCATCTTCTCACCATTTCTTTTCATATTTTTATCAATTTTGCTGTAGGGTTCTCAAGTTTTTCTTTTCTTCCATTTTCAGCTTCCGAATTGTTTGACAAGTACTTGGGTTTAATGGTCGTGACTGACAGTTTGGTCCTGCCTTTTTTTTAAAAATAATTATTTATTTAAATTTTTATTGGAAGATGGAATTTCAACTCTATCCTGTTGTGGAGTTTATTTATTTTATTTATTTGTATGACTTGAGTTGACCCGGATTTTGAAAAAAATTAATTAATTTCTCTCTGTGATGGTTTGGTGATCATATGTGTATAGAGAATTCTCTGATCAATTGTGTGTGGTTTTTCTTTTTTTCATAAGTCAGATCAATTTCTCCGAATCTTTGTCAGTGAAATTCTAGCAAATCATCACAAAGAGAAAAATCAAACCCCGATGACTAGAGTGACGAACGAGATCGATTGACCATGATATATATATATATATATATATGGTGCTACATTTCAAGGCAATTTATACCTAGAGCTAGCTTGAATTAGGTCATCATCATGCATATATTATTAGGGCTCAATCAAAGTTGAACTGTGTACTCTTCCAGATTTGGAAACCCTTTGCTTTGTATTCAATATATGTATATCATATGCATCTATATACCATAGGGTTCTCTCTCTCTCTCTCTCTCATAAGCATGATGCCAATATTGGGCATTAAATAGGAAGAAGTCTCTTGCATAGAACAGGTTTGTACACCATTCCAGTACAAAAAAGTGGTGTTTCCCTTCTCTTATAACAAGAGAGATAGAATAATAGCAAAGAAAATCACGGTCAGGACTTTCGTCATAAGATGCCACCTGATCTTATTTGGAAAAAAAAACTTTTTTATTTGATTCCAACCAATATATGAATGTATCTATATACCGGACCTTATTCTAAAAGAAAACACAGAAAAATATTCGATCTTGGCACTTGGGTTACTTTGTCATGTTGTTTTGAAGCACTGCGAGAAAGCAAAGAGTGGTACAGTACACAGTGAATGTGAATTAGTCTTCTTCTTCATGATGAATTTGTATTTCTTTTTTAATTATCTTTGGTTCATATATAGCTAGTGGTTGATACTGCAATGGCCTTTAATGGTTTCCGTTCCAGTCACGTCGCTTTCCTCTCTCTCAGCTGCAAATTTTTTCTATCTTTTATCATAACATATCTCTCTTCCCTTTTCTCAGTGTCAGTCACAAAAGCCAGAAAATACTTGTGTGTGTATCATATCATATAACAATTTAAATTCCAAATTATGAGAGAGAGTAATTAGGTCTGATGATTAATGCCCATGTGAGTTCTGTGATCAGTAATGTCCCTCTTTCATGCTACTCTCTCTCTCTATGTATATATATTATATTAGAGAAATTGTAAGTTTTGCTTTTAGCTTTTCATATGATATAGGACCAATTAGGGTTTCTCTGAATTTGGGGACATACATAGCAATGTCTAAACTTTTCCGGGCAAGGAGAATTCTATTTCTTGTGTAGAATTTGTTTTAGTTGTTCGAGAAAATACCTTATAACTTCACATCTGAGTGTGACATGAATGTAATTCTGTATGCTGTTCCCGATGAACATGTATGTATACTATATATATAGGTGAGCGTTCCATGCAGCAGCTTATTCACAATAGTGACAGTGAGATGTGGGCATTGTGGAAACCTTCTCTCCGTCAATATGGGTGCTTCCTTCCAAGCAGCTCCTCCTCAAGAACCCCAGGTAATTAATTATATTCCTTTTTTCGGACATTCTCTCGGGTTCTTCTACAAACAATTACTCTGTAAAAGTAAAATTCATCTCTATGTTTAGGCCAAGGAGTAAGTTTTTGGGTGTTTATCGGAAAACCGGTGAGTATATTGGTAAAAAAAAAAAACTCACACACCAAGAGTTATCGAGGGTTTGTTGAAAACCGATTTTATATATACCATGCCAATAAATTGTGTTGTGCTGTGTATTATTGATATACCAATAAAATACATTTTATAATATATGAATATTATTCTATAAAATGGCTATAGAATTGTAATATATATTATAATTATAAGTATTTATATCATACCCATTGGCGACCGGTATGCCTATAAAATCTTTTCGGTAAATTAGACCATTGGTATATCTTCTCTAACGCCAACTTAAAAACCTTGGTTTAAGCTGATGAGTCCTCGTCATCAAGTCACAATTATATATGCTGGATTCTTGAGTTCTTTGCTGTATATTTACTATACACACACACATATATATATATATATATATATATATATAATAAATATGTAAGGCCTAAGAAGTTGGAATATGACTCATAAAAGCCAAGAGCATGCTATAAGAACTTTTAGTCTTTATCCTCTCCTAATGACAATTCTTGACAAAGATTTCATTAATAGTTATAACGATAAAAAAAAAGTTGCGAACTAGTAATAACTTATAAGCTTAGTATATGTTCATAATTAACTTTAAATTTTATTATTTATATTATATATATATATATATATTTAGCCTTTCCCACATTACTTAGCTTTAAAATTTCTATCCTGATTCCTCCTATAAATATATATATATATGTTTATTCTATATGCATGTGATTGGATTTTACTTGTGTGGAAAAAGTATCAGAAGCAGATTCCAAGCTCAGATCATCAAGATTCAGGAAATAAAAATAAGGAAAACGGATCATCATCTTCCAAGTGCCCCAAAATTACTTCATTCGAGTCCTTAGCTCCTCAGCGCGATCATCCGGCTAGGTCGCCTGCTATTCGCCGTGCGTATGCTTACCTTTCTACCATCTCCATATCTTTGCCTATATATATAGTATCTTTATACAATATATATATATATATATATGTTCATATAACTAATGTCCATTGGTTGACATAGTAGCGCGTGGTTTCTGAATATCGTGAAATCAAAAAAATGCACATTTAATTTATGTATACACAATTTTTTTCTTGGCTATGCAGTTACTACGAGAAAATGAGCCTAAAGCAACAACGATTATAGGCTAAATTTCGTTGCAAAAGGCTTATAGCAACAATATACCCTAGCTAGTTGATATAGGCTCTCTGATTGAGTGATTTCAAAACATCTATACTTCATATTTTGACTTATGATAACGGTCAACTAGTCATACCAATCAATAAAATTATTTATTCCAACATTTATGCTTTAAGAATCTGAAATAACCATCAAAATTGAATTCGAATTTTGTTATCATTTGCTGTGGAATGAGGATCACATACATTATATTACAAATTAATCTTAAAGAAAAGCATATATTACAATATAAGTTGTATGTTTCACTGATATGCACGAGCCCAAAACTTTATCGTATTGTCGCTAGCTACTAATACTAGCCAAATCAAAGATGAATTTTTTATTTTATTTTATATTGTTATATATGTATGTATTTGTATATACTTCGTGAGATGTCATTATTGAATGGATAAAAGTAGCTCCTTTTTGAAAGTGAAGAGAGACAGACAAATAAATCAGTTTTTTGCCTAATAAAATCGTATGTAAACCAGCGAGGCCTCTCATTTTTCTCTCACGTCAGATCATGGCCCGTTAGAGATGTTGACACTACGTTAAAAATTTGTCTTTAAATATATATATTTATTTATTTATATGGTACAGTAATTATATTAAGTTACCATAGCTGTGCCCTACGAAGAGTCTATTATTGATGAGTTGTGCATGTATACAGTTCAGAAAGAAAGAAATAAATAAATACCATAAAAGCCTAGTATAGTTTCTCAAGTTGTTTGTTAACTGGTTTTTAGCTAGCCTTTATACCCGCTGTTCATCTATAAGCGCACATTGTATGTATAAATGTGTGTATATATATATATATATATATATTACAAGATGTCTTATGAATAACGAGTTATGCATTTACAAACTGATATACTTCCCAGCTCTTTGTTTCTTAATTATTTTTTTAATATGTTTTTTCAGCCCCAGAGAAGAGACAACGAGTACCATCGGCATATAACAGATTTATCAAGTAAGTTTGTTCATCCAAATAATCAATGGAAACAAGTTTCAGTATACAAACTTCTCCTTTGCATGCAAATATATAAATAATTTATTAAATATTTGTATCTCAAGTTTAAATTAACCTCTTGTCCCATTTTTATTTGCGGAAATACTAAGTACCACGTGCCTCGTGGCACTTTAAAATTTATTAATTAGCGCATGGTGCTGTGTGTGTGTGTATATATAAATATATATTATTGTGTCTAATTTTTAGTAATATTAATAATATATATGCATATCTCATGCGGAATCAGTGTTTTCTAATTTTTTAATATGAATATATTATGTAAATCCTTATAACTCTGTATGGTTATATATAGGGAGGAAATTCAAAGGATTAAAGCTAGTAATCCTGACATTAGTCACAGAGAAGCCTTTAGCACAGCTGCCAAAAACGTAAGTTATTTATATATATTTGTTAATTAAGTACATTTATTTTAAAGAGTATTTCTCTCCGGAAAAATAATTAAATCGATAACTGATTATATTTAATTCTATCAAGAGATCGTTGTTCATTTTATGCCATATATTTCTATATAAAAAAAATTGATTGATTAAGTATAATTAATAATGATACATAATTGGAAAGCTATGATATATACCCTATTTCTGTCATTTATGAAATATTTTAGATCATAATGTAATCCATCGAGTAATTATTGACTATTTAGAGCTGGAAAAATCTTCAGTACTGAACAGTGTGTATAGGTAGAAAACTAGAAATTAATAGAACACGTGATGAATTAATAGAAGAGTTAATGTGTACTTATTATAAGCTCTTTTATATGGGTCTAAATTCTAGGTTATATATGGACATCATTATAATGCATGCACATAGAAACGCAATTATATATATATTGGTCAATGAGAGTCGGCCTAGTAAATATTTAAAAGGGCTCTATAACTACTATGTAGTATGTGTATATATATCTGAAAAACACAAAAATCATACTAAAACTTATTTACAGTTTTACATCTAAAACCATTCACGTTCATGTTTCTACGATCTATAAACTTGACTACTTCCGTTCATATTTTCCACTTTTGAATAAAGATATCATTTCGCCCAAAGTCCCAAAAAAATTACTTCGTCCGGGGCCTCCATAAAGTCTTAGGCTTAGCCAACCCGCGTATATGATTGTGTGTGTGTGACTGTGTATAAATCAAACTAGTCTACTACATAACCTATTAATAATTTCGTTTTTCACTAACGTCTATGTATAGCTTATGTGTTTCCTCTCCCATAAAAAAATTAAGTATGGTGAATAATATTATCATTAAATGAAGTATTTTGTATATTAATTTTTCAGTGGGCACATTTTCCCCACATCCACTTTGGGCTAAAGCTTGACGGAGGTAATAAGAATAAGCAAGCAAAGTTGGATCATCCTAATATTGGAGCTGATCAACATCAACAAAAGACCAATGGATTCTACTGATCAATGGTATATCCATCTATCTATAGATATGTAATTTAGTATATAATATATATAATAATCGGCTATTACATATATGTATATATGTGGTAGTTTATATATATATATATATATATATATATATATAGTCGTTTTCCTATATATGTATTCACTTATGGAAATTTTATGAGGTTAAAACCCTTTTTCCTTTTGTACGCGTGCTTATATATAAATTGTTTCCTGTATTTTCCCAACATTGTTTTGCGTTATACACAAGTGGCTTTTATGTAATTCTCTCAAACATAATTTGTTGCGCTATTGCATTGATAATTATTGAGCATATAACATATATATATATATATATATAATATGATTTGATAGAAGCTTTTTGTTTTGGGATCTGACGAGCTCTGCTTCTTTGTATGGCTGATAATTGAATTGATATGTCATTTCGTTGATTTGGGGATCCCACCCTTTAAGCCGTGGGTTTATACAATCTTCTCTCATTTGGACAAGCTTTATATATACATGCATTAGTATATGTGTTAGACAATAGCAGTGAGAGACCAGAAGGGAAAAAAGAGAGAGAAAATACAGTATAGAAATGTCTTTACTCTTGATACAATAAAATATATATTAATAATTAATGTATAAAGAGGAATGATGTAAGAGACCATGCATGAAAAGTAGCATAATCCCTCTCTGGCACTAAATATTATTATTATTCAGTAATTTAATATAGGTGATTTAATATAGGTGAAAATAGTGTGACATGTTAGTGGTTCCTCAGATAATTCTGTAATAAAGAAGCATGCATTGCGTATACAGATCCATCCTGGCCACAATGCTGTAAATGTATTGCCTTGGAATTCACAAAAAACTCAACCTTATTCTACAAAAAATACAACAAACATTCTCTCATATATATATATATAATATTATTACTGCTGATAAGATAATTGTTCTAGAATATATATTAATAAAAGAAGATAATTTTTTTTAAACAACAGATATTATGTATAAAAAATTATTAAAATAATTGTCATGTTTCTATCTATTGTCACAACGCTATTTATCAATTTATCGCTTCATGTTCATATAGTAATATATATGTTAATTTTTATAAAATAGTATTCTTTGTATTACATAAGTATATAAAATTAAATATTACTAGCGCTATATAGTATAATATCGATATATAAATATATGTAAATATTTATAACATAAAGGTAGTGTTTATTATTATGTATATACATTATTAAACTTGTAATTAGGACACAAAGGTGTATATATTATTATAAGATTCTATTTTGGCTTGTATATATATATATATACTCATGTATTTATGTATATATAGTACACGATTATTCACTCTTTATTCTTAGTTCACCTAGTACGATTATTCACTCTTTACATATATATATATATAAATATAAAGCTAAAAGCCTAAAACTAGTAGTGTGAGAATATACATTCGTTGTTCACGTAACCCTAATTTATAGTTATTATATGATGATATGAGTTAAGAAAGAATATTATTGGTAAGCAGAAGAAAACAGGAACACAAAGACAGAGAGAGAGGAGAGAGAAAAGAATGCATGGCTGATGATCAGAGGAGCACAGAATCTGAAACGTCAAATCATGCAGTTGGGTTTTTGGATGGACGTGAAGCTTCTCTCTCTCTAAAATGAATGAGAGGAAGGAGTGGGTCTTGTCCGAAAGAAAGATAGAGAGATAGGTCTCACTTCACTTTAGTCGCAAAAGATCACCATTTAATGTCTGACTCTGACTGTCATGTCAAGTATAATTCATACGCAGCTGGGTGGGACTCCAATTCCAAACACAAAGAGGAACTCATATTATCTCCCATTATAACCCTAATTAAACATGCATGTTAATTACCAGCTGCTAGGAGAGAGAGAGAGAGAGAATATATATCAGTATAATATATATATATATATATAGTCATATTACAAATGCAAAATTCTAAGGACTAAGATCATTAATGATGGAAAGTCAAGTACAGGGTAGAAAATATATTAAAAAAATAACGAAAAATCTTGAATAAATTCAAAACGTAGTAAGGACGACAATGCTAGCTCTTCCCCTATAAAAATATGTATAACGTTCTTATTTTGACGGGCGCTCACTCACTATGATTAATCAATAAATAATAATGAACAACATAGTGTTATCAATAATAAATTCTTAGTCAAAATCATATCATTAATTGTTAATAGACTTCAAGGTTGTTAATAACGATGCAAGATCCTCTTATTTTTGCAGTTTTTCACGCTTAAATCTTTTCAGTAACACAGTTCCTAGTTTTACATAGTCAGTCCTTTTTCACATCATCGAGCCCCTTCGTAATTCATACTTAATACCAATAATGATAAGCACGCACTCATAGTCAGCAACAAAAGCCACAAATTTCCAAACAAAATGTTTAAATAAATATAATAACGACAAATCTCCAGCTATATTTTGAAAATAGTTTAGACTTTAGAGCTATATATATAGTTACATATTAGATATGTTGATTTTGCCTTATAAATATATATTTACACTATTGGGATGACACGCCTACCCCACTCACATGGCTCAGATATACTATTTATTATTATGTAGCTAGCGTTACTGTTTTCACAAGTACTTACACTATCATTAAGGTGTGAAACTGTTTCATTTACATTTTGTTTCTTCTTCTCTGGTGGAAACCCAATAGGTCAGAAATACAAACTTATTTCTTTGAATTTTGCATTATAAGTTTGTGAAATTAACACAAACCCAACAACCGTATCTCTATAGATTATAAACTATTTAAGCATTCATTGTATAATTAACATGCCACTCCATTAATTGTTAATGTATATATATATATATATATATATATTCCTGGTAGCTGAGTGAACGCATTGTATTATATGTGAGTTTGTGACCAAATAACCTGGATTCGGCTACTTTATACACTCAACTCGACCACATAATTAATGTACACGCATTTATTAGGACATTGTAATTATATGACACGTCAAACTAGCTAGGTCTTCTTGTTTTACATTTTATGAAATCATACTTTTACTCAACACATACGGCCCGACATAAACTATGTAAATAGGAACACTTGCCGCCTCCCACAACTTTGAAAATTGTATGCATTTTTACTATTCGGGCTTGTGCATATGACACCCGTATACGGCCCTCCCGACCTCGTCTACCTGCCTATGAGCTCACGGTGGTCCAACTGGCTCTCGACGAGACAGTCCTCTGACTAGCAGTGATACATAACTCCGTAGGCGTTAATCACTTTCCATCACAAAACACTTGCTGGTTGAGGATGATCGTGTTCATGTCCACCGCATTGTTCATGAGACTATTCCAGCAATATAAAACCTGCCCCGAGTGCTTGGATCCCAAGAGAAAGGAATAAGAGGTGGCTCCCAAACAAAAGCCTCAACGGAGAAAACGTGCGGACCCCCGAAGGAAACATGAGAGAGAAGAGAGAACAGTTTCTCTTATTTTGGAGCTCGTATTCTTCCCCGCCTTTTTATTGGGACTCTAGGGAATGTCTTCTTATGTACGCTCGTGCTTGTAATATTTACAAAAAATATAGCGTAAAGTCTTGCAAAGTTATAAGTACATTATTAATAGGCCCAAAAGCATTAAAATCTTGCATGCTCTTTACTTTGGGCATGCCTTACGTACTCGAGTAGATGCATATTCTCCTTACCTTACGCCATTGACATAGATGAAAAATCACGTTAATATTTACGGTAATTATATATATTAAATTTTATCTTCAGATAAATTTAATTTTTCCTTCCAAAAATTATCCGTCCCCGAAATTTATAACCATGAATCCGTACTCCAATGATAGTCACTATGTTGATTTAATGTTATAGCTCACATGCAATGCTTACAATATCATAGATTTTGCGGCATAAATACTTCATTTCTTATTAGTATGACGAGGAGCTTATCTGTATGTCTACAATTAAATCTGAAAAAATTAATTAATCGAACACTTCTATTAAAATTGATTTATTTGTTTATCGCTCTCGTGTGGGTGATTGGTTTGGTACCAAATCTTTGTTTCCGATGTTTTTTTAAGCGTATTGTATTTTCTTTTATTTATTTATATATGAACGTGCAACAGATATAAAGCGTAAAAAGGAAGGGAAAAGGAAAAGATATATATATATATATATATATATATATATATATATATATATATATATATATATAATCAGATAGGCTAAGACGGTTGATTGATTTTGGAAAGATAGGTTTAAGTGTTAGAGATTAAGAGTTAATAATATGTTGATATAGGACTAAAATCTTAATGGTTGATAACAGTTTGGCCTAATTTACCAAGAAGAATTGACACACGTATATCTATGAGAGGGAGATATTTCCTCGTGTTCAAGTAATCACAAACTGTATGTTGTTTTGTCACATCAATAAAACAAAAATGGGCCGTTGTAATTATTCATGAAAAGTACATGTCGTTATCCAATAAACGACATATCAACATTACTGAAAACAACAAAATCTTTTAAGTTCTCATTAAAACAACAAAGTCGTTCGTGAGAAAAACACATGTCGTTTCATATACAAGAAAACGACATGTTTGGTGTACAGAAGAGTAAATGAACAAATTAATACAACCTAGCTTGATAAATTAAAGTGTGTGTAATAGGCTTGAGCTCACTTCTTTAACTACTTCCATCGAAATTGAGTTTAAGTTTTCTGTCATCTTCCATCTCACAACTTAGTATTTTATTCTTTTTCATGATAAACACTTCCATATTTCTTTGCACTTTATCATCATCCACATTCCAACGGTGAATCTTTGAAATTTTAATACTCAAATCTTATACTCAATGCTTAATAAAGAACCATGTTATCTTATTCTCAATGCTTAATAAAGAGCTAAACATGATAAACACTCTCTAGTAATACATCTACGTCTCCATATAACCGCTAAATTATTAGGCATCGAATTACCTCTAATAAAATTAATATTTGAGACGACCTATTCGCTCCATTGAACCATAGTTGTACGTGCTCTTTCCAATTAGTTTGGTCTTGAAAAGTCACACCAACTTCAATTGAGACTTTCTTCTACAATTCAGTGGCGAAGCTACCACTACTCAAGATGTGTTCTAAATCCTCGTGACTTCTCTCCGAAAAACAGTTACAAACCGAAACAAAAGAAATCTCACTCTCTTCAAATTTATATCTACACATTTATGTGCCCATCCCATCCATATATTATACATATTCTCTCATTTGAATCCGATTGAAAAAAACTAGACAAAAAAATATCTTGTCTCATATTTGTAAAAGTTACTACTGCGGTCAAAATTTAGATATTTTTATGATACGAAAATATAAGCTTAGGCCTTAGAATAATAATTTTCAGACGAAGAAAGACAAGACTTATGCCACTTTTTCAACAATTATAAAAGTCAATTATCTCTGATTTGTAGGATCAAGATCAACCAACGACCCATCTTTCAATGGCATAAACGCCCATTTTCTACCCCTCACCAAAACATGCACACTCCCACCTAACTCACTCCTATTACATGTATACATACACACACACACATACGTATACATTCCATTTCGGTCTCCAAAGCTCGAATCTTGAATCGCCATGGCGCTCGCGAGAGTCCTCGGCGCCTTGGTCCTCGTGGCGGCGCTCTACTGCGGGATCGACCCTCTGAACCACAGCGCCATGTCGGGCTTCCCGGACTTCGAGACCCACCTGGTGCCGCTCCCGCCGTGGTCGGAGCTCCCGGCGGAGAGGGACCGCCAGAACTCGCTGCAGAGGTCGGAGATCAGGTTCCTCAACCAGGTGCAGGGCCCCGAGAGCGTCGCCTTCGACGCCCGTGGCCGCGGGCCCTACACCGGCGTCGCCGACGGCCGGGTTCTCTTCTGGGACGGTCACGCCTGGACCGAATTCGCCGTCACCTCAAGGAACAGGTCAGCCTTCGATGCTTCGGTTATGAGTCTTTGAGTTTGGTTGACTTTTGCTAGAGTGTCAGGATTTTGACTTCAATTCTTAAATCGAAAACGAAATCAAATGCGCGAAAATACAAGTAATTAGAATAGCGCGGGAAGTATGTCTACTTGTTGGTTGCAATCTTTTGCATTGTAATTTAGTCGGAGTTGACGGTATTAGACTGCTCGTCGGGTCTTCATAGCGGTTTAGGTGAATTAAGCTTCGCAACTCGACATAGAGTTCATTAAGCTTTAACAAGTTCCGGTCTAGGATAACAATAAGATCCCGTGCAAGCTAAATTAGCAATATTACTTTTAGAGAGCATGTGAAGGATCTTATGTTAGAAAAGAAAGGGTTTTAGATGGAATTTCGTGATACTTTTGGCTTGCTCCGGTAGAAATATAGGAGAGCTAAAAACGGAATTCTCTGAAAATGGCTTGACTTCAGGTCAGAAATATGTGACCCCAAACCTTCAGCTCTTAGTTACTTACCGAACGAGCACATTTGCGGGCGGCCTCTCGGGCTTCGGTTCGACAAGAAAACGGGCGATCTGTACATTGCCGATGCATATCTCGGGCTTCACAAGGTGGGGCCCGAAGGTGGAATGACGACCCTGCTGACAAACGAGGCTGAAGGATTACCGTTAAGATTCACCAACGATGTAGACGTTGACGATGAAGGGAATGTCTACTTCACAGATAGTAGCAGCAAGTATCAAAGGAGGTAAGCTAATTATGTTATTTCTTTGACTTTGACTTCTCTTGTTACAGGTTTAGATTGAAATTTTCCTTAACTACTTTTCTATCCTAGCGTAAATCTAAGCAACTGAACGATATGTGATGTTCCCGTGTATGATTTCACCGTTGCGGAATCATTATCTTCCGATCTTTTCGAGCTCTGGGATTAATCGCTTTAAACACAATATCTATTTGCTGCAGTTTCTCCTTGAATTACTTCCAATTGTTGTGTGCAGCGTTATGATAGCATCGATGTAACAGAATTTAATTGCCCGAGTATAAAATTGATGAAGAGACAGTTCTGAAAAAGCTAGAACGGTATTCTGGTCTAGTGATGGGCTAGGAGCAACATTATCATTTAAGTAACATAACAAAGATTGATTCTAACATGAAAACTCATGGTGCCATCCAGGAACTTTCTGCAGTTAGTTTTCACGGGAGATGACAGTGGGAGGGTTCTGAAATACGATCCGAAAACAAAGGAAACCACGGTGCTTTTGCGGAATCTCCAGTTTCCGAATGGCTTGTCCATAAGCAAAGACGGTTCGTTCTTTGTTCTCTGCGAAGGTGCACTTGGCAGGTACTGCTGTTTTTCATATTCCATTCCAGTTCAATTTTTTCGATCTACAGTTAAGAACATAGAGAAAATCAACTGACCTTTGGTTCAAGAGCAAGCTTGAAAGTCTCCTGATTGATGCTAATGAACCGGAAAAAAAAAATCATAAACCAGTCAGCCATCAAGGCTAGGCGCCTATAGGCTAATTCCGAACCCTAATGACATGGCTAACTAACCGTTTTGCCCTTCCTATGACGTTACGTAATAATGGCAGGTCTATCACATACATGTTGTGGAGACATAACTACAAATCACGCTAACAACGGTCGGTATTTGGCAATTCAGGTTAAGCAAATATTGGTTAAAGGGAGAAAAGGCAGCGACCACCGAAGTATTCGCTGTCCTCCCCGGATTCCCCGACAACATCCGGATCAACGAGAAGGGCGAGTTCTGGGTCGCTATCCACTGCCACAGGACCACATACAGTTACCTGCTGTCTCTGTACCCGAGAGTGAGGAAGTTCCTGCTCAAACTCCCGATTTCAGCGAAGTTCCAGTACTTGCTTCACATTGGAGGCTGGCAACAAGGCCTGATCGTCAAGTACAGCCAAGACGGTAAGCTCATGAAGATCTTGGAAGACAGTCAGGGAAAGGTCGTGAAAGCGGTCAGCGAAGTGGAGGAGAAGGACGGGAAATTGTGGATAGGGAGCGTTCTGATGCCTTTCTTGGCGGTTTACGACTTAGCTTGAATTGCAAGGAACTTTTTCAGGAGAGATAAGGTTTTCTCTGAGACCTAGAGGTAGATTCTTCAACATTCTCCGAAGCCGATGAGCGTGATATACGATTTTCGATTATAAGAACGATTTCGCTATGTAGTGTTTGTTATGAGTCTGTAGGATAATTATCATGTGCCCTACTTGCTAGCATGAAAAAATTATGACTTGTAACATCCGTTTCTTAGTTAGTTTGTTTTTCGCATTGCATATACATTTTTTTATGAATCTTTTCGAGGCTTTGTCATTAATATCTGTCAGTATACTCTTTGGTTTTGCGGTATACCCATAGATTTGCGGTATATCTATCGGTATCGGTTTTTAAAACTCTGAAAAAACCTCATAGGTATGCTCATTAAAAACTCCATCGGTATACCTATTATGCCTTCAATATACTATAATTTAGACTTGTGGTTAGTTTTCGGTTTGCGGACTTTTAAATATTGTTGAATGATATAGTAAACATTAACTATTTAAAAAAGTTTAAAAAGTTCAACAAATGAAGTTAATTTTACGTTTATTTAAACCTTAATACCTTATATGATATAAAAAATAAAAAATAAAAAAAATTGACAGTGTCGTTGATTTTATACCTTCTTCATTTTACGCTATATTTTTATCTTTGTATTTTTTTTTCCCTTTCAGATTAGTATTTTGAAAGAAGAGTTGCGTGCGAAAGAGATAGAAAATCGAGATTTTTTTTACAAAATTATGATAATTATTTTATAAAACTATGGTCAAATAAAGATAAAGATAGAACTTTGAAGTAATCTCGAAAGTCTTGGTTTCAGAAACGATTCAGTTCTTTGCTTTGTTGGTTGCCCGTACCAAAGTTAATGCGGATGAAATCGTCCAAAGGCATGATCCCTAATTTACAATTGCTTTTTAACGTGAATCCTCTGTTTTTCATTCGGAGAAGAATACGACCATATCTTTCTCCACTGCCGCAGCATGAGTGTGGCTTTACGCTAACTAAAGCTGGATCAAGTTGGCTTCGCATCTATTGCCAATTTGTTGCAAATTCATAAAATTCCAAGACGAAATCTAAATGACACATTATAACGAAAATTGGAATTTAACAATTCTGTGATGCATTTGGAACACACAAAAAACTCCTCTACAACGACATTCTTTGAATCAAAATAAGTTGATGGATAATATACATTGCATTGTACTTTAGTTTTTTATTCGTGTAACGAGCTTTCAATGTATTATCTCAAGGATCTTTCGAGAGATTAAGCTAACTCTCTTTAACAAGTAGCATTTGCTTTTTTTCTCCTCGTAGAATTTGGTCTATATAGCCGAAGCCGATTTTCAGGGCAATTGATTTCCAACCACTCTTTGTCCTTACATTGCAATTTTATCTTTTATCAGTAAAATCGTTGTCTCTTTAAAAAGGTACAAAATACCTTGCCTAAAAAATTATCGGATGACTATTTTGGATGACATAATTTGGGAGTAGGGACTAAATTGAAATTCTACATAAAGTTAAAGGATAAAAGTGCAATTATTATCTCTAAACTCAAAGCTTTCGATCTTGCCATTGCTTTCCCTCAATCTCTCTGCACTCTTCCGATTCGAAGCCATGGCGAGCTCATCGGAATCCTTCTTGGGAAGCTGCAAGGACTTCTGGGCCGAGAGGCTTTCGTTCCTCAATGGCTACTCCAAGTTCCTCAACCGCGATACCCCTCTTCCTTCCTGGTCCGATGACGATGTCCGCGAGTTCGTCGCTTCCGACCCTCTCCATGGACCCACGGTCAGCTCCCTCTTCCCATTCCTCCATTTCTGTGCTTGGGATTCTTCGAATTCCTCTCTGTTATTGTAGATTTCAATGGTCCATGTAATTTAATGGTTTAGGTTAACGCTTTCTTGTTTTCGCATTAATTTGGATGATTTAGATGATTTGCGATTTGTTTTGATGGAGATCGGTTGGTCATGTGATTGAATTGAACATAGGAAATTCGATTTTTTATTTTCCAAAAATCCCCAAATTCTACACTGTACTGTGATACTCCATCGGCCATTGCTATTGCTAAGATTCTTATTTAGATTGATCGCCACTTCATTAGTGACGGAAAATTACGTCGAATTATGTTCCGTTCCTCATCGAATTGCTTCGTGGTTGTAGCTTTCGACATTTCCGAGCTAGGATGTATTTGTGACACCTTGTTTTGATTATCTTTCTGTAACTAAAGCCAATTAGGTAGCTAATTCTGTTATTCGTTTTTTAGCTTTCGGTTAAGTGATTATGTAATGTAATTACATTATGTCGAAGAAAATATTCGGAAATATTCGAAAAGCATTCTGTGAGACGTTTTTTAGAAGCTGATATGCTAAGGCAATTTACATCTTTCTCGTTTACAGCTGAAGACCGCGAGAGAAGCAGCACAATTTGGTGTAGCCGGTAGCGTTCTCGGAGCAGTGTCGACCGCCGGAATCGCTTGGAAATATTCCAAGAGCTTGCATGGTACTATTATTAATTTCTTATTGTTTATTTTTTTACCTCTTTCTTTTTACCGGGATTGGTTGATTTTTTTTCTTGAATTAATGAAGTCCCACGACTGATTAGATATAATTCGATTTCTACTGTTTACCGACGATACTAAGTGTTAAGCTAACTAATAAGTATATGAAGTGCGCTAAACGTTGAATGTTCTTGCCCGCTTCTCTTTTTTTTCTTTTTTTTTCTTTTTCTTCCAGCACTCGCCTTTTTTAACCGTTAATCAGAGTTATAGAGATTGTTAGTTTGGCAGAGAGCGCCTAACTCTCGAATCGTAGGCAGTTATTGTTTCCGTTCTTGAGATTTCGAAAATAAAACACCATCTGTTCATAAATTTAGGTGAGATTGATCGCCATCTGTTCATTAATTACGTAGAATTTTTCAGGTACGGGACTTTCGCTCCTAGCCGGAGCTGTTTTCGGTTTTACCTTTGGGGCGGAAGTTGCCAACCACACATTTCAGCTCTACCGGTTGGACACTGTGGCGGCACAGACCAAGTTCCTACAATGGTGGGAGCAGAAGTGCGAGAAAAAGATTTAAACCCGCGATGAAGACAAGAAGACGACTTCACCTTTTTCTAGAATAAAAAAATCTAAATTGTGGGTTGAGCGGTTTCTCCGCTATTTCTCTCTCTTTCGTTTTTCAGGAAATAATTCTACTAGCTTATAACATTGTTATGGCTTTGTTCTGTGAATGAGAAACTTTCCTCCTCTTATGGATTGACCATGAGCTTGCAACCCTTGTATTACAACTCTCGGCCCGGGGATGCGGGCTATTTTACACTCAGAAAGCCGAATACTGCATTTTCAATATTTTTTCCAAGTTAAAATAGGACCTTTTCCAAAATTTTGAGAAAAATAAATTTTTTTCTACGTATATCCCACACAAATTCTAGTTCCTAGTTCCCCCCACTGCACTAAGCCTTTTAATCATATTCGTGACTGATCGAACTCACATAAATCCATTTACATTATTTTCATCATAATATGCTAGAATCTACAGATAAAGTGATGCATTACTTTACCAACAACAAAAAAGTGCTGATTTATATATTTTTTTCATATTAAGAAAACTACAGAATCGTCAATAATTTAGCTTCGTATATAAAAGCACTACTATAAATGAAGAGCAGCTTAAAGTAGATAGATAATTAAAATAAAAATACAAACAAATTCTGACTTGAGGACACAAAATAATACATCAAATTAAAAATGAATTTATTGCACATTGAGTGACAGAAATGAGATCTGTTTGATACTCTTTTATTTTTCAAGTGGGCAAAAAAAATGAATAACATTCAGACAAGACTCTCTCTGCCCCAACCATATATTCATTACACACTTCTTAAAAACCTCACCACCACAATCTACCTAATCACCTTAAATAGGCTAATATATATATATATATATATGACTGCACAATATACTTGGATGTAAAGAAACTTCACTTACCCAAAGCCCCAAAAATAAAAAGAAAAAAAAATACAATGACAAAGAAATAAGAAGAAAATGATTTCCCAAAAATAAAAGAACCAAGGTCATTGCTAGTATCCATTGCACTAAGCTCCCTTTTCTCTTTACACTGCCATTTCATGGACTCTGCATTATTATTATTATTATTATTATTATTATTATTATTATTATTATTATGAGAAAAAAACTATTATTAATTCACATCAAATTCCAGAATAAATATATTAGCAATAATATAAATGCAAGCTAATTTAAGAAGATAAATTGGTGAACTGGCAAATCTCATTACTGTCCTAGCTCAATTAATTTATTATAAACAGTACATTCCTCTATTGTAGATTTGTAAGGGAAAACCAGAGAGATTATATATACCTTCGAGCACTTCTTGAGTCCGCCAGTTTGTCGATTTCAAGGACGGTTTTTCAATGGCAGGTGGAGAATCGTGAATCCTGTCCGACGGCTCCGAGCATCCGACATGCTACTTCTAGCAATTTGCCTGCCATATTGGAAAATCGTGTTTAACGCGCGCACAAAGTAACAAGAAATACATATAACTTACAAAAAAAATTATAAACGAAAAATAGGCTGCGAGAATAGACTAATATATATATAGCATAATTTTAATTTAGTATTATAAACATGGATTGTAATTCTGTGCGATAAATTAACAGTTCATAATGAAACTTTTTTAGATTTTGATAAGAAAAGACAAAACTGTAAAAAGAGCAATGAAGGATAAGAATCATTAAGGGAGATCATGGACAAACTAGTCAGATCACCTAGCTCTTTGATTTTGTGACCAGATGTTTACGAGGCCCGGTTCTTTTCTGAGCTTCGCAATTTGACTAAAAAATTATATGATTTTTTTGGGGCTTATATGAAATTTCTTAGTTTTTAATGCTGACATGCTTCATAGAAGAAGCATTTACAAATGATATATAATAAATACCTTCTGGAATCTAAACAAACTTTTCTCAAAACCAGGATACATAAATAATTTTTCTATCTATATGCTTTTAAAGGAAGTAGTTTTTATTATTATTATTTAAATCAAACTACAAGCAATATATCAGTAGGAAATAGTCATTTTCAAAGGACAAAAATAAATTAAACACTGATCGTACTCAAACTCGATCTCAAGCAGCCTAATTTCAAAGAAACGACCAACTTCAATTATTCCTCACAAGAACAGAGCCAAAGTGAACCTAGGGACACCGGAAAAACCTAACCCGGCTGTTTCAGAACACATCTTCGAATTTGCAACGGACAAAAAAGGACATGAAAAGTGAAAGTCAAGCCAAGACCATCAATGTCTGACCAACTCCACATTCCATTTATAACTAAGCTATTGTCTTTTAATTCAGTAGTCCCTAAGCTTTGTCTGGTTATGGAAATGGAGCCCAAAACTTTACTACCAGATACCTAACTCCACAAAAGAAACTTCAGTCTTACACCATTTGAGTCTACTAGAGAGAGTAGTTATTGGCACCATTGCTATCTCCTTTATAAGGGATGGGCAGATTGACCCTTCCCTTCCAGAACTAGCGGAAATGATCCCTTTTTATATATTTTTTGTCGGATTTGGCCCTTTGACCATCAATTAACCGAATATTTAACAATTTTCTACATGTTAAAAATTATAACTTGGTGAAATTTCAAATATATCTTTTGACTTCAACAATATCCTAAATATTTTTAAAACATTTTTATTTATTTTTATATTAGAAATATCTTTAATTTTTCTTTAAATTGGAGGTCAAAGGTCAAATTCACTGCAAAATCACAAAGGAGGGGCCATTTCAACTTTTTTCTGGGAATGGAGGGGCCAAATCCACACATTCATCACAAAGGTAGGGCAAGTTCTGTTATTTCTGTAAAGGAGCAGCCAAATCTGCACATCCCTCGTAAAAGAAGGGCCGATAGCGCAATAACTCATAATAATAATAATGATATATATGTACAGAAAGACCCAGCAATCAATTATAGCTTTTCACAGCTAAAGGGTTAGCCCACATTCCAAGCAATACCAAAATGGCCAAAGACACACCCCCCCCCCCCCCCCCCTTTTTTTTTTTTTTTTTTAATTAACCTAATTATTTAACAATGATTGAGACATTAATAAGAATTAAGACAAATAAAAAAAAGGGTACCGAAAAATCACCTCTTTTGGGCTTGGCGGCGACCTCGGCCGGGTGAGACATTGTCGCTAAGCTCTCCGGACTCTCGGTTTTGTCCTCCGGCGGGTAAAGAACCCCGTCAATGCCCTGCACGGAGATTCTTCCGTCGGTGTAGATGTCGGGATCGAATAGGTACGCCGAGCCGTCCTCGCCCTCCCCGAATCGGACTGAGCCGTCAGCCTCCTCCGCAGCCACCTTGTGCGGCAGCCGGAGCGTGTCGTAGCGCACCTTCCCGAACCGGCGCACGGCATTGTACATGCTCTCCTCCGTTTGGTACTCCGGGATGAGGTGGTAGTACATTATCCGTTCCGGTGCCCCTGGCTCGCTCAGCCGCTCCGCCGTCACCTTCGCCATCGCCTCGTCGTTCGGTGCCAGCACCGTCAACACGTACCCTTCCGACACCAGCCGCCCCATCTCAGAAGCCAGCGACGTCAAATTCACCAGAATGTCCGCCATCTCGTTGTACCCGCCGTACTGCACCAGCGTGGCAATGAAATCCTTCACCTGAAAGTCAATATATATTATGACTCGGTATAATCTTAGATACCGTATTCCATTCATGAGTTCCACACCAGTGCCACGAGTATTTGACTTGGTATCTCGAAATACCAAGTTCAATGGCGGTTCAAAACTACGAGTATTTGACTTAATATCATGAGAACTCTGATTGACTTAGTATCTTGAATTACCGAGTTCTTAGCCAGTACTAAACCCATGCTACGAGTATTTGACGTAAAATCTCAAGTAACTGAGTTCCAAACTCGTGCTACAAGTAGTTGACTTAATATTTCTGAGATACAGTTGCGAGTGTTTTGACTTAACATCCCAAGATACGAACTCTAAACCCGTGCCACAAATATTTGACTAAATATTTCGATATACCGAGTTCTACACAAGCACCGTCGCGAATTTTGACTAAGTATCTCAAAAAACCGAGTTCTAAACTAGTACCGTTCTTGAGTATTTGACTTAGTATCTCGAAATACAGAATTCTAAACCAATGCTACAAGCATTTAACTTAGTAGTTTCGAAAACCAAATGCAAAGCCGCGCGACTTACGAAAACTAAATAAGCGGTAACTCACCTGCCGCTCGCCATCGAAGTGGTGGTGGTGCCCGCCAGGCCCTGGAGCCGGAGCCGGCGCCAAATCCGGCCCAGGCGCCATCGCGTCCGAGATTGGCAGCGCCGGCGGCGCCCCCGGCTTCCCCGCAGGCGCCGGCTTCTTCAAGCGGTGCGTGCGCGGGTCCACCTCTGGCGCGCCCTCCGGCTTCACCGCCTCGATCGCGCCGAGGCTCCGCCGCCGGTTGAATTCGTCCTCCACCGATCTCGGCACCAGCAGCCTCTCCACACCGTGGATCACCCCGTCGGGCCGGGTCACTGCGTCCGCCCCGACGACCCGCGCCCCCTCCACGGACCACTCCCCGGCGGCGCCGCGCTCGAGGCGCAGCGAGTCGCCGGAGAGCGCCACGTGGCGCGCGCCGTGGGCCCAGGCGTCGGATCCGATCCGCACGGGGACGACGTGGGCGAGGACGAGGGTCTGGAGCGAGCGGAGGTTCCCGGGCTCGAGGAGGTAGCGGCGGAAGGCGGCGGAGACGGCGTCGTTTCGGGGCGCGAAGATGGTGATGTTGTGGGCTCCGACGGCGGACTCCAGGGAGGGGAGGAGGAGGGCCTTCTCGACGAGCTCGGCGAGGTCGGAGTAGTGCGAGTCGAGGAGGGCGACGAGGACGGAGTTGGAGTTGATCTGGGTCGGCGGCGGCAATGCCGCGGCGGCGGAGAGGAGGAAGGGGAGGAGGACGGCGGCGAGGTGGGGGGGAGGCATGGCTTCCGGCGAGAGGTGACGGAGCGACAATGTCGGCAGATTGTTGGGGAATGGGGGTGTCTCTGTCTGTCTGTGTGATGCGAAGACAGAGGAGAGAGAGAGAGAGAGAGAGTGGCAGGAACTAGTTCACTTCATACATATATCTTGTTTTTGTTTCTGCTATAATTGGCTCCAATGTTTCCTTTACGGACGTTTTTATCTCTTCAATTCTTATTTTTGGCAACTATGTCCTTTTGAGTTTTGACGTGTGTGAGACATGACTTATCAGAGTTTTTTTTTTTTTTTTTGTGAGTCAATCAATTGCCCAACTACATTAATATATTATATATATATATATATAGAATTATGAGATAACTTATAATCAACCATAAAAATTAATTTTCAAAGAGCACTTAAGATAAAAAAAATTCACAAATAAAATAGTGTTGCACTAAAATAAGTCATGTCTTGCATAATAAATAAAAACGTATTCTTTAGTTTTTGGGTTAATGATGGCAAAAATACCCAAAGTTTGGTCAAAGAACCCCTCGGGTACCCAAAGTTTAAAAATGGTGGTAAAAATACCCAAAGTCATATTTGGGGAGTTGTCCACTCCAATCTCGTAACACCGTTAATTTACATGTTAACTCTGACCACGCGGACAAACGTGGGTTGCCGACAGAACAATTTTTCCACGTTGACAAGCCCACATCAGCCTCGTTTACGAGAAAACATCGAATTAAACCCCTAAGTAATACTATTTAATACAACTAATTGAACATCTAATGATTACACTTAACGAAACAGATTTTTCAACGTGGCCAGAATTATTGGGTAAGTTAATGGCGTTACAAGAATGAAGTGGTCAACTCCCTAAATGTGACTTTGGGTATTTTTGCCATCACTTTTAAACTTTGGGTACCCGAGGAGTTCTTTGACCAAACTTTGGGTATTTTTGCCGTCATTAACCCTTAGTTTTTTGATGTGCAAGGTAACGACACGAGCTACTAATTGAACGATTAGGGAGTATTTATGCAAAAAAAAATATATATATATATATATATATATATATATATCTAAAGAGCAAATTGAACTCATGAAAAAAAGTTCAAGGGTATTCCAACCAATTTTTAGTTCGGGGTCTTTGTTCTTTGCTTTCTTCTTCTTCTTTGTTTACTATTAAATGATTATTGCCATATTATAAAGAAATGGCTTGGAGATTTGATAAAAATAATAAAACTAGAACGGTAAAAATCATTTAACTTATTTTTCTGTTGGAATACAATGATAATGATAATAATAAGGACATAAATACACTAGATAGTGAGGTGTTAAATAAAATTAATCAATATGAAATATCAGCCAGACGCCCAGACATCTAGTTATTATTACTATTATATTAATATTAATTAGCTATAACATGGACTCGGATCTTTTGAGGTGGTCGAAATATGATCAATTGAATTGAGGGTATTAATTAAATTTTTATTAGATATATAATTTCATTATACAAAAGTGTATAAAAATAAAACATTATTTATCTGCTTATATATTTTTGACATTTTGTTATATAGTTGATCACGAGATAATATACAACTATGCAAAATTACATAATTGGGACTCGAATATGGTAATGGAATGTGACTCAAGAGATCTATAATTTCCTGTAATAATTTCTGAAAATATTTTCTCGAAGAAACTGAAATATTTATTCTACATGACTACATATTTAATTCCCAAATTTATTTATTTATTTATTTTTGTTGTGCATGGTGCAAGTGTTGGTGAAGAAAGTGTCGGTAAGCGATGAAAGTGAAGTGCACACGTGGCAAATCAGAAACAGGAGGAAATGAATGAGTGTGGGGTCCACCTCCACCACAATATTCAGATGCCAAACGAAACAACTCTCCTTATATGCTTTGCCTTCGCTTCCAGTCAAAACCTTCCTTACTTTTCTTTTTTACTTTCAGAGGGTTCAACTTTTTATATTGCTGTACTTTTCTGTCTCAATTTTTGTTTATTTAGCAGAAATTCTCCTCTTCAAAGAAAAATATAGTATATTTCCCGGTTGATGGAAAATGTTAACTTAAGCACCAGAAATAATTTACTCTAATATACCGTTATGATTATGCTAAATGAGATTATGATAATAGAATGATAATAAAGTTCTTACTAAACTTACTTTGTAAGAAAAAAAATTAATTTAGTATATGTCGCTTTTGTAATAATCTAGTAAAGGATTCATATCACATTTTTGTTAAATTGCGGCTTTGCGAGGTTGGTTTGGAGTGCTATCTCTTATATATTTTAAAAGTCAATTAATAGAAGATGGTCGCTTCTATTGCTGCTCTCATATGCAGCTTCTGTTAATTTTAGTTTTCACGCTATCTTAACAATTTGGGTCCTATGGCTTACTAGGATGCTTGTGTATTTGAATTCGAAGATATGATTTTATGATTCTAACATTAACACATTTTTTAGACGAGTTTGGTGATGTATAAAAGTGGTGAATTTCTTTAAATTATAAACATCAACAACCTTGGAGGATTTTCAAATTTTGAAGGGTTTTTTTTTTTTTTTTGTACCATTTATTTTTTTGTTAGAAATTCATTTTAAAAAAGCTCCAAACACCATTTCAATTATCTAGTATTTTATATTGAGTGACTAAAATGCAACACTGATGGCTCATTTATTGATATTAAGGACATGACTAGCGCATGAGTTATTCTTAGAACTTATCATGGTTTATTTGTGTTTCACGTTGACTCCGCTTATGTTTTTGAAGTTGGATTTATGGCTGGTATGTTTGTTATTGAAAAAGGGAGGGAATTCCATTGAAAAATCTTCGACTTTAATCTGACTCCCCATGTTTGCTTCAGAAGAAATCACAGGCTTATCAATTTTAGAGTCACGCATATTAACACAGAGGTTAACCGAGTTGCTAACGCCCTTGCCATATTAGGTTCTTAGAATTCGAGTCATCATTTAGTGGCATTCCTATTTCGTTAATGATGATATATTTGTATGAAAAATAACCTTATTGGTAGTTCTTTTTGCATTTGGATGTTCTTTGTTATAGAGATTTAAATTTTTATTAGTTATTCTCTCTTTTGTTTCCCTGTGTAAACTATGATATATTTCTTTTATTTTATTCAAAGTATCGTTTCTTATTTTGCATTTATTAAGTATCAATTAAGTTGAAATTCGAGATCACATATTAAAATGTCGGCCCTTCCTTTTTTACTGATAAAAAAATATACTCAATAATTTAGTTTTAAGAACTACTGAAATAAAAACCTTAAAAAATAATTTATTGATTGCGCACAAGATAATATTTTTGTTACTTTTAAATCTTATAAGAAAATACGTCAGCTTTTAAAAAGTTAGGCATTTGTGCCAAAAACTAAATTCAAATACATATTGCACCCAAAAAAATAAAAAAGTAAAGAAGAAAACTACTATATTGAGAAACGACCAAGTTAATAATTTTAATAATATATCTGAGTCCTTAATAATTGCTTGTGTGTAAATAAATGGGACAATTAATTGAATAACCCTAAAGTTAGAAAATCAGGATTCTAACCCCTAATAAGTAGTCATTTTTGTGTTAGTCTAAAAGAAATTAATTCATTTTTAAAAGTTAATTTTACAAATATAGCGATAAGTTTTTTCATTATTTATTTATATATCAAGTTCATAATAATTTATTTTTAAAACTATTTTTGGTAATTTATATAGTATTAATTTAAAGCTGTTTTTATATTAATTTAAGACCTCAATAATTGCTTGTCTAAATTAATGAGACAACCAATTGAATACATTTAAGTCTTTAACATAAAAATGCAGATTCTAACCCGTAATAAGTAGTCATTAATTTGTGCTAGTCTAAAATGAATTTAATTCGTTTTGTTATCTTAAGCATCTTTTCTATTCTGTTTCTGGTAATTCTTTGTGGGTGGTAAAAGTATCAAAATTTTAATCAATTGCGTAGGCGGATATTTTTTTTTTTTAGACTTATTTTTTTTTTTAATTTTAGTAAAACTCTAATAATGTGTGCAAATTTCCACAATTTTATATTTATAATTTATTTTAAACTTTTTCTAAACTTTTTCTTAAGTTAGATGAAACTATTGTTTACTGAACTTAAGTACTTCTCCCTAGAGGCGAGAACACATAAGGTCCAACCGGGATCGGCTACCTCACTTGTCCGAATTCATTAATTTTTTATTTCAATAAATATATACACATATATAAATGTATACAAATTGTATTAAATCTTAACAAAAGTAATATGTATGTGATGTGGTGGAAATTGTGGTCCATAACCATTTAAGTTCTCTTTCATTTTCCCGCCTACGCTCGACTTTTCTTTAGTCATGGAGTTAATTATATATTTTAGTTCTCCTAAGTCCTATCTAGTTGAGGGTCAGGGTTAAGTAACATATGCTCTTATACTTTATCGAATTACATTACTAAAGTACTTTTATAGTCATATTTTATTTTAAAAATAGCAATTAAATATTTATCACCCTCACTCATGAAAATTTATGATTTCATCCATGTTGTCACTCTAAAAAAGAATTTAGTACGTAACCACGCACCAACACATTTAACTATAATTTTGGCGAAAAAACATTACCCAAAGAAAGTATGAATTTAAATGAAAATTTAAATGAGACTCTTCGTAAAAAAAAATAAAAAAAATTCAATCGTCGTTAGCATAAGTGTACTGTACTGAAGTTGTCTCGTGAGTAAATTATAGCAAAAGTAGGTGACAAAATATTGTCCTCTTTGTGGGACCCAAATGAAGTCACTTTTAATTGAGGTTCATTCAGAAAATACACATTTGCTGTTAAGCAATAAAACATTTTACTTCTATTCATTTGCTTGTAATTAGTCTTTTGTCTCTTACTGACTTATAATTCAGTTTGGCAACAAAATATGAGCTGTGCTTCTGTCCACTTACAATATACATTCACTTATAAAACCGACACTATAGATACGCATATATCAACACAAATAATAATATTCTATAAAAAAAATACTGATTTCTGAATTTTCAAAAAAATAATTACATATATTGAAGGATGTCTCCGGAATGATTTAGATATATTAGACTGCATAGTTGTGTGAGATCGTGTAACTTTAACTTGTACAATCAAATAGACTTTAGACAATTATTTAGTACTATCTATATAGATAAACTAGGCTAACTCATCACAAAAAAAAAAAAAAATCTATTCATTCACTTTAAATATGTATTAAATAAACTATTTTTTTAAGGAATATGTGTGGCAAAATTACTCATATGTTACAGAAAATAATAACATATAAGTCTTTTTTTTTTCATTAAGTATCTACCGTGATGTTATATGTGGCAACGATTTATTTAACTAAATTTTCACACATATTGATCAAGTTTTTTCACGTTTTGATTATGTGGCGACAAGATTGACTTATGATGCCTTAATTTTGGCATTGTAGTATGTGTATGTGTTTTGAATGTTTGGCGTCAATTCTTTGAAAAATTAATAATATGGTAAAAAAGGACAATTTCATGGTAGAAAGCTAACTGAAAAACTTAATTACTATGTTAAGTAAAAATAATATTATTATTATAATTTTTTGCCAAAAAAAATGAACACATAATTTTTTTTTAATTAATAAGTATTTTGCCGTAAACATTCTGTGTAAAAATAACTATCAATTCAGCCGCCGACCAATAGATCAACTTTAATAAAACAGCATTATTTCTTTGTATTGAATCAGATGGTATCATTTGATGAATTGATAAAAAGATATTGATGACGATAAAAAGTATAAAATTAAAAACCACATTTATGTTTTTCCGGTCTTATACAGATTATGATATTGATAACGATCATAAATAGTTTTGAAGCTAATTTTAAATCAGTGGTGTAAATGTAATACATAAAAAACTGTACAAAACTTTACGCCATTAATTTCCATTCACAAAATCATCAAATATTCGGTCATCAATAACAAAACATTAACCATATATGCTTCGAATCAGTAACATAAACTTCCTTTTGGCATTAACTTAATTTCTTTGAAATATTGACTAAATAATCAGTGGCGGAATTAGAATTTAAACCTACGGGAAAGCGGTTTGAATTTTTAGTGAAAATAAGTGAATTAATTTGCAATTTTAAGAATTTAATACTACAAAGAAGTAAAAAGAAAAAATGGGGGAAGATGTTAGTAACTTAGTACTGTATCACTAATACTATTATTTGAAAATAGCAAAGAAAGTATCAAATGTTTGATAAACGGTAACGACCTGTTTTAATTTTTTTAAGGGATTATGGTAATACTTGATTAGTTGACATTTTTCAATCAATTAGTATACTATACCGATTTTTTTTTAAAAAAAAAATGGGATATTTGATACGTTTGCCTTCATTTGTCTAAATTTTTCAATCAATTAGTACAATAGTAGGGTTTTTTTTTTCTTCTTCTGGATATTTAATATTTTTTTGCCTTTAATGTATTTGGCTATTCAATCAATAGGTACTACAACCATAAAAAAATTTAAAAAAATTGCAACACGCCCCTTTTTATTTGCCAAACATTTGATAGTTTGCTTCCAAAATCCTTTAATTATTTCCAAATCATAATGCTTTAGCAACTTTTTACCTTCTTTTGCTTTGTATTATTATTTTTTATGAATTGGACTAATAAAAGGGAATATTGTACTTAGCCCTTGCATGCAAATACCTTACAACACTTTGTGTTCTTTCATTTAATTTAATGTATAATTAATTCATAAAGATTTCCTGATAAAATATACAGAAAAAGGCAAATAATTTAAGTATTTCTCGTGGCAACACTACTTAAATATATTAAGTATATATATTTTTAATATATCTATTTTTTTTTTATCAATAAAAGTACCCAAAGATCAAATATCGTGTCTTGATTCAATTTTTGTGTCCATGTCCCGTTAGGATATGGTATAAGAAAGCATGCGTATGTCTACGATTAAACTTTGAAAACGTGAATTATATACTCAATACTTTCATTAAACTAAAGACTTAACCTCGTCCCCGTAATTTAGGGGACTTCGGGCTAAAAATCATAGATTAAGCTTGTTTAAATTACTACGATGCTCTTTCATAAAAAAAATATAACATATTATAAAGCTTTAAAAAATTGTATACATATTTTTTATTTTATTGTGCGGGCCTTTAGAGTTAGAGATGGCCTACACTTTCTATAAATAGTTCTCTAGCTTAAGAGGCATTCACTCGACATGGAAAGAAGACTTGGGCACTATTTGATAGACTTAATTTGAGTGTTACTATTGTTAAGAAGAGATTGGGACTTTGCAGGCACAATTAGTATAATAGTAGGTACTTATAGGGGTGGTAATTTGGGTTGCGTGTCGTGTTCGTGCCGGGTCTTAATCGTTTTTTACTTATTTTATCTAGACCTAGACCCGCCCCCATTTATTAATCGTGTTAGAAGACGAGACCCAAACCCGCCCCATTTAAATAACGTGTTTATCGTGTCTACCCGTTTAACCCAATTAATAGAGACATTTATTTATAAATGATAAATTAATTCAATTTATAC
This sequence comes from Parietaria judaica, assembly GCA_954871525.1. Taxonomy (NCBI): domain Eukaryota; kingdom Viridiplantae; phylum Streptophyta; class Magnoliopsida; order Rosales; family Urticaceae; genus Parietaria; species Parietaria judaica. The sequence goes on along the minus strand of OX940862.1, from coordinate 20,313,147 downwards.
TCATTTAACTTAATTTATTTAACTATATTGTCGAAGGTTTTAAAATTTTACTAGCAAATTTTTATGTTCATCAATTGTAAGACGGAATTAATTAAATAAAAACATAAATTTCATATATAATAATTATTAAAACACTTAATAACATATATAAAATGTAGAAAATGTAACTTTTTACTCTTTAATCGTGTCTAATTGGGTCCCATCGTGTTAACGTGTTCGTGTCGTGTTTACCCGTTATTTAATCGTGTTAATCGTGTTCGACACGGTTGGACCCAGATCCATTTATGGTAGACCCAAACCCGTTTAAATCGTGTCGTAACCGTTTCGTGTTTCGTATCCGGCCCCAAATTGCCACCCCTAAGTACTTATACCACCACTATATATCCCTTTAGCTTATAGTTTAATATACTGCTGTAACAGTTGTTAATCATGCAATTTGCTCTTTATAATATACAGGCCAAAAGATACACTATTTATAGTTTCCTTAGAAGAAAAGTTTACTATAAAGGACCGAAGAGTATAAAAATGCCACTTAAACAAAGTTTTTTTGTTTTTTTTTTCACTTTATATTGATATCTAAATTCTTTAACTTAGAGTATCAGTGGGCAAGTTTTTTTCTTCTTCTTTAAGAACAAGACTACAGTGATGTAACACTACATTATTATTTTACATATATATATATATATATTTATCAACGTATTTAAGATATGCAACTATAAATATTAATTATATATTGTTAGGTATAGATGTCACTTTTTATTATTATATGCAAGGCTTAATTGTTTTTCTTTCCTCTTATTTCCACTTAATTTGAACCTAATATTAATATATATATTTAGTCCTTGATATTAACTAATTATCATAATATAACTTTATTAACATATATATGTGTGTGTCATACACTATTTTATCACATATTAAATAACCAGCAATTTGCTTCAAAACAGCATTGATATTTGTACTTTCGTCACACCATATAGTATATATATATAGAAAAATAAAAAAATTCTCATGGTGAAATAATAATGGACTGATTCAAATTAAACATTAGTAAGGTAAAATGTGATATTTCTGAGAGAGACGTTTCTCCTTCCCGGCTTTCTTAATAACCATTCAATGAGTTTGGTGTACATATGTTTAATTATATATAATACATACATATATATGCATTCATTGTAAACATATATACAGATTAATAATAAATGATATGTTCGTAAATGTGTAGTATATTGCATATAATAAGAAACTTTTGTTCTGTGGCTGCTGGGTCAAAATTAGCTTTGCTTTTGGTCAAGGATGTTATTAGCATTGTATTTAGACCCGTGCATAAAATTCCGGCATCATTTAAATACCGACGGTTTGATTTCGAAGGTATTCCGTTAGGTAAATCATAGATATTAAATAGTGATATTGATTTCTGCACACAGTATTTGTAATATACAAATATATAACAAATAATAATATTCTATAATATGATTATATTTACATTATATATACATAAGCAGTCTATAATGGCTAATATTCTACCAATTATCGCCGTTGCCGGAAACCCGTAAACCGCAAGTGATAAGTGGCCCTTTGTAAATTTTGATTTGGACCATATATGTAACATTCATGCCAAGTAAATTTTGTATAAAGATAATATTATAAGAGAGATAAATTAAAGCAAAAAAGTAGCTAATAGACTCAATAATACATATCAAAAGAACCTTAGATTTATAGGGATCGGGTTGTCGCTCTGTTAATCAAAAAGTATTGTTGAAATCTTGTAAAACATAAAAACATTAGCGATCCTTAAGATATTATAAACGCTTTTTTTTTTAATCTTGATTCGCCTCATTTACATGCTTGAGATTCATTAGGCGACGAGCTTTCCATGATATAGCGGCACGGCCGTGAGTTTCATTACACTTTGAAGTCTACCGATGAACTGAGACTTCTTGTATTTTGTTACCGAAAGACACTACAAAGAAACATTAAGAGGCATGCAAAATTGAATCTGCAAAGTGAAAAATTGATAAGCAAATTCATATAAACTAGAGTTTTCAAAAGACTGCCTTGCAGTGGTGTGGTGAATGAGGTCGAGATCACCGTCAATTTATAGATAAGGATATGAGACAATGAATCGATTGTCAATCAGTCCGGTATTGTTTTCAATGAATTGTAATTAATACAAACGTGATATATCAAATCAAATTTTCGAAACTTTCAAAGTCAATATAATTGTTTTATGTAATGTTCGAACGTGAATCGAATCCTAACAATTGGAGAGAGTGTTCGTCTTGAGTATTCAAAGTTTTCAGTACTTAACGTTAACTCAATTTTAATTTAATTGTCATAGTTCCGAAACATATTAGTCATCGATCATCAATCTCTAGACCACAACAATTTCCATGCAATTATAGAAGTTAGCTTTTAAATGTGTTCTGCAAACCTCAGTGAGAGTTAAATTTATTTTTAACTTTATATTCACGACACTTTAACAAAATTCTTATAAAAATTATTGTTTACTAATCTCTAAGTTACGTTTGTAATTATTTTATAATTTAATGATTATTTGAAAAAGTAATTGAACAATATTTTTTACTCTCTTGGTTACTTTGCGATCAAAATATCAATTTAACTTGGACGAAAAATCTAATCCCGAATATTTGATAAATGCAGAGTAGTATTTCATTTTCCTTTTATAAATAAAATAAAAACTAAAATCCATCGTCTATTAGTAAAATATCTCATGCAATGCTCAGCGGCCCTTTTCTATAAGCTTTGTTTTGAATGAGTCCATCGGTCAGAGGCGACACAACCATAGCGGCCGCGGCTGTCCACAGAGGCTCTGCGGGGCTCAACATGTGGACTTGTCCCTAACATGCCTTAGAATTAACTAAAATTCCCATCAAGAATATTTAGAACGCGATCAAATTTAACTCAGCTAACTGCGGTAACATTTACTTGCATGCCAAGTAAATACTTGGTAATTCTATCAACGGTGATAACATTCATTTCTCTATAAAGATAATAATATACTTGCAATTTACCCGAAAGGGTCCACTTTTTTCTATCTTTATAAATCCAGATGTAATGTAACAACACGTTAAATGCTATACAACAACATGATTCATAACTTCATTCTACAAAGGGGTTTCCTGGTATTATGTGTACACGCTTTTCTTTCTTTTTATTTATATTATCTTATCAAAAATACAAAAGGTTTGTTATACCTACCGGCCTGCAGAGGGTCGCAAAACGTCATTGTCCACGGCATCTCACAGCTTGAAAGACTCGAATTCGTTTTCCATACCTAAGAAAGAAACCCGAAAATTTAATTGTATTAACAATTAAGCATAGAAAGAATTATTGACAAACACAATTAAAACTAGGTTAAATAATTGACGAAAAAGGTTAAGCTTTTGCAGCACTCAGGAGACGTCGGACTAACAAAGAAACACTAACCTTTTCGCAAACCTAATTTCGCCTCTCTTAGAGACAGATGAAGTTAGTTTTAGTTAAGAACAATCTTCTATTTTTGAGCAAAAGCCATTTATATGATACCAGTTATAAACGATTTTCCGAGGCCTGTTTATAGACGACATAATGAAGTAATTATGAAAAAATGATATTGCTAAAAAAATAAAGCTTAATTGTATAACTTGAATTTAAACACCCATATCAAGTCCCTTTAACTAAAAGATAAATTTTTAATTACTTGGCCTGTTGTTTCGTGCTCTTTGATAAGTCTTCTCAAAGAAAGAAACCGTTAACATAAACTTGGATTGGCATTTCCGTTTTAGTATATTACCGGCACGCAATTGTCATGGTCCCGAGTTAAAGATATTGGAGCGAATGTAGAGCCACTAAATCCATCTTTCCTCTATAGCTCTAAGAGACAAAGTAAGCTAAATTACGGAACATCATACTTAGGACTCTTTGATTAGATAAGCCAAACATTTTTCGGAGGCTCGGGCCCTTGCATAGCTTAACCCTAAAGTATAATTACCTCAATTGAAAAATTCAAATAACCAACTTTAACGAACAAGACATAAATAAACACACTCAGAACTTACCCTCGATTAAATATAGCTTGGAGACTATTCATACGGAGAACACGGTTCAACTTGAACTAGATCCGGCAGCACATGATGGTGATGCCTTGACGTTGGAAGAGCTCAAAGAATTGTCGCCGCCAGAATCAGACGTTTGAACTGCATTATCCGCACTATTAGACACAGATGCATCACCGGGTCTATTATCTTTAGTTTCAAGACGCTCCATCATCCGTGACACAGTCGCGATCCCTGCATTGACTTCCCTCTTAACTTCAGAACCAAGATCTGCCATAGAAGTGTTCCGTGAAAAGAGTCTCTCCTTCCAACCTCTCGTGCTCTTTGAGATGGATTCCTTGTATCTGAAAAGATAGCAAAAAAATAACAGTTAGAATATTAGAAAGCACCTTCCTTGTTCATACGAAAAGTTTGACCGAATTATTACCTGGTCGATACTGCATTGAATCGAGACTTCATTGATTCTGAAAACGATTGGAAATCCGACGATCCAGGACTATTTGGTGATGATTGAGTTGGAGACCTACTATTAGGGAATGATTTATTGTAATTAAAAAAATATATAGATGTTAGGTATGCTAAGGTAGCATGCACAAAGGTCAATTGAATAGTTTTGAACTTGTCAAAGCAGTGTTAGTTTGTTACGACCCAAAATTGGTTCTCGAAACGGGAGCTGTCGCCAAATTTTCATCAAGCTTAAGCTATTAGTGAATGATTAGTGGCAACATTTTCATTATCTGAAATGGACCAAGGAATTTACGTTCAAGGGCTGGAACGGGCCCAACCAAAACCCTAAACATAATTGACCAAACCCTTAGCATAATTAGATAGCCTAAATACATAATTCATCGATCCAAACACAAACACCAAATACAAAAAGAAGAATTTTCGTCCAGAATGTACCTGTTATTTGAAGGAGATCCTTGTGAATCTGCAGCAGCATTTGATCCAGATGTTGAGGCAGATGCAGATTCAAAATGCGATGAAGGACTTGAATTTACGAGCCCTAATGATTCTTGACCTGTGGTTGCAGAAACTTGCTCGCCTTCCCCACTTTGAGGCGGAGATGAAATAGCGGATTGGGCATCAGAATGATTTGAAAGCAGGAGGAACTGAGGACGGGTCTGAGCTGATGCCCTGTTTCTCTGGCCTTCCCTTCTGGCAATGTGGCGCGCTCTCCCCATTGCAGCAGCAGCAGCTAAGTGCTGTATTATACGTTCTTCAAGTTCCGCATCTGTCGCACCCATCGGTAACTGAAAGGAAAGTCGAGAAATAAATTCTTCGCATGACATCATATTCCATAGGGTTCAGATTTTTATACTGAGACCTAATTGCCAGAGATATCTACTTACCAGTTTAGGGAATCGCTACCAGTACCTATATCAATTTTTTTTTAATAAATTTACTTCATCCTCTATATGCTATATTGATTTGATTTTGAACTATGTTTATTCTTATTCAGACAAATTATTTTGGAATTGATATTGAACACGGCGTTTTGCTACTGAAACCAGTTTGAAACTACTTGGCAGAAAAACGATTTTAGCTTCCAAAAGAAACTGTTGCCGGGCCTGATTTCACCCCTAATCTTCAGGAACTTTGAGCCTCGCAACAATTTATTGGGAAAAAGAAAAGATAATAAAATCAGATCACGTACATGCTGCAATTCGAAATCTCCCAGAGTTGGGTGATGAAATATTGTGGAGTTCCATGCCGGATTTAGTCTCACACTCCTTTCCCTCTCAACACCCTCGAGTAGCTCCTGGCTACATATGGTAAAACCGTGTTATAGTTAATTAACAAGATTTTTTCTTCGAAAGGGGTGAGATGAATAATAAGCTTATGGAGCACAAACCTGGTTGGATCCTTGAGGCTGATGGATTGCCAGCACATAGGGCATTGAGAGCTCCTCTGACACCTATCAAAATTAAAAACAAACTATTTTAATTCTACTGATTCTTAAGTTGCTTGAAGCTAACAGAAAAATGAAAAGAAAGAAAACCTCGAGATCCTGGAAAGCATAGATTCTAAAGTTGAAAAAGAATTCCATGTAAGCAAAAAAATAAAAAATGCTCTTGTATTGTTATGTAAACGCCCGGTATGGAGTGAGTCAGCTAAATAACAAGCATCTAAAATTCAACAATTTTGAATGCATCACGCGGTCCAATAATGTAGCAACCGACAGTTTGTAAGACCAACAAAAAAACAGAGGTACTTCATTCCTTTTAAGTTTCACAACTCACATTACATAAAATAAAATAAAAAAATATTCCACATTATATCAAGAGATAATCAAATACTACTTGAAATGCCTATAATCAAATCAAGTAGGGGTGAAACGGGACTTTGCCCCGGTTTATTAAAAGAAAAAACGGATCTTGCTTTCTTATTTCTTTCAAGAACCGGTACTGGGACCACACAAGTTAAAAAATTATTTTAATGGTTAAAAGCCGGTAAATGCCGGCCTTATATCAGAAAATACATATTTCAAACCAGAGTATGTTATGAAATATAATAATAATAAAATGATAACAATTAAAAAAAAAAAACCGGGCCAGAAATTTCGCGGCTTTGATTTCTGAAAAACCGAACAGTTCCTGGTATTTCACAAAATTTTCCCAGTTTTAAACTGGAATCGTGAAGCGGTAATAAACTTCACACCAATCGAATATCCGCTATGGTAAATGAAAACCTACCATTCAAGAATGCATTGGAGATGGAACTCATGCTTGCAACCAGTTACCTGCAAGAACACAAGTCGAGAGCTTCAAACGCAGCCCCGAGCCGAGTAACACAAAAAGAAAATGCACGGCGAGAGCTTCGTTTTGCGATACCGTGGACGGGTCGCTGTCGCTAAAGTCTTCAAGGCAAATACTGCAAGCATCGTCACAAGCCTCCTGGATTCCCCCCTCCACAAACGCCACCGCAGACGTTAAGTGCGCCTCCGGTTTCGCGATCTCGCCCATTCCCGGGACCTGCGCGCCGAAGCTCAACTCAATCACACGCAATCTTCCTAAGCATTCGCGATTCACGCCTTCAAGAAAACTATACTATCTAGAGAGACTAAACTTCCGATTGCTCTAAAGAAGCATCGAAACAGTGTCGCTTTGGAGAAACCGCAAGGATGACATCAATTTGGAGAGGAAGAAGAGTGAATTACCTCCATTGAAGAGAAGAATCGGGGTCGGAGGTGAAGGAATTGGGGATGGAAACCCTAGGAGAGAGATTTAGGGAGTGGTTTGGCGGAGCGTGTTGATTGTGTTTTGGGGGTTTACTTTTTGGCAGGCGAAGACTTGACTTGAGTTGAGTCACGAACCTTAGCTCGCGCGTTGGGGCCTGTGGGGGCGACACGTGTCCCCTGCAAAACGACACTCGAATCAGTTTACCGGCCACGACTAGACTATTTTTCTTCTTGGGAAATGTTTGTGGTGACTACGCAACCAACAAGGTGTCGTTCTATTGAGCTTTTTTTTTTTTTATGGATTTATATATTTATTAATAAATAATATCTGTAATTTAAATTGTGATTGAGAAAATTCAATAAGTAGCCTCGTATATAATATGCCATGAAAAGGTTTTCTTGATTTCGGAATAAACCTTAGATGTCAACATTCATTATCCCCATTTATAACTAAGAAGTATATAACTAGGTAGGTCACATGTTGGGGGTACAAGGTCCAAACAGATCGTGAAAAGTTTCGACGAAGATGAGTTGCTCGAGCGTATCCGAGGAATACACGCTCTTGCTTGTAGACCGAGTGATTTTACATCTGATCCGTTCATCAATGAGCAAGAAAGCTCTACTTTAATATATGCGGGAGAAATTGCCTCTCCGCTGCGTGCATTTGTACATACAACATCAACTTGATTTCGAAGAGTCATCATCAGAGCTCACACATGTTATTTAACATTTAGATATTGACAACATTAAAAAGTAACTAACGGGATTTCCAATTTTTAACACTTGGGCAATTTTGCCACTATTTTTTTATTATTGAGAATATGTTTGTAAATTTGGATAACTTAGTAGTATTTATGCCGCTACTATCCAAATAAAAGTTATTACAAAGTTTTTAACGTTGAGGTATTAACATTATATTTGACTTTTACTAATTATGAACCGGGAGGTATAGATGGACTGTAGACAGAGTGTTATAGATAGCAGTCGATATTGGACAATTCAAAAGTCAACGGCTGATATGGCCTAAATTCAACGCACACACCTTGCCTCATGGCTCATACCAATAAGTCAACGTCATGGGTCCCACTTCGCTAGAGAAAGCAGAAATTTAACTCTGAGTTTAACCATTGATCATAGGTTATAACTTTAACTCTGAGTTTAACTTATTCAGTTGATTATTGGCTTTATTAGTGGCGGAACTAAGGCGAGCGGAAGGCCGTGCCAAAGCTAAAAAATTCCCTTAAATGCAATATAGATTGATTTTTATATATAAATTAATATTATAAGAAAATTTATTTTGACCACTCCAAGTCCAAAGTATAAGAAAATTAATTTTTATATATAAATTAAAATTATTTATAAATTAAAGAACACACATATATATATATATATATATTATCTTACCACCCTTGCCGATGCAATGCCAAAAGAGAAGCCGACGATGAAAATTTAAGAAACCCAAGAAGAGAGAAAACGGAAGAATCGAGCCGGGGCTTCTAAAAGGCTCCACATAATACCAACCCTAACCATCAAATCAAAGGAAACAATGTTTCATATTGAATTGGTTAGGATTCGTCTCCATCGAGTCTCCTAAAAATACAGATTCAGTTTTTACCTTGCACAATACAAAACGTGGCATCCAAAACGAAGAACACAAAACTAACCCCTGATATGGAAAATTTGAAACGATAACAACAAGACAAGAGGAGATTTCCCGATGCATGGTCCCGCCAGTTCGTGGTCGTTGTCATATCCCGGCGTTTGACTTCCCCCTTCTTCAAGCCCCGCTCTTCCTTCCGGTTCAATCAGATTCACTGATCTCTCATGAAGTTAACCATCCTTGAAACCAAAGAAGATACATTATCATTGTCAAGTGATCGAGATGAACACAACAATGGCGATCTCAAAGGAAATCGAAGAAGAAGCTTGCAAGAATCACAGCGTGAAGAAGAATCAAATCGGAGAACCCCAAAGGCATAGAAACGTGCAAGCAAGAGGAGTGAGTGACCCACAAAACAATCCAGGGAGACTATGAGGAGAAAGACGTAGGGGCCCTAGGATTTCCAAGCTTAGAGAACCAAGATTGAAGCAAGCGATAAGGCAAAAATGACATGTCGTTTTTACTATTATATCACTTACAATAACATATGTCGTTTTAGGCTTGATACCAATATGGGATTCATTATATATGCCAACAGAATCAAGTAACACGGACATAGTATTAGCACGTCGGTTCATTTTGAATTTTGGTCAAGTTTAGCTTCTCTTATTCTAGCACTTGGATGATTAATTGGAAAATTTGGCAACTGAGCAAATTCACATCCGAATTCCACAATTTGTTGCGTAGTTCAACTGCCTCAAGGGACCTTTTTGGCATTATTTCAAAGTTTGATTTTGTGCTAAAATTCCAAGTATTTTGTCAAAGTCCTTTGAGAGTTGATTCCTCATGTTGGAATTCGCTCAACTCTCATCTCTATCATTATTCACATTCATCTTGTTTTGATCCTCGTCGTTTCACTTTCACTATTATTTAGATTTTACTAAATAAATAAGTTTTTAGAGAACACTTCTAGTCTTCTCCGACGACGGACTATTTGTCTTATCATAAAAAAAGAAGAAGTTAGAGATTACTATGAAAAGATGAACACTTTGTGTATCTCATTTATCGATACGTCTTTTATTTATTTGTTTAATTCTCTTCTATCAAAAGAGCAGAAAATTCCATTTGCTTTTCTCTTTTTTTGTTTGAACATTTTTAATTTATATTTCTTACTCTTTAGTGACTGCTTTAAACTCTTCTACTTTATGGAAGACTGATTCAACAGGAATAGAATTAAGTGATGAAGAAAATTCCAAAAGCTATCAAAAGCTACAAAGTGGAAAAGTGATATCTCTCTCTCTCTCTCTTCGTGCTAGTGGGCTTTTCCAAGTTGCAATCCACGTCACCCTCCTCCTGCAAACGAAACCAACCACCTCCACATTTTAATTTTAAATTCACCACCTCAATTTGCTATTATATTTATTCAAAATAATTCCCAACATATCCATAATTCACATAACTTAGTATCAATTTTCTTTCGTTTTCGTGTTCATCTTCTAATGAGTAACTCTAAATAAATTGATATTCAAGGCATACAAATACAACGAATATCAAAAACTTTTTCCGCAACTTGCAACTAAAACCCGAATTTAAAAGCTAGATTTCTGTTTTATTCTTTAAATAAAGCGGATTTTGAATCGGGTTTACGAGCTTAACGACAGCGGGGCGCGAAATTCCGCAAAACCGAGAGTGAACACTCCGCACAAACGACACCGTTCTCACGAACGACATTCCTTCTGAGAGGGACTCCTCCAAAAGCCAGCCCCGTAGAACTGAGCCCAAACGTCGTCGTCTTCCTCAACCCCGGCCACGGCGGCGACCGCCTCGATCTCCGCCATTCTCTGCCGCTCCAACTCCTCGATGGTGGGCCCGAGCCCGCAGCGGGAGGTCGCGCTCGGCCTTCGGTGGAGAATCAGCCCGTCGGAGCGCTGGCGCTTCGCGGCCTTGCAGGTGCTCCTCTTATTCAGCCTCCGGCGAGCGCAGGCGCGGCGGTACAGCCCCGCCGGGAGCTTGTAGAGCGCGAGCACGAGCAGGTTCATGGCGGCGCAGGGGAAGCAGCACCACACGGCGGCGCAGTCCGCCGCCGTGCTTCCCACCACCTCGCCGATCCTCCTCCGCCAGAAGCGACGGGTGCGATTCCCCGACGGCGATCGCGCCGAGACTTTCCGATTCATCTCGGAAGGGGAGACGGAGACCTCGTGTGTTACTGGTGGAATCTCATCGCGTCGATGGCAGTGAGGATCCAGAGAAGGAGAGATTCTCCGGGAAGATCCTTAAGATCGGAGAAGGAGATCTCGTTAGAGATGGAATCTCATGGCGCTGGATGGAGGAGGGTGAGATTTTCCCGGGAAAATGGAGAGAAAGAAAGCTGGGAAAATTAGAGTTGGTATTATTTTAAGGAAGCGAGAACGATCAATAAATGAATTAATAATTTAATAAGTAAATAAATAAATAAATAAAACAGAGCAATCCGGAAAATCAGATTACTCTCTTAAAAGGAAAATTGGTTCATTCTGTTTTTTTTTTTTTTATATATACTTTCTCTCATCACTGTTTGTTTTCTGTCAATTCTTCTAGAAAACATCTTCATCCACGAAATTACCAATATACCACGTTAAAATAAACATTATATATATATATATATATATATATTTTTTTTAAAATATATAATAAGAAACTCGTAATAATATATACATTTTTAATATATGTTTTTAACAAGTCTCTAAATATATTAGGCCAAGCCTGCAATTAAGTGACAAAGTCACCACCTCTTCATCGATTTAAAAAATCCAGACAGAATAAGACGCAAGAAAATATAAACTAAGACATTGACTCGTATATGAGTATGAGTGTATAACGGTATGTTTTAGCTTTATTTTTAGGGGAAAGATAGTGCCCATGCTTTATTTTTGGCTTTTAATTGATTATTGACTACTTTTTTGTTGTGATTTGAATTTTGATACATAAATATCATATGATATGAATATCCAAGCTTTAAGGCTGCCACTTACTACCATTAATTAGTCAGACTCAGATATGATCATATGAAGAAGAAAGAATGTCAATCTTATCTCCAATTGATAGTGCTACTACGCATTTATAATCTACAAAACTAGGAGCCATCAATATTTCAAAACTATGGTCCTATTCTATAATATATTATTATTATTATTATGGAGTTAAAAAATGTAATTCTCAATAATGATATTCAACAATAATCCTTTAACATTAAAATAACTCACCTTTTTATAGGGACAAACCTAACCCGACCCCCAAAAAGAGGAGTGAGGCGAGAAAAATCCGCTTTCTTTCTCTTTTTTATTTTTATTTTATTTTTTACGAGTCGGGGGAGCCGGCTCCGCCCTTTTAACAATGACCAATAAAATACAGAGTGATAAAAGAAAATCTCACCAAAAAAAAGAAAAAAGAAGCTCAAGATATGAATGACAGCCGTAAGTAAGGTAAATAATATTACAGCAGTAAAATTCACCCGCACATATTTGAGGACGAGATTTTACTCTACTACCCTCTAGATCCAAAATTCACCTTATTTTACAGAAGTTATCCAATTGAATCAAATGAAACAAGTTAACTACTAAAAGAAACGAAGAAGTCATCAACACAGAAGGAGAGGGTTTTTCAGTCATCTACACGTCAAACTAGTTGCGATTTTCAGAGAGTAAAGCTGAGTCATGCGTTGTTCTAGCTTCCGATGTATCCCAGCCGGTGAAGAATTACCGCCAAAATAAGCATGAATATTGCGAGAATCATACCGGGCTTGCCAAAGAGCCAATTCTTGGTCTTTTTTACCCCTTCAGCTCCTCGTTGTATCCGATCAGCCCATAGCATCTGAGAAGATGACGCGTAAAAACATATAAGAGAGAAAATAACTAAGCAGCCAAATTATCATATTCGCACATTGAGTTTTCAACTTTACAAGGCTAAAAAACCGTTAATGACAAACCACATTGATGATCTCAAAACTGATAGGAATTCCAGTTTTGTTGAAACTCGGGAATTATGTCTGTAAAGCTAAATTTCAACAAATTAGAGTGGTTTGCATTTAGATTTTACACTTCACCGTAATATATCAGATTATTGTCAGAAAAGCGGTATTTATGCTGAATCGTTTAAAATCCATGTAAAAGTAGACTTGGGTAAGAAGGTACCATTTTATCCAAATGTTCCGGTGATAAAGATGACATTGCCTGTTGAGCTTTCTCTGCATCTTCTCGAGAGATCTTGAAACCGAATTGTTCTCCCATGTTTGCCATCATGTCCGGGCTCATGTTCTTCATCATCGATGTGAACATCTGCAAAATCACATTCAACCAAAAAGGTTACTTTTGCTGCACGTATTTCATATATATTTTCCTCTACGGAAAAATATCAGGCGTCTTAAGAAGGATTAACCATCTACCCGAAAAAAAGCCACATATATGGCTCGAGGATAGTCCAAAGTGGGAAAAATATAATCCGAAGAAAAAAAAAGGGTCAAGCATCTTTTACGATCGAGTCACAGATTTCGCCACCGGTATTTTCTTTTTCCCTATGGTGGCTATCCTAAATCCTTGAGGGTAACCACTAATTGAACGACTAATTTATCTTATAACTCTTGAATCCCTTTTTTCATTGATTCAATAAATCAACCAAATTACAACAGGAAATGAAAAGAAACCTTAAGCCTAAATAAACCCTAGGGGTAATACAGGCATTAAACAAAACCTATGAAATTAACCCAAACCCTTAAAAGAGTATTAAATTATTCAAATAAAAACATAAATTAATAACAAAACATAATTAAATAAATTTAGACAGTGGCAGCGGACTGGAGGACAAACCTGACGCGTTGCCGGATCTTTCATTTGGTTTCTCATCTGCTCTTGTAGATCAGCGGAAGAGCTGGGGAAGCTCGGTGGAGACTGACCGCTTCTTGAGTTTGAAACTGTAGCGGTTTGACCAGAGCCCAAACTTTCCCGAGCTGTTATATTTCTCGACCCACTATCTGAACTTGACGCGCCCGTTGTTGAAGCAGCTGGCATCGGAAAAGACTCGTTTCCTCTCATATGGGATGCCATCTCATACATCTTCTGAAGTTCCTCCGGAGACATTTTAGTCATCATGTCGGTGGCTGTTTTTAGCATGTCAGGCGTCATGTTTGGTGGAACTAATCCGGGCCTCAAACCGTCATGACCGTCTTTAAAACTTGGGTTATTATTTCCGGTAAACGAGGAAGCCATATCAAACATATTTTGAAGTTCTTCGGGTGACATTTTTCCAATCATGTTTGATGCCGTCCTTATCATGTCAGGTGATACCTCTCCGGGATTTCCAGGGTTCATAGCAGCCAAAGTTTCAGGATTAGCATTTGCCATGAAATTCTGGAATGATCTGAAAAGTAATATTACATGAGCTGTGGAACATGAAGGCTACGTCGAAAACGGAATAGACTTTCAACTTTAAAATTATCTACTGAGAAATTACTTTCTCACAACTCCAAATCTTATCATTTTAAAAGCAGTTAATTGATATTACATGTTGTCAATCTGAATATATCAGTATGAGAAAAAACACGTACTTTAAAGCTTCGGGATCGGTTTTCAGAGCCTGCAGATGCTCCGAATTGCTCGAGAAGCCGCCATTGCTAGGCACTCTTTTAGTCTGACCAGGATTCCTAATTTCCTGTGATTGTGATGATGAAGCTACAGTCTCTCCATCTTCGATTATCTCCTCAATTACTAGACCTATATAACAATCATAAATTAGTTAATATGTCAAAGACACAGTAACTATTATGAATAAATACGCAAAGTAAATGAAAGTAAAACAACAAGAACAAAATACCTCTTGGTGCGGGTTCATCACCTTGATCAGCCAATTTTTCCTGCGCATCCCTGCCGAAAAATAAATTACTCGACATAAAAATCACAGAAAAGTATGGCTGATTCTTTCGTAACTAATTTCTGATGCAATTGTCCGTTTTGGCTCCAAATAGAACTATATCATGGCTTCAATCCATTTCCATACAATATAATTGGAGCTCATATTTTCTTCTGGAATTATTACCGGTAAGTCACCAATAAGTAACATTTATACGAGAGCTTCTATAAGTGCAATCACAAGAAGAAAGAAAATCCCTTAAACTCTGTATTCTTGCAAAACCTTAATTTGTCAATTTGTTTGTTATAATCTAAAATTCATTTTTCAGTTAAATAGATTAACCCCAAAAGACCCTCATGTCCAGTCAAATATTGTTCCAGATATTGTCTGGGTAATAATCTTTCAAATTTCAAAATACTACGAGAATCATGCGAATCTTTGTTATGTCTTCTTAATTCTGCTATCTTTTTTAATTCATTAATATCCAAATCCAAAGACGAAATTTATATTTTATACCTCAAAACATCTGCAATGGTTTCGTCATCAGCAGAAACTTCATGAGCCTTGCGAAGATCAAAGACCGCATCCTAATAAAATCAATTCACCATCAAACCCGAGGCTTCTGATAACAAGATCGGCCACATACGAAGATGGTAAGAAACTTACTCTAAATCTTCCTAGTTCTTTATATGCTTGACCTCTCCGATAAAGTGCTTTAACATTATCGGCATCATGTGCCAAAACCTGGAGCAATTATACAACATTCTTTAATACGAAGCAAGAAGATTCTGAGCGAAGCGAAAACGTTGATAATAAAATTACTTCTGAAAAATGAAAACTTATAGTTCGTACCTCAGAGCCTTCTTTTATGCACTCATCGTACTGTTTGGTCTTCAGGTAGCAAGACATCAAGTTTAGTGAGCATGCCAACTGTAGGGCTCGGCCTTTCGATGATGGAATGTTTTTCAGGTTATTTTTTGCCTGTAGATATTTGCCATTAAAAAAAGAAAGCATTAATCAAAATGGGATACCTTAACGTAGGGATGGAACTTCTCAACCGATATTTTTAGAATACAAACCGTGAACTCGTAATTTATCGGCACTTAATTTTTAGAACCAGGTCTAAACCAGTTTCAACAAACCAGGAATCGCTATATATAGGTCCCATTTTTAAAAATTAATTTTCTAACAACCCTATGAAAAGCAGATTATACCGGTCAAAACCGGTAAATATCTGTACTTTGCGGTTTTTTGGTCTTGGTCCCGATTTT
The DNA here is from genome assembly GCA_954871525.1 of Parietaria judaica. NCBI lineage: Eukaryota > Viridiplantae > Streptophyta > Magnoliopsida > Rosales > Urticaceae > Parietaria > Parietaria judaica. The sequence continues at coordinate 20,297,157 of OX940862.1, read as the reverse complement.
CCCTTATTTCCAAAATCCAATACTAGTAACCGTTTACAGAGAGAAAAAAAAAAAACTGAATAACCTAATTTAGCAATACCAAAAGCCGGCACTTGGACCAATAAACCTCAAAAATATCAGTTCCCGTCCCATTTTCAACTGGCCGTACTGCAATTCATAAAGTTCACTTTTGGTCAAGAAAAGAAAGGAAAAAAAAAAACTCACAAGCAAGTACTTTTCGGCGGCATTACTGTACTTTCCCTGATTATGAAGGTCATTCCCCTGCCATATTTAAAAACAAAACACATAAGAACATAGAAAATACTACATGCCCGCTTTACGCACGGATCTGCTCGTTAATACTACTCAACTTGGTCACAAACACGCTTAACCAACTAAAAAGGAGAGAAAAAAACGGACCTGTTTCTTCAGCATCTGTGCCCCGCTCAGCTCATAAGAAATCTTGGCATCGAGACGAGTACGCATCGTGGCAAGCTCTTCGGGCGAGGCACTCGCCATCTTGTCCCCGATCTCGGCCATCTCTTCCGGGCGTGTATGCTTCAACTGCTCCGCAGCGTTTCTCAGGTCTTCAGGCCGCAAGTTCTTCATGCTCTCGGTCGCCATCCGCATCAAATCGGGATTGTTCATCATCTACAATCACAGTAATCCACATTGATCATTGATACACTCTAATCTGTAACATCGATTTCAACGAAATTCCAAAACTTTTCCCCCCTCTCCACGCAAACCCAAAATTCCCCAATTCTTGATCTCCAAACCGACAAAGTTAAATCAACACACATACAAATTCACATATATATATATATATATATACAAATTCTTATATGTATACAATGATTGGGAGATTCCAAGAATCGAGACCTGTTGCTGGATCCTGGAGAAATCCGAGGGCGACATTCGACTCATCTGCTCCTGGGCGAGCCTCATCAATTCGGGATCCATCATGTTCATGTCTCGATCGAAATCAAAAACCCTTTCCGGCAATTCTCCAAATTCCAACTTCTTCACTGAAAAGTTGAAGGAAATCAATGAAGGAGAAGGCGAATTGGAGTGAAATGTATGTATATATATATATATATATACGAGACAAAATATGGGTCAAATAGTCGCCAACCAAACCTGAACGAATTCGTGTCGGGCTTCTTTCGTGTTCCTCTTCTTATGTCTTTGTCAGGTTCGACTGAGTATATATATTATTATGTATATACAAAGCTTCTAATTAGTAACTTCTAGATTAATACAAGATTTATACGGTTTAAGTATTTAATATTGTATTTTTTTTTCTTTTTACATATATTATATTTATGATTCAAATATTGTATTCAATTTTCGTTCTATCGTGTTGAATCGTGCTCTTTTTTTTATTATTATTATTATACGGGAAAATCGTGATACTTGTTGCATAGTAGATATAAAAACATAATTGTTGATTAAAATTAATCTATTAATACAATAATTTTATTTTTTTATAAATTAATAATGTTGAAATCGCCAAAATCTATTATATTATTTGTTATTAATCATTATAGTTAGAAGAAATAAAAATCCCTATGATGGTTTGAAAATGATAATATTGAAATAGAGCTTGTTCCATGTAATGATGTAATTTTCGCGACAATCACTTTGCATATTTTTTTTACTGCACGGAAAGACAACTCCGAAACACTAGACCTTTTTAATATTATGAAGAAGCATAAGAGTTGAAGTTGAAAAAGACATATATTTCAAGAATTAACAAATAATTAATTTCATAATCATAATTTAAAAACACCACATGATTAATTAATTAGTATAATTTTTTATTTAAAATGATTTCATAACTAGTTATGTAATTGTTATATTTTATCTACAGTATATAGATAAAATTATTTATTCTTTTAGTCGAGGTTATTAATTTATCGTGGCTCTATGCATTTCACGCACGAGATTAGCTTTTAGTTCTAGTTGAAAATTGAAAATTATACGAAATCTAAAACTAGTTGAATTGTCAAATATATAATTTTCGATATTATAAAACATACTTTAATTGAATATTGAAATATTTTCTTTCAACCACGTCTTTTAATAGTATTGAAAAAAAAAAGTCAAATACTATTAAAATTTATAAAATAATTTTACTTATGGTGAATCACTTTTAATTTATTAAAAACAATATTTTGGTCCAACAATAAACGCAAAAAAAAAGTAAATAATAAATAACAGAAAATAATTAAGTTTATTATTATTTTAGAAACATTTCAATAAAGAAGTTGTTTTGGTTGTATATATCGCTAGATATAATTGATCCAGTGAATATTTGTAGCAAGTAGCAACCATTAATTACTGTATATATGTGCGTTGTAGTATAGTTATGATATTTAAGAAAGATAAAATGTTAGTTATTTAGATTTATATATTTATAAGCATTCTTATAATCTTATAGAATAATAGTGAAAAACAATAGAATAAACATTATATGAAGAAAACAAAAAAGGAAAGAAATATCCCGTCTTTGACTAATTAAAGATATTAGTATGATATAGAGATATTATTTATTGCTTAAAAAATATAAAAGGGAATTAGGTACCTATAAATAAGCCTAGCTATCTACTATCTAGGCTTTTGTTACTACGTGAGAGCAATTTGTCATTTGTTTACTCGAGTACTACGCGAGTCCAAGCTACTTGAGTTTTGCGATCGGTAAGTTTTCATCGTCTATACGAATCATCAGTTAAATATATATAATACACAGGTATATTAAAGGTAGAGCTGCACATTATCCGTCGCCACCCCTCGTCGCGACTCGTCGCGGTGGTTGCCGGCGCGTCGCGACTCTCGCGACTCCGAGCTTCCGATCGCGACTCGTCGCGACTCCCCCCCTCTCTCTCTCTCCCGCTCTCTCTCTCTCTCCGTCTCACAGAACTCTCTCTCTCTCTCGCGACTCGCCGCGACCGCCCACGCCGCGACGCGTTGCGACGTGTTTTCTCGCGGTTTTGGCGACCGAGTCGCGACGAGCCGCGGCGTTCAATGTGTGCAGCTCTAATTAAAGGTGTTATACTTTTATATGATAAACTGGAAGCCGGATTAATGTACTTTTTCAAGAAAAGAAAAAAGAAAAAAAAGAAATCAAGAATTCTGGTTCCGAATTTTATTTGGATTCAAAATTATGACTCCAGATAAAATTCAAAACCAATATTCAGAGTTCTAGTTTTGTTTTCTTTAGATTCAGGATATACAAAAAAAAAAAAACAAAAAAAAATTATTCTTGTACAAGATTTTTCTTAAATTATTTATCTCTAAATAAGCACTGCGTGAATAAAATTCCATAGTCTTTAAAATAATTACAAAAATACAAAATCAAAATTGAAATTTAGATTATGGTAAAATTTATAATTCGAAATTTTGGTCTGGATTTTTCTGAATCTAAGAAAATTTGGCACTGATTTTTTTATTCTAAAATTACAAATTGAAACTCAAAATCCGATCTATACTTTCCATATTTTAAACATCACTTTCCGAGACAACGTATTATTAGAGTTTAAGAGGTGTTGGCATAACTTCCGAAAAATTTAGGGATGAATTGAACACTGTTTTTCTAATTAATATTTGTTTTCGTTTGTTGTAATGTAAATTTTAAACTGCAATTGTATAACTATCTCAAACATATTATATACATATATTTTGTAACAAACTTCTTTTAGGAATATATTTTGTAACAAACTTAGAGTGTCAAGCCTTGTGCTAACAGCAATATTTTCTTTCAGATAGTCTTAAATTTAATAATATTAATAAAAAAAATAATCAAACTTTTCACAATTATAACTCGTAATAACTATTTCGTGATCATATTTGAAATTTTATACATATATTTTCTCCAAGAATCGTGAGTTTTTATCTTTAATTTTTTTTTGTTTTCTTGTCCTATTAGACATTCTTTCTATAGTTTAGGATACTTATTAATATTTCTATTCGAGTTCGGGATTGGTAGTTGTTCATCTTCTATATGAAATATCATTAGTTACATACATGCTTTATATATATATATTATTTATATATGCGCATCAATCAAGACTGACGATCTAGGGTTTGCGATATTCAGCAAAGAAGAATGACGACGACGGAGCCATGCAGATGGGTTCGTGGGGAAGAGATCGGCCATGGAAGCTATGCTGCAGTCAGCAAAGCCATCGTCGTGGAAGCGCCGCGCAGCGACTTTCCGACGACCATGGCAGTGAAGACCTGCAACGCTTCACTCTCGGATCCGATGCGAGAAGAGAAGAGGATCCTCGACGCCCTCGGATCCTGCTCGCAGATCGTCCACTGCTTCGGAGACTGCTCCACCGTCGAGAGCGGCAAGAGCCTCTACAACATCCTCTTGGAGTTCGCTCCCGGAGGCACTCTCTCCGACGAGATCAAGCGACGAAGCGGCTCCGGGCTGGCTGAGTCGGACGTTCGGAGGCACGCCAGATCCATCCTAGAAGGGCTCTCGGCGATCCACGCCAACGGCTTCGTCCACTGCGACATCAAACCTGACAATGTCTTGATATGCGACTGCGGAGTGGCGAAGATCGCCGATTTTGGGACGGCAAAGGAGAAAGGGGCGGCGGTAGGGAGCGGTGAGTTGAGAGGCACTCCTCTTTACATGGCGCCGGAGTCCGTGAATGCGAGCGAGTACGAGCCGCCTTGCGACGTATGGGCTTTGGGCTGCATTGTATCAGAGATGGCTTCTGGTAAGCCGGCGTGGGACAAGGCGAAGAATGCAAACATGGTCACTCTCTTGATGCGCATCGGCAACTGCAACGACGTTCCCGATATTCCAAAGGGCATGTCAAAGGACGGGAGAGATTTCCTCAGCAAGTGTTTCGTGAAGGACCCCAAGGCGCGATGGACAACCGAGATGCTTCTAAGCCACCCTTTCATCAGTGCTGCTCGCCCGTTGTCCACGAAGAAGGCGGCCCAGCATTCGCCGAGAAGTCATTTCAGCTTCAGCAAATTGGGTCGTCAGCTTCAGAACCTCCGGCATATTGCATTTACCGGTTGTCGTCCCGTGACCGTGAAGGATTCACCCATGAAGATTCGTCAAGCATTTTTCTAACAGTTTTTTAGTTTTTTTGTTACTATTTGCCCTACTTAGGACTGTGGTTTACCGTTTATGTAACTTTGTGTAAAAAAATATATTTGGATTTTGTTGGGTTAAGAGCGCAAATGATAGGATGAGTCTTGGTGTGTGTCAACCTAGTTGAGATGCACTATGGACCGTCGTGATGCCTTATCATCCCAACCCCCTTTAGTCTAATACCGCTTTTAGTGCAATATTATTTTCTATTTGCACTAAGAGTAAATTGTTAATAAATGATGATACTTCTTACTCTCCCGATTATTTATTATATATGCTATTATAAAGTTAGGAAATTAAAACACCCAAACCTATTACTGAATTATTTTTGGATAACATATAGGCGCTCAACTTAGACGGCGATGACGATGACGGTTCAATAACAGTAAAATTTATTAGAGTATTCATATAGTTAACATTGTTATTGACGTTGACAAACACAATACTACATAATTATAAAAAATTAAGGCAATAAATGTTATAAATCCCATTACCAAATAAACTAACAATGACGATATAATAATCAAAATTAAATAGAATAATATTTTAAAAAAATAGACGTTGAAAAACATCTATTATTTGCTTTCAATAATATCTGATTCATTCTCCCGTCCTCAAATTTTTTGGGCGGGTTGGTAGTGAAATTGGGTCCCTTATAGGAGATGGGCATCGCGATCGTTACGTCGGGCGGCTTGTCGGGACAGGGCTATACTTCAGACACTTGATTATTGGCTAGTCGTGGACCACATCACATTGGCCGTCCTCCTAAGGCAACTCTTTAAATAAGATATTGCGGCGACAAATTAAGTCCCCTCTCTATTTTTATTTTGGTGCTATTATACCCCAATTTTAATTTATTTTTAGTGTAAATTCATATAAAAAAAAGGAGATTCAGCAAGATAACAAAGGGTGCTTTGAACTCAGCGGGTGCAAGCAAATGGATAGACTCGGCGGAGGCTGAGGCGGAGACCTCCGCAACTTCAAGCGCGCTGTGGCATGGAAAGACGCAACAATAACCCGTTAATATAGAAGCAAAATATCAAATGGACCCTTCTTATGACAACACTAATCTTTTCAGTTTCTTTGAATAAAATAAAACCTCATGCCTGGCTTCAATTACTCAAAACATTATCAAAAAATTACCTAGATATTCTTATGAAGAAAATGTCTACATCGGATTCTCAAATTCATACTCATCAATATTTTGCCACATCATCAACCCAAAACTCTCTTTTTAATTTTTCGTACTTAATATTAAATGGAACATCACATTGCTATTACTTCAACCTCTTAATTACATTAATTAAAGAAAACAACGTAGAATGGGAGTATTCTCATAGAATAATAGGTAATACTTTATAGTTTATACAATTATTATCTTTTTTAAATCTACATACAATAGCAACCAATGAGTAATAATGAGTAGATTAATGAGTGATGACTAATATTAATAACTCAGTGCAAAGCTTTTGATATTTTTATGAAGAAAATGTCTATATCTTAGAAAAGAGGATTCTCAAATTCATGCTCGTCCATTTTGGCACATCATCAACTCAAAACTCTTATTATATATATATATATATATATATATATATATAGAAACAGAAACTCTCATTTTATATAGATATATATTTCATTGGTAATTTATGAAATATATTCATAACGTTATTAAGGATGTCGCTTGGATATTACAATGACCTGGTCTGTTATTTACGAAGAAAATTTATAAATTTGTAACCTAAAAACCGAACTGAAAAATATCATTTTGAGAGCCTCACCCCAACCCGTAGAAGAAAATTTTCCAATAATGCACTTGTCGTTTTTCATTTAAAAACTACATATATAATGTTCATCACTACGTGTGATAGAACAAATAAAGCACAACAATATTCATTTAGAGAAGTATATGAACTGAAGATAGAGATTGATGCAGGAATAACTATGGACTGTAGTTTGCGAATTCTGGATCACGGACCAAAACCCGGAAAGTTTCCGGCAAAAAGGTAACTTCAAAGTCAATGCTTCCTTCGATAGCCTCCGGAGAGACTAATCATCCCGGGTCTGAGCAACGGCCCGCCCCGCGCCACCAGAGGCTTTCCCCATCCAAAATCATTGCCATATAAGTCGAACCGGTGTGAGCCGCCCATGATCAGCATGTTGGGCCGTGTCGGTGGGCCGCTCTTCGCCTGGTCGGAGAAGAACTTCACTGCCTCCTAAGCGGTTTGCGCGGAGATCTCCCTGCTGATTAGCCGCGCTGCCCAGCACATCCCCCGCGTGAGAAGCTCGCCTACCGTGCATGTTACCACCACGTCGAGGACAGCGTTGCCGACATAGGACTTTGACAGCGGAGGCTGCAGCCGCAATCTCATGTCAGCAGTTATCAAATAAGCAACAGTATCGTCCTCGTGGAGAGCTCGGCTGCGCGTTATGCACACCCAGAGATGCCCCATGAGGGCTTGGAGCGATGAGATCTCGCGGTCAACGCCACATATACCCGGCTCAGCCCCGTTAGCCTTCGCTTTCAGCTTTGCGACTCTCTCCTTCGAGATGTGGAGCATCCTTCGCTCCACCACCTCCGCGCACGGTACAGGCCTCGGCGCGCGATGTAGCGGGACGCAGATGGGGAAGCCAACCGGTTCGAAGCCGAAGTGGAAGTTGCCTCTCCGAGAAATGGCAGTCTTGTCTCCGCGGGAGATCTCGGACCAGACATTGAAGAAGTCCCAGAACGTTGTGCCGTCCGCTGCACAGTGGTTTAGACTGAGCCCCACAAAAACCCCGTCGGCGAGCTCGGTAACTTGCACCGCAAGCAACGGGAGATCTGAGTCCGCAGCTAAGTGGCCCCTGACGCCGGTCATCGGAAACAGAGAGGCCGAGATTTCTACCGGAACAACATCGAAGAGATCCGCCACTTCAGTGCTATCGGCCTTCCCGTGGACAAACTTTACGCCGGCGCCGTTGCAGGCGATGTGAAAGGAAACAGTCTTGATGTCCCCGTCGTGCTCCGTGGCAACGAGGCGGCCAGCGAGAGGGTAGAGCCGGTCCAAGGCCTGCGAGAGAGAGGCTTTCAAGTGCTCCACGAGGCTGCTCAGAGATTCGTTGGGTTTATGGAAAAGAAGACCTCTCTGAGTGTAGTTGAAATCAAGATATCGAACGTCCCTCGAAGTCAGTTCGATTCTCCGGTTGAAATCGCCGTGGCGATCGCCGCTTGCGGGTCCGATCGTCGTGGTTGAGAATACACAGGTCAACCCAGTCATGGCTTTACTTGAGTGATCAAGCACAATCAGCAAACGACTCTCTTCTCCGACAAGCTAAACCGAGCTTCACGTTTCTAGCCATTTATTTCGTTTCATAGAATAAGCTCAACTTGCTTTAATGGTTGTTGACTTGTTGTGAGTGTGTTTGAGTGATTGCATTATTGTACTTGGTTGGACTTGGAAAAGATATTATATATAAAAAAAAGTCTAGGGTAATTATAGGCAAAAGTATTTTGAAATATAAAATTCTACGTCATATTCTTTAATTATATTTTGTCTTGGTAAAAATATCAAAAGTAATATTTTAATGTCATTAGAAGTTCCAAGCGGCTTCATTTTTGACTCGTCTATCAAATGTCACTTGTCACCTTTTTTAGCATCACCGACAATAGATTTAATAACACCAACGTCGTTGATGGTATCCCTAAATCGGATTACAGTGGTCCTACGCAATCTATGATTTGTTTGTTAGAACAACACCGAAGTTGATAACCATGAATGTGGGGTTAAAAACTCCGACTTCGGGATTATCATCTTTGAATTTTGGGAGAAGGTAAAATACGTGACATCGGAGTGATGAGTCGTAATGGAAGGGACTTGGAACATACGGTGACAAGAAAAAAGTTATGTATAGTACTTTTACAATGACAAAATAAGATTAGAAATATACAGTGAAATTTTAATACGTCAAAATACATATTTTAACTTGTATTTAATCAAATTTCTGTATGACGTGAATGCTTGTACATTATTGTGTAAAGTAAATTACAATAACATATGTCCATCTCTCAATTATTGTACTTAGTTTTACTTTGGATTTATGTCATGTGTATCATAAAATTGCCAGTGATATAACATCATTATCTTTATAAATATTTTCTCTCTCTCTCTCTATTATTGGTATCTGTATGTTACTTTATTCCAATTTACAACATTACGTGAATCTCGAGGGCATTGCTTTATTTTATCATGCGTTCTTTAGCAAAGAGCCAACGTGTCTATATATATATAGTCTAAGACTCTAGAGAGAGAGAGTTAACATGTGAATGGAAAGATGATCATATATTCATATAATACGATATAGTGATAAGAGATACTTGTGGCAGAAGTACCACAAAATATCATTTTTTTTGGCCAAATTTTTAATACTATTTTTTGTGTGGCAATAGTACCAAATATTATAATTTATCATGGACATAATCCAAATAGTTCATTTAGCATCTTGCTGTATGTTGCAAAAAAAAAAAAAAAACAAACGCTACTTTTCTCCGTTAAATGCCACATGTTATTTGCAGAATCGTCAACCTCATCCGTTGACTACTTGTCAACACAGAAGCCTCAAATGACAAAAGTACAAATTATTATTTAAAATTGTTTACAAACATTTAAACAGAAGAATTGACGGCGAAAATACTCATTTGATCATTGTAAATATTGTATATTCTGCCCAAATTTCTAGAAAATGTTCAAGCTTGTTGATTTTTATATTTTTTATATTTTTGTATTTATACTTTTTTTTATGCTGTATTTTATATTTTAGTTCTTACATATTTTCATTCGTGTACCACCAAATGTTTCTTCCTTCACAATATGTTATTCCAAATGTAGAAATTTGACTGAAATGGTGGTACATGTTGGCAAAACTAGATAATTTAGTTGAAATAAGATAATGACGTGGTATGATCAACACGCCGCATGTGTCATTTAACGTCTGAATAATGCGACGTAAAAGAAGAATCAACGTATTTCTAATTTTTAACGTTGTAGTATTTAGTACTTAGATATATTTACGAAATTATTTTCTATGAAGGAAATATTAACCTTAAAGTGAATTGGCAATTGAGGATTTAGGGATCTATTCAATTAAGCCGTGATGGAGTAAAGATACATATATCATTGAAAAAAAAAATAACCTCTAGTTGAGTACAATTTTAGTAAATTTGTTGTATTAACTTTTAAAGATGATTCCTAGACTTTGTAATGAAGTAGTCAATGTTTTAGCTAAATATCGTGTTTCTGAGGGGACACTGAAATTTTGGTCTTGTACTTTCTCAGAGTGGCTCGATACGTATATCCAAAGAGATTTAAGGCCCCATTGTTAATGAAATTCACTATTGTCCTAATAAAAAAACTTTTAAAGATGATTGATGAACTGATCTCCGATCACTCTTTATCGCACTAGACTTTGTATTCTTTTCTCTTTGAAGAAGCCTTTCATTTCCCACTCCCTCTATGCATCCATCGAATAAAAGTAAACCGTTTTTATAAATACCGCCATTCAAATAAATGCTATAAATTAATATTTCTTCCTTACAAAGAGATTAAACTCGACAAACAAAATCGCTATTTCCAGCTGTGTAAGCAAACGACATTCCTTCAAAATCTAAAACCAAAAAACGACAACTAATTATTATAACAATGTTGTTGTGAATGTATGCGTTGACTTAGCGGGCGTCCGTAGAAGTTAACGAATCCGCGAACCCGGCAGGCCTCGCCGGGATGCTCCCTTTGCTGTCGCTGAGGTCGGAGGTGCCGCCGCCGCCATCCGTTGCCTGCCAAGCCTTCAGCTGCCGCGGCAGCGGCTGCCCGTAGTCGATCCCTGTCCTCCCGTCCAGCTCGGCCACAGCTGGTATCCACTTCTCGACGAGCTGCGAGAGCGCGCCGACCACGTGGCCCATGTCCGGGCGGCGCGCCGGCTCCCGCGCGGTGCAGTGCCCGGCGAGCTCGGCTACTCTCGCAACGCTCTCGGCGTCGGCGACTAGTGCAGGATCGAGCGCAGCCATGAGCTTCTCCTCGTTAGACTTGAGCTTCCAGAACCAGTTGGCCAGGTAACGGCTCTCCTCCGGCCGGCCCTCGTCCAACGCTGTCAGTCCCGTCACGAGCTCCATCAGCACTACACCGAAGCTGAAGACGTCGGCTTTCGTCGTGATCTTCCCCATCACTGGAAGGAAAATGTATGAACATTTCAGCTTAGCCGTATACGGGTCACCATATATAAGTAAGAATATTAAGCAATAAAACACTTTTCAGACTTTAACCAAAAGAATGAAAAATTATGGTCAATATGAATAAATTTGGAACTTAGTAAGGAGACTAAAGCACCCTGTGAACTTGCTGTTGGTCGTAATTTTGAACAGGCACGTGTTATTTAGACCGATATGTTTTATTTTTTAGATAAATTGTGTTGAATATTACATTTAAAAAAAAAAAAATCGAATCCGGTTAATCTGCTTCATAAGCAGAACGATTTCAAAACAGATTAAGGTTATTTAAACCGGTTATTAGATTTTGATAATCGGTAATCGGTTTTTAAAACATGTTTTTTTAATAAAGTTTTTAAAACATGTTATTTTTTTAATAAAGTTTTTAAATAAGTAATTAAAATATGAATAACCAAAAACATATTATGGATACCAAATAGTGAAAACTGAAAAATAGCAGATTAACCAACCGGTTCTTTCCACAATTCCTCGACATGCAATAAAATATAAAGATCATGAACTTATGTTCTACTCAATATCAAACGCTTCCAAGGCACATAATTTTAAGTATGAAAAAGAAGACTAAGACCCAAGAATAGATTACTAACCAAACATATTATTTTCCAATAACATAATTTGTCCTTTTATTTGTCTCAAGTGTTTTACTTTTATCCCTTCGATATTTATAGTTCAACACTTCAACTACTCTGCTAATAAGCATTTTTATTGACAATTATGTCCTCGGTAGGTAAGACTAAGAGTTTATGACTCGAATCGTTTGTGTTGGCCAGGCCGGTTTCGAGCTATTTTATTGATATTTATGTCTTAGCTGGAGTTTTTCTCCTGAGATTGTTGGGTTGGTCCGGCTAATTTCGTAATTTCACGGTGCGATATCATTTTGATTGGTACGGTGGAAGCGGAAATATTAGACCTTTCGGATTAGAGATTTTTTACTTAATTTAGGCGGTTTTATTTTTCGTAGTATCCTTATTGTTGTAACAATTATTCGATCATAGTATAATCTACCATTAGAAAAATGAAGGCCTACCAGCGTACTCAGGCGCGAGGTAGCCAAACGTTCCGGCAAGCTTCGTGGCGATGGAGTTTCCACCATCGGGAGCGAGCTTAACGAGCCCGAAATCCGCTACTTTCGCCCTGAAATCGTCGTCGAGAAGAATGTTGGCTGACTTGAGATCCCGGTGTATAAATGTCTCGCGTGCCAAGCCGTGCAGATACTCAATCCCTCTAGCCACATCGAGCGCGATCACGAGCCGGCTCGTCCACGTCAGCGGCTCCAAGCCGAGGGTCTTCCAGTGGAAAAGGTGTCGACTGAGAGCCCCCTGAGGCATGTAGTCGTACACAAGGAGCCTCTCTCCGTCTTCCACCGTGTATCCAACAAGGGATACCACGTGGCGGTGGCGGACCCGCGAGAGCACCGCCACCTCGGCCTCGAACTCCTCGATCGCCTTGCTACCGGAGCCTGCCATCCTCTTGACAGCGACCAGTGTCCCGTCCTCGAGCTCGCCTCTGTACACCGTTCCAAACCCGCCGCGGCCGAGCTCGTTCCCAACGGCAAATCCAGCGGTCGCCTTCCGGAGGACATCCACGGACACAACGAGCCCGCTTGAGCCGCTGCTGACGGAACCCCTGGAGGCAGCAATCTTGAATGTGTTTTCGGGGTCGGAGTTTGCTTCCGTTTTGTTCCGTCTCTTCACGCGGCGGTGTACCGACAGAGACGTCATAAGGAGAGCCAGAGCAGAAACAGAGCAGATTGCAGATACTATCACAGTGACTTGTTTGACTTGTTTGGTTCTGTTGGAGTTTATGGCTTTGGGGTTGACTTTCTCGGTGGTACTTACTGGCGGTTTATGCAACGGAGTTATCCCGTCGACTGTCGGGGTTACTGTTTTGTTAAAGAGAAGGAAAGGGTTTCCGTCGACGACGACTTTGGTGCTGTCCGGAAATCTCGGCAACGGATGGTCCAGATTGTTTTCGGACAAGTCCAACAGCCTCAAGTGCTCCAACCGAGTCAGATTCTCAGGAATCTCGCCGGTTATGTTGTTCCCGGAGAGGCGAATTTCGATCAGCGAATGCAGCGTCGCGACTGAGGCGCTAATAGTGCCGTTCAGGTTCCGGCGAGGCAAGTTGATAATCGAAATCTCCTTGTCTGGATCGCAGCTCAGCCCCATCCACGGCCCGTCGCAGGGATTGTCGCCGGACCAATCCCGGACAAGCCTTTCTGGGTAATTCATCCTGCGGAGGAAGTCCAAAAGTGCAATCACCTCCGGCGGACACCGGGTGCAAAAGTAGTTGCTAACAAGCGCGACATTGCCAAATTTGAACTCTGGGATCGGGCCGAAGAGCAGGTTGTTGCTCAGGTCTAATCTCCGGAGCTTCATATCGGCAAGACGTCGAGGAATCATTCCGACAAGCTTATTTCCGTTGAGGTTGAGCTCTTTCAGCGACGGAAGATCCGCAATTCTATCAGGAATCTCTCCGGAGAACCGGTTTCCGTGCAGCCAGGCTTGAGTTAGCATAGTCATCGAAGCAACGACGTCGAGGCTCCCACCAATCCCGTCCCCGCCCTGATCGTTCAGCCACAGAATCTGCACCAGCGAGTCCACGAACCCCGCTGGAATCTCCCCGGTGAGCCGATTATACGACAATTTCAGCACTGTCAAAAACGGCAACGCAGTGAGAAACTCCGGGATCGGTCCCACCAGATTGCAGCCAACGAGGGAGAGATTCGTGAGCTGCACCGACTCCGTTAAGTCAGCAGGGAGGGACCACCCGGTCGTGGCGTTAAACGGGTTGCGGTCAAGCGCAAGAACTCGGACACTGGTGAGTCCCGCGAAGAAGTCGGACGGGATCGAGTCGAACTCGTTGTTGTCGAGGTAAGCGAACTCGAGTTCGGAGAGGCCCCGGAAACTCGGGAGCTCGCCGGAGAACCTGTTGCCTTGGAGTCCGATATTGGTGAGCCTGGAGAGAGCGTTGAAACTGGGAGGCAGTGTTCCTCTGAGGCCGAGATTCTGGACCTGAATCTGCGAGACCCGGTCGCCGGAGCAGAACACGTGGGGCCACGAGGGAGGGCCACATGGGTCGTCGTCGCCGTTCTCTGGCCACCTGAGACGGTCGGCATTGCGCAAGCCTCGTCGGAAGTCGTTGAGGACTTGAAGGTCAGTAGGGTCGGTGACGCTGTGACATGCCGTTACGAAGAAGCAGAGAAGAAGAAGAACCGGTCTGAGAGCTTGACGGTCTTCCACCATCGCCACGTGGCAGAATGTGAGACAGAACAGTGTACGTAAGTAACTACATTGCCAAGAAGAACCTGCGGTTACGAAGAAACAGGTTGAGTTGATAGAGAGTAGGGTTTACTCATTGCTTGTAGCGAACAAGAAATCTACAGTCCTGTCTCCTGTGTTTTGTGAAGATTGACTTTGTTTTGAAACTTGGAAACAGTACTAACATTTGTAGAATCAAAATGAATAATTGCTGGAGAGATTATATAAATATAGTGGCAAATGTATGTAAGTTTGGGAATGTACCCAAAATTTATATTTAAAGATGGAAACTACTCAAATTATGTAAAAATTTATGGTATATGTTTATAGTCATCGCATCCTCATTTACTATCTTAATAATTAAAGATGTGTAAATAAAACGTGGTAATGAGAGTTTGATGACAGGTGTCACGACGTTATAGAGTGGCGGAAAAGACAAAATGGAGATAGAAAACACAAGCTCTACACTACTCTACGCGATTTTGCTACTTCGACCTCTACAAATAAAATTTTATTTCACCTAAATTTAAGTATATTTATTATTGTTATCTAAAAAAATAGTAACTTAGGAAATTTACAACAAAATACATATAAATGAGATTAAATTTTCAGAATCTATTTTTTTTTCCAAGATATATTTTTAATGTTATCAAAAGTGTAACTGCCGAGTACTTGTATTTTTTGTACTTAAGATTTACATTTTTCTTTTATAGCAAAGGAGTAAACATTGCGGAAGAATAATAAGCGGATTATGACAAAAACTTTCACTTATTTTTTTTGGTCTTTTTGTTGCAGCTAAATTATTAAAAAAAAATGAATTTGCATCAAATAAAATTTTGATAATTGATTAAAAATGTATGAATATATGAGTGATAATTACGGTAAAAGTACTCAAATTTTGATTAAGTGATACCTCATGGTTTTAAAGTGAAAAAAAAAATAGTGGCAAAAAATACCCAAAGTCAACAAATACGAGGCGGCGTACTTTTTCGACCAATTTTTGTATACATGTTGGTCTATTTTTTTTTATTCTTTTTTATCATAATTCTACTTAATCATACTTACGATTCACATTTATGTGCTCATACTTTGGTCAATTCGAATTCGATAGAAAATATGTCACTTCAAAACTTTTGTTGATTTTGAATACTTTTGCTGTTATTTTTTTCATTTTAGATTTCTGCTCTTCCCTTTGATCAACGTTAAAGTAGTTTTACCGCAACTCTTCTTATATTTAAATACAGAAGTCCCAAATAAGAATCCAAGGATCACGTTCCAATGGTTCCTTTGCTCAATAAGTAGTATTAATTGTGGTGGGAGGCATAATTAAACGAGAGGTTGGGGCGTGGGACCCACTTGGGGATTGACGAGAACCGCCGTTGATTGAGGATGGAATTCCTTTTGTTGTCGTTTGTCACTTTATTTGCCTCCTTATTTCATGCTTATTCCGTGGATTCCGATCTCTTTATTCCCTCTCTTTTTCCGCTCGTTTCTATTAAAAAAATAATAAAGAATAAAACTGAACATTGTTGTATAAATGAATGAGAAACTATTACATCAGCGTACATAGAACAAGGAGAAGAGAGAGATTAGCGGGGCGTGGCGGAATACAGTGAAACAAAGACGATGTTTGTGAGGGAAATCGTCACGAGCTACGTATAGCAGCCAAAAAAAAAAAAAAACAATTGCGAGTCGAGAGGAGAGGAGAGGAGAGGAGAGGGCCGGTAAAAAAGAAAAATAAAAAAATTAAGGAATTGACAATTTTAAATCTTGAATTGCACTAAAGCTGTAAAGAACGATTGTAGACAGTAATTTTATTTATTTACTTATTTATTTGATAGCGCATGAGAGAGAACTTTTGTATTCTGACTGTGTGTTCGCTTGTTAAGCCTGCTAACTTATAAAGACTAAAAAATAATTTCAATAAATCCTTACTCTTCAAAGATAATAGTTGCTTTTTAAAACTACGCATTTCATAATTGAACTAATGCAACGTACGAAACGACATATTATTTTGTGGTCGTAGGATTTATAAACCGCTTCACGAACCAAGTCGAGGCGAAAATAATGCAAGGAGCCCGAGACTGAAGCCTAAACATATAGAGAGCATGCAAGTGGAGTCTTGCACTTGTGGACGAGAACCCTAAAACCCTAAACAAAAGAAAATAAAAGAAACCAGAAGCCTCTTCTTTACTTTAGAAACTGAATCTAGATTCTAGAGAGACAAGAACATGTTGAGTTATGATATGATAGAGAGGCGTGAGTGAGACTTTTATAGAAGTGCGAAACACAAGACCCCACTCCTTACTCCAAATATCAATAAAGGCCTCATTCACTATAACTGCTATGGACCCTCCTTTCCTGCCGACTCATAACAGATCCAACATGCGCAAATATTTGTTTCAAAACCAGTCAAACATATATAGCTACAAACATATTATATAATATATATGCGTTGGACTTTGAAAAGTCATCAGATTTGATTGTTCTGGATTGGTTAATTGTTATAACTGTTATAATATATCTAAATTTGTAGTAGGAAAATAAATTCACAATATCATGTGATTTGATTGTTCTAGATCGGTTAATCGTTAATAATCGTGTTATCGCTAAGTACACATATAAATTACATGGTTAAAAATATTTATTTCCTTAATGACAGTTATACATTATGGAAATGAGATAGCGCCTGTGATCAAAGCTCAATTTTTTATTTTTATTTTTATGACATCGAAATACTCATCAATTAAAACGAAAATAAAGTTTGGACCCACTATCTGATTATATTAACTTTTGTTTTTAGATTAAAAAAATATAGATGTCAATTAGTAACTCAAGTGGTTTGGCACAACAAATATGATTGTATTGAGTGCAAATCAAGTCAACGTAATCGATTCCATATAAAAGAATTTATTTACTTCTATTATATCTATCTATCCAAATCTATATATATAAAAGGATAATTTTTTGTTGATTAGGTGGCAACACACAAATATTAACTTTTGGAAATTCTCAAATTTTAGACACTCTTTAGCTTAAACCTTTCATAGTAATCTCACCATCATCGTTTGATGAGAAAAGGTGGATACCGCTTAATGAAGAGAGCAATAATAGCTCACAAAACTGAGGAATGAAAAAGTTATTAATTAAAATTAAGTGTAACATCTACAAGTTACGTCGTGTGCGACCTTTCAATTTTATTTAAAATGAATGTTCACAATATTAGATAAGGTTACGTTTTATGAAACCTTTCATATTATGATATAAGATGAATGCTCATAATAACAGAGCAATGACAAAATTAACCACACTCAATCTGACTCTCTCCCCCCTTTAAAATCTATTTCGATTTTTGAGTCAACATTCCGATTGTCAATTAATCGTTCCGGTGCTCAATGTTTATCATTAATCTAAGGGAAAATTACGGTAAAAATACCCAACTTTTGGTCAAACTGCCTCACAGGTACCCAACCTTTAAAACTAGCGGCAAAAATACCCAACATGCGTTGACCGTGACTTTAGCATGAAAACGTTAATTTTTCCGTTAAAATTCGTCATGTGGCCGTTAGCGGCAAAAGTACCCAACCTTTTTTTCTTTTTCTATTATTGATTAATGATAATTACTTGAATTCCAAATACATGGAATAACGCAAAAGTTAGTCAAAACATCTATTGATTTCTTAATGTGCTTGTATAAACTACATTTGGTGATAAAAATCTTATTATTATGAGAAATTTTAAACATAATGTTACGAGTATTTTAAGTAATTGAACAAGGTTTTGAGAATAAGTATCTGGATTTTCGGGTATCCAGACCCGGAAATCCAGATACCTTTTTTCAAAATCTTTTCTTGTTAAAAAGTTTCTTGTTTTTTTTTTATATAAAAGGGAATTAATACAAACTGTTCTTGTTTTATAAAGGTACGTGTCAAGATTTATTTACCATTTCTTTAGAATGTTCTTGTTTTTTATCATGAGCTCTTGGTTTGCTATATATAAATCTACTCGGTTAATTCGCTCTCTCACTCTATCGATCTCATGCTCTGTCTGTATTTTCTTTCTGTCTCACTCTCTCTCTCTACACTCCGACTCTCACGTTCTCTCTCTAACTCTCTCTTCGCACTCTCACTCTGCATCTCCATCTATACTCGGTTGTTTGCCCTCTCTGTTCGCGTTCTTGATACTGCTTGAAATTCTTTATTTCTCTTCTCTCGCTCAGCCATATCTCTCTACTCGATTTCTAATCGACCGACAGATGCACGTCGGTGGTGTTGGGAAGCCGGCTGGCGTGCCCACGTGGGAGATACAGAACCTTGGTGCGGAGCTCGGGTAACCGGTGGAGCGGACCGGCGATCCCATTCCAAAGCCCCGGATCCATAGGGAGGCCGAAGCGGCTGGGAGCGGAGCCGGCGATGTCGATGTTGCAATAATTTTTTTTTTGGATCTCGCTCAACTATATCTCCCTATTTTATAACATTTAACTCTCTTAAACAGTTCTATTTTTTATTCACGTGTGACTTTTCTCTCTCTCAAAATCAATTTTATATTCATGTATGAATAAAATAATATTATAATCATTATTTCTTTAAAATAACTTGTTTATTTTATTTTATAAATCTTAAGAAAATAAAAATCAGATTTGTCTAATCTCCTATATATAAAAAAGGGAAATGATTTTCTAAATTGTGCAAGCTAAAAACCACCAATATTAGCCTCATTTTTTTCTACTTTTTTTAATTATTTTTTTATAAAAATAATAAAGCACCCGTTCGTACATATCAATACTTTTTGAATTATTTAAAAAAAAAAACAAAAATAAAGCTTCTTTCCGTATAGATTAATAATTTTCAGTTAAAAAATAGAAAGAAAAAAAAGTATAACTATCAAATAGGGGAAATGGTTTTAATTATATTTATATATAATTATATGCATAATGTGAAAGTTAAATAATTTTCTTGAATGATTTTAAAAAAATACCCTCAAATGCAGGAGGAAAATAACTATCGAGAAATAAAAAGAAAATTTTTTGTTTCTGATACTATACACATGGTTTTAAATATCGATATCGATATCGTTTCGCACCCTCTATTTTACGGATATATCGCTTGCCGACGGGCATGCCGATGGATAAATCCGAAGAAAAAGATATATCGCTTGCCGATACTATCACATTATTTCACGGATATATCGCTTACCGATCGAAATATCGACGGATATTTTGAAAAATATTATAAGTATTTCAATTATATATTTATATATATAATATATAGTTTATAAATTACCTATTTAATAAATAAAACACATTCATAAATCATAATATTATGAAAACACATAATATTACACAAAGTCACAAACATAGAATATAACATAATGTCAAGTGTCAACATAACATAGAACAATAAAGTAGGCATCATAATAAAGTTTTAAAGTACGAAATACAAACATAACTACAAACATAAAGTACGAACTTGAAATATGAACATAATAGTCCGAAACCGTAACAGATGATAATCATCAAGTTTGACATACAAGTTGAAAAAGTTGAAAATTTAAAAGACAAGATGTGCTTGGTCTAGTGGTAACAAGCACCGCTCAAGACATTAGAGGTCTTGAGTTCGAGTCACTATGGGGGTAGGAGTGAAATCCAAAGATCCCCATATATATAATAATAATAAATAAAAGTTGAAAATTTAACAAACCATAAACATAACACGTAAATCTCGAGCATACCTTGCAACTGGATAATGTTTCCGCGGCATGTGGGTGAGTGTCAAATATTTAGGCTTTTGTTCATTAATTAACTTATAAATAACGTAACATTGGTTAATAGGTTTTCATTTTTGAAATCTAAAATATCGCATTGCATTTACCGCGTTCGCCGTAACACGTCCAGCGAGCGAGATGTGTTTTCATAGAATTTGAAAAGTAAATAAATATTGCCTTTTAGGATATATTAAAACTCAGAAGGATATTCAAATATGATACAAGTGTCGCCACAAAACAAGAAGTTACTGGGAAAAAATGGCGAAACGCCAAAACAAAAAACCGAGAATTCAGACACCCTAAAATTAAACTTTATCGGACATACCCCGAAGATCAAAGAGCAAGCCCAATAGTAGAAGAAAGAAATATCCTATGAACTATACACTGACAATCCAACCTAAACATTTGATTTCGTACGAGTGTTACTACCGGATTCTTCTTAAAATCTTTTTCGCTTGCACCAACACAAGTACTGAGGGATCGGTCCATAGTCGCCAATGATCCAAGCATGTTCCGAAACTTGTTCAAGAGTCAACCTCTCAGCCGGGTCTACAAGAAGATGATTTCAAATGAAAGAATCTATTTAGTTCTATCCATCCAAATGGTTTAATCAATGTACCATGACGGCAAAATATTAGTTGGTTCAAATGTTTGGCGTGCATCTATTTCTCAAGTATAATGACAAACTTCAATTCCATCTATTTCTCAGTGAAAATGCTTACTCGCTTATGAGTCCACTAACATATATATATATATATATATATTAAATTTTATGAAAAATAAATACTCAATAAATTAGTAATTTTAATTTGCATATTTTAAATTTTAACATCGTTGTTAAATTAATATTCAATACATTATACCACATTATTATAATTTTTGAATTTAAAGCAACGTCGCAGATGCGAAAGGTAAGGAATTGGAGAAGAAAAATAATTCAAGGGTAGGCAAACTGGATTGAGTTTGAGACTTTTATTTCTTCATCATAAGATTATATAGTATAGGCACATATTGACAGGGCCAGACCTTCAATCCAAGAAGGGCACTGCAATGTTTTTTTAAATTCGTGTTTTTTTTTTATTGTAAAAGAAATATAGATCATCTTACTTATTTTTATAATAACACTTTGTTTAACTTTGTAGTATAGTATAATTTTGATTAAATTTTAACCGGTTTCAATTTTGACCGACACTACTAAATTAATAATCAATGGATTAATAGCCTCGATAAATAATCAAATTTATTGTCCTACGTTAATAATTTATAGAAACTATAATATTTATAAAAAAGTATATTACATTTACTTGATGATTTTTTTTATATTTTACTATTGCATTACATAGAACTCTTTTATACTATTGTTGTTAGTGGTTATAAAAAGGATGTAAATTGTTAGTTCAACGAGTCCACCATCTAATAGAAACATATACGTATATTCGTAGATTAGTTAATCATTTGAGTTGTGATACAATTACATAGTCAAATGTATTAAGTTGGTAATTTCAGCATGGGCACGTGCCCTTTCTTTCTAGGACCTTCTATCTCCGTCACTTTATTACATTAAGATATTATTACCATATCATCAGACGAAGTAGTAGAAACTCAGGACATTATGCCCCTTTCATGAAGGGCACATTGTCCTTATGGTACTTCTTCAAGGATTCAACAAACTCCACTGCAAAGGCCTCGTCTTCCGGGTAATAGGCCATGGGGTCGGACAATAAACGAGACGGTATGTCGAGCACACCTTCGAGGGTTGCATGGAGACAATATGACGAGTACGTGATATGGTACCCACCTTCTTGGACGATGAGAAGCCTTCCATTGGAATGCCTGTTCGCTATATTCCTTACGATCTTTCCTATCTCGCGATAACCGTCCATTGTCAAACACTGCCTTCCGTTTGGATCAAACTGAAAGATCAAATCGTCAAATTACGAGACGCAGTGAAAAGCCGACAGATTTGATTAGCAAATGAACAGAGTAGTAATAGATGCAATAATTTATGTGGAGATCTCAGTCGGAAGATAATCACGAGCAGAAATTAAAGTTTACTAGATTTGAAAATTGAACGTTTCTCATAGGCACAATTTATTTAGCCTTGTTTTTTTTTTATAAAATAAACTTAATCGCTATTTAGGTGTTTGGCAAAATTGTTTTTCCAAAAAACACAAAATCGATTTTGAATTTTTGTACATGAATTGTAAAAGCTAGGATTCGTAGCTTTTGGTTTTTTCTAAAAACAAAAATACGGTTATAGTCTATTTTAGTCTTTTTAGCCTAAATAATTTTTTTACCAAACGCTAAAACATTTTTTGTTACCAACAACAACTGTTTTATAAACAATTTACCAAACACCTGCCGGTTTTTCTCAAAAACAATTTATTTTTTAAACTAAAACTAAAAACAATTTTTGTAAAAATTAAGCTGTGCCAAACGGGCCCAATATCTAACCCTAATCAGACACATGAACAAATCTGAACTACAAAACATGTCCCAAAAAAAAAAAAGTTAAAAAGAAAAATCGGTACAAATGCCCCCCAACTTTGTTCTTGCACTTTTCCCCCTTCAAATTTATTTCCGTGCACGAATGTCTTCAACTTTCATTTTGCTGACCTCCATTGAACATTGCGAAAAATTTAGCCCAGTAAGAATATATTTTACGTTAGAAAATTTTCCGTAATCATTTGCATGTAAAAGTCATAGTAACGATGTTCATCAACTTTTATACTTTATAGCAAAAAGAGGGAGGGTATTCTGCACCATAACAAAAATACAGGGACACGGTGATGGGCACGCTTTCAGAAGAACATACAAAATTAAGCAAGAAAAGTTCACTAATACGAAAACTTGAGAGCCGTTTGACACAGTAATAGAGTCGTAAGAGCAAAGATTCGACTTACAGCGCTCGAATCTTGGCCGATAACCAGAACCAGCATGTCCGGCTCAAACCTCTCTATCGCAGGGACGACCAACTCCGTCATGGCAAAGCCATAGCCCCGGTTGCCAGTTCCGTTGGGGAGAGGCACATTCAGGTTATAGCCAAACCCGTCCCCCTCCCCAAGCTCATCGACGGACCCAGTCTGCGGGTGAGACGGCCCCCACGAGCCATGGTTCATGTGGAGGGAGACCGTGAGTACCTTGTCTGACCGGTAGAACCCTTCCGCAGTCCCGTTTCCATAGTGCACGTCGATGTCGATCACCGCAACTTTCGCGCGCCCTGAGTCTAGAGCCGAACGGGTTGCTAGACCCGCATTGTTGAGGAAGCAGTACCCGTCGGCTCGGTCGGGCTGGGCGTGGTGGCCCGGAGGTCTAACCAGGGCAAAAGCAATTTTCCCATGCCCGTCGAGCACGTGCCTCATTGCTGATAGGGTAGTTCCGGCAGCGAGAAGAGCAGCATGCCACGATCCGGGGTTCAAGAACGTGCCCGCACACATTGTTTTGCCTCCGGTTCTATCCGCTTCGATGAGTTCGTTTATGTATTCTGAGACATTATAACACATCGAATACTTAATCAGTCTGAAACCACAGTTGGCCTTTACTATGTCTCTGCAAAATTGTTTCGGATCTTATACACAATTGTAGCTCAAATGAAGTTTGAGAAGAAAAACAAAGAGCATAAACGAGAGGCAGATCTAAGTAGAAAAGTCAAAGCTCGGTTCTCACGGTAAATTAAAAGAACATTTGGAAAGCTACATTTTAAACCCTTCATTTTATATCGTTTTAGGTGTCTTAATTCATTAGAGTGAGAACAACCGTTATTTTAAATTTTAAGGCTAACTAGGTAATAGGTTCCAAGAAAGATTCCGACACAAAAGAATTAGGCCAACGGAAATTCACCAAAAGATGAATCACCTATATATATATTATATTTCGACAATAAAAAGAAATAACAAATGACATTCCTTCTAGAGCACGGTCAAGAAGCTCTCTATGATGCCAAGGGAGAATAATCAATCTATACACAGCATAAAGACTCCAACATCTAGGTGATGGGGCTTACACGGTGACACGCAACCCTAGGGACAAAACGAAATGAAAAGACACCCTTGGTGAAAAAAATGACTGAAAAGCCCTTAACGACATAAACAAACTTAATTAAAAGGACTCACACGACGTTCTTCTTCCTCCAACAATACATAAGCACGGGTTCATCGCTAGAACTGTAAGCAAATACGAGGCGCCCACCTCTATGTTTCCACTATGTTTTTTTAAGTGAGGTTTTCCCTATGGAGCATCACTGGAAGGGGTTCGCTCTTTCTCTTGAAGGAAAGACCGTTTATCATTATTCATCAATATCATTTTCGAGAATCCGATCGCTTTGGTGATATAATCTTGTATTTCTACGCTAGTCCTGTCAAATAACTTGAAGCCTATTGAGTGTAAACCTAGTAAAGAATATTCACTTAATATTTCACAATCGATCATATATACACAGGACCCCCCAACGATTTGAGAAACTAAATCCGGATCTCTTGACCAAAACAAGTATACTGCTAAGTTACGAAGCCTAACTCACCGGACCCGCTATGAAGACTTGATGCATAGCAGTCAAGCTGATCGAGGGCATTTTAAGTATTTCAGATGCTATATGTAGCCGTCGTTATCGCGTTTATTGTAACACAAAAGAGAGATCGAAAGAAAGAGGTTCGGATGCACCTCCTTCACCGGGAGCTAAGCACTAGTTTCGCGGTATCATCTCTTTTTTTCGCTCACCAATTATCGTTTTCTAATTCGGGATTAGGAGTTTAATCCTACCAGTACCATAGACTAGTTAAAACTAAGCAGAGCCATCTTGATGCACAATCACAAAGTAGAGCACGGGAAATAGAACAAACAATTGGAGGGTCGAATCGTAATCCTTCAATACAGAGCAGATGGCGGAGGAGAAGAAGAAGAACCTGGAGAGTGAAAGGAGAGGAGCTCGGAGAGTCGAGCGGGTCGACCCGAATGCCAAGCGATGAAGGGAGAGATGGGGCCGCGCCGGAGGATGGAGAGCATGTTTCGGAGCCTGTCGGGGTTCTCGGGGTGTTTGTCGAGGACGTCGAGGAAGTCAGGGCGGGTTCCGGAGCAGAAAACGCCGTCGCCGGTGTCGTGGGCCAGCATTCCCTCCTCCCAGAACACATCGATTTGTCCCGCTGATCTCCCCTCCATTCAAGCCTCCTTAACACTGCTTCAGCTTCCACCTTCTAATACAGCCCGGCGAAACCCGAGCCGGTACTTTTTTTAACTATCCGCTATCTGAATTCGGATAAAATTAAACCCGGGCTTATTGTCCGATTCAGATACTTAATTTTTTAAACCCGGGCTTATTGTCCGAAATCGGATACTTAATTTTTTAAACCCGGATTTATCGTCCGAATTCAGTTTTGGAAACCAGATTCGGGTATGGTAGTTATTAGACATAGAATTAATTTCTGTTTTATTAACCATGATTTATACTAGTTAATTATGGTAAAGGGTTCACTAGGATTAAGTATTTTACTATCTTTTATGTACAGGACTAATGAGGAGTACTTTAGTATTTTACCCTGTATTTTCTTTTATCTGTTTATTTGTAAAATTCATGTATTTACTATTTAGTTAGCATTCTTATATCATAAATGTGGCATATACATGAATCAAAACATCAAGAATAGCTTTTCTTCTTCTCTCTCGATGAATTCTCTTTGTTCTTTAGTTGATTGAACTCCATTAGAATAGTGATTCTGATTTTGTGTCCATTGCCTGGATAGATTAATTTTTTAATTTGAATAAAATTACAGAGGTCGGTGTATAAATAATGTAGGGTCACCGTGGATATGCCGACGACATGTTTAGAAATATGAAAAATGCCGACAGAAAACCATGTCGGCAGGTTACTCACGAGTAATCGAATACCCGTGCGATGATAAATTGATAATAACTGCGGAAAATCAACTATACTTTCATAAATCTTAATTAATTTCATTAAAAAAAAAAGGATTTTGAATTGATATGGCACAAAAAAGACTATTGTTTGAAGTAAACGCTCGGCGAGAGAAAGAACTCCAAGTCAGCGGTAGCCGGTAGGGTGTGAGTCGAGGTCGAAGAGAGAGATGTATTCAGGTCGAACTCGAAGTCGATTTCATTAGAAGTCAATGATCCATAAATCCTTGCACTTTATGTCGTGTAATATCGTTCAAGATAGTCTCATTCTAATGGAGTGGCTTTTGAGAGAAAATGCGTCTCTACCCTATGTTTTTAATTCAGTTCCGGAGATTTTCTAGAAGAATATTCTTGTACCTTAATTTACTTCCAAGTACAGATAATTAGAATTGATAAAATAGATATAAAGAATTAGAAAACGTGTGATAATACATAGATCGAAAGCTGTACATCTTGTGGTATCCGCGTATCAGGTAAATCTCATGGACAGGCTATACTTCTGATGCTCTTATCATTTTTTATTACTAATCTCATCTGTATTGAAAAAAGTGATTCAGATTCAATAATAAACAATGTATTAACTTGATTCCAAAAAACACGATACGACAATTACCAAGGAATGATGCTTTTAGCTTTTACTATTGGGCTTCGTGAAATACATACGCGTATACACGTACTTCTTAGCTGACTTTACTTTACTCAAGAGAGACACAAGACTGCCACCTTCTCATATCTCGCAAAACTAAATTAGAAAAGCCGTAATAAATTTAAAGTATCTAATTATTTTATTTTCTTATTTAATTACTTAAATCACCGTTCAATTTCTCGATACCCATAATTTTATTTCATTTGAGAATTTCCTCAATTTCTTCTGGATATATGTACAGATAATCATATTCTACTCTACTTCATTTCATATTCTTAATTTAGTTGTTATTTTTAGCAATTATTAATTAGTTAGTTTTAAATCTTATAGTATCTAATTACATATTTATTTTCACGATCATTAATTAGTTAAACACATAGAGCACGATTTAAAAAAAAAAAAAGTTTGATTAATAGGTCATACACATTCTATGTAAGAGTGGAGTTTAAAAAGAACTACGACACTCAAAACACGATACATGACACGAATCGTAACCTCCCTCTAAAATTAATCAATACCAATTAAGACACTGTACAAATACGATACGTGACACGAACCACGACATCTCTGATTTCTTCCCTATCGAAAGAACCAAAAATCATATTCACACGGAGCTGTCATGAAATCGAATCAAACATGAACTGCTGAACTATATATTATACTCAAATTATATGTATATCCATACATATACGTCAAGATACTCACACTATTGAATATTTCATTATTCCTTCTCTACACGTGCTCCGCACCCTATTATTTTATCTCACTTCCATTGTTCCTCGGATGCTTCTTCACATGCACTATTCTATTAGGAACAAAGTTGATAACTTGCTCTATATATATGGCTCCAAGAAAGTGCGTCTCGTCACGACACTGAGCTCGAGAGTGAGAAACAATGGCTTCTTCGGGTCAAGACCAGAAGAGAGGAAGGATAGCGGAGGTGTCAAGGAAGCTAATGAAGCTTGCAGAAGATGACCCGAGAAGGATTGTTCACTCGCTGAAGATAGCTTTGGCTATAACGTTGGTATCGCTCTTCTACTACTTCAAGCCTCTCTACGATGGCTTTGGTGTCTCTGCCATTTGGGCTGTCTTGACCGTTGTTGTTGTCTTTGAGTTTTCAGTAGGTAATATCGTATATATATATATATATACATAATAAATATATATTATACATATATAATGTGTTTGTATATTCTGATCCTAATGTAATGGATTTCAGGAGCAACGCTGGGAAGAGGTTTGAACAGAATGTTGGCAACACTGCTGGCCGGCGGTCTCGGCCTTGGAGCTCATCGGATAGCTACTTTTTCGGGAGAGACCGGAGAGCCCATAGTAGGTCCGTATTAATATACGAATACAAACTCCGTGTGCAGTATTGTAATTTCTCTTTAATACATTCCTCAATATTATGACGAACAAAAGGGTACTCGGAGTTTACATGTAGCATAAAAAAGCAAACTTTTCACAAACCCAGCAAGCTGATTATACGTATAAAACTTAATCAGAATAGACAATCTAAAAAATGTGTATCATACCACATATATATATATATATATATATATGTGTGTGTGTGTGTGTGTGTCTGTGGTAGCATTTTTCATAAGCCATTAGATTTGTGACAAATTAAGAAGAAAGGCGCGGTGTTCCTATTTCCTAATAACTAAAGCTCTCCATTATGTTATGCAGCTGCAATTGTGACGTTCCTCCGATTCATTCCGAAAATGAAAGCGAGATATGACTACGGGCTGATGATGTTCGTACTGACGTTCTGCTTGGTGTCGGTGTCCGGTTATCGCGACGACGAGGTGATACACATGGCGTTCAAGAGGATCACCACCATCCTCGTCGGCAGCGCCGCTTCGGTTCTCGTATGTATCTTGATTTGCCCGGTGTGGATCGGAGAGGAGCTTCACAAGCATGTTGCTCGGAACTTGGACAAGCTTGGAGAATTCTTGGAAGGTATTCCATCATGTTCACACGAAATGAAAATACATAAATGCCTCTCTGCATGCAAATATATTATGCATGTTTGATGTTTGTGTTCATTATTCTCTCTTTTGGCAACTATATATTAATTACAGGATTTGGAGATGAATACTTCGAAGTATCTGAGAGATCAACAGACAAGGCATTTCTCCAAGGATATAAGAGCATTCTTACTTCAAAGAGCAATGAAGAAACAATGGTAGTTAGTCTCTGTCTTTCTATGTATACATATAATATATATACATAAATATATATATATATATATAATGGACAATATAATTGCAGGCCAACTTAGCGAAATGGGAACCGCGTCATGGGCGATTCAGACTAAGTCATCCATGGAAGCAATACCTTAAAGTGGCTAATCTTACACGCCATTGCGCATACAAGATCGAAGCTCTCCACTCCTATCTTACATCTGAGGCTCAAGTATGATACATATACCAAATTTATCATCTATAAAATGAAAGACAAGAATTAATTGCCATTATTAGTTGGTGACTTACTTGGTGCATACTTCACAATTTTCTGCCAAGGTCTATTTTTTATTATTTCTTAAATGTTTATCTTTCTACATTTAGAAACCATTAATAAAAAAGTAAATAACGTATCTGCGAAATGTTAATTATAGTTTTTATATATTATAGTTTTTTTTTTATATAAAAATATTACCTACTTGTAAGTTGTAATAAACAAAAGAATACTTAGGACGAAAGTACAATTTTTTTTCTTTCAAGGCTCAAGCTTTCAGTTGCACTTACATATAGAAGTTAAAAATCGTGAAAATTTCTAATTTGATTAACCTATAGTCTTAATTATAAAGTGTCTTCATTAAAATGAAAATGCTCCAATTTGAGACATAGACATGTAAACGACTTAACGTTAAAGGAGACATATGACCAAAAAAAAACACACGCACAATTAAAAACGTAAACTTTAACTAAGCACAATTGAAAACTTAAAAATATGCCGCGCCAGCTATTTTGAAAATGTTCCGGTATTTTTTCCACAATTATTCCTTAAACAAACATATTTATAATAATAAGTTAGTTTTTCTACTTGCACTTGGTTAAAACAAAAAGATCCATCCATTAATGAGTGATATTCTACATATTAATTTATCTTTTTACCATTTAACCGCAGACACCGATACAAGAGCGCATAAAA
The DNA here is from genome assembly GCA_954871525.1 of Parietaria judaica. Classification (NCBI taxonomy): domain Eukaryota; kingdom Viridiplantae; phylum Streptophyta; class Magnoliopsida; order Rosales; family Urticaceae; genus Parietaria; species Parietaria judaica. Next base: position 20,267,077 of record OX940862.1, on the reverse strand, counting down.
ATACAAGAGCCATGCCCAGCCGTTAGCTCGGAGTGTGGCAAGGCACTGAAGGAAATGGCGTCCACCATCAAGCGGATGAAAAAGTCAACAGGTGGGCCCCACATCGCAGCGTCGATGGAGGCTGCCGAGAGCCTCAAAGCCGTGCTCCGGTCCGGCATATGGAAGGACCATCCCGACCTGCTGGAGGTGACTCCGGCGGCCACCGTGGCATCACTGCTGCTCGAACTCGCATCCTGCGTCGAGGCCATCGCCAGAGCAGTTCGCGAGCTAGAGTCTCTCGCCCGCTTCGTCGGTGACAAGCCCCGTGTCACGCCGGAAGCTGATCGGCAACAAGATCACGTTGACAATGCCGTTGATCACGATCAGGATATTCATGACCATGTCATCGAAATCGATACCCCGCAAGATGATCACGTTCATGATGCGAAGGCCGAGTCGGCTCACGATGATCATGTCATCGATATCCATGGCTTATCTGAGCATAGTTCGAACAAGATTACTTCACATAAAGCAGAAGAGTGATCACACGCACGTGACGTATCGTAATAGGAAATTTAATATATATATATATATATATATATATATAATATAATGCTTTCAATTCTTTAGCTAGTTGGGTGAAGCTTTATCTCGAAGCTTTGCTGATCATTGATCAATGTATTAACCTAAGAATGGACTGAATTCATTCTATTCTCTTATATTTTTTTTTCACTATGAGCAATGGTTGAATAATATTATTAATTATTCTTAAGATAGAGCTGGATGGATAAACTTGGAAAGAAAATATATAGAAAAATATACAAATGATTGTAGAAAGAAATTAAATTATATATGTATATATATATATATATTATTCTTGAGTAATAAAAAATTGATATTATAGAACCATATTGATGAATATTTTATATTTATTTTTATTTTTAGTTAAATATGAAGGCCCGAAATCTCGCTAAGTGCATTTGAATCCCAACTAGGTTGGCGCCCAAGAAACACAAAGTAAGAGCCGAGACTCGTAATAATATAAATGCAAATATCAGTCTTACACACCATATCAGAAGAGAAAAGAACTATCTAAAACTAAAGTTCTCTCTCGAGCAAATATCATCGTTTACGAAAGACGAAGAAAAATCCGTGTGCGAAGGCCACCAATGATGACCTAAATTTTGAGTTCCAAAACTAGATAATGCATGGGCTACTCTATTTCTCTCACGAAATATATGAGATACTATTAAATTAACTACCACATTATTGATGCATTTGGACCAGCGAGCCCGTAACTTCCAAAGACCAAGCTCGATTTCTTTTGAAAAAGTTGAACCATATTGATGAATCAATAAAGCAATCTAAATATAATAAATCAACAAAAAATACCTATTTTGGTATTATAAAACTCTTTAAAAAAAACACTCGCAATTTCATTTAATTATTTTAGGGTTAATGACAGTAAAAATACCAAAAATTTGGTCAAAGAACCTTCCGTGTACCCAAAGTCTAAAAGTGGTGGCAAAAGTACTCAAAGTCACATTTGGGGCGTTGACCACTCAATTCTCGTAACACAGTTAACTTACCCGTAAACTCTGGCCATGTGGACAAACCTGCATTTCTGACATAGCAATTTTTTGCCACGTAACGAGCTTAATTTGGGGTTCAATGCGTTGTTTTCTCGTAAATGAGGCTAATGTGAGCTCATCCACGTGGCAAAAAATTGTTACGTCAGCAGTCCACGTTTTTTCGCGTGGGCAGAGTTAACGAGTAAGTTAACTGCGTTACGAGAATGAAGTGGTCAACTCCTCAAATGTGACTTTCGGTATTTTTGTCACCACTTTTAGACTTGAGTATACGAATGGTTCTTTGACCAAACTTTGGGCATTTTTGCCGTCATATAACCCATTATTTTATAATCATCTCTCTTACCGTTTTTCCTTAAATACTATTCCTTCTCTATCATTTTATACGAGATGAAATGAGAAACTGGTTTCTCAACTCGTGGTAACCAAATGCTACCTCAGGTTTTGAATTTTTTTTTTTCCCTCTTTATGGTCGTTTTTATGGTGATTGTTTTCTTACTTATTGTTAGGGCTGAAACCGGATCGGATATCTGGATTTTTTTAGCTATCCGGATATTAAGCAATTAAAATCGATGTATCTTTTCTTTAAAACCCGGTTTAATTAGCTGGATCGGGATTTTTACCTGGATCCGGATAAATAATTTACGTTGACGGGCTGTCTTAATTATTGTTTTACTGACTTGAGTATAGTTACTGTCGTTTTCCTTTTAATTGCTGTTTATCAAATTCGATGTCCTTTTTTTTCTCGGGTATTTATTTCGTACACTTTGCTGTTTTCCATCTAATAATTGTTTGGTAGTGCTTGTCATTTTCCTATTAATTGAGTGTCGTTTTCCTTTATACTAACCGCCGTTCGTGAATGTTCTTTAAAACTGAACTGTCGTTTATCTTTATCTTATTATGTATGAAATTGTGTGTCGTTTTAACTTTTATCGACAAGCACTTCTTCTGTCATATTCAAAATTGTATTCTTTTAAATAATGTACTTCGTTTAAAAATAATTTTAATAGTGCACATTTCTCTAACTTTGGGGTACCGGTTAAGTATTATTTTTTCTTCTTTTCAATATAAGAGGATATTTTTATTCTTTTCAAATTCCAGATGCAAAATCAACTATAATATTTTATGTAACTCAAAATACAAGTAGAATCACCCAAGAGAGAGACCATGTAAAGGATCTTAAAATAAAATAAAAATAGTGCAGTTAATTGAGTTGAAGCATTAATCTAATGCCAAAAAAATTACTAGAAAATTAATTATTGTATATAACAGGAACAGGATAACCCAATAAATGCACACGTGGCGCTCCAAGATTCTCAAGACTTCATCTAAGCTGAATTTTTATTCTTAATTATTATAATTAATTGAACCTCGAGAATAAAGGTTGTATATATATATATATATATATATATATATATATTGATGCAGGACCGTTTGTTACTAGAGTACACTAGTTGGTATATATTCCAAATTCCTCAACTTTAATTGGTCTACTCTTCTCTGCACCGCTATCGTATCCAATAAATATATATATATATATATATATATATGAAGTAATAAAATAGATGTAAAAAACTGAATGAGACCAAACTATAGGTCACCAATTGAGATTAAACACATAAATATACTTCGAGACATAAAGGGATAATAAAGAAACTTTATGTTTAAATGGAAGGAGGAAATTGAAGCTTCGAAAAAGTAGTTCTTTCTGTGATTTTGACTTGATTTGATTTTGTTCCCTTTTATTGTTTGAATTACTTTCTGTTTTTTTTCGTAAATATAATCATATTAGTAATTTTAGTTTAAGATTTGTAAGCTGATAAAGAAAGATAATGACACGATACCAAACTCGAAAATATCAAATAAATGTTCTTCTAGTGATGAAAACTCTAAAAAGAGAAAGAAAATGTATAATATAAACGAAAAAGAGTAATGATTTATTCGAGAAATGAAAACTCTAAAAAGAGAAAGAAAATGTATAGAACAAATAAAAAAAAGAATAATTTTCATTCGTATTTCAATTTAACCTTTATAAATTAATACGGTTGAGACAAAAGAAAATATTATATTATAGAGATTTGTAATAAATTTATTGCGCATAAATTTTTTTTAAAAAAATTCTACTGTACTTAGAGTTAGAAATAGTAATTAACAGAACATAAATAACCTAAGAAACCTAAACATTTGTGGACTCGAATTATTATTGGGCTTTTTGCGTAGGTTGCATAATAATACTTATAAGAAATTAAGGGTTATTAGCGGCAAAACTATTATAGTTATTTGGAAATGAGAGAGCATAGAGTCAACTTAAAAAAAAACTGACAAAGGTACTTTTTTAAACTCATATATTTAGCGAATAGGTAGACCTCATCCATTTTTCGTTAGTTGTTTGACTATTTCTGTCAATGATGATGTCAACAACGCAAATTATGATGCTATCGAGGAAATGAACTGAGAATTCGAAGAGAGAAAGTGAGAAGGAAAATAAGAGTTTGCATTGTTATTACATCCAGGTTTATTTGATGTTTGTGGGTTGGATCGTCTGAGTTTTTTTGTTTAATTTGTTTAATGGAAAAGTGAATGAAGTCTACCGATCTATCGAAAGTTAAATTTAGGTACTTTTATCATAGTGTTTCTAAGTTGAAACTTGAAGAAACTATGTTGTCCCCCATTTTAAATAATTTGGGAATTTTGCCGCTAACAACTCATAAATTAAAAATACACGTTATCTAGATATGACTATATGAGTGCTCATATAACTAAATTTAAAGATGGCTTTGAAAAGCATATGAAGAGAGACAAATATAAGTATTGGCTCTTCCGCTACTAGTGGTTGATTGATGTATAATTTTTTTTTTTTGATGGACTTGATTGATGTAGAGTTAGTTTGTACTTTGTAGTTTGTACTATAACATCCGATTCCAATTATATTCGTCTTTATATTATCAGATAGCATAAAGTGATTGTCGTTTCGTTTGCATATTTTGTTGTTTGTTTCGTTTGGACATAAAGAATCCTTCAACATGCATCTCATGCATCTCATGATTTAAGTACATATTCTAGATGGGTATTTATTAAAATTTATGTCGTCGGATAAAAATAATATGAGAAACTAAAGCATGAAAATTTGAAAGATAAAGGATCAATGAGTACCTATTTGAGAATCAAACAAAAACGGTCATAACAAAACCGCCTTTATACTCGATTGGAGATAGTAATTTGATATAACATGTTGTACATATAAGATCAAAACCAATATTTAATATGGAAAATCCAAACCGGTATGGCAAATGAGGATAATTATGAAACAGTAATATGAAAAATTACCACTATCAATAGTTAAAAACATTAAAATTAAAAATTATGATACTTGTAAATTTTAACTTTAGGTATTTGACATAATTTAACCACCTTAGTTAAAAGCTCGAGAATATATATCGCACTATTTGAAATAATATTGGGTACGTTTGCTAAAATTATTCATTCGTAAAACATTGAATAATTCTTAAACTTCCATATCCTTTTTTTTTTCAAATATATTTAACCACATAAAATATATATTCCAAAGCAGCTTTCTCTCATAATCAAGAAATGCATGAAGTTCATATAAAATAGTACTTCTCAAATTCCATACCCTATATATGTCATTGGATAGACAATTAGCAATAACTCAATCGGTCAACTTATTCCTGATGATATACAATTACTTAGATTCCGAGGCATATATATCATCACCATCTACAAGGCGCATTAATTCAGTATCAATTTTATCCTTGTCAAATTAGATATCGTTTAAGAAAGAAAATAAATAAATAAATAAAATTGAAAGTCAAAATACCATATCTTGTTTGTTTCCAATGTTATTATAACACATCATACTTTTTGAACTTTAATTTGATTCAAATTACCATATCTGAGCTATTTTTTTTATCAGTTTTTAGATGAGTTTTAAAATTTTATATATTACATTCTCTATTTTGCTGAATATTAAACATTTTTCCAATAAAAAAGAGAAATTATTGCATTTTAACAAACTTAAAAATTTTATGTGCAAAATAGTCAAATATTGACTATTTATCAATGGTTAATATGGTTAGGGTTAATCCCTTCTAATACTTTAAAAAAAATGGACCAGTAGGTTTGAATTTTTTTTTGCCCGGCTAAAGTACCAATTCTTTGGTTTTGTATCCCTATTAGTACCTCCCTCAAAATTTTCTTCCTCCACCATTATTCATGCCACGTCAAAATTTTGGTTTGTATTCCAATTCTTTGTTTTACTTGGACAAAGTTCCAATCTCTTGTTTTGTCTCCTTATTTCACTTTCTGAGAATTCTGAACCATAGATATATGCCGTTTTCGAGGCTTGAAAAAAACAATTGTGCTCTCGTTTAAGTACATATTCCGCTATTGTCTTTGATCATCTAACTTTTTTATGGCTAATTTTCCCCAAAAATGAGGACAAAAAATTGTAACGATGGCATGACTAACGGTGGAGGATGAAAATTTTGACGGAGGTACTAACAGGGATACAATACCAATGAATTGGAATTTTATCCAGAAAAAAAAAAGAATTGAAACTTACTGGTCCATATTTCTAAAGTATTGGAACTTTTGCCAGGATTAACCCATATGATTATAATGGTACTTAATATGACTATTTTTATAATAGTTAATATGGTTAATTAAACATTGACTATTTTGTTAATTTTAAACTATCGAGTTGGCTATTTAGCTTAAACTCTCATAAATAAATAATCATCATTTCCATGATAGAATACCAAGCATAGAAGTAAAAAAATAATTAACTAGCTAATAAAGGTAATTCCAAGCTAGAGGGTTTTGTTATAAAATTTAGTCGAAATATGTAAAGTTTAAAATGAAATATTTTCATTTCGGGCGAAGCACAAAGCACATTTCAATCGATTTTTCTCGGATTCGTAAAAAAACAAAAATCGTAAACAACTATATTAAAGCGACTATTAGACATATAAATGGATAATATTACATTTCAAAAGACAGTAGAATACATTTACCGAGTCAAGAAGGGGGAGGGAATGAGAATAGTCGAATCAAATCCTGAATAATATTTTTCTTGTTTGAAGTGAGGGTATACACATGCACATGTAACTCCGCCGCTACTTCACTTCAATAAAAATAAGAAACATTAGTAAAAATATTTTGCTACAAACTGTTTTATATCAAGGGGAAGTTAATACAATGTGAAATTTTTGATTAAAAAAATTATAAAGCAAATTGATACAAAATAAATTTGAGAGTGATTACTAAAAAGTTTATAAAATAAACTAATTGAATATAATATATATATATATATAATCATTAGATCTATCAGTGCACTTTCTTTATTTAAATAAATGTGAACACAAATGATGAGAGGCGTTACCTAATCTAGCTATAGAAATTACAAAGTAATTATTTGCATAAATGAATTTCTCATTTAAAAAATTAGAAAAGTTGAGAAGTCGTGTTAAGGTGGTATTAATGGAGCACAGAAAGTGTACTGTGATAGACAACACCACATATCCTTGAAAAGTAGTTGCTAATTTCATGCACTCGCTATTTTCCACCAAAAAAGTTGAAATTTTAACTCATAAATGGGAATTATTCATACACGTGATAGTGGAAAACAACTCAAACACCACAACACAACACTGCTTTTACTTTTTATGTTTACCACTTCTTCTTGCGGTGCTCATGGAACGACACACTTTATTTATTCATTTTTATGTCTATATATAACTTCACTCTCTTTAAAAACAGGAAATATGAGATCAACCAATTGGGTTTCAGTAAAATATTATTTCTCATTTAGACATACCTTAGTGCTATATATAGATTTAGTATATTTGCAGTAGATTACTTATATATCACAACATAAAAAAAAATATTTCTATTTTTTATATTTGTATATAAATAATTAAAATTTTATTTAATTATCTGATGTGGCTAATTACAATTTGACCATGTTATTTGCTCTTTTTAGCCATGTTTTTGCCCGTTTAATGGCCAAGATTAAATAAGAATGTCTTAAATTTTTTTTGCTGCTATGATAAAATTTAGTATTCGTTGTTAACTCTTTGGAGTTCTTCTAGGTCATAGTCTAATGAGACAAAAAAAATCATATCATATATAGTCACATAAAACTTCAGTCCACTAATTTAATAAAAAAAAAATCACTTATGCCAAAAATTTATAGTATTGAGAAGTTTTGCAACTATGAAAAACTAGAATATGCCATATTTTGTTAATAATATCTGGGTATTTGTGCCGCTAATATCTATTAAGATTAATACATATAGCTATATCTAAAAGAAAACATATATACTATAACAAAATAGACAGTGATCACTTAAGATAAGCAGTAAGTGTGTAATGTTTATTGTAAATGTGACACCAAAGAGTTGCATCAAGAAAAAACAAGAAAAAGAAGCATGTCAATGTCAAGAGCTTTGTTAGGATTTCTTGTTTGCCTCGCTGATTATTACTTATTAGTAAATTCGTCACTATATAGTAACTAGTTTCATCACTAAAAGTGTAAAACTAATTACATTAAACAGAGAATAGGCATAAGGATACGAACTAAATCGATGTAACCAAACTCATATAAAATAATAAATTCAATGATAAAAATTAAAAAAAAAAAAAACATCAAGAAGCAATACATAGTGATAATTACTAGGTTATTAGAGATACTAAGACTAACCCTAACCGAACTTCATGTCAGAGGCAGAGTTGGTCTCCAACCGAGACCCATTTCCCGGGCTATCTTGGCGTGGGAGGGGCAGAGCTGCACATAAACGTCGTGAGTCTGGTTCGCGACCCATCGCGACGTTTTTTCGTGGTTCGCGACCATCGCGATATTACGGCAAAAGTCCCGATTAGTCGCGACTAGCTTCAACCGTCTCGATTTCCGTCCACCTCGGCCTCTCTCTCTGCGAATCTCTCCCTCTCACATACCCTCTCTCTCTCTCTCTCTCTCTCTCTCTCTCTCTCTCTCTCTCTCTCTCTCTCTCTCTCTCACACACACACACACACATCGCAAGCTCGCCGGTCACGACGCATCGCGACTTGTCTTCCGGCGATTTCCGGCGACCAAGCCGCGACGTCGCCATGCACAGCTCTAGAGAGGGGCTTGTGAACATTGTTGCACTACATTTGTGTAAATTAATTATCTTTTAGTCTTTTTCGAGATTATATTTTACACAATTATTGATTTTTTAATTTCATATTTTTATTTTTCAATTATTTATATTTTATTTTTTTATTCATTATCTTACATAAATTAAAATAAAAAAATCTATTAAAATACAATATGACTAAAAATATAGTGGTATTTTTTTTAATGTTTTTTGTATTGTATTGTAATTTATATTATTAAATAAATATTAATTTTAGTTCTAAATAAGTATTAGGGTGTGAAGATAAGTTAGAGAAAGTTGGATATAAAAAGAATAAACTAATTTGTTATTAAAAATAAAATTCAGTTAAAGATAAGATATTGTTTGATATGAAATTTACTGTAAATGAAGTTGAAAATGAAATTACTGATTAGAGTCGGAATCGAGAAAAAACTAGATAACAAATACAAAATTTTCAACCCTATCGGTCAGAGTCGGTCTAAGTAATCTAAGATCAAAAGAGTGACTAGAAAACAGATATATGTTATAATTCTGAATTTATCTCTAACATGTTTAATTTTTCTCGTGATAAATAAAACCAGGTTATGTATTTGATAAAAAACATAAACCAAAATACTTCACGATAGCTTTTGGTTGGCAACTGTTCTTCATCAGATGCTAGCTGTAATTTCTAGGAAATGTTTTTGCTTTTTTTTTTGGTTAAAAACATCAAAGGATCACAAATTACCAAAAATATTGTAATATCAATTTATTCGATATATATATATATAGATATAAATATTGTAATATCAATTTATTCGATATATATATATATAGATATATATATATATATATCATGTTTTTATCTGCATGAACTTTATCGTTCTTTAGCTACGGTATCTTTTGTAATTGATTATTCATTTTATGCTCTAGCTACTCACAAGCTTAATTACGTACACATGTGATCTTGCTAGATCGATGGCGATTTTGTATCACTGGTTTTCTCTGATATCAGTGTGCAAGAAGCTGTCCATCAAAAACACACACACACTGACACACATGTATGTATATATATATATATATATATATATATGCACAGCATGGGTATATATACACATATACATATAATATTGTTTTACAGTCCACTTTAATGTTTTACCTAGTTATTCTTTTAGGCTCCAAAGGTCTTCATCTTCAATCTTCTATCCTATGTATACATATAATTCAAAATTACTTAGTAAAATATTACTGTGACACATTTTTGAAAAAATGAAAAATCATTAAGTAATAAAAAAATACAACAAATATATATATATATATATATATATATATATAAAAGTAGCCAATAAAAAAACACACTACATCCTTGGTATTTCTAACAACACACTTTATTGTAATAGGTATATTTCAATAATATTAATTAATTATGTGGTGATCTTTTTATCAATGCAATAAGATTTATTAGTGATCTAATTGGAAAGTAGGAAATAAATACGAGCATAAATGACTTATGCACCAAAAATGACTTATATAAGATTTTTGTATCATCTTACTATTATAATTTTATATCACAGTCTCATCTAATTTTTTACATTCTTATAAAATAATCACAATTTTTAAACAAATTTGTGGTTGCTGATACATTAAGTCCCACTATTAAATTTAAGAAAAGCCATTAAATTTGAAGGATACACTAGAAAAAAGAATGCCATTCAAATCGTTTTAAGACCTATAACCATGAGAATGTATGTAGACACTAAAAAAACACAAGTGCTAGTTTAATATGTAGATGATGCATAATAAAGCACATAATATATTTCTTAAAGTGTTTTCAGATAACGACCTTATAAGAAGCATCTGCAGTGCTTAAAAATGGCATATTCGTGTGCCATAATCCCAAAAAAGAAAACAGAATATAATAATATATTAATAAGGATTTTTAGTCAAATTTGATGCGACCATTCGTGCTTTAAGTTAGTGATGAAATGTGGATGTTTCAAAAACATGAATTCATTTTCTTTTGGGGGGTTTAGAATGGACGGTTTGAATTCTTCACATACTTTGCTTATATGTCACAAGGAGCACGATCTTTAGATCACCACCAAACGTTGGTATATTTTTATCCGTATTTGTAAAAAAAACAATGAGTCATTTTTCATAAAATAGGAGAAGTGTGAATATCACTAATAACTAGAACTTATCACTCTATTACAAAATGCTCCACAACTTTCGTTTTTGTATCTTTTTATTCCCTAATCAGTTTATATGAGTCTGGCCCTTAAGACATTTTTTTTCTTCAATATTCTCCCTGAAGTTTTGATATATATCTCTCTCTCTCTCTCTCTCTCTCTATATATATATATATATATATATATATATATATATATCAAAGTATATTTCTCCATTAAAGATTCTCGCAAAATTTTAATAAAAAAAAAATTGTAATACTATGATGGATATAACGTACTTTGTGACTTAGTGTATGATAATTATAAAGTGTGAGAAACCAAATTTAAAAAAAAATGTGGATATAGTGAAGACTGATTTTATGTATCAAGTATCAACTTTTTTATAAATATTTCGCGATTTTCTGTTGAATATTAACAGAAAAATCATCATTTTTAATGATATGATGGAAATGAAGAATTTTGTGACTCGGTGCATTGCGAAGACAAAAAGGCCGAAAAGGCAATAATACGCGAGAATGCCGGGAGATGGACATCTGAGAAGGATTTTACAAATTTTCGTTAAATTTCTTAGGTAAAAACCTAAGAAAAATTAAAAAGATATAAGAATACTAAAATTTATCTTTAAACTTTTATAGAGCTGTTAAATATTTGTAACACCCCAAGTTCTTAATTGAATCGACAACTATCGTCACACGAACACGAGTGTTTCCAAGGTGTGAAGGACAGAGCGAGAAAATTCATACGAGATTATTCATCCTTAAAATACTACTCCATGTAAAAGCCACGTAAGTTTAATGTTCTTACAAGTTCGATACCAAACAAAATTACTTATCGAATTAACATAAGTAGTACATACATTCCAATAAATTCTGTTTTATTCTGCAGTGTGAAGTATCATGAGGTTCCACCTCAAAACCAATTGGCAATGAAGGGAGTAATCCATGACCTTTTAAACCTTGCTAAGTCCCCATGTCTTTTCCATGTGGGACTCAACATGCAGCTTCTTAAGTCTTAACTGCACTTTCAGGGAATGTCCCAGCACATTCTCTTGCTCACATGGTACGGAACTGTACAAAATATAATTTATTTTTCTCTCTGGCTCCGCCAATTATTGGGCTAATGGGCTTCGACTTTATAATTAACGGTCCTTGACTTTTATTATAAGGGCCCATATTTTATATCATTTGAATAAATACGTATAACAAATAGGTATTAAAGTGTTACAAAAATGTAATGTAAGTTATTTTTATCATCAAACTTCAAAGTGTAATAGAAATATAATGTTAGTGATTTTTGTCATCAAACATCAACGTTAGGTATTAATCAACATTATGTATTAAAGTGATTAAAAAAACATAAGATCAGTGGTTTTTACAATTAATTTTTAATTATTTAAATGCAATAAATTCAAATCTTTTGTATAATAAGCCTGTATATATTAGCGGCATAACAGCAAACCCAAAAGCCGCTGTACCCATCCCCAGTGTGGTGACATTTTTGTAAATTTGACCCCATTTTTTCATTTATTTTTTATTTTTTGCCCTTAAATCCTACAGTTTTCAGTTTTTTTCCCATCCTAACTCATTCCCTCATAATTGTTTCCAAGTTCCACTAACACACACACACACACAAATATCCTCACTCACTCATTCCCTCATATTCAAGTTCCACTTACAGTTACACACACATATGTATAGGTATATATTATATATATATATATAATATATATAAATACTCCAAGCAAATATCGTAACTTCTTCCTTTCAACGAAATAAAGGTTATTAAATTAAGGTAGTGACATTTAGTAAAAATAAAATGGCATATTGTATATTTGTATTATCTTATAAATTCTGAAAAATAGGTCGGTAAGTCTGGGAATAAATCATGATCACTATTCATTTGTGTCAAACTATATAGGGCAATACAATACAATATGGGGACTTTACTCCATATCAACTATACATACATATTAATCTATATATAGTTATATACACACAAATAGTATCTGAAACAAAATAAAGTTCCGAAACCAAAACCAATAACCATGCAAACTTGTGGGCTCCAAAATTCGTACAGTGAACTAGTTTCAGTGGCTCAGAAATTTCTCTGTACTTGCATGGTACGAACTACAAACCCAAAAGCTATAATATATATATATATATATATATATATATATATATATATCCACCAAAATATTACTAGCTAAACAACATTTTCCAATATATAAATAAACCCCACTTAGATTATCTTTTTGCACTTCTCTCCCTTATAAATAAGACCCCATTTCTCTCCCCTTTCTCTCTCATACCTTTCCCTGAAAGTTACAGCCATGGAAGCTCCGAGCTCCGCAAAACACGGCGATCATCGTCATCATGATGAGGAGACCACCAAAGTAGAAAAAGTGTGGTGTTGGGTGAAAGGAGTGGCAGAGAAAGCGCGTGGGATAGCGAGCAGTGCGAAGAAGCTCGGGAAAGATGACCCGCGAAGAGTGATTCACTCGGTCAAAGTGGGAAGTGCGCTCAGCTTCGTGTCGCTGTTCTACTACTATCAGCCACTTTACGACAGCTTTGGCGTCTCTGCAATGTGGGCAATCATGACTGTCGTTGTCGTTTTTGAATACACTGTTGGTAAGTTTGCACATCATCACTAATAATAATCATTTAAATATTAATCTTTTCACGTAATATATAGGGAAGGGGCTTAAATTAAATCCCACCTATAATCTAGAGCACAAAAAAAAAAAAAAATTGAAGATGAATTAATGGAACAAATTTGATACTTGAGGGACTACAACACCCTTTAATAATCTAGGGTTCCGTCACTGCCAATAACAACTAATTAAGAATTACAAGATTATACAAGGATGGTAAAATAATTTAATGTTACAAGTTATCTAAGACATGTAAAAAGGGTCCGAAGTCAGTTATTTCGTGACTCCGTTTCAGTTTTATTATTCGATAATTTTCTTAGTCATAATAAAAAAAAATTGCAAGGTATACATCATCAATATAATGATTAGCTATTAGTTTTTTTCACTTCTCTAGAATCCAAAGTCATTCATCTTGTGTGTGACTCCATCCAAGTTTTATTATAATTAAACTTATTGGTATTTGGTGTTAGTAGTAGCGGTGAAGGAAAACTATGATAACAAAATAAAACGTGGGATTTTCGGAGGATAAATTTTAAATATTTGTCTTTGGCATAGATTCATTAACAGAAAATATGTATACTTACAAATATATTGCATGGTTATATATATATATATATATATATATATATATATATATATATCGCAGGAGCTACCCTTGGAAAAGGATTGAATAGGGGTTTAGCAACACTGGTGGCTGGAGCTTTAGGTGTTGGAGCTCATCACTTGGCAAGCTTATCAGGCCAAATCGGCGAACCCATTTTACTTGGCTTTTTTGTGTTCCTACAAGGTACGTATCAAATATCAATATTCCATTACAAACTTATTTCATTTTGCACATGCCACCTTTTTATATATTGGACACTAACAAAAGCATTTAGTTCATGTGGACCTATAGTGCTTATATTTTTATAAATACCCTTTACGTAAGTTAATTAGTGGGACGTGATTATGTATCCCACGGATCAAGTATTATCAAGAGACTAGATTTTTCTTCGATTATATATTACATGATGTATGAAATGTTCTATGACTAACTATCTATGGTCGATAAGTTTGAAATTATCTCAAAAATAATATTACCCTAAAAGAAATCGCTATACACGAGAGGCCGATTGCACAACGGTTAGTACAAAACTAAATTGTTATTTTCCGTTATGAAAAGCGTTTTGCACTTCGTACAAAAGTGTAATAAACAAATTTGTAGGAGGCTTTTTACTTTTATATTCCTGCCACGATGTTCATGTCGCTACGACGAAGGTGGCACTTGCACTATGGTTTCCAACCGTCTTGCGAATTCTGAAAGTTATTTCTTTAAAAGAATTTGCCGCAACAAAAAACAAACAAACACGCCATTTGTCATATTTCGCGACGGTTTTAACCCTTTTCTATTAATATGTTACATGTACAATGACATGTTCATGATCTATTTGTTTTTATTTTTCTGTTGCAGCTGCTATTTCAACATTCATACGGTTCTTTCCTAAAATCAAGGCGAGATATGACTATGGGTTATTGATATTCATATTAACATTCTCTTTGATCTCGGTGTCTGGTTTTCGGGACGACGAGATTCTGGAGATGGCTCGGAGAAGGCTTTCAACGATTCTCATCGGAGGCTCTTCTTGCGTGGCCATCTCCATTTTGGTGTGCCCTGTGTGGGCTGGTGAAGATCTTCACAATTTAATTGCACTCAATTTGGAAAAGCTTGGAAATTTCTTAGAAGGTAAAAATATAAATAAGAAACAAGCATGGTCTAATAAATCAATTAAATATATAAATTAGAAACATGGTCTAAACTTATCAATTTTTACTACCATATTTTTTATTTTACTCATGAAAATCAATACAACGGGTCCGGGTTACAAATTCCATAAAATCGCTACCTAATAACTAATTAGACTGGTAATTCTTTGACATGTGTTTTGTTATAAAATATTAAAAAAATATACTAATTAAATTATAATTGATTTGTTATAATCGGTTTCTAATGATTGTTATGTCTTATTGTTTTATTTTGCGGACTTAAAATTTTCGTAAATGGATTGATTAAATTTTTTAGTAGAAATTAATTGAATTTCAATATTATAGAACAGAATTTGGTTTTCTCCTAATACGATGTATGAAAATCAAAAATAAAATTTTGCTAATTGGTAAAAATGTTTTTTAACTTCAACAATACTTCTAATTTTAAAAGAGAAATAACCAAAAAAGGGTTTTCAGATACATATGGTTATTGAACACTGAACCGAACACCTATTTTTTCACTCCTACTCATGATACACCAATATAACAAAATATAAAATATAAAAAATTGCCAACAAATAAATCAGGGTCTATTAAGTTTAAAATTGAAGAATAACTTTCTACGTAGCTTAATAATAATTAGAAAATTGTACGAAATACAAATTTGTGTCAAACCTTTTAAAAAACTACTAATTGTGTGTGTAAAAAACTACCCATAATGGGTAGTCATAATAGTTGACTATCGATATCTAATACCGCAACCAAGGACAAATATTGTACGGACAGTGTCATATATAGTGTTAAAATAGTAGATACATATATGATATATCATATATGTATATATATTCACAAGAAATGGAGCACCTGTAAATATAAAATAGAAAAAGTAAAATAAGATTGCGACTCTAGAAGCACCTGAAACACCGAACAGTGCTATTTACGTTTTCAAAAACAAGTAAAAGAATCACTCCAAGCTTATGACCTAATTAAACAAAATATTCTCTATTTCAAATTGGAATAAAGCGCGCACACACACATATACACGAATATTTTACGTATATATAATAATAATAATAATAATACACGTACATCATGTATACTACTTTCCAATAGCGCACGACGAAGTTAAAGTTGATTATATAGATGAGAAGAGGCAAAAATTGATAAGTTAATTTGTTGATTAAAAAACAGGATTCGGAGGCGAATACTTTGACACGTCAGCGAAGGAAGACAAAGGCTCTGATGATAAAGAAGACGACAAGAAGGGGTTTTTGCAAGGATATAAAAGTGTGCTCAACTCCAAAAGCACTGAAGAATCTTTGGTAGGTCTCTCTCTCTATATATATCATCTATATATATATATATATGAAATGTGATGATATATATGTGTATTATATTGTAGGCGAACTTGGCAAGGTGGGAGCCAGGTCATGGGCGATTCAGGTTTCGTCATCCATGGAAGCAATACCTGAAAGTTGGAGCTTTATCTCGCCAGTGTGCCTATCGGATTGAAGCCCTTCATGCACATCTTCTCAATGCTTCCCAATTCCAAGTATATATATTATAACAATTTTCAATAATCATATATATATATTCATTTAAATCATGAATTGATCATCATATATATATGGTTTCACTATTAATATTACATATTTTTTTTATCTTTGCAAACATGAAAAGTATATGACATTTTCGGTAAGTCTAGTATGCTAATTTGTTTTGGTTTTCTAGTATTCTAAAAAAAGCCTTAAGAACATATATATATACATACATGGATATATATATATACATGTAAATAAATATAATGTACGTGTCATACATCGGTATTATATTAGTTATAATTTTTCCTACTTTTTAATATGGCATATTTAATTATAGACCTCTCATGTGGATCTAATTGCTAGAATAATTTACTAGAAACAATGTAAATAACATTATTACGCCAATTTTACTAGCAGACATTATTTAAAACCTGAAAATAATATCCATGCAGTAGGGTTTTATTATAAACAAAATAAAATAAATAAAAAACAGGTATAACCGATTACCGAATAGACATTAAAAAGTATCTTTTACCAATGAAATATTGAGTATACAAGTACGCTATTTGGCATTTATCCCGTAAAATACTTCACCGTATTTACCACTTTTTGCCCTTACCATGCAGGCATCGGAAGAAGTCAAAGAACAAATCAGAGAATCATGCACAAAAATCAGTTCGGAAACCGGTAAAGCCATAAAAGAACTAGCGAACGCAGTCAAGAAAATGGCTAAGCCTTCATCCGCAGATCCACACATTGCGTGCGCGCAAGTGGCCGCGAAGTCCCTGCGATCACTACTGAAAACGGGCCTTTGGGAGAAGAACGACAACGTTGACCTTTTGGAAGTCATACCTTCCGTCACTGTCGTTTCGATCCTGCTCGACATTGTTTCGTGCGCTGAGAAGATCGCCGAGTCAGTCCATGATTTCGCCTCGCTTTTGGACCCAAATGTCTCGCAGGAGAAGTCAACGCTGACAAAGCCTGACAACGTTGACCAAAGTCCCAACGCTGACCATGTGGTTGTTACCATCACATCGAATACGGGAGTATAGATATTATAATTAGCATAATATATATATTTTTTGGCCACGTCATTTATTAACAAGGCGGGTGATTATCGAGATATTAATAATATTGATTAACAAATATTGTAAATGGTTTTATCAAGATAAAATTAATATTCACCTTTCGCTTGTGGTACTTGTGCCAAATAATACTCCAATGGCAAAGTTGATTAAATTTAGCATTCTTGCACTAAGAGTAGTGATCATCACACGTCATCTTTTAGCAAATGCTTTGAGTTTCTGAAAAATTGGGGCACCGGTGTGCCCGTAGGAAAACCGCAAACCGCCGTGACTCGCGTGAGTATGCGAGTTAAATAAGCAAACACATCTGTTTTACCAAATACTAAAGGTAACCTGCATGCCGTAGAAAAAACCGTAATCTGCATAAAAAAAATTTATTTAAAAAAAAAAACTCAAAACTCTATTTAATTTTTTAAATATTTAATAAATACAAAAGCCATCGGCACCATATGTTTTGCAGTATACTCATTAACATTGATTTTTAAAAATCTTACAATTTTTTTTTTATCTCTAATGATAACTTGAGATCTCAGGTACACCCAATATTTAGTTTGTAATAGATAATTAAAATGTATTTATTCCAAGATTATAATTTTTGGTTCCTATCAATCCGTGGACGTTCTGAGAGGCTCTAGAAAGACAACCGGAGAGGCGAGCTTAGATAAAACATTCTGATAAAGAAGCGCTCTAACTTTAACAAGTCATATCTTTTGACTCAGGTTTTCGATTTACGAGTACAATGTATCAAAACAAGCTCAAGACGATAGTTATTAAACATGTATCTTTTGAGTTTTGAGTTTTTGTTTATTTTTATGTGAATTTTATATAGCGATCGAAAATACATGTTTATGATTTAGGTTTTTGGATGCACTATATAAGCTTGGGACTTGTAAGAAGGAAAGGATACTTGAAACTGCTACTGCTGCGTAAATCAATTGTTCTTGGATGCCATGATTCTTGTATTCGTGAGCGATCAACAAAAAAAAAAGTTACTCGATCAGTACTCGTGCATCGAATTAAAGATCGGATTTCAAGTTATGTTTCCCCTAAATCCGCACCATCACTTTTTTAGAACCCAACATTTTTTTGAAGCTTTTGATCAATTTTGGCTACCCAATTTCCATCGCGGTTCCTAAATATATTTTTCCATCGCATTAATTATTCTATAAAGAATACAGGCCTTCCGGATCTGATATATCCGTTGTTAATGGTTTCTGAACACAGAATAAAGTTTAAGGGATTTTTTTTTTCACTTTTCTGGGCTACACCTTCAACTTTGAATCCGGAGTCGGTCCGGGTCGATATATAATTACTTGAGCATTGGACAAAAATGTTAGTGTGTATGTTTGTCAAACCTCTAAAAGCTACCACAGTATTTTTGCCATAATTTATTGAAAGCAACTTAATGGTCCCAAGCTAAGGCTCATCAAAAGGGGGACTTTTTCCTTTCGTTTATTTATTTTTTTACCCTTTAATAATGAAGTTTTAGACTTATAATGGAAGGTCTATAAAGCTTCGTGAGTCCACTAGGGTCAATAATCAGCCATGTAGTAGTAGTAGAATCCTTCTTTTTTGACAAAATCAGCGATTTTCTTTTACTTAACACTTGATTAAGACGTCCACTTAATCTTCATTATGATCTCCACTAGTTCATATTTATTATTAATTAAGTCTTCACTTTGTTTATATATATATCTTGATTGCGAAAGGAGAAATATATTACTTTACTGACCCAGCTAAGACTATATATATAATAAGTGTAATATTTTATCTTATGCATGTTACATATATTAATTACATAAAGTGTTCATGCACTTGTACGCAACACCTATTAATTAGTGACGACTTGTTTAGGTTTTCAAGCTCTTAGCCATCTATTGTTTTGATTTATGAAAGCACAACACTAATTAGGATATATATTTATTAAGCGCCAGATATATGCGCATTTAGCTGTATGTTTTAGTTTACATATATATACCTATAAATTTACACACACATATATACACACACACATACATATGCCATGTTAGATATGGACTGCATTATATTTTATTGTCTTCAAAATGATATATATATAGTAAAAACTTTCAACGCAATATATATACCACCACAAATATCAAAATCTTATTTACTTACACCGCAAGCGCGAGAAATGCCCATTTAGCCTAAAACAAATTAAAAACAGAGCATGTTAATACTTGTACAATAACAACTACGTCACACCATAATAATTAATCAAAACGTTTAACCCCTGAACTCCTGAAGCAAGTATGAAAACAATTAATCTAATTTACCAATAAATTCTTATAGAAGTTAAATTAAATGATTAGATTTTGATACGTATACATATACGTATTATATAATTTATATTGTATATGTATATGTATTATATTTCTTGTATATGTACGCGTACGTGAGCTTTGAGTACTTTATAGTTTACGTCGAACAACTGGCCACTGCAATTAGATATTAACATGCATTGGTAATACATGTCGAATTTGGGCAATATATTATGGGCTGCAAACTGCCCAAAATAATAAAGTTATAACTATTTGAAAATCGAATTAGTTATAGGCTATTTATGATATAATATATATGTATTAATATATATATATATACACACACAATGATTAGAATTATTTTGTTAAGTTTCATTCTATTAATATTTAGAATTTTTAGAAAGAAATTACCAATAACTACATATGATTGGAATAATTGTGGTTATGTACTAACGCTTATGTTGAAATTTTCGTAGAACATTTTATTTTAGTATATCTTTTTGGTCAATAAGAACTAAATCAAAGCATTTGCTTGTATATTTTGAGTAAAGGATTCAAGCCCGGACATAAAATTATGAAAGAGAATAATTGCAAAACAATCATAACGGATTCATGGAGTAGAGTAGATCAAATAGAGCTAGTCAGCTCAGTTGGTTCCGTAAAGTCGTTGAGTAGTGCTAGTTCGGAAATATTTTAGTTTCAACCTTAGTTGAAAGCCATACGGTTCGTTCAAGAGCGGTGGGATTGAATTCGCTAGTATATTTAGATAGATAATGTAGTGTCCCGATTGCTCTATCGAATTGACGATTATCCCCACAAACCAACACGAGATTGACGACTTACCTTTTCTTGCCCTTTTGGCTCACGACATTGATGACTGTCACATGTGCACTCGAAGAAAATTAAGAAAAATAATTTGTATTACGTATGATAACAAGATGCAATTTTTTTTGGTAGCCCGTTCCTAGGCATTTTAAATGAAGCGTGCTTAACTCCGATCAATCTCATAATGCATGACATCTTGGGAAGTTTCTCCGAGAACGTGCGAGTAAGAAGAAATTACGTTGTGGGGATTGAGCATGCTCGGGAATATAACACCCGAAAATGGACCCAACATACATATATAAGGTAGATATTTGTGTGGGTGCATTCTATAGCTCACATTGCAAGTAAAGTGGAGATTCATTCAGTGAATGTGCAACCAAAACCAAAAACATAAAAAGTCGCTTTCAGTGGACATGACACGTCATGGTGGTAAAGCATTAATTAAAAGGGAGGTTTCACTTCCAAAAATAGAGGCAAAGGACGACAAGTTGATGACAAAAGCAAGGATTGTAATGAAAGCACAAAATACAAATACAATCAATGAAATGAGTGATGTTGTTGCCTCTCTCAGTCTCTCTTCCACACAACACAAATGGATAGCATTTGTCGTACGAAGGCGTGGTTGTTGAGAATAAATAATGCCTCTTTTGCGGCTTGGCTTGGTGGTGTTTGTCTTCTCTTCCCTTTGGTCCTTTTAGGTGTACTACAACTGCTTCACTTCCACGTTTTGCCCTTTTCTAACGACATAAGATACGCACAAATCCAACACGCAATTAATACAGGGTATTAAACGCAAGCCTTGCTATTTGGCCTTGTTAGTCGGCCAACGCCAATGACTTAATCCCTTGCCCCTTGCGATATTATCACCAATTACTAACGAGTAACAACCAAAGCTGTGGTGACAATTTAATATCAAATATCTTACTTTTTGTTTCTAACATGGAAAATTGATGAAAATTCGGATATCTCAGGCCCATGGTAGTCCAAAATTTGGATATCTTGTTACGACCACTTCTTCATATATTTCGCGTTCGGTTTTTGTCTAAACATAAGACCGCAAAGTTGTAGATCTACACCCTTAGCTTTAAAACGGGAGTTGAATAGTAGCAATTGGACACAAAATAATTGAGTGAATTATGCAAAGAAAACTATGAAACATATGCAGGTTTGGCCGAATATTCAACATATTGTTACTGAAAATTGTGAAATTCGACAATCTTCAGAACCGAGATATCAAAAATCGGAAGAAAAAATTATCAATTAAGAGAATTTATGTCTAAATATGTTATGTGTTATTTTGTCAAAGTGGTAAACTCTGGAGTAGGGGTGCTATTCTTAGCAATTACTGTCATATATGTATGATAGTAAGAGATTCGGTAATTAACACTTTCACATGTTAAATTTTTTAGAGTTGTGTTTTTGTACATCTCTATGCATTACAATATTTAACCATCAAACGATTATCTTTAGAAAAAATTTCAAAAATGGAATACCATATATGTATGTACTAAGTGTTGGATAGATTTATTCAGAAACAACATTTATTGACTAACTGGAGCCTTTACAGTCTCTCTAGCCGTCTGTTGAACATGCCCATAGTCAATTCTGTCGTTATAAACGATGTCAGTTGAATCATACCGTCACCATCAAAACCGAGCTCGATAGGTAAACAAAAGAAACTCGAGAGGTATTAACGACAGATATTGTTTTAGTAGACCTACATAAATAAAAAAACAAAGAAATGAAATACCCAATAAAAATCACAAAGCAAAGTCAGTCTAGTTTAAATTACACCTGAAACCCCATAATTCTATACCCCCCCACATCCACACAACTCCATTTATACACTTCCCATCAGAAACCCACCAACTTCTGGAAGAAAACGAATCAAGGGGAAAAAAAGAAAATCAAACCGGCCTCCGTAAAACCGCAAAACTATTGGCTTAATTTTCCCGGAAGGTCGAGGATCAAAACATTCGGATTCTTACCTAGAAAGCAAACAAATAAACACAGCCGGTTTGAAGTTCTTGAGATGCCCGCTGCGGTAATTTACCAGAGACCCAAACCAGAAGAGGTCAAAGTCAAGTTAGCCGGTGTCAGAGCCGCCCCCGCGAGATTGGACCGGAGTTTGTGTCGGTCACGGCGAGCGGGTTTTCGCGCGCTCTCAACATGTCAGGTCCGAAGGCTGCGGCTCACTGCAAACCAACAGCAGCGGCTATAGGGAAAGAGCCTTCGTTCTCGGCCGCATTGGCGGAGGACGATCCATCTCCACCCTTTGCCGTTTGCTCCAAGAGGTGAACCAGCGACATGAAGATTTCCATCCTCGTCACGTCCCTATTAGCCTGCATTGGGAGTTCGTTGTCATTGGTAATAATAAATAATTAATGAACGTGTCGGGAAACATAGAGATGTGAGCATGGATAGTCCTCAGCCCAAGCACAGATAAGAAGCACAAAAAGATATGTCGTTCGGACTATTTGCAGTAATTAGGATTAATCATTACGTCATTTACGTACTTAGATCATGCAATATCAAGTAATTAAAGAAGACCGTGACTATTTACCTCTATTGCAAAACGAGCCCATATCTTATCTTTCCGAGCTTCCATCACCCCTTTCAAAATTGTCAAACCAAGTCCCCTGATTAAGTCAGCTATTTCTAAGAAGAAACCCCGTTCTTCACAAAGCATCTGAGAGGGAAAGGAATAAAAATCAGAAAAGAGAATAAGAAAGCAACATAGAAACAACTGTGCAATTTTTATAATACAAAATTTTGACAATGTAAAACAGGTCGTACCTCTACGAGCATCTGACGTGGCGCATTCAGATCCTCTACGATGATAGGACAGACCATTGATTGTGAACCAACTTCAAGTGCCCATATTGCCCCTCCCTCAAAGTTGTCCTTTAAAACTAGCCCACCCTCCTTATTAACAATCTGCTTACATAACCAGAAATTGTAAATTGATCAAGCAAGCAATTATTCTCAAATAAAGAGCGTTGCCCTTACAACCAAATAACATATTTAAAAGTACGACCCCCATAAATCATAAAAGTAGATTGTTTTCATTATTCTCTATCTCAATCCACGTGCATAAGCACACAAACCGTAAGCTTATTCGAACGGTCAGCCATGTTATAGAATTTCATTCATGTAACTAAAAGAAATCCAGGCACAACAATACCTTGGATTCTCCTGTTTGCTTGATCTTGTCAGAATGTTTCATGACACTTTGCAAGAACAGCATGTGCTTGATAGTGCGTTCCAGAAGAGCATCGATGCTACACTGAAAAAAAAATAGTAACAATGTCAATAATGGTATCAATATCGGAGAGCAATTATCAGAAATCACGTAAATTGAAATGAATAAATCACCTTTCCCCCATGTGGAACTAGCTCTCGTAACTCTTTGACACGGTCTTGGATCATCTGGCGATCTTTTGGTCTCGGTCTAGGATTCTCTCCGGGTTTAAGCCTTTTGCGATTTGATTTCCCAGTTTCATCAGGCCTCTTAGAATACCCAGTTGAGATGCTATTGTGGTCATGTTTCCCAGAGCTTCCTTGCTCAACCCATGAACTGACGTGAGATCCAAAAGCACTTGTTGTCTGGGAACAGTTTCCCGTGTCGGCAGATTTAAACGAGCTTGATTTTCCCATCACTGCTTTATTCGGAGGATCGGGAAGCTGAAGTTTCTCTCCTCTAATATGATCAGGCAGAGTGACTCTTGCAAATGCCGGTGAGCTGCTGAGCACAGAGGAATTACTGATCTTCGTCAATGTCGTTCCACAAGACACGTTATCGTCTGAACTCTGCTTCGGAGCAAACTGAGCCTTCGATACAACAGCATCCAAAAGATGGTCCGTGCCAATCCCCGAGAACAAACTGTCGTCCGATGTACCTTTTTCTGAATAGAAATTAGAATCCAAAACCTTCATGCCTGGAAATCTTGAAGTATTTTCATGCATAAGCAGTGAATTTTCATCCCGCCGGTTACTGCTGAGCAGCTTGTTTTTAAGTTCCTTCCCGAAAATGTCAAACAAGTCATCTCCAGACGAAGGTTGAGTACATTGATTACCCAAATCAGAAGGGATATGCTCATTTGCATCAAACATCGGAATACTAAGCGTTTGAAACAGCTTACTATCCATTGTTTGTTCACTCTGAGCAAAACCATTTCGGGGTTTCACCTCTTTTGAACATTGAAGATTGGAAAAATATTGTTGGTCTAGCACACGAGAAGCGACCGCCTCAGCTTTAAGAGATTCAGACTTCTGAAGCTCTTTCCCAGCTAGAGAAGGAGCAGAAGCGGAGAGATATACGGCAGGTGCTTCATGTGTGTTTGAAAGAGAATAGCTTTTCATTCCACCATTTGTTTGCCGTCCTTCATGGGATTGAAAGCCAACAGAACTCAAGTTGTGATCATGAGAGATATTTGATACACTTGGTTGATTGTAGATTCTAGAACCAGAAAGGATCCTCGGTTCCAATAACAATTGGCTGCTCTGAGTTGAGTGGGACTGGCTAAAATGACTTGCGTTATTATCTAGTCCGGACCTAACACTGGCATTTGGTGGGATTAGTTCTGCTCCCACAACTACATCTTTTGACTGGCAATGACTACTTTGAGATTTGGCCCCAATGTTCATACCATAACTATGGGAGAGAGTTGAAGCTTGGGACAAGTTGCTTCTTTTATTGTAGCTGTCCGCCATGTAAGAAGGGTTTTCCCTTTTAAGCATTCCAGATGGATCTATAGGTGCCAGCTGTCCAGCAGAAACAGGAATACCAATCGTCTCAATTGGATCCTCTATCGGGTAGTTATCTGATAGAAGCGCACCCGGGATACATCCCAATTGCAGGATCAAACGCCTAACGTCATTAACAAATCCGATGTTCTCCATAATCTGATGAGCAAAACGTAAGAAATAATCACATTTGACAGATAAAGCAATTGTTCAAAAAAAAAAATAACACCCTCAAACAACCAAAAATTAAATTAAATAATTCACATGGAGGAGTAATTCCAGGACAAGAAATTATAATCGGGCTACTTGTAATGGATTAGGAAGAGGAAAAATCCACTACATTGCATAATTCATTCTTTTATCGGTTATGTGTGAAGATTAGAGAACAAATTAACAACTTACATCCAGGGAAGAACCAAGCTGAACAACACCATGAGGAAAAACAGGAATAACAGCAACTGTCTGCATACAGAATTCAAGAAGGGTCACATAAAGAGCATACAATAAAGATAACTTGGATTAACTTAAACAAACGATAAATTAATAACAAACCTGCATTCCAGCTGAAAATTGATGATGCATCTCATTCAAGACCTGAGTCATGCAAACAGTTATTCAAACTTTAATGGCATGAACTACTAGACTTTTATACATTTTCTCGAACAAAAAATAATTGTATCAAAGTGAATGAAGGTTTGGAATTGGATTATCATAAGTTTAGCAAATGAAGCTCTAATACATTCAAGGTTTGGATTATCAGAATTAGATAGACTAACTATACCTCTGGGGGATGAGCAAATGACGAATAGGTGTTCAACAGAATCCACTGATGATTCCCGGTAAACGCCGCTCGCCCAACTATTCTGTAACATGAAGAACAAAAGAGAGGTTACAGAAACCGCAGCCTACAAGCAAAACGGCATTCATGCAAAGCCTATTAATTTGTAGATCCAAAAACCGTACCCTTCCCCCAATATATTAACCTGATTACTGATCATCATTTTACTAACAAGAGCGGATACTCGATCTCCGGCTTGACTTCCTAGCTGGGAAGCGCAAGTTTCCGAAGACATCAGTATTTTCTCCCACTCCCCGAAAGGTATTTCCGCACTCCCAGCGGGCGGAGGAGATTTCGAAGGTTCATAGTGACATTCTTCCCATATTAAAAGCCTGCCAACAAGTCAGTAGTCAATTTGCATTCAAAAGAATCAAAACTAAGCTCAACAGAAAACTGCCCTCTACTGAAAAAGTTGTTGAAAAAGGAATAAATTCAGAATAGTGCAACAACGTTGAAGACAAAATCTTTGGCCAATGGATTGACTGACTTAATGAGTGAGACACAGAGTTGGCTTGTGAAGCTGCTGATAAAGAGATAATACTATTCTCTGGAATCTTCACGACAAAGCAGAAAACACCAAAACATAACATTCCAAAATCAATGGCAATGAGAAATCGGATCATAAAACAAATTCAAGAAAACAGAGAACTCGGTGAGTGAGACCTTAACGTGTCAATAACACATTAGGACCACAAAGATATTGCAAAGCTACCCAGAAAGAACAAGAATCAAAATGACAAAAAACATTTCCAAAAAACGTTTTCTTCATTCCACAGATCCATTCGGTTTTACCAAAGAAAAAAACATGGAAGAAAATGCTCGAACTTGAGCTCAAACGAGTATGACAGTAGCTTATGCTTCAGAGCACAGACCAAGAGCAGAAATGGTGTTCGGAGAAACTCACTTAGGGTTTTGAAAGCCGATCTTCCAGAACACAGCGTAAGACCACTGGTTCGAACCGCAGAGACTCTTGAGCACCTCTTTCAGCAGATTCCCCATGGATTCTCCGATAAGAAGCTGAGATGTAGCTAAATAGAGAGAGACTGGTGCCTGGATAGTGATAGAGAGAGCAAGATTTGAAGCAGCCGATGATGACGCCGGAGAGAGAAACCCGGCGACTAACTCCCACGGCAGGATCCTCTCCCGGCCTGCTTCGTCCTCAAACCGCCGCTCCTCTTCCTCTCCGGATCCAAGTTCACAGCACTTTTCATCAATCTGCGACAAGCCATAAGCTCGAGTTCGCCGAGAAAATGAAGAACAAGACAGAGAGAGTGAACGAGAGAGCTCGAAGCGACGAAGCTCCTCCTACACTATGCCACACTCTTCGAGCTTCAGGACAGCCATGGCGAAGGTGGATCGATGGACTGGATTCTTCTCTCTTCTGGTTCTGGTGTTTGATGGTTCTGGTGGTGAGTCTTCAATGGTGGCTGAGCGAGTTCTCTGTGTGTGGAGTCTGAAAAGAGTGTTGGAGAGTGGTAAAGTGCGGCATTATATGGAGGGGCGGGGTTCGAGAAAGGGCCTGGAATTGGGGGGAAATTACGGGGAAGTGCCACTGACTGAGGGAAGTCAGGTTTTGTCGGTTTGTGGGACTCGGTGGCATGGCTTTTTGGACAGAGATAGTGCGGGTTGCTGTCGCGCTGACGTCATCATTCCGGACACGAGACTGCCCTCGTTTTCTGGGTGTAATTACGCCACTGCCAGAGGCTGCTTCAATTGCTTCAGACAGACGTGACGACATCGTTTTATCATCTCACTTTTTATTTTTATGTCTAACTATTATATAATTGTGACCGGTCCCAGGCATTTCGGGTTTGAGGGCTTTTCAGCTCTAGGTCACTCGGTCCCGGGCCTGCCTGAGCCCAGCCCGAAGTTGGTAGCGAGCTCCCTGGTTTATTTGCACCGAGGCAAGAGAGAGATATCAGTGAGTTTTAGACTTTGTAATCACAATATAGCTATGGTAGTTTGTTTAAGGTGTTATTGGGACAATCTATGGCTCGAGTACTATTCTACATACGTCATTCAAGTTTTTCATAAGAAATCGAGTTTGGTTCCTTGGAAATTACATACTCGTTGGTCCAAATGCATTCGCTATGTCAAAGTCATTAATTTCATACTATCTCATATCTTTCGATAGAGTAATAGACTAGTTGGTGCATTAGATAGTTTTTTGTGCTCATAATTTAGGTAAGTGTTGTGGCCTTCGCACTCGGATTTTTCTTCGTCTTTTATAAATATCTACTCGAGAGAAAACTTTAGGTTTAGATAATTCTAGTCTCCTTTGATTTGGTATGTAAACTTTGATAATTTCATTTATATTATTCGAGCCCCGATCATTCTTGCTTTGTGTTTTTTAGGGGTCGATTTAACTGCGATTCAATTTCAATTAACGAGATATCGGGCTTTCATCTTTTATAAAAATTAAAAAACTTATGGTATTTTGTTGAAAGTGGATGGTTTTAAAAAATATAACGTTAGAAGACATATTAGTTATTTTACTCTAAAATAAGTAAATAATTTTTTGTTATATAGCGATAATTATTTGCAAGAATATGTTATCTTAGTTAAAAGAATTCCTAACTTATATCCGTAACTAACAAAGTATAACTATAAAGTATAAACAAATGCACGTGGTCAAACGATCAAATGCATAAGTCGACTATAGAGGAAAGAAAAAAGTGTCACGTGTAGAATGAAGATTTCCATGAAGAAGCTTATCACTTAAAAATATAATTTAAGTAGAGAATAATTGATCTTTGTTTTATTATGTTCGGTAGTCTATCACATTCACATTTTACATTTTATTTTATTAATCAATAAATAAATAAAAAAGAAAGAAAGAAATTGTAATTATACATGAAAAGACGAGCGCCATTTATTTATTTATTTTTATTTTGGTGGGGCTCTAGTTGGAAACACATGTGAGATGTGCTTTTTGTGCTTTATTTTATTTGTTAATTATATGATTTCTCATAGGCTTACAGTTTTGTAATATTGTAGAGCTAACTTTATTGTATTTTTAATTTCGGGAATTGGGTAAAGATTTCTGTTCAAACCTATCCTTGGACAAATACGATTTTAATAAAAAAAAATTAAAAAAAATAATACAGTTTATCTTTTAGTCTTTAGGTTTAGCTCTTCGATGCATCGATTTATTATTTAATCTTTAATCGTCTAATTTACTCAATAAGAAAATAAAAAACAAAAAGGAATATTAGATTGCTTTTCTTATTCACTTCACTTTCCCCTATGATTTGGAGTTGGTTTTACACAATGTATTTTTAGTCATTTTAGACTATATTGTATTTTATATTTGGCATACAGTATATAATGTTTATTTAGTATTTTATCTTTATATCACCTATTTTAATCTTCGGATTAATAGTATTCTTGAAGGTCATATCAGGGTTTCAAAACTTATTAAATACGGTAAAATTTAAACGGTACAATTGATTGTCGATTTTTAAAATTTTACGATTTTTTTTATTACATACGGCACTCATCACTGAGCTAGTTGGACCACTGGGTGGCTCTCACTTTCCAAAGTCTAAAAGTAAAACCTTGAGACATAAGCATAAATCCACATTCAAAAAGTTACAAGAAAAAAAAATAACTATGATAATTAATTTTGCGTTAAAAGTGTCGAGTTAAACATATTTTGGAACACCAAAATCCAATTAAAAATATGATGAAATTTATGTAAAAACAGATATACAAAATGAAGTTGAGTATAATTATTTTTCAAAATCAGAGTAAGGTAAAAATAGATAGTGAATATTGTTCACAAATATTTGTTATTTTTTCAAACAAAAAATTAATTTGACTATTAAAAACCTGGATTATTTATATTGTATTTTAATTAAACAGATCTTCCTTAATACATAATTAGATATTTTATTCATTTTCATGTCTAAAATTTGTAATTACATCATTGTGCCTTCTCTTTATTGTGGAATTTATATTTTTTTTTTTTTTCAGACGACGACGTAAACAAATTAATTAGGCCCAGTACTACAATTCTATCAGAGGCCCATAACAATATTGGCCTATTGGGTAAGCTTATCATCGCTGACCTCTCTAAGACTAATACATCTAAATCAAATATATTTCCGCTATATATACCTAATTTTTAATTAGTGCGTCAACATGTTTCTAATCTATTTGTTAGCATTAATAGTGTGGCATTGCGTTAAGGTCCAACTCCATCCATTCGCATCTACGATTAAATTAGAGAAGTACGCAATGGCGGATTCATGTTTTCACAAAAAGGGAGCCGTTTTTTTTTTTTTTTTTCGTTAAATTCACAAAATATGAACATTATCATTACAAATCTCAAAATGTTACTTTTCTAGTAACATAACAATATTTTCATCACAAAATCCCGAATTATGTACTTCAAACGTATTTAATATTATTTAAACTACGACATTTTCTTGTTCTTATGTCATTAAATTAAAAAAACATGTACATTGTCATTTCAAAATCTTAACATTCTAGATTTCCTGTTTTTACAAACAAAATATTAGAGTTTAACATCATTCAAGTACCAATAAAACAAACACAAAAAAGAAGAAGTAAGAAGCTAATATAAAAAAAAAACTAACTTAAACAACAATGATTTCATACTGAGAGGATTTTAAGCAATTTCATTGAGAGTAAAATGCATAACTATCTCTTTCTCAATATATACAAGGAGATTGTCACACACAAATTCATCTTCCATCCTATTGCGATTGCGATGTGCAGTCTTGATAATACGCATAGAAGAAT
Source organism: Parietaria judaica (assembly GCA_954871525.1). Classification (NCBI taxonomy): domain Eukaryota; kingdom Viridiplantae; phylum Streptophyta; class Magnoliopsida; order Rosales; family Urticaceae; genus Parietaria; species Parietaria judaica. The sequence continues at coordinate 20,235,710 of OX940862.1, read as the reverse complement.
GAAAAAGAAAAATGTTGTATCAATAGGAATAAGGAGCGTCAATATAAGAGTTATCTCACTTTATACAATTAATTTCATCCAATGACGCAGATGGAAAAGTGTAAACACACTCTGTAAAATTTGAGTGTTGTTGATAATAATCAAACCCAAAAATCCGACCATAATCGTAGCATTTCGTAAGCTTCAAATTGTTTGGTAGAATTTTTGCACGAGCATGCAGATGTCATCGATTCTAAATGTCTTTCGCATTTCTCTGGGATCTAAAGTTGTACTCAGACGAATTAAATCCATGGTATAATCATTGAATCTGCAATCCATTTCTTCCCGTTGACAATCTATTGCTACAAAGAAAAAATAAAGTTTGTAAAAATGCTCCATAGTATCATGATCATCATTTTCTAAACGACGAGGTTGTCCTCTTTTAGAAAACATATTTGGAATTGTCCAATCGAGAAATTCTAAAGATATTTTTTTCGCTAAAGTAAAGCACATTTCAAATTATCAACTCGTAAGTGGCGATATAACTTTTCATCAAACTGTAAAATGACTTCAAATGAGAACTCCAATTAGTATCACTAGATTGCGGTAAAGAACCTATTTGATTTAGAACACTTCCACTATCTAACTCTCTGAGACTATATAGAAACTCGATATATGAAGCAAGAGCCGCCTTTAGTTGGTCATTTCGCATAGAGGATGCACTTGTAACATTGATGATGAAACCTAAGTTGTTACAAAAGTGCTAGACATGTCTAACGTCCTTAGATGCACCAACTAATGTCAATTGCAAACGACGAGCACAAAAATGATTATGCTAAGCATCTAGACATGCAATTGACACGAATGCTTGCAAACCGTTAAATGACATCGAAGCAATGCATGGGCTTTGACGAAGCTTTTTGTTCGTGGGCTTTGCCTTTCGCCATTTTCTCAGTGGGCCTCATTTTAATGTCCAAGCCCAATTAAATATTTGTGGATAAATATTTGTTTATTTATCCGACTTTGGTCTTATTAATTTGGACTGTAAATTTAATTAACATGACACATTGTTTCTTAATTGAGACGAATTTGCACATCAACAATAATTAAAACTCTATACTAATATTCTGTTTGCAAAGTACCAGACTTCTTAAATCATAAACATAGTAAATTTGGTAAATCTCCTAAATATCTACAAAATTAGTAAATTTGTGAGAAAGCGAGTACATAATCATAAATCCTTAAAACAATATTATTCATAACCCATTTTAATTTAAAAAATAAATCTAAATAAGAAGAATAAAACTTGTGGTATTTATGACACCAATCACGATATGCGTTGAAAATCTTCAATTTTGGCTGGAAAGAAGCCTCTTATCCGTGTAAAACTTGCGAGAAGATATAGAATATGATAAGAGGGCGACAAGAAGGCAAGGATAACTAATCAAACAAGCTTGACCTAATGGTAATTTCACTACACCTCCATTCAGTAAGTCAATTGTTCAAATCTTATGGGACTCAAATGAATGTCCCATTTACATATGTAAACTTTGCCAATAATATCACATGTTCTTACATTGAATATATCTAATAATACGATAGTGCATTGTAAACTTGACTGATAGTGCAACCCCATTAAAAAAAAAAACAAAGATAACTATTTGTCTAAAGATTACTCGAAGATAAGGTATGAATACTCCCCCGTTTATGTTTGAAAATTTTAGAAGAAGTACCTCATTTATCTTTTTTTACACTAAAAAAATTGACAGCATTCGATTTATTCACCTATTGATCGGTCTATTACTAAATGATAAATATAAACAATAATGATTATAGAAGTTACATTATCATTAACTTAAAAAAAATGATTACTCGTCGATAACCAACGAAATACTCTCGAATTTCGATTACTCGTAATATAGCATTAGTGATGTCTAATAATATTAATTCATCGACATTACAAATGATTAAATTCCGATGGAAAGATTATAAAACTAAAAAGATTTGCCAAAGTAAGCTCGCGTAGACACGTACTTAATGAAGACAAAAAAGAAAGTATCAGTTAAATCGCCACGTGTCTCGATCAGGGTGCTTCGATCGCCAAATATTTTTCCCGCCTTCGCCGGACTCGAGCCCCTTATCCAAAACAGTTAAGTAAGCACCCCGGACGCAACCCCCTCTCCTCAAATCCACCTGACCCAAGTCGCGTGGCGTCCGTGACCCCTCACGCGCAGGCGTCGAATAAATCTCGTATATCTCGTCTCTCTCGCCCTTGGCTAGTTTTCGCGTCCCATTGGATTCCTGAGAGAGCGGGAAGGTGGAAGCTCCAAAACAATGGCGTCGTCGGTGGAGAACAGGGACGACAAGCCGTCAGGCGAAGAGCTCGCACTCTCAGCTCCCGAAGGCTGGAAGAAGATGGTTCGGTTTTCCTTTCTCTAATTTCTGCTCCGATTTTGTTGATTCTCTGTTCGCGTTTTTGGAATTTGTGATCTTCGCTATTCAATTTCTGCTCGGTGCTTTTCCTGGTTGGAATTTCTCGTCTGAGCTACGAGTTTGCGCTTCGAGATCGAATTAGTCGGTGAATGATTTGGTGCTTCTCAATGTCGGTCGATTAGGTTTGGGGATTCTGCTCTGAATTGGTTGTTTCTCGGATCGCGATTGTTTTACTTTAGAGAGCTTGCTCTTCCGTTTGGGTTTTCAGGTGTTTTTTGATCACTTGTTGGTATCATCAACACCTAAAGGAGGAGTCGGCGTTGACTTATTTGGCTGGTTTGACGCTTTAAGATCAAATTAGCTCTGGTGTCTGGTAGTTGTGAAATTACTTGTTATGTTGTGAATCATTAGCAGAGCTTCTACAATTGTACCTAAGTGCTTCGTAGTTTGACATTTCATCGTGGAATTGTCTTGAAATTCTTCCAGAGAGATGTTGATGTTGATTTTGTACTGTGATTCGGAGCTGTAACGTTTGGCTTCATGCCGTTTTCTGTCGGATTCTGAAACAACATTGAAATGAAATATAAATAAAAAACTTTAGCATCCCTTACGTCTCTTCCATTTGCTGAATTAATCATACACTTAGATTGCTACACCTACATGTGTATCTGGGTTGTGTTTCTGTCCACCAATTGGGTTCTTAAAGATAATCTGTAAAACCTCTTACCATTATCTCTGTTCGGAGATTCGATAGTTAGTTAATGGGTTTCCTAATGTAGTTGTAACCGGTAAGGAGTGAACAGTTTTAGGTGGTTATTGCTATAGGACTTCTGTAACCTGGTAGCCGCAGTACTAGATCGATTGTTAAAGTTGGTCAGCTGAAACTGGAAACAGTTTCCTGTAACCCAATATGAGTTTAAGGGCTTGTTGACAAGGCCGTTAGATAGATAGAATAACTTCGCCTTATATTGGTACTTCATCAGCTCCGAGTCAGAGTCGTTGCTAAATCCGTTGCTTTGTTGCTTTCCCATTTTCTTAGTAAGCATGAGCTGCCCAAAAGGTCAATTATCATATTATATAGTTTCTAGAGTAAGGGGCCATTTCTTACTGGGCTTGGATGGCTCATCTGTTAAATCTACCCTCTATTTATATTGGAGTTTTGATCTCCTGGTAAGATCAAGAATTTGTTTACTTAAGCTGCTACTGTTCTTCAGATCGTACAGAAGAAGACGAAGACGCCTACCAAGGGTGTTGTAGTATTTGTGTCACCTACCGGAGAAGAGATCAAATCAAAGTACCAACTGGATCGATACCTCAAATCTCACCCTGGAGGTCCCTCTAGCTCCGAATTTGATTGGAGCGCAGGTTTTTCTTCTCTCTCTTTGTGGTGTGTGCTTTTTCCTTGCTGAGCAAGAATCTGTACCGAGTTTAATTTTTTTATTGTTACAGGTGAATCTCCGAGGCGTTCTAGAAGGTTAAGCGAGAAGGTAAAAGCAGTCGACGAACCAGAGAGCGAGCCTCCCAAGAAAAAACAGAACAAATCTAGCTCGAAGAAGTTGGCGGATGATGACGAAGGAGAAGATAATGATGTTGCTGAGGAAGAACCTAAAAAAGAGGGTGAAGATGTGGACATGAAAGATGCTGAGGCTCTGGACATGGCAGAAGCCGAAAACCCGGATTCTGAAAATCCTCCAGAAGAGGGAAACAAGAAAGCCGAGGAGGGAGTTAAAAACGAGGCATCTTATGAGAATGCTGGGGAGAAAACGGTTTCTGATGAGAAAGTTGAAATCGAGGCCGGTGAGCTAGAAAAGAACGATGAGAAAGCTGAGGAGAAAACAATCTCGAGCACCGCTCTTGACGAGAAAGTTGAAGACAAGGCGCCGCCGTGCGAGGTCAGTGATTCAAAGGGAGGACCAGAACACAACGAGCCAGTGAAGGAAATTGAGAATGTCGACGAGAAGACGATCTCAAGCACCGAGCCCAACGAGAAACTTGAAAACGAGGCATCTTACGAGGACGGTGGTTTGAAGGAAGAAACAAAAACCGACGAGCCAGAAGGCAATAAGGATGAAGAAACTAAAGAAGGGTCTTGTCCCACCGATAGTACGCCAACGAGCACTGAAGAGAAGACGTCGCAGCCCGAGCCCAAGGCACCGGAAGTTAGTTGTTGAGAGTGTTGATGTTAATTAGATTTGTATCTCCCCTTTTGACTAGGTTTATATCACCGTCTAGGTTATCTCACTCACACTGAATATTTGCTGTTAGAGTACAGGCCCCCGGTTTAGAAGGGTGCTTTATCGACTCCGGCCTCGTTATTTGCGTGATCCGCATTTACAAGAAAACGCTCTAATTTACGACGCTCAATTCTTTTGTACTTTCTGTTTTTAACCCACATTCTCGAGAATTTCACTGCTTATATGAATAATTAACTTTAAAATTCCCCAATTCCGTTTTCTCTTCAAACTTGGTTTGCGTTTATTAAGCGACTTGTTGTGAATGGCATTCACCGTATTCAGAATCGAAATTATAAAAATTTCTATGGAATATTGATCAATAAATATGAAATTTATTTCACAATCATAAGAAAATTAAATTGATGATGAATAGTCTAGAAATCTAGAAAAAGTTGCTTTGTACAGAATCATTAAATCCAACTCTAAAATGACCTAAAAAGTTGAAAACATTAATCAATAAATGTGAAATTCTTTACACAAAAATGATGCTAGTAAAAGTTTCCTTGTTGAACACAAATCATAGTATGACTGACATGTGAGTGTATTTAATTTTTACAGTTTACATCCATTTTTCAAAATATTTGCAATAAAATACCACAAAATATCTATTATATGCAACATATTTCAAATTTCATTTTATCATTACAAAAGTTTCAAAAATTCAAGAAATATCACCGTAAGTTTCAAATTTATTTTTATCGTGATAAATATTTTAAAAACCATCAAAATTATGTTCTGGTTTCCTAAAACATTTTCTGGGACAAAATAAAATTTGTAATATGCCGTGTACAATTTTTTTTTTTTTGTGTGTGGTTTTTGTGATATTTTGCACAAATACCCGTTCAGTTTTCAATTTATTTCCAGATTTAAAATGAAGTACAATATAATAATTTTTATAATAAAAATAAAACAAAACGTCTCCCGAAAGCGTTTTTTTTAATATATATATATATATTAAATTTGGTATTCGGTAGTATCAACATATATTGTTTTCTAGTAAAAATTCACTACATGACTATTTTTGTGGAAGCCTTGTAAATAACAAACATGTCTGAATGAAGGAAAGGTCTCGACAAAGAAGGAGAGGTAAGCTAAGTAAGTTACTAGGCAGAGGCCAAGGAGCCAACTTTGATCTTGAATTTGAAAGTGAAGCAGCTCAATTCTTTACTATCTCCCTCCATTCTCATTTTCAGTGTGTATGACCCCTGCAAATTATATATAATCACAACCCAAATACTGTTAACACCCTCATGGCCTCGGTCTCGCTTGAAACTTGAAACAGGCGCGTCGCCAAATCTTCACCGAGCCTAATCTCCCCTCTTATTGGCCAACTCTTTCATTCTCAAAGTTTCTTAAATATACTAAAAATTACAATTTGACCCATATAACATTATTAATTATACTCTAGTTATTTCATGTCACGAATGTACGCACAAAACGCTATCTCTCTCCTCGCCTGAGCGAAGGCGAGATTAGCGTTTTGTGTTCACATGTTGGATAACCGAGTTGCAGAATAATTCTAAAGAGCATTAGAAAGGCCCACACGTTGGGCTCTGCCCTCTCCTTACACGGCCTAATTTCGAGCCTCGTGTTACGTTTCCGTCTCAGCAAGTCTAATCAAAGAATGGCTACGTATCAATTACTTAGTTTGATCTGATAAGTTAAGGATAATTTATAGTCATAGACTCATGGTTCCCTTGCGCATCTAACTCGGACCTTTGTTCCTACGTCAGAGCTGATTATTAAGGTCGTAATCGTTGTTAAAGCATTAAGAATTATTAGTCTTCTGTTGCGGAACTTACGGGTGGAGTGAAAACAGGTAAAGTTTGGGTGTGAGAGAGCACAAAGTTTCCGGGTGCAATAGGAAGAGAGGCCTCCTCGCTGAGGTCGTGAGTTTCACTGTGGACGTGAATTCCAAACAAAGAGACCTCTATCACAATCTTGCCTCCAGAAATGGCTTTCCCTGTAAGAAAGAACACGGAACATGTCAATAAAACTAGCTCAAGATGTTGAGCTTTTGAATTTTGTTTCCTTGAGATACAAGGTTCAAGCCCTCTTGGCACAAAAAATAATGCGAAATACACAGGTATGAGTTTAGGGAAACTCCGTTGACTTCTTTGTAATTGTAATAGGTCCCGAACACAAAATATAACCGACACACACGTAACAACACCATTCATCGAAGAGATGACTTTCCAATAATATTATTGAATATGAAACCGATTCCTTCGAGAACACAACTAAAGCTCTACCACAAGATATCTTGAGTCAATTCAATAAACAAAACATAAAATGGCGCAATCCCTAGGCGGCACTAAGTTGGAGAGTAGAGCTTCCTAAAATTTCCCTTATTCTCATTTACCAAATATAACACCTAACATAACAATTTAAAGCAAGCAAAATTCAGTATGTCAAAACCCTCCCTCATGTACGACGAACAATTTTTATTTTATTCTCCTATGTTTGATTTTTTGAGACATTTTAGCCTTTTTAGATGTTTAATTTATTTTTTAGACTTCTATGCTACTTTGGACACTTATGCTATAATTGAGAAATATATGATATTGTATGTTATGTTATACTATATTATTTTTTAAACCATTTACGTTTAATATTAGGGAATTGAGGCTTACGCCTTGAGGCACAGGGAAAAAGCCTCAAGGCTCAAACAAGCCTTCTTAAACCTAGGTCAAAACAAGACACCGTAGCACAAGCTACGAGCAACATCAACGTCGTGTACGACATTTTTATTAATGCTTGACGAAATGCTCAAAGGCGTTCCCTTTTCGTACCTTAGAAAACTGAATCACCAAAGTCTGAATAATATGTTAATTCGAGCTAATGAATCACGAGGATGATCATAGAAGCAAATAGATGAAATTCATTGAATATTTAACCTGTTGAAGCCGAGATATTGAAGGTAGCTGGCTGACCACTCACCACAGGGTCAGGAAATATCTCAACACTCTTCACCTTCACTGCATAATTACCCTTCTTATCTGCAAAAGGGTAGGATTTCTTGAGCAAATATGACCGTATCCGAACACAATTCCGACACAAGCAATTCGGCCGTCGGGAATCCACCAAACAAAAGTGATGAATCCACAAGGTCGAACATGCTCCTATGACGCTAGCTAAGCAAGACACGACAAAGCATAAAGACTCCGACGGTTAGGTGTTGGCTCCTAAAGCAAATACTAAGTTACCCTTAATGACTTGGCTGCCCGAAATACCCTTAGTGACAAGACTTAATGACCGTCTTGCCTTTTCTCCAACGTAAGTGACCATGGATCTATAAAATACTTAATAGAGATTCATCTTTGCAAACGTAGGAATATTACTGACTAATTACAATTTGTGAAAATGGCTTCAAGTCTAGGCATTTACTCAATTGGGTGTCCAAAATAATCCAATTTCTCAGACATTTTTAACTCTATGGAGTTTAAGAAGATTACCCAACAAAGCAGAAGCAAAATGGCAATAATTAAACCCAGAAAAATAAGTTTGTCTATGCTCATTTTCATAGATCCAAGTATGTAAACATGCATGTGCTACTTTGCACCATTGCCACTTTCAATATGAAATATATAATGAGTAGCGACCAATAAATAAATAAAAAACAAACAAACACATTGATATATATATATATAAATTTATTCATATTACATTCAAATTCAGGTATATCAATGATTAATCTCCAGTTTGTGAGAGAATTTTCACCATATTTTTTAGGAGCATCCAAGAAAACAGAAGCCATTTCTGTGCTTTATATTCAATCCTTTTTCTGGTGTTTCTCAGCTAAAGAAATATGAACATGCATGCTATTTTCAATATGAAATAGATTATGAATAATGAATGACCCACAAAAAAATATCAAAACCAAATAACCCATCTACAAACCGCAATATTGAACATCGGCAAATGAATTGGGTGATTATCTCTCGCAATTACCCAGAGACAGAGAAGGGTTTTCAAGTACCGCAATATTGAACATCGGCAGATTGAGCGCGAGGAAGAAGACGAAGAAAGCAGAGCAGAGCAACAATGGCGAGCTTCCTCAAAGCCATGATCTTTGCTATTATTCAAGGCCAGAATTACTCATAAATAAATGATTGGGTACTACTAGTATAGTATGGTAGAGTACAAGGAAATTGGGACTTGGAAAATGATCCACAACACTTGTCAAGCGAAGTTGTCGTGTTGTTTGTTGGGCTCGCCCACGTCCCACGTAAGCTGCCAAACGACCACCTTCTTTCTTATTATATGTCGTTAGCTTGGCTATATGTCGCATTACATCTACACATTTCGTTATGCATGTCGTTGTGTACTTATGTTTGGCTATTTCAAGTCCAATCCTGGGCATCGAGTGAGCCTTCAAGGCTTGAGGCCTGACCCGACCCGACCCGCTCGAGCCTCAAGCCCACAGGCCTGAAGTCGTTGCGGGCGCGCTGGTCCGAGAACGAGCGGTAGCTCGGCCCCGGCTGCCACCTGCGGAACTACCTTTTGGGGTTGGAAAATCCCCTCCCTATTTTTTATTTATCTCTTTTAGTACTATTTTTTTTTTAAAAAAATTATAAATTAATGTTCATTTTTTAAACTAAAAATTTAAACCAGCTCTCTCAAAGTTTAAATCTCTAGTGAATTAAGCTTAAAAATTTCGTTCGACATGCCACGTGGCAGTCGAATTACATGACATGCTAAGTGATGGTCAAGTAAATGTCACTTGGCATCGATTTACAAATTCAGAATATTGAAACTTTCCTCTGAAAAAAAAAAATTAAATATTAATTTATCAGTCATTTGAAATATTACATGTACTTATGCTGCAAAAATTCTAGAAGAACTCTATGGATGACACGTGGCGTTGACTAACGGTTGTGAATGAAAAAATAACATAAGTGGATTGAGAAGACAAAACAAGAATTTTAAAATTTTCACCGTAAAAATAAAAGAACTTAATGTCAATTTCATGGAGACTTTAAATACTTATGCCGTTAACTAAGCAAATTTGGCTTAGTGGTCACGAGTTCAATCTCTATAAAACTCAAATGAGTACCTCTTTACAAATGTAAACTTGATAATAGTGTAATCTATATTCAGGGTTGCATTGTAACTTTGATCGATAAAAGAAATATACCTATCTATGTCAGTTATTTTTTCTTAATTAAATTCAAGGATGAGCATGCAAAGGAATCTTGAAGAGAGCATTATTAGAGTATAATATTCCTTGCCGTCCAATCCAGCATTCAAGAAAGCTCCACCACACTCCGAAAGCACCTTGCTTTCCAAATCCCCATTTTACCCCTCTCACACAAGCGAGTAATAAATGCCACTCTCATAAGAACCCCCAATTTCCACTCTCTCTCGGATCAAGATGTCACTCTGAAACCCCAATCAATCCCTAACCCTAGCCCTCCAAGACCTTCTCCACCTCGTCAATGGCGGACCCCGCAAGGCCACCAGTCACCGGCTACCCCGCGCCTACCCAATCCAACTCCGCCTACTACGCCCATTCCGGCGCCGCCGCCGCCAACGGCTACCCCTACCCCGCCGCCGTGGCGCCTCCGCCGCAGCAGAACTACGCCTACGCCTACCACTACGACCCCGCCTCGCGCGCCGCCTTCCTCCGCCGCATGATCGCGGTCATGATCGCCTTCTTCATCGTCTCCGCCTCCGTCATCTTCATCATCTGGCTTGTCCTCCGCCCCCGCCTCCCCAAATTCTCCGTCGACGCCGTCTCGGTGTCGAATCTCAACCTCTCGTCTCCCGTGCCGCCGGCCACGCAGTCCGCCATGTCTGGCGACTGGTCCGTCGGGTTTTCGGTCTACAATCCGAACAAGAAGATGTCGATCGCCTTTGACGACATCTCCGCCGAGCTCGTCTACCACTCCGCCTTCCTCTCAGAGACCCGCGTCCCGCCGTTCGAGCAGGACACCAAAGACCGGACAACCGTGAACGCCACCTTCTCGGCAAAGAACTCGTACGTCGAGAACTGGGTCGTCTCTGGCATCAACGGCGATCGGGGCAAAGGGACCGTGAGCTTCGACTTTAGGATTTGGGCTCGGGTCGGGTTCCGCAGCGGCGGGTGGAGGCTGAGGAGGAGGCTGCTCCGTGTGCACTGCGAGAATGTAGGCGTCAAAATGTCTGCAGGATCGGGTTCGGGGAAGCTCATCGGCGGCCCGAGGGAATGCCGGGTCGGTGTCTGAATCGAACTGAAGTGAGTAAATTCCCGTCAAGAGAGATTATTTGTTGGTATTTGTTCCGATTTTGGTTCGCTGTGTTCCCTTTTTCCCCACTTTTAGAACTGGGAATGTGATGGTAGTGTTAGAAGTTAGAACTAAGTAGATGTAAATGGCTGTACAGATTAAAGTCGCCGATTTTAAAGTTGGGAGATTTTGGCTTTGAATGCTTTTTTCTAAGCTGTTGAATGATTCGTGTTTTTCTATTGGATCATCTTGGTTTGTTCGATATCAAATGCAATGTTGTTAGGAATAATTATGGTCAACCAGAGCTTTGTGTATTATGTTTTAGGATTGTTTATCGTGAAAAGTAGTGAAAAATCGTTTACAAATAGTTTAGATTCACTCAAAAGAGGGAGATTGAGCTTTGTGAAAATTTGATGGAGGTTATAAGAAGCATGATGTAAGACTAGAATTTATCATAACTTAGATAACTAGTATTTTGACATATATTGCTTTATATCCAAGGCACGGGATCTCATGCACCGCCCTAACCTAGATTTGATGGAGGCAAGGTTTTCAAAATTGGTCGAGGCGTTAAGGTTGCGCCTCAATGCGTACACCCCTAGAGGGAAATTTTGTTCGTACCTTGGGGCGAACATGCCCTGAAGCGCATGCTTTGTGCTATAGAAATTAGAAATGCCAGACTCAATGAAGACTCTTATCGAGCCTTGGTCCGGAGCACTTATAAAGATGGAGTTATATATGTTCAGTAGTGCCTTCTGTTCAGCTTGGCCGTCAGGCATTTTTGCCCTGAGGCCATGAGGCGTACAAATTAATCTCAAGGATGCCCATATTTACATATTTTCCTTTTGTTGTGACACGGTAACCTGCATAGTAATTCGCTGATTGTTCGCTTTAGTTTGATAGAAGATATAATTTGTTTTAGGATAGGGTTACATTTGCTTAAATTGCTTTATTCCGTATTGTAGTCCAACAGTAGGCAGTTTTGGTCGTCTTTCCTATGAAACTCGAAGGAATTGACGCAGGTCTGCAAAAGCGGTGGACCATGTGGTCTAATCCGTGCAAAGCTAAGAACCTTACCAGGGGTACCTCGAATCCGCTTGATTGAGAGGGGTACCTTTGGGAGTGCGGACACGTGTGATGCTTGGTTTGTCGATAGCTCGTGTCGTAAGTTGTCGGGTTAAATACCGTTAAGTTAGGACCTCTGAGGAGGATGACGTCAAGTCATCATCCCCCTTATGCCCTCGACGTCACACGCGCTAGAGAGGGTCGCGAGAAAACCCACAAGACTTTACTAGTAAACTGGTTGGGTCACACTTCAAGGATGATTTTTTCCCTTTTTCTCTCTTCTCCCTTCCTCGCCTCATTCTTTCTTCTCTTATTTCTTCCAAGCTCACCTCAGACTTGAAGCCCGATCTCGATTCTAACTAACTTCCCGGCTTCCCTGATCTCTCGACTGCAGCTCTCTGCCTTTCCACGCCGTACTCTGCTGCGTCCATATCGACAGGCACCATGACATTGGCGAAGGAAGAACGACGAGTTGTCCACTTTCTTTGCTGGAAAAGTTTTCAACGGCTAGTGCTTTTTTTTATATAGCAGTAGTTTAAAAGGTGGCTTCGTTCTTGCGTTCTGGTTCGGATGCCATTGATGGAAATAGATACAACTCTTAAAAATAAAAATGAAAAAAACTGTGTAATATATACATTGTATGCTGTTTGATTTGGGAATTGTATATCAAGAACATAATTGTTTTCTTATGATTTATTTATATGTTAATAGATAGATAGAAGACCAACGCTTGCCCAAAGATATTTATAATGACCGTTACATTTATATTTTACGTCAAATCTATAATTGCAAATTGATCGAAAATTGTGATAAATTTGTATTTTTTTTTTAACAAAGATTTTTCATTTATGTAAATATATTAGGTATTTATTTATTTTTAAGTCCTTCAAATCTCAATTAAAAACTAAAATTTATACTATAATATCATACCTATATTTTATATAAATATATTTAATATTGTTTATGTTGGAAAAATCACATTTCTTTGAAAATAAAAATAAAAATCTATACCAAAGAAAATAACTGCAAAAATTTATTTTAAGAAAAACACAAAAACATTTAATAAAGAGATCTGAAAGCCGGTTGAGTTGACTGTCAAAATAACTTGGTTTTCTTTCTTTCTTTCATATTAAATTAGTAACAATTTGTCATGGCGTACACTAAATACTAAATAGATGAAGAACAGAGATTACTTTATTAAATTTGATGATTTTAATCCAAATTGTTAGTCTACTATTATTTTTATCAACTACTATTGCTTTATCGTTTATTGTTATTTGTTAGATTTCTTTATTTGTACTATTTTTAATTATAATATCATTTTTATAAAGTACATATGTCAAAAGTATTCACACTTATTATATGTTACCATCCATTATTGATCAAAAGATTAATTTGCTTTTGTATAGTTTAAATTGATTCAGTTTCTTATATAATTCTGTCGTTTCCCTTAAATCTTGTCCGTTAATGTTCTAGTTGTAAGTATCACTTACACTATCAATTTTAATGGAGCTCTTTTCTGTGGGAATAAACCGAAATAACATAGTGCAGCTCATGAATATATAAGAATAAAATCAATAATATATAGCTTAAAAAGAAAAAAAATAAAGTCAAATGATTTTGAGCAAAAATGCAGTTTCAATTATGCCCACAATTATACTTTCAATCTGTACGTGTTTTCCATCTTGTTATACAAATCTTTTATCAATATAATATATCATTGATCATTACTTACCTTACATTCCATATATTAATTTTTATACTAGCATATTTCTTTTTATGATCAAATAACAATTTTAAGAACCAAATATATATGATTTAATCTAAGCCTCTTTGAGAAATACTATAGTCAATAATGATGAGGAAAATTAATTACTAAAAATTATTAATATCAAATATACTAAATGTAGTATATCCAATATTCATAAATTATTCTCCTAAAAAAAATATGAGCAATTATTCATTTTTACATATTCGGTTGTGCGAAAAATAAATACAATCCAGGTCCGGCTCCGTAACGCCTGTCTAAATACTATTTCTCTCGTTTATTCAAATAGCTAATTGACATTTGATTATTTGATATATAATATACCGTACGTTAAATATCCTTTACTTATAATCGATCGTCCCTCGTGCATGTTTATAATTTCATGTCTTTTTCTTTGGGATGATTATTCCTTTGTTCTTATAAGTCCAAAGCAACAAAGCATTTTACTTTTCTCATTGTTTGATATATATACTTTCATTCGATCGGCTTTATTCAGGTTAATTCATCTCTTATGTGTCAAAAAAGGAATAGTATATTCGTATCTATATAAACCCAAGAATCTAATAAGGGATCTTCTTAACTGTGTCTGATATTACTACAAAATTCTGAATTAGTTGTCAGATGGAGAGGAATATCCTTAGCTTGTGTGGTTTGATAAGCTCTATAAGAGAACAATCAGAACTGAATATTATATATATAGAATATAGATGAATATGCAGAAATTCATAAACATAGGTCAATCACTGAGAAAGTAACCCTAAATGACAGTTATTGTATAATGCAAAGAAATGTATACGTAAATGTTTTTTTTTTTTAAGAAGAGTCAGGATCACTCAATCGTAAGTGTTTATTTGCGGTGTGTAAGATTATCATAATTATTGAGTTTCACGGATGATAAAATAAATATGTATTAGTAATATATCACTTGCTGCAAACATACATGACAATTATTTACATGACTTTCATTTTATAACTTGTAGCTCCTTGAATTTAACTCAAAGGATATTTACGACATTAATTTCAAAATTATTTAACATAATGTCGGCATATATCCTTAAATTTTTTGTAAGCGAAAAATCAAATCCTATAAATTCGTTACAGAAGCAGTCAGTCATTTTTTGTTCAAATTGTAAGATTCAACTCTCGTTTAAATATCTACAATTCTTATTTTATTTTGTACATATCTTTCAAGACGATGAAATATAATCTAGAAGCATTTTTTTATTCAAGAAATTAGTATCCATTATCCCATTTTATTTTGGTTTGCTTTTTTATCATCTTACAATATTGTTTTCTCTTTTGTTGAAGAACTTTATATCCTTTTTATTTTAAATAATTTTGAGAAATTGTGCCTCATATCTTATTAGCTCTTAATCTTGCAAGATATTATAAATTATAGACATTTTTAAGTATTTTCAATATATAATATAATATTGATAAACTTATAATATGAATTAATCGTGAGCATTAATTAATTATTATTTTTTATACTAAAGATCTACTATGTAAATAACATATATAGCAATAGAAATGAGAGAAGATCACTCGTGACCGTTGATAAGAGACAGCCACGTGCGATTTCACATGCAGCCATGCATGCAATTGTTGCTTTCGTCTCTGCAAAAACCGACTTTCTTTGAGATATTTCGTCTTCACTTATGTCCATATTCTCTCTCACTCTCATTTACTTATACACTCTTTAGATGTTGGTAAGTAGTTCACTCATTAATAAAAACCCTTATTCAAGTAAGTTTACTTACAAGAAATACGTACAGTAATAGTAGGGGTGAAAGTGACCCGGTTACAATTTTTTTTTCCAACTCGGACTCCGATTCTAGGTTTTGTAAAATCAAAACTCGCATTTCAATTTTAAATGTTTACGACTCATATTTCCAGACGTGAGTTTAAACCCATATTAAAGATCATACAAGAGATATGTAACTGAAACATGATACTAATAATCGTTTTTTACATGGTTTGTCTTTATTTTAGCATTTTTTTTATCGGACTCTAGGCTAACTAAATAAATTTGTCAGACTCTTAAAACATTTAATTTTTTTCATGTTAATAAAGTATAAAACAATCTATATTACTAATTCATACAACTAATCTAACTTTCTTACATAAACCAAATATATTTAATTGATTGGTCTAATCATCCGCTTCTTCAGATTCTAATTAAAAATGTATCAACAATTACAACAGATGCGCATTATATAATTACTCCTATATATATATATAGCTATATATATATATATATCTAATGGTTTTTTAAAATATCCAATATTGTATTGGTTTCTGTAATATGTAAAATAAAATCTGACAAGAATACGAGAGATCCGAAGCATAGGTTACACTAATTTCGGGAGGTGAGTTTATTGTCTCCGCCTTCCATCACGTGGACATTTATATTTATATGAACCAAAACATTTACTTCTCTGTATTTTATTTAACATTTACTAATGCATCTTCACCATTGCAATGATCGAGAATTTATTCCGGAAAAGTCTCCTCGTTTATTAGCTTTGCACTTTAATGCGTTGCCTAGGCATATATATATATATATATATATATATATATAATATAATGTAACTTTATGAGAGCATTAGTCAAGTAATAGTTTCGAAATCATTAGTCATGTAGCAATATATAATATGATATATTATATTATGTTATGTTACTCTAGCTAGTTGTATTGTACTTTCATAAAATATTTAAATCACTATAATATACTATCCAGCCCGTTTTACTCGTTAAATTAATAACTTCGGCAACATAAACTTTTGTTTGGTCTCCATTCTAACTAACATGACTAAAATTTTCATCGATAAAATAATAAAATCATATAGTCCCAAAAATATTAATTTATAAAAGTTCTAATACGATCAATATTTCTCCTATAAAAAATTAAAACACCACGTTGCATGCGACATGGTAATCAAAATGAAATGCAATGTAATGACAGTCACATGGATGTGCGTGGCATTTGACTAACGGATGGATGAAAGTTAAACGGCCTTACAACAGGCTCTTAGTATTTTGCTCGTTAAAAAAAAAAAAAAAAAAAAAAACACTTGTCGTTACTTTTGGAAGAAAAAAAATTGACACTTAAACCGCTATAATCTCTTATTCTGTAACTATCCATCGTTGCAGTAAGGAATGGAATGGAAACAGAAAGAAAATCAAAAGAGAAGCAATAAAGGGTCCAAATTGGTGCAGAGAAAGTATGGTGGGTTACATATTCTTGTCCAAATACAAGAGAGTTTGAATCTTGCAATTGGGTCCCACATTCTTGTCACATGATCATCCAATCTATACATTTTTATTATTATCATTACAATTTACATAAGATAAGATCATCACAAATTTTCGACCACCCAAATATTTTACTTCTATTTCAAGTTTCTAGATCCTTTTACTTCATTGTCCCTACGAGTTTAGATATCCCAAACTAACACTAACAATGTCATAGTATTAAATCTAGATATCAACCTACTTGTGTTGAAGATTGAGGATTCGAATTTGAATTCATATTTCGAGTCTTACGACAATGTTAGATGATCAAGAAGTTATTGAAGTAAGAGATCATGTTTATGTAGAAATATATCTGACATAACTACTTATTAATTTTCTATTAAGTGATTTCTTTTTTTACTAGGAATACTATCTAAAAATCTTAAAATAGTGCTAATGTCTAATTCGGCCACTGTCTTATTAAGGTTTGCTACACGAGGGACGTGTATGGTGTGTGCGTTTATGATTCTTTTTTACAACGTTTATTATTCAAACATTATCTTTGAACTTGAGACGTAACTGTGTTTCTATCTTACTCGACATGAAATGATGAAACATTGTTTTGTGATATTTAAATTTCTTTTTCTCTAAAGAGATTAAAAATATGTTGACACAGTTAATATAAAATTAGGTACTTATAGTGGACACATGTGAAATAAATTTTCGTTATTTCACCCGCAAATTGTGCTACCTTTGAACCCACAAACAAACTAAGCCACCCGTCCACCTTCATATCCTGCTATGGTAATCGACATTCAATTTTTTTTTTTATAAAACAATACATATATTGTAACATACAAAGATGTTAAATTTAACATATAGTTAGACTTAAAATTTTGACATGTTAAAGTGTCATAAAAAATTTAATTAAATATAAATTATTCATATTAAAGTGAATGAAGTAATATTATATTTTTAAATAATATAATAAGTAGATAATTTATATGTAACATTTATCAATTATATAATTTATAAAATGTAACATGTAAAATTCAATTACAACTATATAATAAAACATGTAAAAAAATAATAAAATAACATTACATGTAAATATTCATAATTAATAGATTGAAATAAAATTATAAAATAACATCATGCTAGATATATTATATATTACATTTCTAAATTACACAATCTATAAAATGTGTATATAAATATTATTTTTATAAATATTTATAAACGATATTATAAATTGTCTATTATACCCTAAACCCTATTAAAAAAATATGCCACGCGGCTGAAATAATGTACATTTAACGGTGGGTACGTTTGGCGTTAACAGAATAAACTTTGGGTATTATAGCCACAAAAAAAAAAACTTTGGGTACATAATTAAAAAAAATGAAACATTGGGTATTTTAGCCGCGGGTGAAATAACGGAGATTTAACGGTGGATATGTTTGGCATTAACGGAATAAACTTTGGGTATTATAACCACACAAAAAAACTTTGGGTACATAATTAAATAAATGAAACATTGAGTATTTTAGCCGCAGTTTACCCTATTATATATATATATGCAAAGTGTTGATTCTAGAGGATTATTTTTGGCTTTGACTATATATTGATGAACTAAAAAAATGTGATTACCATTTGATGAACCATAAAAAGAAAAATATTGGTAATTAGTGTTATTCATTATTAACAGAGATGACATCAATATTTAGACCTTTTTACTCCCACATTCAATGTAGTGATCAAGCTTGATTATTATGATCATAATTTAGGAATATATGTATAGCTATATATATATATATATATAAATACTAATGCATGTAACTTGGACGCTTTTTCTTTCTCTATATAAATGTAACCCTCACTTGGAAACAAAACAAAACAAAACCTAAACCAACTTGATAACAACAATCTGCTAATCGCCATCGCCAATGAGCGTAAAGGATTGCGGCCACCACCGCCACGAGGAGCGGCGTAAGCTCCTCCGCCGAATCCTCATTGCTTCCGCCGCTGCCACGCTCGTCCTCGCCATCGTCGTCCTCCTCACGTGGGCGGCCATCCACCCACAGAAGCCCCGCTTCATCCTCCACGACGTCACCATCTACAACTTCTCCACCTCGGTTGCACCGCCATACGATCTAACGGTGGTGGTTCAGGCCACGCTCGCGTCCCGTAACCCTAATGACCGCGTCGGCATCTTCTATCGCCGCCTCGACGCCTTCCTCACGTACCGCGGCCAGCAAATCACGGCGGCGACATTGCTGCCGCAGGGCTACCAGGGCCACAAAGACGTCGCCGTCTGGTCACCGGTGCTGTACGGCACTACCGTGCTTATTTCGCCGTATCTTCAGCCTTCACTCGGGCAGGACCTGGCCGCCGGGTCAATGCTGGTTGACGTAAAAGTCGTTGGGAAAGTGAAGTGGAAGGTCAGGTCTTGGGTCTCCGGGCAGTACCAGCTTGTCGTGAACTGCCCGGCTTATCTCCGGTTCGGAAGCAGACCGGTCGGACCGGCGATGAGGACTCAGTTGGTTCAGCGGTGTCATGTGGAGACTGCTCTTGGCTGATGAAAATAAGTACTTCTCTTACGTATATAATTACTATTTACTTCATCGTCTCATATTATTATTATTTAATTAATTAATTGTATTTTCCTAAAATTTGTTTAAGATAAACTCTAAAATCTATGTTTGATTCATTTGCATTTAATTGTATGTTCCTTAATTTTTGCCACATTAAGTGAAATGAATTAGTGAGTTCGATATAATCCTCATATAAAAAGAGGTTAATATTAAATTGTGGTAAAAATTAAGGGGGCTGAGAGAAAAATTAATAAAAATAATACTATTTTTTTTTTATGCGTGGTGGCTTCAACACCTGTAGTTGATAAGGTGCTTCCGTCTTTGTATAAAGCCGTAAATTATTTGAATTTAAGTTGAAGAAAATATTATATATATATATATATATATATATTAAACCAGCTGAATTTGAATTCTATATGCTTAGTTTTATTGTCATTTTTTAGTAATTAGCTATTGGAAAGATTTTTATAGAAGTATATTTAGATTTAGAAAAGAAGTAATAATAAAAAAGAAAAGAACTTATCTCGTTATCTTCTTTCGTGACCCTCCTGGATTTCTCTCCTTTTCTTTTTCAATTATTTTGAGATTACTATTTTATTTATCTTTTTTTAGAAAAACTTTGCTCCAATAGGTTTACTATATGAAAGACGAAGAAAATGATGATAGCCTTTGACTTGTAGCCACATGGTGACAATCTCATTAATTGGACCACTACAATTCCTTATTTTGTTTCATTTTATATGTATTATAAGCGTTCAATCTTCAATTTCTGCGTCATTTTCAATGAATATTTTTCTTAATGTCCCATAAATGGCAATAAAAGTTGTGAATAGAGGAATCTGATGAGATAGTCACTGTTGGATGATTAAGGAATTAAATATAAAATTGAAGGTGACATCGTGATATTTGTTTGAGATTCTATATGTATATCCCAAAGTAAAGTATTTTGCAAAGAATATAGCAAAGTCATAAATGGATCCATTTTCCAAGCAAGTGGTCCTTGGAATCCAATATTATAATTCATTTAACGAATAAAATGAAAGCATCCTTGCTGATGAGGCAGTTTTCATAATTTTTATTCAATTAAATACAAATTTAAATGATCTTTGTAACACAAAATGTATTAAATTAACACTTGAGTTGGCAAATATATATTTCTTCTTCAATCCAAATTTGGACACTGCAGTCGGACTGTAACCGGTAGAAACGGGCCACTACGAGCGGACTCCCTCACCCGCTTCTTTAACGACGAGTCAATATGGTTTTTTCAATCTACAACATTTACAGAGAAACAAATTAACAGTTTTTTTTACTTGATATGCAACTTCCAATCCAGATATTTATAGAGATACATAGACTAACGAGTTACCTAGTAGAAGTTGAGTGCAAAAATAATTTACTTATCACAAACGCTAATTAATCATCAAAATCTCAAAGAAACATGTTATAAAATGAATTCAATTATAGTGTTTTATATGTTCTCTTGATGACAAATTATAAATCTCACATGACTTCTAAATTTGAAACCAGATCACTGAGACAAATGACTTATCGGCTCATCCTTTTATTAAACTTTGAACTAAGGAACCAGAAAACCGAACAAAAAAAGACTTCAATTTCAACTAAGACGCAGAAATGATTTACTAAGCTTTATTCATAGCAACTAAAATCACCAAGTCTTTACCAAGCTCCAATGTAGTGTTTCTCTTCTACCAAATACCAATACAACAAACCCCACTATTTCTGCTCATTCCGTGGCCTTCCCCTTTCGGCGGCCGCTGCTCGTCTCCGCCAAGTAGCAGACGATGGAATCCACGTCGTCTCCGAAGATACTGTACGCCTCCATCACCCGCATATAGCCAAAGCCCATCGACAGCGCCATCTCCACACTGCCACACAATGCCGGATTATCTGCAGAACCACCCTCGCTCCCCGGTGACCCTATCATTCATTTAAATACAATGTAAGATTACGCCAGCAATGCAAATTTTTTTTTTTTAGATTTTTGCAGCTAATTTTAAGAGCTTTCTGCATTTGACTAGCGGGACAATAACGTGATAAGGAATGAGTAACTATTAGCAATACAGTATACTCATTAATAGTCGTGTTGCTTGGTTTTAACTTTGACAAAAACCGTCTACTATCAGACAAAAATACAAAGTAATCGCTCCAGTTTATAAGTTCGGGGGGAAATTCTGAAAAATGAATTCAGAGGGAAACTTAAAACAAAAATGACAAGTTCAGGGAGAATAAACTATTCTGCTCGTCTCGGCAATGCGGTTTCTTTGATTTAACAAGTAAAGAAAAGAAAGAACTTACTAACTCCGGAAGAAGATGGCTCGGCATTAGAAGTAGAAGACTGACTGTGGCGAAGTTGTTGCTTATGCATATCATTGGCAAGATACTCCGCTCTTGATAGTTCCACCACCGATCGTTCGATTTCCTTCTCAGTAAGCTCAAGATCCGAATAAAATCGTCCCTCTGCCAGAAGCGCCTGCAAGTACAGACATTAAAATAAGAAACGCATAATCAATATACAACGTCAAAGGATTCGAGAAACACACATTATCAATCTGTTGATCTTGTTGAGCCGCAATTGCTGCCTTGATTTGGTCCTTGTCAACATTTGCCTACAAAAAATAAGACGAGAAAAATTAAAATCAAATAAAAGGGAAAGATTATTTGTATCGAATAAGTCATTATAAATTGCTATTAAAAGAAAGTCGTACATGCACTCCACGAAGAGAGCTAAACCCAAGGCCTACCCCGTGGGATAACCGACGGGGATCAACAAGAGAGTTGTAATGATTCCCCTGATGATAACTCAGCCGTATCGGTGGCGTATCAGTGTCGTAGCTTCCATGGAAGATGTTGATAGGTTCTGGATGATATAAAACGAAACAAAATTATAATGAAAACAATATAATGATCAATAATATAATGACATACATCGAAACCGATATCCACGATGAGAAAAAGCAGTACCTGTGCTATATGAGTAAATGTGGATTGGCCTATTATACATTTCAGACAAAGCTTGGATCTCCACATTATTCCCGTAGACCTGCAATCGATAAAATGAAATATAGTATTAATTAGCATGATTTAGAATTTTAGATAAAAATAAAATAAAATAAAAAAACAAAGACGTATCTTATAATAGCCAATGGAAGACTTATCTCACAAAGTAAATGAAAAACTCGAGGGTGGTTTCTCATTCTCAAATAAAGTGATACTATAAATTCTTGACATTTTCATCAGATTCTTTGATAAAATTTATTAACTTAATGTATTTCCGAAAAAAATCCATTCAATCTCTTACATGATACTATCACTCAAACACATCTTGGGAAGACAGTGATGGGGGCTTTTTGCAGTAACTTGCATACAGTATTCTTTCCGTGAACGTTAATATATAGTAACACTATTATACACCGATAATTTTTCAAAAACGCATTTTATATCAAGATGTTCGGAAATCCATGCATGTCAGCCACTTTACTCGGGATGCTTTCTTGCATCAAGTGTTTATGAGTAACAGCACTACAAAAACCAGAAATAAACGTACCTTATCTCGTCTTTTCCTCTTACAATAAGATGTAAAGCCTTCAGTTACGAATTGAGAAAAATGATCTCTCTCTCGCTCCTGGATAACAGCATTACTAAGTGTTAAATATCTAGAGTTGCATCGCAAATGGGAAATCAATAAACTTTGACAGGAAATCCGGCCAACCTTCACTAAACCCAATCTCCCACCTTTGAGAGAGATCAAGCTTGTGAACGGTTTATTGGCTACCCGCTGCCTTTCTCATTAACATTTGCTCTCTTACATAGACCAAAAGAATTACAACCTAATGGGACAGATCGGCCTGACTCAATTAAACCACAAATGACAATTACACGTCTAAATGACAATTGACTCAATTAAACTGCTAATCGACAATTAAACCTAAAAACAACATTAATCCTAAACCCCTCAGTCCGCATCATTGCATCAGTGACGGGGATATAATTCGATAGATACCTCGTGAATTTATTCCAATCTAATATTTTGGCCTCATACCCATTGTTAGACTTCTATTCTTCCAATTGTATTTTTATTTACAAATTTTGCGATGAATATAAAACATTCAGGCATAAAAAGATTCATAACCCAATTTCAGACATCAACCGATAAAGGTTTTTACCATATAATCAATGCACATTTGTCTGGCCAGTTCATGGGACTCAGAATCACCATAGACCTGATCTGCAACAGCACGAAAGAGGCAGTTCCCATCCGGCGCCATTTTCTTCAGTTCCAACGATTTCACACGTCGGATCTCAATTTCAAACTGCCGCTCACGTTCCTGAAATAGATTATCGTAACAATTTATCAGTGAAAATGTAAAATATGTGTTCATTCTTTTAATAAAATCTACTCTTTCGATAACTCCGAATAAACTTACGACATCATCGTAAGAAGATACAAAGCAAGGGTTTTGTTCATCAGCGCTGTTGTACCCCTCACTTTCCCCGTGAGACCGTGGAGAAGAAGGCCGTGATCCTGTGGGTGAAGTCCTAGTGGATATGATAGGCCACGCAACCGCTCTTCTAGAAGTTCCAATTCGTGTTGCCGAAACGGGTCTCCTGGCATCTGAGTTTGATGCCAAAGGTTTTGGCGGAGGGACAGGTGGCGGAGGCGGAGGTGGCTGTGACATCTGACCAAAATCCAACGAAGAACCCCCGATTATCTCTATATTCTCAACTATAACCTTCTCTTCATTTGTCAATCCACTTGAACCCGAAAGATCATGACTATCATTAACTTTCTCGGAAGACTTCTCATTCTGATCTTCAATCTGCGATTCCCGGATATGATCAGCAAGTTCATCGACTGCCACTTGTTCTCGAACTTCCTCTCCACTTTTTTCGTCTTTCACAGTCGAAACAATCGGAGCAGTACTAGCCTGAGGCTCTGCCCTAGCCGTTGGACGGCTCTGATTAGCCGAAGAGGAAGAAGCACCGGTGGAACCTCGCTGATAATAGATCCTAGTCATTGTGTTGGATGAAAATTACCGAAATCTCCCTGACCAAAACCAGCCAATCTTCTTCGAAGACCTACAACACTATTCAATCGTGAGCTTGTCACGCATTCTAGCCTTTGGTGCGGTGACGCCAATACCTTTGCTCAAAGATTTTTTCCGTCCCGAAGACTTCCGTTCCTCGCAAAACAAACTCTGCATTCCCCTAACAAATCTCATGAGACGCGGACCTCCAACTTTTATAATAATAAAATCCTCTAAGGTAGTTGTATTTACCGAAAAATCGAAACTTTCCCCTCAGATAAAAAAGCTGCAAGCAAACCATACATACATAAAAAGTTAAAAATATATAAAAATAAAAGCCCTAACCCTAAACCTAACTTCAAACAGAGAGTACCATGAAAAGAACGAATCTTTACAAAAAAACTCATGTCATAAATGCAATAATATCATCATCTAGTTCATCTAATTGGTATATCAAGAAGGAAAAGCACCCAAACGAAGCCCTAGGGTTGACCCGCGCGAAGAATACCCAATTCAGGAAACCATAAATACAAGAATCAAACAAGATTCCATTGAAGAGTTACAGTGCAAGACAAGAAACCCAATTCATTTCAGAGTACAGCATCATCCATCGGCAAGGAATCAGTTGACATCTCATACGAAGCAAAACCCAAATCGAATACGACAAAAGAAGAAGGAAACCAAAGAATCCAGAACCAACGAAGAACGACTGAGACAGAGAGAGAGAGAGAGGGTACCGAGGGTGGAGGAAGCGCACAACAATGGTGGAGGAAGAGGAGGAAGGACGATGGTGGGAGTGAGTTGAGGACTCGGTGATGGGGTGAGTGCGGTTTAGTTTGGCGCGACTCGTGAGAGAGAGATTTGCGTGAAGAATCGAGAGCAAACGGTTGGAAATGGGCCAAACAAGAGATTTGGGAATGGAAAATCAAAAGCCCTAATAAAAATGTCCAATTTTGGCTGAATTGAAAACTCTTAGGCAAAAAGCATAATCATACACAGATATTTAATGGTTAATAGCGGCAAAAGTATCTAAATTATATTTAATTGTGATGGTGTAAAGCTAAGTTTGATATTCAGTAGCTAAAGTATCTAGATTCAAGTTTTTTTACAGCATTAGATGAATCGGTCTTTAATCCGTCACTACAGTTATGTGCCACCGATAATCTAGGTACAGTTAAAAAAAAGTGCCCCGTTTGTGGTGCGGGTGTACTTAAATTGCGCCTTACATGTAATGATAGTAACGGAATGAAGATGGATTCATCTGGTACAACTTTAATACTTTTTTTACCGTATATAGCAAGCGGCTGGTAACCGAAATCAGAATCTCTATGTAATGGTGAGAATTTAGAGTAAGAAGTCACGTCCTAAATTTGACGAGAATGATAAACATGTAACAAATACAAAAATATGATAATTTGACACAAATTAAAGAATGAAAGAAAAATTGATTCACAATAATTCAACGAGCAAAAGAAAAGAAAATATAATGTTAATGACGTATATTATGGTTTCTTTTATTTTCTTAACATAGAGTATTAACATCCACCAATTTTTACATTTGATCATTTCCTTTGCTAGGAAAAATATGAATAAACCAGACAATTACTTCGAAATATTAAAATGTATAAAAGAAAGAAAAAAAAAACTTATTTTGGCTAGTGGTAACACCACTACTCACCTCTGCAAAAGGTCACGGGTTCAAACTCCATGAAAAGCAAAAGGCTTGTCCCATTTACATATGTGAACCTAGTATATAGTGTTGTCATATGTTCTTACACTGAATATATAATAATGCGATAGTGCATTGTAATCTTGGTCGATAGCGTCATGCCGTCATCTCATTTAAAAAAAAAAAAAAGGAAATGTGAGTTTTAAACCACGTCCAGATTATAGTCACTTAAAAAAATGCAACCGTATTAAATCGGGTAAAAACCGGAGCTGTTTTATTAAAAAAAAAACGCATCTGGTTTAAAAGTGGATCCGGGTTCCCCGTTCTCGGTTAGGAGTTAAAAGAACCCGAAACTCAGATTATAAGTTACTCAAACCTGCATTTTAATATATTTTAAATTTTTAGTAAAAAAAAAGTTATGAGCTTTTTTCTTATTATAGAGTTTAATCTTATTATAGAGTTAATAGTAATACATATATTTTAGTAAAAGATTTAACATAAAAAATGATTTGTGTATTACAAAAACAATTTTTTATATTTTTATATTTTTGTTGTTTTTGGTGGAATAAAATGGTATTTTCAAAGGCAATAAGACTTGACCAGTTGACCACGTGTCAAGGAGCAACTCGATCGTTCCATGAACGCGGTTAACTTATGGGGCTCACCAAGCAGACTTTCTGATCATCTTCTTTGCACACTGTCCCTGTGGGCTTGACAAAAATAATACTTTGTTATTTATGTTTAAGACTTGTAATCTAAGAGCTTAAAGACTCGTAGAAAGTGTGTTAATAATGGTGTTGCAGAGCAACTTGACTTTCCTACTTTTAGACCCCTATATATCTTACGACTCGACACTTCATATCACAAATCATTAATTTTAGCAATTTACGGCAAAAATCATAAAACTCGTTATTTTTTTAATTATTGAAAATCAGTGAATTTTGTATTATGAAACAGAAAAAAATTCATACTTTTATTGTAAATTATACACATTTACAACGTTAAAAGGTAATTTTATATGCAATTATCTGCGTTATTTATAAGCAATAATTTGCCATATATATACGAATCAGATTTTGGCAGAAAATAAGAACAAAAAACAATAAAGCAAACAACAGGAAAGTCAGTCTTTGAGAGAGATAGTACAGTGCAGAGACTGAACTGGAGTGGAGGAGCTCTCGCTCCAGAAAGCTATCAATGGCGTCGCCTATCTGAGAGACTATATCACTCCTCGCGTGTGTGTTTGCTCTGACTGCGTCACTGAATTCCACTTTCCTTTGCGTCCGAACGAGAGCGATGTCGGTGTCGGAGTTCAAGCTCTCGGCGGCTCTGTCGTTCCTCGACCACAAGCCCGCCATGCCCAAGCCCGCGCGGACCTGCGTCAGGTTCCGGCGGCGCTGCCAGCCGTCGGATGTGTTCTCGGTGACGTCCTCCAGCGGCAGCGACGTCGATTATCTCGGGCAGAGCACCAAAGGCGATTTCAACCTCAATCTCAACCATCTCGACCATTTAAGTCAGTCACGAACCTTGAATCGCTCTCAGTTTTACGCTTCTCTTTCTCTCTTCTCATCTCGGTTTCGGTTTCGTGTGTATGTAGCGTTTGGTGGTCAGTCAACCCTAGAAGGACCAATTGAGGAGGTCGCTTGGATGGAGGCTGAAGAGGCTGAGAATCTGCTTAAGGAATTGGAAATCCCGGTTCGTATTTCGTTGTTGCCTTTGTTTTTCTTCCTACTACGCTGTATCTATAGGTGTATATGTCTTCGCTGGCTTTTGTGTGGTCTCTGATCTGTTGCTTGTGCTGGTGTTGAGTTTCAGAACCCGTCATCGTCCAGATACTCGTCGCGGGGAATCTTTTGCAGCCGCACGTTGAACCTCCGATCGATCAGCGCCATCGGCTATGACATGGATTATACCTTGATACACTACAATGTCATGGTAAATACTGATTTAGTTCAATGTATCAGTCAATTACCATGGTGTATAGATCACATAAGAAAAACAAAAAACCCGTCCCTTTTTTTGATAATTTTTTCCGAACATAGACGACGAGCAGCTGAGTTTCTTTCAATTTATTTAGTAGCTTCTCGGTACCAATTTGTGTTCCTTGTAGGCTTGGGAAGGGCGTGCTTACGATTATTGTATGGAGAACCTGAGGAAAGTTGGCTTCCCTGTGGATGGACTCTCTTTTGATCCTGACTTGGTGAAACCCTAACCTTAGCTTATGCTGTAATGCTTGGCGATACGATCATGGATTTGTTACATTTTTTCCGGTTGATTCTTAGGTTATTAGGGGCCTTGTGATAGACAAAGAGAAAGGGAACTTGGTTAAGGCTGACAGATTTGGTTACATACAAAGGGCAATGCACGGGACACAAATGTTGTCTACTCGAGCTGTAAGGTATGCCTGTTGTTCAAATCGTAATTTAGTTTTACAATGATAATTGTCTAGATGAAACTACGTAGTTTTTTTTTTTTTTTATTGTATACGGTATTATATATTCTAAAACCGTATTTATACTTTGTCTATATTGTAGCGAGATGTATGGGAGAGAACTGGTGGATCTCCGCAAGGAAAGTAAATGGGAGTTTCTCAACACACTATTCTCTGTTTCAGAAGCTGTGGCTTATATGCAGGTGTTTCTTCTAACTCTTTGTTGATGCTTGTTTTCGCTTTTAACAGACTGTTGTATTCAACTTTACGTAAAAGCGCCAGTATTGTAACTCTTCAAATTCACGCTCTCTTGTTCTCTTTCAGATGGTTGATGGATTGGATGATGGGGCTATACCGGCCGAACTCGGTCCGTTAGATTACAAAGGGCTTTATAAGGCAATATACTGTCAAGTTTTGTAATGTACATACACTAGCCTTGGTCGTGTTTACATTGACAAATAATATAATTTCCAGGCTGTTGGAAGAGCCCTCTTCCGGGCTCACGTAGAAGGTCAGCTTAAGGTATTTGATACGAATATGTGTGTGCTTACAATTACATATATGTTTATAATTCGGGTTTGGTTCACGGATGTAAACTTAATGTTTTTATCTTCCAGAGTGAGATAATGTCTAAGCCTGAACTTTTTGTGGAGCCTGATCCGGAACTACCTTTGGCGCTTTTGGATCAAAAAGAGGTACTTCCTGTCAATATGGGATAAGGGTTAGACCCGTAAATAGGAAAAAAGTTATATATATTGTTAATCACTGTCTTATGTTATTTGAGGCATTTTTTTTTTTTACAGTCAATTTGGGATAAGGGTTTCTAATCCTATCTATAGACACCTAATTTAGCTTTAACCATCATGTTTGATTAGTTGAATTTTCTATTGAAAATCCCGAGTTAACTCAACAATCTTTGTTTCTCAGGCCGGGAAAAGACTTCTGCTTATCACCAACTCAGATTTTCATTACACAGACAAAATGATGCAACATTCCTTCAACAGATTCCTTCCCAACGACATGGGTTGGAGGGATCTATTTGATATTGTTAGTAATTGTTCTACCTAATTTCCTCCTTACGCTATTACAGAGACTCTTAATTTAAGTCTTATTTTTAATTATTTAATTATGTTTAGGGCTTGGTTCATTATGTTTTACTACTAGGGTTTAATTTTGTCCGACCTCGCCGGCCAATAAGGTTGTACTACCCTTGATCTATATAAGAAACCTTAAAGGCTTAATATAATGAAAAAAGTAGCTAATAATCATTCACAGAATAGCTTAGTTTCACAAAAGAGGGAAAGCTAGGCTTTAGGAGGATTGGCAACGCTCCCGTTTTGAGATCGAATCTTGGGTTGTAACAAATTGAACCTTATTTTGTGATCAATTTATTTTACGATTAGGTGATAGTCTCAGCCAGGAAGCCAGAGTTTTTCCAAATGTCTCAGCCAATGTATGAGGTGGTGACCGGTGAGGGCCTTATGCGTCCTTGCTTCAAGGCACGAATAGGTAAATGACCAATCTACCCTTGAGAGAAACCAGAAATATATAACAAATAAATGCTGATTACTTGACAGTCTGTACCCATGCGCGTGTCTTCTTCAGGGGGATTGTACTCAGGTGGCAGCGCACAGATGGTCGAGAACTCCCTGAACATCCACGGTGATGAGATATTGTATGTCGGTGATCATATTTATACGGATGTAAGCCAATCCAAAGTCCATCTCCGATGGCGCACTGCATTAATTTGTCGAGAGTTGGAAGAAGAGGTTAGTGTTTTATTGAAGGTCACAAAATATTATTAGAAACTGAGTGATTACTGGTGAGGGTGAACAACGAGTCTTTGGTTCGGTTTTTGTAAGTGATATAACCACTTTTTCGTTTATTTCATAAGCCAAAAACTGAATTTTTTTGAGCTCAATACCAACTACAGTTCAAACTGTAACCCAAAATGATAGAAAAATATAGATGACATTTACTGTACTAAAATTGACAAGTGATCTAGAGGTTTTAACCACACTTATCAATTTTTACAAATAACAACCGTTTATCCAATAATAATAACAAAATTGTTATATCCGGGTTTTACTTATTGTATGACCAGTGACCACCAAAAGTAATTCACCCATTAAAGTCTTATTTGGATAATCTTACTGACCAAAATTAAATTAGTAATTATACTTTTATTTGTCCTTTATTTTATTTTTTCATGTTTCTCGATATAACTGTAAATGGTGTTGCGGTTGCGCAATTATAAAATGCAGTATCTTGCGCTGATCCATAGCCGCAGTCATAGAGGATCGCTTATAGAGCTGATAAACCAGAAGGAGGTTGTTGGAGATTCTTTCAACCAACTTCGCCTTGCTTTGCAGAGACGTACCAAAGGCCGCCCCGCCCAAGTAAGCTTCTCCCTTCACTGCCCGGATTCTTATACTGCTCCTGGTCTTGATCTAAAACCGATAAAAATACTGTTTTTTTTTTTTTACTAATTGCGGTACTGGTTTATGAAAAAACAGTTCTTAACTGATACTGGGACCGAGAGGAAAAAAATTCTCGAATTCCCGGATCCCGCTCCCATTTCATCCATACTTAGTATCTACACCGTAATCTCGTGACTGATATACCCTTAAGTCACTATTTAATTACAAGTAGATCAATTCTTCAGACTTTTTAACTAATAGTTCATACAATTTATTTATTTACATGTATGACCCAATTATTTGATTAATATAAAAATTAATCCAGTAAAATCTTTGTAAAGCTCAGACTCTGGCTGCGACAAAGATGGACGATCACGACCTCACAGAGTCTATGCAAAAGCTACTTATCGTTATGGGGAGGCTCGACGAGAAAATCTCCACAATGCTTGAAACCGACGGAGAACTCTTCAACCGGAGGTGAGGGCATAAATGAATTTTACTATGAACTTTGGGTTTGCATCTTTCTAAGGGTAAAAAAACTGAGAGAAATTTAACTCGTGTCAGGTGGGGCTTTCTCTCCCGAGCGGGGTTGTGGGATAAAAGCCATTTGATGAGACAAGTTGAGAAGTATGCAGATATTTACACCTCTAGAGTGTCGAATTTCTTGCATTACACGCCATTTATGTATTTCCGCTCGCAAGAACAGGTAGGGATCGCTTATTCAGAGTCACGAATTTCTTGTAATCTATAGTTATGCCCCTATGTGTTTTTGCAGTTTCTTATAAGTTTGCCCCTTAAACTTATAAAACTGTCAATCTATAAATCAATGGAAGAAACAAGGATAATATGACAACTGACTCGTTTATTTTGCCAATGCAGACTCTCGCCCACGATTCTTACGCGTGTTTATACCCCAAGTCTAGCAATGGCTCTGCATCCGGGGACAACTACTGAAGCTGAAGTCGTTTCTTGCGGCTTAAGTTATTGACATTATTTTCTATGTATGAAAGTTGAGTCACAAAACTTCTACAAGAGACATGAGTTTCGACGACATATTTACGAAGGAAGAAAAAAAATTGTGGATTACGTCAGGTTTGATAAATGTAAGCCTCTTCAAATTGTCCATTAATCGAAGGATTTACCGCACCCTCGGGTTAATTAGGTGCAGAATAAATCTAGTAAATCCTAGATCGTTAAATCGATGAATAACGTAAAAACAGAGTTAAGCCTCTTCAAAATAGACCATGCTAGCAGAATGTCCTGGGATTTTGTGAAAGGAAAAAATAAAATAAAGAAGCTAACAACGCGAAGTCAGATTCGAGGACCTAGAGTGTAATTTGCTAATTTTTCTTCTATATTTTCACTCACTATCAAATTAAAACCATATGCGTGAATCGGTGAACGAAGCGAGTCCTTTTAATTTTTGATTCTGTAGTGTTTGATTTTGATCAACTTGAAAAGGGCAATTTTGTAATTATTCATAAACTTGTGGGTGGAAAATGAAACTTGTAAAATTAGAAGGGTCCAATTAATGCCCAAAATTTGAATCCGGGTTAAACCCGGATTCGCAAAAAAAAAAAAAAACCCGGATACTAAATATCCGGGTCCGAGTTTTTCCGGAACCGGATATTTCGGTATCCGGGAAAATTACAACCCGGCTAGACAAATATCCGGGTTTTTTTAAAAAAAAAATAAAGAGCCAACGGCTCTTTAATCCGTAGATCCAACGGCTCAGATTAAAGAGCCGTTGGCTCTCGGCAAAAGTACCTGGACACGTGGCGAGCGAATAGATCCGTCGGGGAGGCAACGGTAAAATTGCTGTCAGGTCCCTGAAATAGCCGTTGGACCTCGAAAAACACCACTTTACTCGAATTCCTTTACATTTTTCCCTATAAATAGCCGTTGGCACGCAAATCGATCGGAGTATCCGGTCTTATCCTTGTTGGCTCGTGACATTCTCACCATCCCGGTCTCAACGGTATCATCAGAGGCAGCATTCTCAATGGCCGGAAGGATGTTAGAGCCTCGCCGCAAGTCTATAAAATCATTGATGGTCGAGATCCTTATGCTTTCGAGAGATTGGATTATGGCCAAGAAACGACAACAAGAAAATGATATGTACGACCGAGAATTGGCGAATTACTTTTCACAGATTCAAATGTAATTCGTTTTCAATTGTTCGTTTTTCTTATTGTACTTTGAATTTGTAACTTCGTTTGCCGTTGTAGTTGTACTTTCCCGTATCCTACCTTCGAGTTTGTTGAATAAAAACATATATTTACTTTCTTTTGTTTTGTTGTTGTATGTTTTATTTATCTCATAATTATTTTTTAAATATTTCAAACACTTAAAATAATTTTAAAAATATATTTTTTCAAAACCGAACTTAAGTACCAAATGTTTAGATTTGAACAAGTAAACGAAAAGAGGGACTAAACAATAAATAATAAAATTTAAAAAAAAAAAAACCCGGAACCGGATATATCCGGGATTTTTTTTTCCGGACCCGGATATTTCCGTATCCGGGTTTTGGCAAAAAAAAAAAAAATCCGATCGGAGGGCTTTTCACCCTACATTTTGGGGATTAGGTCCAATGACAATTACGTTAAAAAAATATAATAGTCTCTCTCCGCTTCAAACAAAGCTTGTTATCTTCTTCTTCTTCTTCGTCTCAGTTTGAAGCTCTCAGGTTTCGCTGCTCAGAAAATTGCTGATTCGTAAGTAAATCCCGATACTACGTGCTTCATTTGCTTTGCGTTTTGCGATTTGCGTTTTGCGAAGCTTCGATTGATTGTCTGAGAAATTTATGCGATTTGAAGAATCGAATTCTGGTTTTGTATTACTTGTTTGAAGAAGCATTATCCTACACGACAATTGCTTATAACTCTGAAAAAAGGGATGCATGATTGCTCGTCCTTTGAAATATCCTCTTTCGATAGAGTTAGAGCTCAATAACCACACAGCAAGTAATATTTTTTCGTCTGAAAATCGTTTACCACCTACCTGATAATCTAATTTTACGGGTATATCAATAACCAACGGGTATACCGATGAGATTTTTGTAGGGTTCCGTAAAACAAAACGGGTTTTGGTAAAATTTGTGTTTGTTGAGGTGGTGTGTGTGTTTTTTTTCCCCGGGTTTTCGAGGGCTTTCTGAGGTATTTCTCGGAAAATTATTATGAAGAGAGCAAGTCTCGCTACGTAGACTGATTAACAAGATAATGAACCTCGAAAGCTTGTGTGTTTTTGGTAAGACGAGCGGTTTCAAGAGAGAAAGTAGACTAACGGTTTTCAAAAATATCAATCACTCTACGGTTTCGAGTGACCGGACCCGACTAGTTTATCATAAAACGGAAATTACATCGTTTAAACGACATGATCAAGTAATCTAAACGACAACATTGAATGACTTCAATTATTTCTAAATGTTACGTATGTAACACAAACACAGCTACGGTCTATCTTCCCGAATATTTTGATAGGAGTTAACGGATCCCGGGGTTGAAAAATACCCTTGCTACCCCTAATTACACTAATTAAATAGAAAGGACTGTAAGGGCTTAAATAAAGAGCCTATCTGACCAGACTTTAGTTTCTTATTCTCCTCTGGTTAATTCTGAATTGAGTTTCCACCGTGAATTCTCGTGTGCATAGCTTTCCGTTTATTTGTTGCTTAAGTTTATCGATTTTCTCAACACCGACTCAATATTCGCTTGCAGGACACGTCATTTTGCAGAAGCTATCAGTCTGCTGCAGTTGCCATGGGAAACAAGCCGGCGAAGCAAAGGGAAGAGATTCTCTTGAAGGTGGCTCCTCCGTTGGACCCTGCATTCACGAGATGGCTTGCCCGTGATGTTGAAAGGATTCACAGGTTCGCTCCGGCGAACCCTCGGGCTATAAGGCCGCCGGAGCATTACATCGAGTTCATGCGCTTTAGTGGATGGTTGGATGTGGACTTGGATGATCCAGACATTGCCCACTTGTTGAAATCTAAATAACTTGTATGCTTTACTTGTCTTGGTTTTCTGATTTACAACTTTAGTTCTTGGTACTTAATGTAAATCACATTCTATTGTGTCGTTTTAAAAAGATTTTTATCAACTTCTATCATTTAAGATCAAGGGCAAACATGAAAAAGAACACTCAAATTGTAGTAAGATCAGGGACACGAGAACTTTCTATAATTTTTAATTCATTTCATTTATAAAAGATTGTATTATATATTGTACAAAATACTCCTGTATAGTTCGGTAGAACTCGTTAAATTAATACTTGGTAAATTAATAACCTCAATAATAAATACTTTTGCAAAGTTTGATTTAACTAACATTGCTAAATTCTACATCGAATAAATTAATAATTTTAATAATATAATAAAATTCTTTAGTCCTAATAATATTAATGTATAGAGGTTTTATTGATATTATACTTGTCATTTACGAACTTACTCAAATCAACAAATCGCCATATTGTGCATTGACATTCAAAAACACCCAATACTTGCAAAATCAGATTATCGGTTCACCCATCAGTATCGGCATTTTAAACCTTGTATATAATTAGGCGGTAATATTTTTAAACCTAAAATATAACCAAGCAGTAATAGCGGCAAAAGTATACGGACTTTGAATGAAATTATACTATAATATTCAAAGCATGGTTTTAAATATCAGGGCATATCGTCGATATATCCACGACATGCCGTTAAAATGAGATATGCGGTATGATATTCCAAATAAATCGCTGTCGTTTTCGGATTTATCCCGATATATCCTTCGATTTTCAGAAAAAATATCTTTTTCGTTTAAGCCTACAAATGTCGATAAAGTGCTCGATATTCCAAAAAAACCTAGTTTCAGAAGGCTTTATTTTTTTTTCTCTTATTTCGCGACTAGCTATCGGCGTATCTCTCTTCTCCGTCGAATTTTGCGAGCTGGAACACAAATCTTCCCATATTTCGCATGTTTTTGGTGAAAATCGCAAGGTATGTCTATGTAAATTCCATTTGTTTCATGTTATTTTGGCTACTTGCGAATTTACTTGCTGATTTAGGGAAAATTAATATTTTAGGGTTTGTGAAATATTTTTAGGGGAAAATCGTAAGGTATGCTCGAGATTTACGTTTTATGTTTATGCTTTGTTAAATTTTCAACTTGTATGTTAAACTTGATGATTATCATCTCTTACGTTTTCGGACTATTATGTTCATATTTCTAGTTTGTACTCTATGTTTGTAGTTATGTTTGTATTTCGGTTTAAGACTTTACTTAAAGACTTTATTATGATGCCTACTTTATTGTTGTATGTTATGTTGACACTTGACATTATGCTATATTCTATATGTTTGTGACTTTGTGTAATATTATGTGTTTTCATAATATTATGATTTATGAATGTGTTATATTTATTAAATAGGTAATTTATAAACTATCTATCATATATATAAATATATGATTGAAATACTTATAATATTTTCCGAAATATCCGGCGATATTTCGATCGGCAAGCGATATATCCATGAAATAATGCGACATTATCGACAAACGATATATCTTTTTCTTCGGATTTATCCATCGACATGCCCGTCGGCAAGTGATATATCCGTAAAATGGAGAGTGCGAAACGATATCGATATTTAAAACCATGATTCAAAGTCAAAGATTGACGATAAAATATTATATTTCACCAAGATGTAGCAAACACTTCCTAAATGCCATGGGCTATGGACCAAGGTTTAAAATGCCGCTTGCCGTTTTCGTTTCGCATTTTTCGTTTTACGGATATATCGCTTGCCGATGGGTATGTCGATGGGCAAATCGTAAAAAAAGGGCATGCCACTTGCCGCATTTACCGCATTTTTCGCATGGGCATACCGCATGCCGATTGGGTTTTCGACGGATATTTTGTAAAAAATATTTGAGTAATTCCAAATTCCAACTATATTTTTATATGGTAGTAATTTCTAAATTACCTATTTAATAAATATGACACATAACCACAAAAACATATATTAATAATAAATATGACACCATAGAGTTTAGTACACAGTTACACACTCATGATTCATCATAAGTTCATAACACACTAATAGTAAAGTCATAGAGTAAGAAGTACAAACACACATAACCATAGAGTAGTAACATACGGTACACACTCATAAAAACAAACTGATAACAAAATCATATAGTACACAAACATAGAAAACTCAAACGAAGCTCCATGAAGCTGGTTGTTGAAAAATGTGAGGCTGCACAGTCTAACAGTAGTAGTACCACAGCCCGGTAAGAATAGTATGCTGACGTGTCATATACGTCACATGAGCACAATATTTAACTTTGGCGGCAAATATACCTTAACATTACGTTTTTATTACTCCGTTTTAACATCGGACGCCAGAGAGTGGGTCCCGGTCCTCCCTCTTTCCCGCCTTTTTTCTCCCTGTGAAGATGAAGTCTCACTCTCAGTCTCACCAAAGCTTGAGTTGCTACGTTCATGGAGTCCCAGAGCAGAATGATGGCATTTTATGTAACCATATAATCAACCCCTTAGTGTTGTCTTAGGCTTCCAATGCATCGACGCTTTCTCTCCACGCAATGTCTCGCATCCCAGCAACTCTACGACGCCATGAAAGCTTGTGCCTCCATTCGGTCAGCTCAGAAACTCCATGGTCAACTCATCTCGACCGGCTTGGACTCTTCCGTCTTCCTCCTGAACCACCTCCTGCACAACTACTCCAAATGCGGCTCCGTAGACGCA
This sequence comes from Parietaria judaica, assembly GCA_954871525.1. Taxonomy (NCBI): domain Eukaryota; kingdom Viridiplantae; phylum Streptophyta; class Magnoliopsida; order Rosales; family Urticaceae; genus Parietaria; species Parietaria judaica. The sequence continues at coordinate 20,197,873 of OX940862.1, read as the reverse complement.
GCTCGCAGACTCTTCATTGGCATCGAGGAACGGAACGTCTTCAGCTGGAACACGTTGCTCAACGGGTTAGTCGATTCGGGTCGGATCACGGAAGCGGAGAAGCTGTTTGACGAAATGCCCCACAGAGACTCTGTCTCGTGGACGACGATGATGTCCGGGTATTTCCGCCATGGCCGGTCTGAGGAGAGTATTATGGTTTTCGTTTCGATGGTACGGTGTTGCGGTTTCGTCTCTGACCCGTTTTTGTTCACTTCTGTCATGAAGGCTTGCGGCGGGCTCGGTTCGATCAAGCTGGCTCGTCAATTGCACTGTCTCGTTGAGAAGTTTGATTTTGCGAACAACTTGCCCGTCAAGAGCTCTGAGATCGATATGTATATCAAGTGCGACGATGTTACTTCTGCGGAGAGAATCTTTCAGAGGATTCCGCAACCGAGTTTGTTCTGTTGGAACAGTATGATCTACGGTTACTCTAAGCTTTCCGGGGTTGACAAGGCTTTCGGAATCTTCACCAGAATGCCCGAACGTGACGACGTTTCGTGGAACACCATGGTTTCGATCTTCTCTCAACAGGGATTTGGAGTTGAGAGTTTCGGCACATTCGTTGAAATGTGGAACCACGGTTTCAGGCCGAACTTGTTGACTTATGCCAGTGTGTTGAGTGCTTGTGCCGGGATATGTGATCTCCGATGGGGAAGCCATTTGCATGCCCGGATTATCCGTCTTGAAGCAAATACTGATTCGTCAGTGGGGAATGGTCTGATCGATATGTACGCAAAGTGTGGAAAGTTGAGATCGGCAAGACAGGTTTTCAACGGCTTGCAGGAGAAAAACACAATGTCATGGACTTCTTTGATTAGTGGTGTTGCGAATTCCGGGCTCGAAGAAGAAGCTCTCGCTTTGTTTAGCCAAATGGGACAGGCTTGTGTTGCCTTCGACGAGTTTTTACTCTCGACCGTTCTTGGGATTTGTTCGGACAAGAAATTTGTTGTCATTGGTGAGAAATTACACGGATATACGATAAAGGCCGGTATGGAATCATCCGTTCCCGTAGGAAATGCTCTTGTGACGATGTATTCTAAGTGTGAAAATCCCGATAGAGCAAATCGTGCATTCGAGCTTATGCCAATTAGAGATATAATCTCATGGACTTCGATGATTTACGCTTACTCTCGTGCCGGTAACTTGGAAAAAGCCCAAGAATGTTTTGATAAAATGCCGGAGAGGAATCTCGTGACATGGAACTCGATCGTTTCCACGTTCGTCCAAAATGGTTTCTGTGAAAAAGGCTTAAATTTGTATAAACTCATGCGGAAAGAAGGGGTCAATCCCGACCCGTTTACTTTTGTAACTTTGCTGATCGCTTGCGCCGACTTAGCTGTGTTGAAGCTTGGAACCCAAATTGTTTCTCACGTTGAAAAATTCGGGTTCGGCTCGAACGTTTCAGTGGCCAATAGTGTCGTCACTTTGTACTCGAAATGCGGACGCATGGAAGAAGCGAAAGAAGCTTTTGATTCGATACACGAGAAGTATCTGATATCTTGGAATGCGATAATGGCAGGGTATGCTCAGAACGGCCACGGCAGGAAAGTGATCGAAACTTTCTCGGACATGTTAAGATCTGGTGTCAAACCCGACCACATAAGCTACGTGGCAGTACTTTCAGGTTGCAGCCATTCCGGCCTTGTGGACGAAGGAAAGCTTCACTTCGCTTCCATGGTGGAAGATCACGGCATTTCTCGAACACCCGAGCATTTCGCCTGCATGGTGGATCTGCTTGGAAGAGCTGGGTTTCTCGACGAAGCCAAGAATCTGATTGAAGGTTTGACTTTCAAACCAAATTCAGCCATTTGGGGCGCTTTACTCGGTGCTTGTAGGACCCATTCCGATTCAAATCTAGCGGAATATGCAGTGAGGAATCTGCTCGAGCTAGATTCGGGAGATTCGGGGTGTTACGTCGTTTTATCAAACATATACTCCGATTCGGGAAACATGGAAGCTTTTGCCAATGTGAGGAAGCTGATGAGGGAGAGAGGAATCCAAAAGAATCCAGGCTGTAGCTGGATAGAGGTCGAGAACCAGGTTCACGTTTTCACCGTAAACGACAACAACCACCCACGAATTGCACAAGTCTATGAAACGCTAAATAAGATCATCGAGAAGATTGTCGTTTCGGGATTGTATAGCAGCTCAGAATCCGATTCATCTCTTCTTCGTTCCCGGCGGTACCATAGCGAGAAGCTCGCTGTAGCTTTCGGGCTGCTGAGGTTGCCTGCATGGACGCCTATACACGTCATGAAGAATCTTCGAGTGTGCCACGACTGTCACACTGTGATCAAAGCGATCTCGCTCGTCACGGCAAGGGAGCTCGTGGTGCGAGACGGCCATCGGTTTCATCACTTCAAGGGCGGCATCTGCTCGTGTGGAAATTTTTGGTGATGCTCCACTCATTCTTCTCTTCGGAGCAGCCGTCTCCAATTATGTTAAAAGGCGTCGAAAATAACTTAAGATTGCAAACAAATTCTTTAAATCAAGAAATAACAGAAGAATGTAAAACATTCTTGTTACATTTTTAATCAAAATTATTTTTCTAAGATAAAAACAGAAGTCTTGTGTTTGTAAGAAAGAGCAAAAAACTAGATTGAGGATCGCAAGTCAACTTGTTACCGCGGAATGCCGAAGGTTCCGATCAGTGTAGAATCCGAGTTACCGGGCCGTTCATTCTCTAACCAAACATATCGAGTTAGATGTACACTATTTTTTTTTTGTTGTAAAGATTGCAAATATATATTTAATGGTTTTTATTTTTGTGGTGGCATAAACTTTTTTTTTTTTTTTTTTCTTTCAGAACTGAAGTCCTTATTGTTCATTGTTTTGCTTCTCTCATGTCCATTTTTAGATGTCATGTTAACAAAATTCTTCTTCTTTTTTTCATGTAGTCAAAATTTAATGGCACATCGAAAATTCTCTTAAATCAATTGAAAAATTAGACGAAATTTGAAGAGAAGCATAACAGTGAACAATGAGAACTTAAGCCGTGAAAAAAAAAAGATATAAAATATATGTTCTTTTATTATATTCAATATGCTATAAAACAAAGCTAAATCTGATTCAATATTTCATGAAATTAGTTATATTCTATCTTGATTTACTCAGGGGCGGAGCCATAACATTATCTAAGAGGTGGCAAAAATTAATAGACTATAAATATCAAAATAAAACGAGGCATTGAAACTACTATTATACATTGCATTAAAACTATTTTTTTAATGAACTTTTGATTTATGAAAATAATTTATTATGATCTCTATATAATTAGAATTCTTATAAATTTTAGAATAAAACGAGATATTAAAACTACTATTATTCAAAAAGAAAAATTGTAATCATAAAAATTGTTGTAAAAAGTAATTAAAAAATATGGAAAGATTAGGAATTGAACCTTGGTCTATAACTTTGAGAAACAACATGATTCCAATATACTACAGAGACATTTAGTCTATCATTGCTATGTTTATTATTTATATATAAACCTATAAAAGAATATGAATACATTTGGGTAAATGAGTAAAATGCCCATTTATGACTCAAAGTTTCAAAAAAATACCCAAATCTATTTATAGTAACTAAAACAAGTAAATTATTGAATGGTGGACAAATATACCCTTCGTTAGTTTTACACGTTTTAAATTTTTAATTAGTAATTCTATTATTTAGTTTCTAATTATAATTTTTAACGATTGATTTAAATAATTATTTTTCTTAAATCCAGCTTAAAAAAATAATTAAATAATTTTAAAAATCCCCTAAAACGTGCTATTTAGTTATCCCCTAAAAAGTTAAAAATAAACCCCAATTATTGCTTCAATCATATGAAGCTAATCATATTTACATTATTCATTCTTATGGTACAAAACCTAGGTTTCTTCACTACACGCGAATATTGTAAATCGTATTTATACATACCATTATGTAATCGTGTATATTTATATATATATATATATATATACCATTACGTTATCGTATTTATGTAATGTTTTTGAAGGTATAATTACTTAATCGTGTGTGTGTATATATATATATATATATACCATTTCAACAACAATCTTCAAAATCTTTGCGTGAGTCTTACTATGGAGGTTGTTACGGTTGAACGGAACGAGATCCGTATATATGCATACCATTCCGTAATCGTATATATACATACCATTACGTAGGACATAGCCTGCGAGTGAATGACAAGATGAGATCGAGGATCTAGAGGAGGAACGTGATCTGGAGTTCGTCTGAGAAGAGGAACGTGGCCAGATGACGAATCACGCGGCCTGAGCGTCGCCGCAGAAGAAGAACCTGCACGGAGGAGACGGGAGGCGCCAGGCGACTAAAATTTGCAATTTGGGGATTCGGAGAGAGAGTTAATGAAATGTCGATAGACTGATACTAACAATTAAAATAAATATTGATAAATGATTTAATTTTTTGAAAAGTACCATAATTAAATGAAACTGTAATTAAGAGGTGGAAGTTGTCAACCATAATTAGTTTTATGAAACTATGGGCATTTCTCATAAACTTTAGGTGTTTTTTGGGCATTTTGTGAGTTTTTCTTTAAAATAAAAAATAACGAGTTCGGACGAAGTGGGGGGCGGCTGCTCCCGCTCCGCCCCTGGATTTATTGACGTAAGCAGTAAAGTCGGCCGACGCGGTTGTTGTTCTTCAGTCCCTGACGGTTTGCGCGATGATCCTCCCACTAATCCCTTGCCTCAAAATAAATAAACAAGATCGCTGACCTGAGTGAGGACACCGACGAAGTGACTATCGCGACCGAAGATCTCGTAGGAGCTTTTCAGCTCATCACCTCGCCGTTTGGGGAAGTGCTGCTGCACTTGATTTGTTATGGCTTCACCACCCCCGATCGCCCCGACACCGTGCTCTCCTTGATCAAAGTCTTCCACAGGGTGTTCGATCGTGTTCAAAGATGCAGGGTATTACATGAAGATCGGGATAAAAGCGGTGGTCGGGATATACATGCTTCTTGCCTTGATCGTGCTAGAAGATGCGGTTGATGGCGTCAAGACTACAGCCATGCAATTGATATGTGGGCTGGCTAGGGCAGGAATGATGATATGGTTTCTGATAATCTTTCGCACCATATGGAAATTGAACCACTTCAAGAGGTCGAGGAACTCCAAATGAGATATTGATTCTTTAGATTTTTTTGTTAAGTGAGTCAAGGACTGAGAAGTGATGTAAAGCTGTATGAGACAGAAAAATATTGATAGGAATATTTGTTGAGAGCAGGCCCGGCCCACACCATACGGTATTGCAGGAGCTATACGATATAGCAAAACTTATTCAAAGCATTAATAAACTACTCTAAAAAGGGTTTTGGGCGACCGTCCAAATCGCCCATAAGTTGATAATCCATCGCGAGGGTAGTAGAATAGTGGCATTTTTTTTCTTCTTCTTTGTTGTTTGTTCCTCGATTATATATTCCCAACGCTGAAAATTATGTTTAACAATTAATCTGTGGTGGGAATATTATCTGATCATTCAATTTCCACAGTAGAATAATTTTTGCATGCGATGCATGTACGCGAAATTCAAATCATTTGGAGTTGGACGATGGCATGTCCTGATGTCCAATTTTTTTTAGTATTTGAATGATAAAAAATCTCATATATCATGAAATCACTTTTCTTTTATTATATATTTGTCAAGTTTGGCCTCCAATAATGCATCACCATGATTAATAATGAGAGGTTCTGATCAACATGTTGGTAGTGATATATAGTTATGTCTTAATATATGGACACACACAATTAATTTATACACCATTATAGTTTAATGGTGGAGACTTTCTTGTGTGAGGGGTAAGGGCGTGGGTTTGATTCCCACTTCTGCCAATTTTGTTTCCATATATTATTTAAGTGTTTTTACGTGGATGGCAAAAATTTTCCATGTCAGCAACGAAAATGGATTGTCAATTCACCAAAACATTGTTTGGGTATTTTTACCAATATTTTTTGAATTTTGATAAACGAGGAGTTTTTTGACTAAATTTTGAATATTTTTACCGTTATTTAACCCTTAAAACAATTACCATTAATACACTATGGTCTATAATTATCAGAGTGACTAGATTAAAACTCATTTAAGTAGTGTGAAAGAAAAATACTAAAACTTTGTATAAAAAATACACATACACAATAAGAAGAGTCAGCAAATTATCAGAACCTGATAATGGTAATTGCGTGCGTGAGTTATTTCGCGCGAGAATCACAATACATACTTGTTAGTCACGTGACGGGTGACATAGTCGATGAGTCATAGTCACCTGAATCTTGGCAGCCAATCAAGTCGATGACATTCAGTCAACGACGGGTCAGCAACGAAGTATCTTTGGATATCGAGGATGCTCTGGGTCATCCGAGAGTAGAGATATAACGAGAATAAAATCTGATTAATTATCAGCGAGACCTAGATCGCAAACACCAGAGTTAGAGAGAGAAGATAGGGCTAAGAAGAAGAAGAAGAAGAAGAAAGGGCTAATCTTGCTGCTGAAACTGAAACTGCTGCTATCATTTTTGGACTTTGAGAGGAGCTCTGCTCAGCTCACAAGATTTTAATTAGTGGCTCTTCAATACTGTGCTCTGTTAAATGACCAAATTACCCTCTTGTCTATATTACTAACGAAGCCTTTATTTTGTTGGGCACGTACTAAGATGTACAAAAATATTACTATAAAACTCGGTTAAATTAATAATTTTGATAAAATAAATATACAAGCCTGATTTTAACTTATGTTAGTAATTTTTTCTTCGATAGATAATTTTTTCTTAATATGATAATTTTTTTAGTCTTCTCTATTAATTTATAAACGTTTTAAGTACTCGAATTAATAAAAAAAATGAATTAAAAATATTTTTATTTCTATTACTTTATTCACCTATTTGATTTTTGATTGACTCGATTCGTATATAGATAATAGGGATATTAGTGGCAAAGTATTCATACGTTAAAGGAATATGATTGATATTCTCAATCATTTTATTGATAAAAAATTTGACATGAGTTATTATGTTTTTCCGTTAATTCCCTACTATGAAATTTCAAGTGGTGTCGTATAGTATAATTTAATCGTCCCTTTCTTTCACATATGAGCTAAAAGAAAAGCTTAACAACATAAGAGCTATAAGGCATTATTAATCAATTTTGTCGCCAAGTGGTCCAAATGGGCAAAAACATGGCCAAAAGAGCGAAAACATGGTCAAAATCGTATGTTGGCACTTGAAACTTCACGGTAGTTAACGAAAAAAAAACTTAATTACTTATGTTTAAATTTTTTACATCATTGAAAATTCCAGCCACAATTTTTTTTTAGAGTATGTCAATTTTTTTAATTTTTTTGTAACATGTGGGGTTTTTGCCGTAAATTTTCCATAGATTAAAACTATACTTTGAAATATATTTTATCTACAAAATTCATTGTGTATATAAAAGTTGATATTTATTAAGCTCAAATTCAAAATTTCTTCAATGAAATAGATTTTTTTTATTTTTTTATTTTATATATAAAAACGTAGATAGATTAGCTATAGAGTTTATACATAACACAAGAAAGACAAAGATAAACAGAAAAAAAAATGACGACATGCATTTAAATATAAGTCACGAGCTATACCCCAAGGTTAGAAAAGTAATTTGACATTCTAGGCTACACGTTTAAGACTCAAGCCATCTGTGACTATTACAATTTTAGTGGTGAAGGAGAGTCCAAGTAGCTACATCACCAATCATCAGAAGCTAAGAATTAAAAGAGATATTTCTGTGTGTGTATATATTATTGTATAGCAATATTGTTTGGTAGATTGAATAGAAAAGAAACTTGGGGGTTATCTACATATTTTGGCTCTTTTGAGAAAATTGCTACTTTTATGCCATAAATCAAACTTTCATGCATATATGAGTAGGCTAAATTTTTTTTTGATTGACATTAATCAAATCATAATCTTGTTACTTTAACACTTGTTGTAAAAGTAATATTTTCTGCGTTGCAAAAAAAAAAAAAAAAAAAACTATTCCTACTATAAAATTTGGAGATATCATTTGAATATTCAATACTGTACTTGTAAACAAATAAACGACAAACAATTATAAAACGACACCACAATGGATTAAAAATAGCCAATAGGTGAATGTTAAAAACGACAAATTTAGATAAAAGGATGGTATATGATGGACTAAATAAATATGTCGTATGACATTGCACTGAAGAAATATTGTAGAAAGAAACGACATTTTATGACTAAATAGGTATGAACGTTTTTAAAACTATCCGTTATAATACAAACAATAGGTAATTTTTAAAAAGATTTGCAAATAAATAAGTATTTCGTACAATTTCATTATATATATATAATGATAGTGTGAACATTATTATACATCATATAGAGTCTAGAGAGAACACAACAAGAAGTATAAACGATTTATTTAATATTTTTTGCAGTTTATTAAACATAAAAGTTGGAAAAATAGTACGAAAAACTGAGATCAAGACATTCATTATTATTGACTCATTTTACTGCAAAAGTGAAGATACGTCTCTTGAGAAGTCTTCTTGAGCCCGCGACAAGAAGTATAATCGATTTATAAAGTATTTTTTTTTTGCAATTAATTAACCTTAAAAGTTGGGAAAATAATACATTAGGGGTGAACAAAAGAAACACTAAACAAATTTTTTTACCGAAAATTGGTTAAACCGCGACCGCTATTTAAGCGGTTAAAACCAAATATATTGAGAAAATACCGAATACCCGAATTAGGATAAAAAAGGGTTTTCCGTTTATAGTGAAAACCGCAACCTCTTACCCAGTTTTACTGCTTTTACTAAATTTAATAGTATATTTTATTATATTCTATTGACCATACATATCAGCACGTCAAAAAGAATTTTCTTAACTACTCTCACGGTGCATTGTGTAATATTAGTAGTGTGCTTATGTGTAATATTAGTCTTTAGTAGTTTGTTTATGTGTAATATTATTTATTATTAAAAATAGTTAGTTTATGTAGATGTGAATATTAAAAGCGGTAAATGCGGGTAAAACAACCGATATTACCAGAACCGATACCGAATACCGATAGACGCTAAATGCGGTTTTCATGTTCAAAAATAGAGTATTCGGTTATTATTTTAAAATACCGAAATGTGTTATAAGGTCTATTATTTATAAAAAACCGTACCGAATACCCGTTTGTTCACCCCAGATGCATATAGGAAATGTAGATCAAGACAATCATTATTGATTTATTTTACTACGAAAATAAAGATACATAACTTCGTCTTTATGTATCATATAGCGTCTAAGGATAAGACCCGTCAAACATGCAACAAGAAGTATAATAGATTTATCTAACATTTTTTTTGTTGTTGCACTTAATTAACCTTTGAAAGTTGGAAAAATAGTACATATAAGAAATGAAAATCAAAGACTTTCATTATTATTGCTTAATTATAACTGGAAAAACGACACATCATATAAATTGCAGCACATGAATCAATGGTTGGTTTTAGGACAAGGACGGTGGCAGTTGCAATCGGCGGGAATCTTTCCAGGCGAGCAATAACCGGAAACGCCGGGGCCTTTATTCCCATACATAAACTGGCAGACTGCTTTGCAAATCTCGGGACTGCATTCCAGCTTTACCGTTCCAGCCGTACATAACCCCCCTTCCACATTGCCTGTTAATTAATTATATAAATGAATTTATAATCTTACTGTAGATCAAGATCCTGTAATGTATTTTTATATGGTAATATAGTTGCAAAGTAAAGAATTAAAAATTATGATAATTTAGAGTAAATATGAAATATCTAAAACATTAGGGAGCAATCGGGTCCTTATCAAAGTTTAATACTTTAATGTTAACTTAAAAGTATATATTCTTATTTTTTCCTTAAGATGAAATTACTGTGGAATAAACCTTGGTGGGTAAATTTAATTTTGGAATAAAATAATTATGGAGGTGGAAAATTGAAAAAAAATCAAGGTAAAATTCCAATCTAAATGGTCACAATCGTTTATGCTTCATAGAAGTAGACAATTTATGATATTCTGATACGAAAAATATATTTTGTTCCCATTTTTATAGTAAAAAATATTAGAGAAGAAAATGTATAGGTGTACCTGAAAAAGAAGCAACCAAGACAATGAAAAGCAAAAGAAAGGCTGAGAAAGAGAACTTCATTTTTCTTTACTTGCTTTGGATGATAGTACCTTAAGCTTAAGTTATTCTCATATTTATAGTTGGATTTTTATTTTTTGGAAGTTTCTTTACTATATTTTTTAACCCATTTTTAGTAGAAAAAAACAGACGTGTTGTTAGAACGACTCATCAAGTTATTATTGAAATAGTATCCAGCACAAGTTCTTTTTCAAAATCCTAACATTGAGGATTTTTCTTTCCAGATGTAATGCATTAATAAAATACACTGTATCCATTTGACATCGAGTTCGATATCATTACATATATAGATCCAAAAATAAAAATAAAAAAATCTCATATATACTTTTTAAAATTTTAAAAAACAGTTTATAAATCTTAAAAGCACATTACATCTCTTAAAATAATTTAAAATATATATATTACTCTATATGTAAGATAAATACAAAGAAATCAACTATAATTCTCCTTCTGATTTTTTTCCCAGCATAAAGGGAAATAGAAACGTTATACATATTTTATTTACACGATTATAAATGAAATATAGACCAACAACTAGAGGTGTAAAGTGGGCCGGGGCGGGGCATTAGAATTTAGAATTTAGAAGACTCTATGAATAAATAGATATATAGAAATGACATGAATTTAGAAAACAGAACGTTTACGTAATGAATTTTGACTTATAAAAAATTTATTTTGTTACAGCATTAGAATTTAGATATTGTATGAATAAATATATATATATATATATTTATATATATAAACGATATGAATTTAAAAGTTTGATTTTTGTCATCTTTGGGTTATGATGATACAACGCAATAGTACCTTATGCAATCAAGTTGAGTTGTTTGAGATTTAAGTGTCAATTACTTATTCTGACTCCCTTTCAACTGAGTCCGAAGCAAGGGATACGCCAATAAATCTTGGCTTGGACAGAGAGTGTGTTAAATGGAGGAAATTTGAAATTCAATTTTCGATAATAGAGGTTTTTAGAGATAGAAAAGCACCATTAAAAAAAAGATAGACAAGTTAAATCTTTAAGATATATTTTTAGTTTATTGGCTGTTTTATGCAAGCTTTATTATATATATGCAGTTTCTTTTTTTTTTCTTCTTAAGTTTTTTAATGTGTTCTATAAAAGATAATCACCCATTTAAAGTATTTATATTTCTATGCATGGAATTGTTATATATTATTAATGCTATGTTAATATTAGGTATGTTAGCTTTATAACATAACTTAAATGCTTGGAAATCCGACGTCTTGATGTAAATATCGGAAGCGTTCATGCCTTTCAAACGGTTATTTTATTATAAGCCCATTGATAGTTTCATTTACCCGGAAAAAAAAAAAAGAAGAGCAACAACGCATGCTCTTTGCATTCTACAAAACGCTATAAATAAAACATAGATATAAACTTGCGATTTTTATGAATGTGCTTGCTTGTGGAGAATGTGTCCCAACAAGATTCAAAATTATCCGTAGTGGATTATAATTTCTTTGAGTATAGTTTGTTTTCCCGCCTTCCAATGTAGGTTGTTCTAAATATTTATCCATAATATGTTAGACTATCAATATTTATATCCTATATTTAACTATTATTATGTACTACACTCTTAGTTTCGTTGAATGGGTTGTACAACTAACTTAGCAAAATTATAGCATAGTTTGAATTAGATGATCTTGGTTTGTCTCCTTAAGATTTATTTATTTTTGTTTGTATTAATTTAAGTGCTCAGTGAAAACCTTCACATTTGATTATCTCAAATACATAATTTAATTAATAGGTTTAAGTGATAAAAAAAAACTAAACATTAAATATGTAAAAAAAAGTCATATCAATAGAATGGTATTTGGATTAATTTGGTCAATATCATTCAAGTTTTGGATTAATTTGGTCAAATATGATTAAGTATGTTATTTTCCTTGCATTTATAACGTTGAACCTTATGTCGTTCCCGATTTAGTTCAAGTTATCAAATTTGGATTATTAAAGTGTTATCGAGACTTTTGGCTCTTAGGAATTAGCTTATTCATTTTTTAAGGTTACAAAATAGTAAATAAGTGGTGATTAGCCCATCACATTGTTTGTAATTTATTCAAGATTTGGATTAAAAAAATGACAGAAAATTTCAAATTTTATTTACAAATCCACTTTCTACATATAAAAAAAGGGATAATAGCGGCAAAAGTGGCTAAAGTTAGGCCAAGTGTGCAAATAAGTAGCCAAACTGATTTAATATCAGCATAAGTAGCCAAAGTTTACCAAACCGTGGACAGTACAAATTCCATCCATTTTAAGTCAACGCCGTTTGCCACGTCATTTCCACAAGTGTTGAGCTTTGGCCACTTATTTGCACACGCGGCCTAACTTTAGCCACTTTTGCCGCTATTATCCCTTATTTTTTTACGTTCCAAAGTATTTTTTAGCGTTTATCTAGATTTTTTTTTTGTTTTTTCCTTTTCTTAAGATTTGACTAAAACTTGATTTCCGAAAGAACTGATTCCGTTTCTTAAATTTAGAACGCTGAATATCACTCTCAATTTTGAAAACATTAAAATGTGTTATCGATTTCACATGTAATTTACGATCATAGGATTTGACATAAAACCTCTATATACTTAATTGTTAGGGACCATTAGATTATTTTAAAGGAATTGGTACGAAATACCCATTTAGCCACAAGTTTTTTTTTTTAATTACTCATTGTGTGTATTAAAATGTACTAAAATATGTATGTTTTAATAAGTTTGTACAAAATAAAAATTTCGCTAATAATGTTGGCCTAACATTTTTAGTTAGAGCTGAGACTAAAATCGAGACCTTTTTACATTATTTTATTAAGATTATTAATTTTATGAAATTTCGTTAAATACAATAAAATTTTCTAACATGGTACAATAAAATTTCATAAAATTAATAATCTTAATAAAATAATATAAAAAAGTCTCGATTTTAGTCTCGGCTCTAACTAACAATGTTAGGCCAACATTATTAACAAAATTTTTATTTTGTACAAACTTTTTAAAACATACCTATTTTAGTACATTTTAAAACACACAATGAGTAATTTGAATAAAAAAAACTTGTGGCTAAATGGGTATTTCGTACCAATTCCTTTAAAAAATCTAATGGTCCATAACAATTAAATATATAGAGGTTTTATGTAAAATCCTATGATCGTAAATTACATGTGAAACCGATAACACATATTAATGTTTTCAAAATTGAGAGTGATATTCAGCGTTCTAAATATAAAAAACGGAATCAGTTATTTCGAAAATCAAGCTTTAGTCACATCTTAAGAAAGATTAAAAAAAAAATAACGAAAAAAATCTAGATAAACCCTAAAAAATACTTTGGAACGTAAAAAAATAAGGGATAATAGCGGCAAAAGTGGCTAAAGTTAGGCCGAGTGTGCAAATAAATGGCCAAAACTCAACACTTGTGGAAATGACGTGGCAAACGGCGTTGACTTGAAATGGATGGAATTTATACTGTCCACGGTTTGGTAAACTTTGGCTACTTATGCCGATATTAAATCAGTTTGGCCACTTATTTGCACATTTGGCTTAACTTTGGCCACTTTTGCCGCTATTATCCCTAAAAAAATTACACTTTTGAAGGCTAATCACTTTTGATGGTACAAGTCTTCAATCACACATGCATGTGTGTTCATCTTTTGATGCGTCCATATTTCGTTATTGTCTTATGATTTTTTATATAATAAGGTATCTATCGTAATTACTCTTGAAATATGTATATTTAAAAAGCTTGAGGGAACTTTTGATGGTAAAAGTCTTCAATCACACATGTAGTTGTGTTCATCTTTTGATGCGCCCATCTTTTGTTATTGTCTTATGATTTTTTACATAAGTAAGATATCTATCGTAATTTCTCTGGAAATATGTATATTTAAAAAGATTGAGGGCATAAAATGAATAAGCGTCAACTTGGTTTTCAACTATGATTGTGTTTCCACACTTAAACATTTTTTTTAGTGAAGTCGTATGCATATATAATTATTTTGGTCGTATTTAAAAAATATTTGCTATAAACGAAAATTTTGCATGTAAGCTAAGTTTTTTTTTTTTGGCGTGTGTGGAAGTTACGCTTTTACTTTTTTTTTTTAATCTCTTTTTGTTACATTATTTAGTTACTAATTAACTTAAATAGTAAACCAATTATCATTTTATCTAAGCTTATAAACAATAATTTTTATTTTCATTTTATTATTCGCCTATTCACAATTTTTCTAATTTAATTATGCATCGACAACAATTATAACAACAGCATGAATCAATAACAAAAACATGAATCAATGATAATTTTTTTCAGCAAACGATAAATTCGATATGAATGTCAATTTTTCTATTAAAATGTACAATATTATTAATTAAAATAGAAAAAAATTACATTAAAAAAAATAAAAAATACAAAATAAATTAAAATTTAACCAATGATATATTTTATCGCCACCGCGCGAAGGGCAGTGCAAGTATACTAGTTAAATTGTAACGAATCAACATTCTGATTTGTAGAGCCACGTGTAACAACTAATTCCCGGCTTATCTCGTTTAACCATTTGAAAATATAAATAATCTTAACAAATTCGTCTGATTCGTTTACACAATAATTTTATTGTATCCTTCAAAAACTATATATATACGTAGTTATACTGATCCATGGCTAAATTATTCTAATAAATAAAGGATATTTCTTGTCATATGGAGTACAAAAATGAAGATAAATCATCAACAGAACAGAGGCTGAAATGCAAAGGACATGTCACATACACATCATGGTACACCAACTTCTTATAATTTCCTCAATGTCGTTCGTTCACCCATAACACTACAGGAAAAAGAAAACCAAAGCCAAAGAAAAATAAAATGAAGAGACTTTGCAGAGGAGTAGGAGCACGAAAGGGGTTTGAGAGCATGAAGCTCCGCCGATCGTGATGGTCACTGAGTTCTTCGGAGATCCCGGTCACTGAGTTTCCCCGCAACCAATGTCCGAGGTCGCCGCTGCTCTCCGGAGATGTTCGGAGCTGGTCCGCCGTGGTTGTTGTCGCTGCACTGTAATGGGCCGAACTCTACGAGCAAAGCCCACCAACGATTCGATTTAAAAACCACGGTATCTGTGGAGTTAATTTCTGTTGAGATATTTACGGAGAATTTAGTTTTATTATCGTGAGAATAAGTTATAGGCAGTTGATCATTAGGGTTATATAAATATCCCTCTCGTACTATTCAGAGAGAAGGGTCGTTCGTTCTTGTGGAGTCAGAGTGGTTCGGAGGCAGAGTCAGAGTCTTCATGTTTTCTGGTTTTATATTTCTTTCTCTCTGTAAAACGATGAATGTGACCGGCTAATTCTGTTTTGGTTTGAGTTTATGAAACTACGAGTCAATAAATCTGTGAGGTATTATTTTGTCTATTGTCATTCCCTGGATATCGATTTCTTCTACTAGGAATTATATAATGTTATCAACAATATCGCAATCTCTGAATTATATCAATTTTAATTATTCGATTTAGTTTGAGATTTGATTAATTTTGTGATTGGTGATTATATATTAATCGTTAGAATGGTACTATTATAGACTTTGGAATTCATGTGTTTTGAAGATTATATACAGTTAATTAATTGGCTCGTCATACTTGTCTTTTAATTGTTGAACACGAGTTTGGTTAGTTTATCATACTTGTTTTTTAATTGTTCAACACGAGTTTGGTTAATTTATCACGTGGTTGGAAAATTAGTGGAACACAAAAAAGAAATCAATTGGATTAAATATTACCGCGAAGTTTTATTGTTCACTTTCTTGGAGCGTTCAAAATATTAATGTTACTTGGATTTTAGATTCTATCACGTTTGAGTTATGTTTAATTAAATTGCGTTCAATTTGGTTAGATAATCTTAAGAAATGTGTTAATTCGGGAGATATTTAATAGGTTTAAGAACGAATTCTTGTCTATAATCATATGAATTGAATCATTAGTGGAAGTTTACTCAAGCCAAAGGTTTCCTAATATTTCTCATAAACTTTTTTATTTTATTTAATTATATTTTTTGATAAAACCCCCCCCTTTTCTTTGTTTTTATTATTTTTGTAACGTTTATAAGAAAACTCTACGTGGGACGACTCGTACTTACTCTACTACATAAGTTTTGTAGGTTACGATTTTTATTAGTAATTTGGGTTGCATACGACAACACACCAGCAACACTTTAGTCTCTCTAAAAATCATCAGAACTTTACAAAAACGAACGTAGGTGATTAAGAACATGACGGAAAGTAATGTTCTCCGACGATCACACTCCGATTGGTTAGAGAAACTCCGCTACGACACGGAAAATCGCCGGTACGTGTACACTTCGTTGTCGGACTTGTTGCAACCGTCCCCGAGGAATTATCTCCGACGAGGCTTCGCGAGCGAGAGGGAAATTTCATTTCGGCATGGCATTCAAAGAACAAGATCGTGCTATCACGACGATGATCAAGATTCCCCATTAGGGTTTGGTTCGCGCTCTAGGTTTTGTGGTGTGAGCGAGATTTTGGCTAAGATTATCAGCTTCTTCTCTGGCTGATTAGGATTAAAGGAGTCTTCTAGCTAGAAGGTTAATTTTTTTTATGTTATTTTTGTTATTAAATATTTTTCTGTAGAATAAATTAGGTTTTTTTCTTTTAGGACTTATTTTACACCAACAACAATGTTCAATTTTGAGTTGTAAAGAATGAGTTTTTGAATACACAATTTTGATTTTCTATGGTCCTTCTAATAAGCTTCGTCTTGTAAATATCATAATTTGAAACGATAATTTTTTTCGGAATTTGATATTATCCATATAGCTTTATGGGATCAATATATAGGACGAGGCTTTTTGGATAATTGTACATAAGTGCCACTCAATTTTGAGTAATTGTGCATATAAACCCTTAAACTTTGGTAATCAGTAGAGTACGTAACCCCATTAAATTTGTTAATCAACTTAAAATTCTCTTCAACTTTAAGATATTTCAGGAAAAAAATTCGAAACATTAAATTTTCTTCAACTTCAATGTTAAGATAATGCTTTTATAACTCAGTTTAGCTATTCCTCACAGTTACATGTACTTTTGTGTTTTATACTGTTCTTAGAAATATAAAAATATCCACATTAAATAACATTCTTTTTATAATAATATTATAGTAGCAGTGCATATTGTGAATTTGATTCAGATTGCAGGATTTAATGCCAGCTTGAACAAAAATAAAATAAATAAATAAATAATATCCGAATACTAAGCATAAAATGGAAAGAGAAAAGAAAAAGTCCACAACGTCACAATCCCTTGAATCTCTCCACTACTCACCATTATTCTCAACACTCTTCTTCTTCTTCTCCTTCTTCAAAACAACTTGAAAACGACACACACATCTCTCTCTCTCTCGGAGTGATCCTGTCTGGAAGACGGCGGTCATTTGCACAGATTTCCTGGAGACTCTAATACGAGAGATCACCGGAAACAGCCTTCTGCATTGGGCTAATAAAACCGACACAAAACCCTAGGAAGTACAAAGCGTACCTCCTAGATTTTTGTCCAATGTCAGCCAACAACAGATCAAAAAAGCTCCTGAAAACGATCCTGAAGGCCAACGCGGGCTGCGGCTGCGGAAAGCCGAAGCCCTCGGAAGTGTTCGAGCCGAAGCCGAAGCCGAAGCCCCAACTAACCCTAGCACCGCCTCCGTCCAACGATGAAGTTTCAATCACCACAACCACCACCACCACCACATCCACATCAGCAACAACCGAGTTCTCGTCCCCGTCCACTTCACGTCCCTCGCCACCGAAGAGGCGGCTGAACGACACGTGCATTGCGGTCGTGAAGGACTCAAACGACCCTCTAAAAGACTTCAAGCACTCTATGAAGCAGATGATCGTCGAGAAGGAGATCCGCGAGAAGCCGGATTTGGAGGAGCTTCTCGCGTGCTTCCTCGAGCTCAATTCCGCGTCGCACCGGGAGGTCATCGTCCGCGCCTTCGCCGAGATCTGGAACGAGGTCGTCTCGCAGCGGCGGGCGGCGAAGGGCAAGGAGCTCCCACCCATGTGAGGGCATTGAAGTCGCACGTGCGAGAGAAGGTGCATGGAAAATGCATTATTCCTAGAGTGTAAGGCTCAGATTTGGTGTTGTGGTTTGGGGATACATATATAATAATGGTGGTGGATAGATATAGGAGCTTTAATTGTGAAGAGAAAATTTATCTTGGCATTTAATTTCTATTGTAATTGTATAATTTCAATATGGGCATTCTTTCAATTGTATAATTGAGCTAGTTGTTGTCACATCTACATTGCCTTTTTTTTTTTTTATATGCCCTAAAAAAATATATGTATACGAATTTATGAATTGTAATTTTAAACCTATTTTCCTTGATTATAATTTGAAAAGTTGGTACATTATAATTTTAAATCATACGGTTAATTAGTTGCGGTAAATGTAATGAAGTCTTGTAATTGAACCACTTGGCTAGCCATGGTCATTGAGCTATGGCATCAATATTGCATTTTGTTGAATGTCATAACTAAATAAGTATATATGTCCACGACATAATGTGAAAGTAAGGATTAATAACGGTATAAATATTTAATATTTTAATTTTTGTGATAATATATTCTTTTTTTACGGATAAAATTTCAAACTTTCACTATTTTGTAGAGTAATATATATTGAGAACTTCAACCGTAGAGAACAATGAAAGTGTGATCTTCCTGCACCGTGAAAAGAAAATTAAATTTATGATATTATAAAAATAAAAATTCTAAATATTTATATCTCAATAAATTAACTCCTTAAAATATCCTCATATACTCTGTAATATATACGCTTTGATTAACCAAGTAAGTTTGACCTAGTCGTAACTCCGTTACACCTCTATTTAACAGCATCTAATAATACGAGAGTACATTGTAACATTGACTAATAATATTATGTTATTAATATATATATATATGCTTTTATTGCTTCGTAAAAAGATTCTGACATTAAAATATAATGGTAATAGATACTGTTGACATATATATGCTTTTATTGCTTCGTAAAAAGATTCTGACATTAAAATATAATGGTAATAGATACTGTTGACTCTAGGGGAACGAGAATACATAATAAATATTACATACCATGATTTCGATTTTCTTTTTTTAATATTGTTGAAGTTGAAGAACTCTACTTCTTCAAAGGAATAAAATTAAAATAGTTTTAATTCAATCCACTGCACCGCATTCATTTTAGAAAATTTTGCAGCAAAAGTATATAAAAATTAGATCGATAAGGGCAGCGTTCAAACTAAATTTCTTTTAGCGGCTAAATTATAAAAAAACAATAGAATTGTGATATTTCATCCATCAAAATATGTTGAAGTTAACCCCAATAACATATATGTCACTATTTCCAATCCCATAAATTATTCATAAAAAAAAAAAAGCGGTGTAGCGTGGGCACAACACGTGTGATTGGGGTTAACTCTTACAAATTTTGATGTATGAAAGTTACCAGATTTTCTACCATATTAATATTATTTTTTCTATTTCATAAATAACATGTATAAGATATATATCTATCTGGTCATATTACCATTTTAGGAAATAAAATTTTAGTATCTGATCAAAATAGAATATCAGTTACAAGCTAATGGATAAGAAACATTTGACATTCTATTTAATTATCATTATACAATTCATTTACAGTATTTATCAACTTAATTGATCAGCTAAAAACTAGCAGTCACATTATTATTTATGAGTATTGTCGTTTATCAGTATCTTTTGTCGTAAAATATTTGAACGACAAAAAAGCTGCATTTTTATTGTAAAATATATGCCATGGTATATAAAGAGTGATCAATAGACTATTTTAAGGCAAAAAATAATCACCTTTATTTGGCTTAGTGGTAACTCCTCCACTACATACGTCTCTAAGAGATCACATGTTCAAATTCCATAAGATGCAAATACGTGCCTTTTTTAAATATCCAAAAATCCGGTTATTCGGATTCATTTGAAAAAACGGATTCCGGATATCTAAAAAATCCGGTTATTCGGTTTGGTTTCACTCTTATTACCGAGAGATATGAGAAAGGTTTCACTAAAGAAAAGTATTAAAATATTTAGTGCAAAACAGGATGGGGAAAATAAAATTTTGTCTTTAAATTTACGAAAGTCGTAGAACTGATATAGACTCAAAGCTCGAGGGTTATGGAATAAATTGATACAAAGTAATAAGTTTAGTGTGAGCTGAGAAAAAAAATTAGGAAGAAAACTTGTATAAAATAATAATTTTTGGGAGTAAATTGATAACAATAATAAAAAAAGTCTGAAACTAATTAGTTGATAAAAAGTAAAATTAATTCGAGATATTAGTGATATTTACTCTATCTTTACCATAATATTCTTCTCAAACAGCTAGCAATTTGAAATTTCACAATTTATAGTAATGATTTCCACCAATATTCATCCAACATATTAACTCACCACATTAATATGAATTTGGCTACTCTTATCTCAGTAAAAGAAAAATCCACAGTAAATGCGTCTGCAAAATGAGCGAACAATATTTCATATATATACACGTACATATTAATATAAGCATGGACTGTGTCAACGCCTAAAAATTACAAAGAAAAGAAAAGAAAAAATCTTCGCTATATTTAGAGACTCAACAAACCCAACAATTAGCTTGCAGATCGTATAATGCCGATGTTCTTTATATATATATATACATATATATATATATATATATTATAATTTATATCTATTTTAAAAAACCGTAGAACTCAGAGATTAGAAACTAAACTAGTTAAGTGATTAAAAGCCGTACTCCCAACCATCTAGTTCTCTTACGTTTCAACGTTTCACCGATCAATATGTGATGATATCATGATCATATAAATAATCAAGAATATAATCATTGAATCATACATAAAAAAACCTACTTACACAAAATTAAACATATATATAATATGAAGGTGTACGTATCATCACACATACTTGGGACACGTTTCACTGATCTTGATCTCCCACCAGTCCTTCGACTTCGACGACGAACCAGAAGCGTTGTACGAGAACGAGCAGGAGCTAGGGCACGACGGAAGAGCCGTGTACATGTCGATGAAGGCTTCGACTATTGCGTCGTGGTTCTTGTTCTCGTTCATCCTCAAGTACCACGACAGAAGCCCCTCCAAATACTCCCATTGCCCGCTCCTCTCCCCGTCATTGTCTCCGTTCCCGGTCTTTACCAGCCCGTACGAGGCCACCATTTCCTCCATCGAAACCCTGAACTCCGCGTACGGGTCGGTGGTCTCGACCGCGTGGACGATGCAGTCCTGGAAGACAAACCGCGCCGAGCCGAGGATCGAGCTCGAGCCGCCGCGCTCGAAGAAGAGCCTCCGCGTATGTATCGCCTGGACCGCGCTCTCCACGAGAAGCTCGCCGCTCTTTGCGATCACCTTGTGCGACCACGACGGGTCCAGCACGGCCCGGTGCTGCGACGATAAGGCGAAGCTAGGGTTTGCGCTGACCGCCACCTTGGCCTTAACGTAGAATGTTAGAGTTTTGAGGTGCCTGAGGGGCTTCCAAAGTTTCCATGAAGCTCCATTACTTGATCTCTTGATCTTTCTGTGCTTAAAGATTGAAGAAAGCAGCTTCATGGTCTAAGTCTTTCTTCCAATGGAGGACCTAACCCTAATTGGATATCATATCTTGTTTTTGATTGTGAGTGGTGGAAATGAGAAGGTTTATATACTAACTAGGGATATTTCTTTTACATATCCTCAATTTTTAAATTTCGTTACAAATATACCTCCAATTTTCAAAAACAACCAAAATGTACTTTTGTTGTGATTCGACAACCCACCGAGCTTCGTCGCCTTGTCGCCTATCGACATATTCCATACTTATTAGTTGTCCTTATCCGGTTAGAATTTTGCATTTTCTGATCTGTGCGCATCACCATTTGTCATTGTTCCGTCATCAAGTTTTCTTCGTCAATAACAAGAAGGTACACGCGAAAACAAATTATACAACCGTGAATAAGGGATTTTTTTGGTTTATTGCAAAATTAAAATATAAGAGAATGTTAAAAAAAAGAAAAGAAAAGAAAAACTAAAATATGTTTTGAGGGTATATTTTGAACATTTTCCAAAATAGATGGTATGTTGCCCAAGTATTTAATGGAGGGCATTTAATTAGTTTACAGTGTATTCAGAGATTATTTAGTTGTATTTATGTGGTCAAGAATGTGACATACTTGGTTGTTATTTGGTGATACGTAAGTGGCAGTAAAAAACATTTTAATTATCTATGGATCTATATATCTATATATCTTACAATTTTAAGTGCAATTAACTCTAGCTACCCTACCCCTAATAACTATTCCTAAATTTTGAGTAGGTGCTCGTGTTTTTAAAGGGACGATGGGTTATTTATTGAACAGCTTTCAATCTCTTTTAAATAGAACGAATTTACTATGTTCAAAATTCAAATGGGAAAGAGAATATAGGCTTTGTTATTCCAATTTAACTAAATAACCGGAAGGCTTCAAGTTCAAAATTAAATTACTAATTATATTACGTATAAATTAACACTAATTATAAGCAATACGCAAAAAGAATACAATCATCAGAACACAATTCAAATGTAATTAACGTTATTCCAGGTATACAAAATTTTGAATAAAGCATGTGTACACTTGATTCGTTGAGGTATATTGCGAAAGTTGAGAGATGATCGGATATTAGGGAACGTGAAGATAACTATTATAAAGATGAAATTGGAAAATTAGTGCAGGTTATGGGTTTAATTAAACTTAAAAATTCGACGAGAGTAACCTTGGCAACCCGGTCTTGCTTGAGGAAGATTCTTAAATGGAAAAACTGCAAAGGATTTTGGGTAACGTTTTGAACTTCTTGCGCTTGCCTTAGTTTCTGTGAGTTTTTGAACCGCAACTTTAAATAAAGGACGTGCCAAAACCATGGCAGCGACTTTTAGGAGTTTTTAAAACCATGGGAGAAATAACAATTGTTTGAAAACAATAGAAAGCAAACATATTAGAAAAAAAAGGGCCCACCATTTTAAACATCTCGACAGATGACAATACAAAACAAACATACAGCAAAAAATCTATATATTAGTAATGTTCGACCGTCAAAATTTTATATTATCAAGTTATTAATTTGTACTTAGATTAATAAAATATTAATTTATAAAGCATTAATTATATAATAATACCATTAGTGAAAAAAAAAATCCTTATAACATCATGTCAATACTATAATGTGAATATATCCCAAATCACACAACATTGTTTGAAGACAAAGTTACTACTAAATTAAAGCTTATTTCATGCAATGATGCAATTGTAACGATAATATTTTGAACAACTTTTTGATACATCACAAAAATACAACACCATACATTCTTAATGCTATCAGAAGCTTATAGATGAAGTTGAATGAGACGTGAACAATAATTTGTGAATAATTTGAGAATCATATTTTAGAAAGACTAACTAATTAGTTATTCAATGCATTTTTGTATTTATTTAAGGTGATTTCATAACTAGTTATGTAATATAATTTAATTATAGGGATTTCATAATTAGCTATTTAATATTATTAATTTTTTATTGAATTATTAATATATATATATATGTATATATATAATTGGGACCTATGTATTTCTAAAAAAAATATTATCTTAAATTTAGTGAATTGATTAGCTGGTTAGGCCCGAGTTAGGAGCGGATAAAATTATTATTTAATCGAGGGTATTAATTTATAAAAAATTTACTATATCTATAAGAAAAAGTCTAAGAATTAGATTTAGTATATTTATTTTTTAGGGCCCTACAATACTTATTTGAGAGGCAAACCAAGTTTCATTGGCCTAGTGGTAACTCCACTACATACCTCTTCAAGAGGTCAAAGGTTCAAATGCGTGCCCCCATAACATCTTGTAAACTTGGCCAATAGTGCCGCCGATTCTTACGCTGAATATATATAGTAATGGGAGAGTGCACTGTAACCTTGGCCAATAGTGTCATCCCCATTAGATAAATAAATAAAAAACGTATTTGAGAGGCCTTATACTTAGTGTATTTTTACCCATAAATTTGAGGCCTAAGCCCCGGGCCTAATCAACCAAGACCCAAGACCGGCCCGGGTGATCTAACGCTCATAGGTAGAGACAACACGTATGCACCGGCCTATATAGAGCTGTTCTCTTTCATCTAAGTGGCCCATCCCCGACGAATCTTGTCAGTTCTTGTTTGTGCTCCTCCCAGGGGTAAGAGATCAAAGGTTTAATTAGTTAACCACGGTCGGTCTTCACCAACTCGATTAGTTGTTCCATTCGTTTTTTTTTTTTTTTAGAACATAAGACGTGTGTGACTTGATTATCTGATCTTCGAATATATTGGATCCTTGCAGAAGATGGCATGGGACAATTAACCAAACGGTAACAAACGCTCTCACTCATACATCGCGCGCCGCTTACATCTATTAATCGTTAGGAATTAGGATTATTGTCCTAATCTCATTTATATATATATATATATATATATATGAGGATTGTCCTAATCTCATATCGATCAACGAAATTGACAGAAAAAAAGGAGACGACACCAAAAATTAAAAATTAAAGAGATTTTCTTTTAACATGGAAGGTATGTCTATTCGCCATTCGCCGCTCATTAATAACAGCAAGAAAAATATATAGCTCCAATTGTTGGATCTTGAATTTCTACTATTGAGTGTTCAGTTCATTTGAACAGACACTAAAAAATGTCGGTTAATGTTAATTTTCTTTTTATTTCATTTTCAGTTAATTTTCATTTTCTATTGATTCCATGCCACATAATGCACTAATACGAGTTTATAAGTAGGGTAAGAAAAAATCATAGCTGGAAAATATTTTAGTACCTATGTTGGTTTTAATATCTGAACCACATACGCATAGTGAAACAAAACCAAACAACTCACAGATTTATATATAAGATTTTTTTTTTCACTTAATAAGAGCACATTAATATAGAATGAGAACCATCATGACCAGTGCCGGCCCTGAGTTATACGGGGCCCTAGGCGAGGTATAGAGGTCGATAACGATATATTATAAAGATGATACAACATAAAATTTTGTAAATTGTTTAACTTTCATAATACACTTTTAACATAAAAAGATATATTGTCAATTACTCGTAGTCGTGATTATTAACATAAACTAATTATTTGTTTCCGAGAAAAAATAAGCGAAACTTACAAAATAAACTAGGTCTTATATCAATATCAATACTATAAATAGAATACCACTAACATATTCACTTCAAAAACATATTAAAAAAAAATACTCTTGCATTCTCTGAGATATTTTCCAGATTGATAAACAATTAGTGACTTTAAGCATCTACTATTGTTTTTACTATCAGTTAGAACTTACTTAAAAAAAAAAAAAAAAAAAAACTATATTCATGTTTAAGTACTACTTACGTAAATATTTTACTCTTCTTTAGTGTGTATACGCGATCTACAAATTTCCTTTTTCCAATAAATAAAATATTCAGCTTTACTTGAATTTTGATATAACTATATTGACGTAAAATGAGGCCCATTAACTCAAAATTTGAGGCCCTTTGGGCTTTGCCCATAACCGGACCTGATCATGCAATAATAAATATGATAAATATTTTTGGAAGATGGGGATGAAAGGCATCACGACTGTTCATAATGCGTCCCAACAAAATTGACACACATTAAGACTCATCCTATCATGTGCGCTCTTCAACCGCATAAAATCCATGTCATTGATAATGTGTGTTAAAGGCTTACAATAATAAAGAAATCATGAATCCTAAATACAAAAAACCATAAAGAAATCATAAAGCCTAAAATACAAAAAAACTATGAGCAAAATGTCGGACGGGACTCCATTGGCGAAGCTTTCGCAATAACCGGACGACAACAGCGTAAAGCGATTGCCCGGAGATTCTGTAGGCTGCTCCCCAATTTGCCGAAGCTGAAACTCCTTGACAATGGCTTCTTCTTCGCCGAGAGAATAGAAGCGGCGCTCACAAACGGGTGGCTAAGAAGCATCTGAGTAGTCCACCGCGCCTTGGGATCCTTCACGAAGCACTTGCTCAGGAAATCTCTTCCGTCTTTCGACATGCCTTTCGGAATAGCTGGAACGTCGTCGTGGTTGCCGATGCGCATCAAGAGAGCAACCATGTTCGCGTTCTTCGTCTGGTCCCACGCTTTCCTACCGGAGGCCATCTCCGATACCACGCAGCCCAATGCCCAGACGTCGCACGGCGGCTCGTACTCACTGGCGTTCACCGACTCCGGTGCCATGTAAAGAGGAGTGCCTCTCATCTCACCCCTGCCCACCGTCTCCTCCTTTTCCTTCGCCGCCCCGAAGTCGGCGATCTTCGCCACTCCACAGTCGCATATCAAGATGTTGTCAGGCTTAATGTCGCAGTGCACGAATCCCTTGGTGTGGATCGCCGAAAGCCCTTCTAGGATGGCTCTCGTGTGCCTCCGTACGTCCGACTCGGTCAGCCCCGAGCCGTGACAGCGCTTGATCTCGTCGGTGAGAGTGCCCCCGGAAGCAAACTCCAAAAGGATGTTGTAGAAGCTTTTGCCGTTCTCTACGGTAGTGCAGTCTCCGAAGCAGCGAACAATCTGCGAGCAAGATCCAAGTGCGTCGAGGATCCGCTTCTCTTTCCGCATCGAATCTGAAAGCGAGGCTTCGCAGGTCTTGACGGCCGTCGTCCGCGGAAGGTGGGTGTCCGGTCCCTGCTCGACGACGGTGGCTTTGCTGACGGAAGCATAGCTTCCATGGCCGATTTCTTCTCCACGAACCCATCTACACGCCTCCATCGTCATCACTATTTGCTCCTGCATGCGTGAGTTTAATCGCTTTCTTGAGACATCCGAAGCAAAAAAGCAACTCTCACGACGCAAGTCAACTCCAAGCGTTGACTTTTGATAGATACTTAGCGGATGATGAAGTGTTGTGCATATCGTAGATGCTTAAACTGAAACCCCACTTGAAGATCATCGAAACCCAGAAAATTACCGAAGACTAACTATGGAAAAGCTATGTCGAATATCTCTGACTCGCGATCGCGCAATAGCTTCACCAATATAATTCTTAGCCAAAGGTAGGTCTTATTTATACGCTAAACGGATAATGATAATCTTCGATTTTTTTGCGATAAATTAAGTTCCCTATCTTTTAGTAGTTTGTTATGCGATATTTGAGGGAGTTAGTTTGCGATTTAGTTTTTTTTTTTTTTAATTAAAAATGTAGGTTTAATGAAGAAAAAATATATAAGAGTTCACTTTTATTTATATATGCAGATTTTATATAATGTTGTTAATATAAAATTATTCATATAACTGCTTTTGAGGTTTTGATGTTTCGATCATCACGGGCAAAAATAATATCAGCCTTCCCAAAAAGATCCGGCTTCCTAATGTATTTTATATTTTTATTTTATCATGCAACTCCGTAGATTAATGAAAATAGAATTAATAGGTTCATTCTTATTCTTAGATCCATCTAAAGGGTGTGCATGAGATGGATTGGGCCGAACTAAGATAAGAACTCAACCCAACTCAATTTAATAATATTTATAAAAAGCGATCTAACTTGAACAAAAAATTTTGGAAACTCAATCCAATCCAACCTTAAAAACTATATATTATGTTGGGTTGAGTTATTGGGCTGCATTAAAAATGAATAATAATTTTTTTATACCATATAACATTTATATTTAAACATTTAATAAATAAACTGATAGGATCGTATTTATTATTAAACAAAGGATTTTCCGGAAAAAGTACCCGCAATTTACAATTTGTCTTCATTAAGTTCTCAACTTTTTTTAGCCGACGAAAAACCTGCCATGTGTAAGCCTTACTCTACGATTTTTGCGGCAAAAGTAGCATTAGTCGTTAAAATGAATATGATAAGTTTCAATTCTTTTATTAGTAAAAAAATTTCCAATATTTGGATTAAAATACCTTGGATCAATAATAGTTGGATTAAAATACCTTAAATCCAAAACTACTTCTTTTTTTTCACCCGGAATATATAAAACACCCAAATTAAAATACCACGACTAAAATACTTCGAAAAGTGAACACACAAATAAAAATATAGAATATGTGAACTTTGGATTTTCAATCCGAGCTTTTTAATTTGGGTACCTTTATATTCTGAAATTAAAAAAATGTACAAAAATTTAAAAATACATGGATATTTAAAATACTGAAATCCAATTACATGTAAAAAGCAATACGTGATTATGTATAAAGATTCGTGGTTATTTTAGATTTTTTATACTTACGTATTTTTTTAATATACGTTGTTATTTTAAAAATATTTGGCTAAAATACCAACATTGTATTTTGTGATTTCGGAATCTTAAAACACCCGGATTAAGTTATCTGGATTAAAATAACCAAAATTCATATAGTTTTAAAATATGGATTAAAATTCGTATACTATTAATATATTTCTTAAAGTATGGATTAATTGGGTATATTGTGGGTATTTTTATTTGGGTATTTTTAGATTTTGGTTATTTTTATCCGACTATGACAAAAACTGTATTTTTGGATATTTCAAATCTGATATATTAGAATTTCAAAATATTGGAACTTTCTCAGCTAAAAAAGAATGGGAACTTATCATAGTTATTTTAAAGACAACATGTACTTATGCCGCAAAAATCCTAGAGAGGCTCTATGGCTTACACGTGGCAATTATTAACGGTGTTTGACGGGAATGTGACATAAGATTATGGGGGAGATAAAACCAGACTTTGGGAACTTTCGCCAGCTAAAAAAAGATAGGGAACTTAATGAAAACAGATCATATTTTGTTGGTACTATTGACGTGAGTTTCCATCCAAAATAATATTTGGATAAGCTTTTATTAGGGTCTTATTCTTGTTGATTACTAGGGCCAAAGTTCTAAATGTCAATGTCATGATGTAGTTTTGCTCCTTCTATTTTACGGGTATGCCACATGCCGACGGAAATATCGACGAGAAAGCTGGAAAGAAAGGGCATGCCGCATGTTGAAAAATAGCCAGAACCGATTAGTATTCGAATTCTGGTTTTCAGTACCTGAAACTCATTTGCAATCCAGTTCCGGTTCCAAGTTTAAATTTATAAGATCCAGTTTTTTAACCGTTTTTTGGAACGGCATATGTATTATATAATGCTATATATTACCTCCATTTCTATATTTATAATTTTATTTTACTATCTCAAATTAACATTTTTTTATTTTCTAAGTTTTCAGTAAACTATATTTGCATGAAATATATGACGGTGAAATTTAAAGTATTTATTATTACTTTTGCCAAAAAAAAAATTATTTAATATATTTTGTTCTTTAATCACTAATAATCACATTATAGAGGTGTGCGATAAAGGTTAATATTTACTAATATAAGCTAAATAATATTCCTAGATTGAATAGATAAGAAATAGTATAGATAAACAATTTTTGTCGTACTTTTTTTATAGATAAAAATGGAGACTCGAAATCTCGCTTAACGAACTTGAATTCCAACTAAGTTGGCACTCTAAAAACACAAAGTAAAAATATAAACTGGTAGTTATATAAATAAAAATATCAAAATTTACAAACAAAATCAAAATAAAAGAGAAAGATATTAAATATTAATCAGTCATGAATTTCAAATTTAATTTAATGTGTTCTTATCCTTTAAGTAAAAATTTGATTTATATGTCCTCTAAAATTTGGGCTATAATCCTTATCCGGATTGTCGATCCACTTCTACCAACAAGCGAGAATAGTGCTTGCAAAACACGTGTTTTTTAAAACGAAATCTTTTTAAATACTGAGTTTAATATGTGAAAAAGAGTAGTATATCCATGGAAAGATATAATTTGTGAATTTGAGCGAGCACTAACCTTTTTCAAATAAGTACTTAAAGTATGTTGATCTCTTAAAGAAGAGGGTTACATTCAAGTGCGTTTTGATTTTATTTTGAAACGTGTTAGTTTTACGATTAGTGCCGTATTTTTGTTTGATTCTATAGAACGGATTGATACTTCTTCATACCGTATTTTTTTTTGTCTTTAGACTGATGCCTGATTTACATCTCGTTGATTCAATTTATAAGACCGTATATTTTTCATCCAAAATTTATAAGGCCTGTAAACTAGCGGGCTTTTGATGCCTTAACGGATAATGTGCGGAGTTAAAGTGACTTCGACGTGACGACGAGTTAATGAGCCGCAAGAAAAATCAAAATTTCTTAACATAAAATTACCAAAAACAATATTTACAAATTTGTTTGCAATTGCAACCCTTAAAAGAATTTGTACCATAATAAAACCAATAAAGAATTTGTACCATAATAATAATAATAAATAATAATTTCTGATCACGCGGCGACCTCCAGGCCGTATAGCACCCCGGCGAGCTCCTCGGCCCCACCCGTGGCGAAGAAAACGTCCCTCATCTTCTGAAACGCGTGCCACGTCAGCAGACTATCCGACCCGGCCTGGTGGCACTTCCCCACGGCCCGGCCCACTTGCAGCGTCTGGGCGACCCGCTCCAGCCCGCCGTACAGGCTGTTGCAGAACTTCATCATATGCTTCACGTCGTAGACCCGGATTCCGAACAGCACCGTCTTCAGGGCGAGAAACTCGGCCAGCGTGCCGGGAAGCTGGCGGCGCGTGAGGATCTTCACCAGGTACCCGAAATCGTACGCGCTGTGGAACGTGACCCACGACACGGCCTTGTTGCAGACCAGCCCCGACCCCATCAGCAGCTCGCCGAACCGGGCCGAGCTGATCCCCTCCCGCCGGTTGCGGTCGAAGTCGATCCCCTGGCGGCGCAGGAGGGCGATCGAGTCGGGCGCGTGGAGGTCACGGGTCAGGTCGAAGTCGCAGAAATTGAATTGCCAGATGACGCGCGAGCCGGCCACGACGGGGAGGTTCCCGTGGCGGTCGGAGAGCGTGAGGCCGACCTGGATCAGCTTGAGCGCGTCGACGTTGGCCTTCAGGATCATGTAGTGATCGGCCGGCCGGAGTTGGCAGTAATCGAACGGCGCTCGGTAGACCACGCCTGGGAATTCGGTATCCATTGAGATGATTGGATGATCGTCGATGAAAACTCGGATGTTCTCGATTTCGCGATCCAGATTATTAGACCAGACCTCTATGATCACGATCGGCGTCACGTTCTCCGATTCGAACATGGTTGATTTGACCTAATTCTGAAATTTTGATTTTCTTCTGGGTTTTTGAGTCTGGTTTGGATTGTTATATATATATATATATATATATATGTGGGAATGGGATTGGGAGTGAGTGAGAGGAGAGAGGAGGTTGCTTAGAAAGGAGGAAGCCCAATATTTGATATAATAATGCTTTAAATTAAATTAATTAATAATAATGAAAAAGGAAAGAGAGAGTGTAGAGAGCGCGTGGTTTCGATGTTCAACGCGTTCGCATTTGACTAATCTAGTGAGCGAAGAATGGACTTGTTTCCTTTTTGGCTCCTAAGAGTAGATATATTCTTATATTATTATAATATAATAATAATTCTAAGTTTTGGCATGATTTTTGTGTTATATAGTTACAAATTACAATAGGTTCTACTAAGGGTTATTATCATGCATCAATTTTATTTTTGTTAACATCTTATTTATGTTTACATTCTTTTATTATTTAAAAAAAGAAATATCCAGCAACAAATATAGTTATTATTGGTGCGTATTTATAGACTTATTTGCATGTATACTGAAAGTGGTATGGGTATTCTCGTAGAGTTTTCGTGAGATTTTAAAAAATCGTTAACGACAGTTCTGATCTAATTTTATAAGTATATCGCCAAATGATGAATATATTAGTAGAGTTTTCACAAAAATAATAACATTTAGAAAGATCAATTATATAAAATACTATTAATAAGAGTTGTAAATTTATAGGATTTTGAGGCTGTATCCCATATTCCCATGAATTTTAAATTTATTATGTTGTTTATCGATGTTTACTTGGTTACATGCCGGGTGGCGGGGATCACCCGCGATATTTCTCGGGTTTCATATTGTTTGCTTAAAATAAAAATCTCTACAAATTTTAGACTATAATTATATATTGTATAAATATTTAATATTTAAATTTTTACGTAGATATTAAACCGTCAGATTTAAAATTCAGATTTCCGTTTCGATTTTATTTCAGCCTAGGAGAAGACTGGATGTGCAATTTGTATGTATGATGACAATCGACAATGGAGTTTTAGCAAAATCCGTTATTCATTTATTTATAGGTGTATTATTGCATATATTGGGATAATGTCTTTGTTCGTAATCATTTGCTTCACGTTTCCTTTCTTCTGCTAGTCGGCAGCTATATTAATTTATTAACATTTATTATCATATTTGAATACTTCAAACACACAACAAATAATAAACGTGCTATTAATAGTATTAGTAGTGGGTTTGACTTTTGAATGGTGTTTTGATTCCAACACTGTTTGTTTGCTGCGATTTTAGTTTTACCACTGAATGAAGCACAATTATTTTTCATTCCGATTTTCTAATAAATTTGAAAGGAAAAAAAAAAACCTGAAAACATAAAGTTTTGGATTTTTTTTTCTGTTAGTATTTAACAGCTTTATCTGGAATTAAAGTCAACGGGTTTATATTAAAAAAATTGAAAAAATATAATGACATTATTTAAGATATATAAAATTGATGTAAATAATTTATTTTTTTTCGTAAAGTTCTATGTAACATGTTATGATTAGTCAATGTCTTTGTACTTTTTGACTATTTTTTATTTATTTCAAATATTGATCACTTTTTTTTTATCATCACTAAAATTAAATGAATTTGTACTTACTAATAAATATATAATATTCATATAATAATCAAGTCTAGAATCTTTTCCAATACGGGATTATTTGGAAGAAATCTGCATTAATTTGGAACAGACCATCAAATATTTGAGTGGGATTATTTATTTAATAATGGAATAAAAAAACATAATGCCCAAATAATTTTTTGGTAACTAATTACATGATAATCTGATGGCAGATTGGATATTATTTCAATATAAGTATAATAGAGAGTTAATAGTGGCAAATATATAATGTTAAGTAAGAGGAGCGGTATATTACTAATGTTATTAATATATGACTAAATATAACAGCGAATTCTTAATATTTAATATTTATTTTATCAGTGAAAATATCATATATATCATCAAGTGTAGCGGAATATTCTCAATTATTTTCAGTGATGAAAATACTAAATATTTTGCCAAGTTTAGCGACATAGACGTTCACCCACCTCCGTCCACATTGCAGTTAGTGGAATAAAGTCACAAGTATCAAATATTTAGCCAAGTGTAACAACATATTTTAATTACATATTTTATCGGCTAAAGTACTAAATATTTGCGGTACAAGTAACCAATTGTTTTACATGAGCCCGACGTTAAAACGAAGCCCACCCGAAAACGATTTCACAATACATTTTAACATTAAAAATCTAAAAAAACTTAAGGAAAAAACCCTTTCATCCATAATTTTATTTATTTATTAACAAATGTTATTTAACTTGCTTTCTCACAATATATTAATAATCCAAATAAAAAAATAAACTTGGTAGTGCTTTGCAATTATGAATAGTATTTTTCTCTTAGAAGTTCATAATATAAATTATGAGGTTTCTTATTCTTAGTAAACGTTTTGATTGCAGAAATTCTGAGCACGAAATTGACGTTGATGGCACATCAGGGAGATCGCCCATAGATTCTCCTAGAGTGATGTCGTACCGAGCCAAGGGCATTGCCTTCGAAAAATTAATAGTCGCGAGTAAATAATATTTTTGTCTGGTCCTATTCGAGCTTAACTAGCTAAGTTAATAATTCGTTAAATTTATAAGATAATGGTCCCAAGTGATATATAAATTAATAATTCAATATAAAAAATTACATAAATAATTATAAAATCATTATAAATAAAAATAAAATATAAATAACTATGAAATCACACTAAATAAAAAGATAACATTACATCACTCCATCACTAATCATGCAGTCTTCTTAAAAAATGATTCTATAATAATTATTATAGCTTTAATTATCACTACTCTAAGAAGCTATTGTTATTCATCTTTAATATCATTGGGCTCTTTAATATTTATATCATTGGTGCTCTAATAAAATCTTTTCAAACCATTATAGTCTCTCTTGATATTCTTAATTTGATATTTTAATATTTTCGATATAATAAATTGAACTAACTTTTTCTTCGTAAAGATGTTTATATAATTATAGCTGGTTAATAAATTTTTTCTTCATTAATGTATAAATTAATAAATTATTAATTTATATGTTAATTAATAATCCGATAAAATATTATTTTTTGCCGGTTCCAACAGTATTAATTATAGAGGTTTACCTAGAGCTTGAGGCATATGAATCCCACGTAGCCGAAACCAGTATAAAAAAAATATAGTAAAAAAAAAAGATATATTTTTTTAACTTCTCTAAGGAGTACTGTTCATTTTTTTTTGGTGCATTGGAAATTAAGAGCGTGAAACTTATTTATATAATTATTATGCAAATGATTATAAAGATTATCCTATTTATTAATAATTATTTATATATTTTCTTTAAAGTTTATCCTAAATATTAATTATTATATGAGTATCAGGAGGAAGCAGAGGCCGAACCTAAGATTTCAAAATTTTCTTTTTTTATGGGCTTGGACTGTATTTAGTCAAGCCCATCTAGTTTTTTTTTTTTTTTTTACACAGTCATAGGCGTATATCTGTTTGGCCGAAGATCTCGCCGAATACATCTATTTTTAATATTATTGTCTTTAAAGACTGAAAAATCACTACTTGATGCACGGTAAAACGGAAGTATTAAGTACCGAAGTGCGGTCCTTGATACCATACAATGTATCCGTCAAATGTTCCCAAGAGAGACGATCTACTGTTAATACGCTATCAATATTGATTTTTAAGTCTTTGATATGTTTCGTTTGAGATTCATTTTCATTCTTTGTTACGTTAGTTTCAAAACTGATGTAGATTGATTTTTAAGTCCTTGATGTGTTTCGCCTAAAGGTTCATATTCTGTCTTCGTTACGTTAAGTTTCAGAACTGTGTACAGATTGATTTTTCAATCGATCCTTGATACTTTTCGTCTTAGATTCATATTCAGTTTTCGTTACGTTAATTATTGCTTGATCCCTGATACGGTGCTTGTGACTGACACTGTCTATCCTAAGATGTGGCGATTTTAAGGCTTATATTAAGTTTTTAAATCTAGCGATCATGATTTTTTAATATTTAATTCTAGTGCATAATATCTATTTATTGATTTACTGGTTTAGAGGCTCAAATTTATGTCCTTACAATGTTTTATTTTATTTTATTTAACGTACTTATTTATGATAGGTTTTGTACCTAACAAGTTTTGAATATATTTGTGATGGATACATACACAAGTAAGTAAAACAACAAATTGTTTTTAATAAAATCCCGAATATTCAGTATTTGTACTTATGAAGTTTTTCCTTTCTAAAAAATACAGAAACACAATATTGGATCGTTATATTAAGTACAATACCGGATTGAATTCACCACATTTGAACACAGCCAATGTACTACTATATATCAGTTGAGATATGGATGATATGATTCTTAACAAGCCTTTCAAATTCCTACCCCTATAAAAGAATTAACAAGCCTTTCAAACATTCTATTATATTCATATCCAAAATTGTTAGACACTACATGTAAACAGAGTTTTAGCTAATGTATAGGCTAAATATGTCGTCGCTAAAATTTTTGCGTAGAAGTTCACCTATTTCGCTGACAAAATCTTTCTGATTGGAGCACGAAATCATTAATAATTTTTACGCAGGAACACAAATTTAGAAAACAATTCTAAATTTGTTAAATTTACGAAGGACTACATATTCTAAACAACTTTTTAGATTTTTTATTTTGCTTTTGGTTTTGTAATTTGTATACAAAACAAAAAACAAATAAAAGGTGTTTTCTACTTACAGCTGCAATATCTAGCATGGATTTCTCTAATGATAGGGACCTGCTTGTGCCGTGTTGGTGGGATAGCATATATCTATTTTGCGATCTATTACGGGAATATAGAGCATGTGCGTTTTGAAAAACTCGAGAACACGGATTAGGTTGTGGGGGTCTAGATTTTTAGTGGTTGACTAGTGCAACTACGTAATTAGCTCCTGCAACGGAGAAATATATGGCGTGGATTTCACTGATAAAAGGGACCTGCTTGTTTTGTATTGGGATGACAGTGTATTTATTCCCGAAGTATTACGAGAATATAGAGCCTTTGCGTTTTGAGAAACTCAAGAACACGAATCAGGTTGTGGAGGGTTAGATTTTTAGTGGTTGACGAGTGCAACTACGTAATTAGCGCCGGAAAAATATATGGCATAGATTTCTCTAACGACGGGTACTTGCTTGTGCCGTATTGGTATGGTAACGTATATCTATTTCTGAAGTATTACGAGAATTTAGAGCCTGTTCGTTTTGAGAAACTCGAGAACACGAATCAGAATGTGGGGGGCTAGATTTTTAGTGGTTGGCGTAATTAGCTTCTGCAACGGAGAAATGTGCATCTGGAATAGTACAGGCGCTCGACTCTGAGAGCAAGTTATCCAATTTGTCTCTTCAAAACGCATTTCAAGCGCATGAGGTTGGCAAGCATGAGACAACATCAATTTACAGAGGATACTGGGACCGAACTTAGTAATTGATTGACATAAGGGCTAGAGGAGATCCCATGGTCAAGGACATCGTCGAATATGTTCATTCATTTCCTTTATATATTTTCATGATCGATATCTCGACCACATAGATTATGAAGAGAGTGGGGGGAGTAGTATCGAGAGTAGCAACAAAAACAGCGGCCAGGGCTAGCCCGAGTCTTTTGGTGCGTGTAATACGGTATTGCAGGAGCTATACGTTATCACAAAAGCTACGCACTCCACGTCTGTCGAGTACAAAAACTATAATAGGTGATCCTAATATATTGAAGGACCTTGCAGAAAGACACAACGCCAATGCATACTTTGTAATTATCATGAGTGTCACAAAAGATCTATTCCCAAGCTGGGAGAAATTTGATCGATAAAGAGGCCACTTATGTTTCCTCTGTTGTTGCCTCCATCACAGAGGTCTTTGCCGATTCTCCTCAAACTTTATGCAAGCATTAAAAGTTTAGAGGTTCGAACTGTAGCGGTTTCTTCATGGAGATTTCGTAATGCTTCTCATGCTTGTTTGGCAGTACCACGTGTAGAGATGAGTCTAAATTTTCCTTCGTCAATAGCAGAATCAATAACATTTAATGCACGACAATTCGCAAGAGATGCGATCTCATCTTCGGTACTCCATTCACTAAGAGATTTTTTCATCAAGTTCTCATTCTCTATTTGTCTTCATGGGAGCACTCCATCCACTTTTCACAGTGCTCCAAGATTTTGTATCAATCGATTGGATGTAGATAGTCATTCGAGCTTTCCAATACGAATAGTTTGTACCGTCTAACACCAGTGGTCTTAAAAGAACAATATTTTTGCACGAACCCATCGTGATTCGTAGAACACTTAGATCTGATACACTTTTGCACTGACAAGCTCTTATACCAATTGAAATGTCAAGTTCTTTAGTTATGCGGAACATAACGACAAATAAACGTATAAAGTGACACACATGCTTGTACATTCAGAAACTTCATCAGAAAATGAATTCGAATCTTCTTCACTATCGGTACAAGCTTGTGTGTTCTTATCCTCCATATATATAAGTTGGTCACATTCTTCGAAGACTAATTTTCCCTCACCTTCTCAACATGGTCACGGATCACAAACAAATTCGAAGAGAGTTCTTTATATATAACCTAGAAAATTAAGTTCGCGTATTAAGTATTATCAATTAGTGAAGTAATTGGTTTTTAAGCACAAAGGTAAAATCTAGGCTTAGTTAAAATTTAAATAAATAAATTTTAATTATATATTGTAATTTTATTTACATCAAACCTATAATTTTATATTATATGTTGGATTATATTACTTTACATCGTATAGTTTGTAATTTACATCAAACCTACAATCATATAATCCTTTAACAATATTAAGTTGTAAAGCCATGCACTGGAACACATAACTACTTTTAAGTTCGGTTTGCCTCGGAATTCAGGTGATTAAACTACAATGTGTTACCTTCGAAACATCATTTTTAATTTAATTATGTAATGTTATTTAACTATGTTGTGCTGTTTATCTAACTATCTTTAAGCAAGTTATGCTTTAGATTTTTTAAGCTTCAGAGTTCCGGCCCAATAATATTTTGGCAGGCGACAACTCCGTTTCAAAAGAAGATTTGTGGGTCCTAACACAATACAACATTACTATTTATGAATTAAGTGTGTGGTGATTGCCTAGTTGTCTATACTCTTACAGTGTACTTAAAAAGTGTGTGGTGATTGCCTAGTTGCTCGAAGCCAATTTATTGTTCGTGGACTTCATACAAGTCGAGGACAACCCGGGCATGGTTGAGTAAAGTAAAACTATGAAGATTAGTGCCTTGTGACCACCTCTTCTTAAGTTTAGTTTCTCCCTAGATTTTGCTACGGATACTATTATCATGCAGAGAAGCAAGATCACAATCAATACCTTAAATTACTTGGTTCGATAATCCATGAGATATTCATAAGCATGGCTTTTATGATGTGGTTATATGTTATTGATTTAAGC
The DNA here is from genome assembly GCA_954871525.1 of Parietaria judaica. Lineage (NCBI taxonomy): Eukaryota > Viridiplantae > Streptophyta > Magnoliopsida > Rosales > Urticaceae > Parietaria > Parietaria judaica. Next base: position 20,158,796 of record OX940862.1, on the reverse strand, counting down.
ATCAGATTGAGTCAAGGTTGTGTCGTTTGAGTGCTTTCTCCATAAAGGAAGAAGTCACATTTGACTAGCACTAATTGCTCATTTCAAGGAAAAGATATTGGACTCTTTATAGTGTTTATACTATATCGCAGAGAATTTTTTGTAAGTGTGTTCTTAAACGTGTTTCTCTCGATCACCGAAAAGCTGTAGATCAAGTGTTGGCGATCTTCCAGAGAAGAAGACTCAAGTGATTGCAGCTGCCGCCAACCGTGCAACTATGAGTTGCACGGATTGACTCTCGCTGGAAGACGTGTTAGCCGCTTGTTGAGTTGTCGTTGATCTATAAGTCAACAACTACAAGAGTTGTTACAAAGGTGGTTACATTATCTAAGGAGGATTTTCGAGTTTATTGTATGGAATACAAATCGTTGAGTATCGTACGCTCATTTTGTAATTCTCATAGTTGATCAATCTGCGTAAGAGTCTCGCAGAAATAGATAAGTATCAAATTGTATAACCAAAACACTGCCGGTCTCACTACTTTTCGTGTATGTTTTGTTAGAGTCGTCTATTCATCTCATAATTAGAGAACCTGACTTTTCACATTCAAGATTTTAGGAAACACACCTTGTGTGGTCATTACAATCCATTATTTAACAAGGATTACAAATATGATCAACCGAACCCTTTTTTCACTCTATCTTCCGATCACAACTCTTTCCTCTCTCAATTGCTGCGTTAATGACACAATTACATTGATCCATTTTTATACCAGTGGCTAACCAATAATGTTGGTGTTAAATATCATTAGGTTAATTTCAACATAAAACCATTTGGCAATAACTAGATTAATCCCGAAAATATAGACCATTGCGGAAGTTTGCTCCTTGGTAAAAAAATTTATTTGAATTCGGACTCCGACTGATCCTGGAACTTCTTTTTTTAATTATTTTTTTTCTTAAAACTCATTTAATTGTTATTAAGTCCCTGCAGTTTTATCAGTGCAAAATTTTAAACTTTTGGTTTTCAAATTAAACTCTTAAAAAAATTAAAATTTAATCATACACTACAATCGAAAGATTAAAAAGGTGTTATCATACACATATACTATGATCGAAAACACAAATGAAGAAAATGTAATTTTTTTTACTCAAAATGAAAACCGGAACAAAAAAATTACTCCCATTTTGGGTACCTTAACTTAGAAATCCGGTTAAAAAACACAAAGCCAATAGGTCTTTCTCGGAACGCCTTTTCCATTTAACTTCAGTGTCATTAGTTTGCACGACACTTTTGCAAACCTGTCGAATAAACGTCTGGATTTTGACTTTTGCACACTACAAAGCGAACTAAGCAAGTAGCAGATACTCTTAGCTAAAAAGCAGAACTAGCAGCTTTATGATTTTTTGGAAACATCGTGCAACATCCATGAGTGCAATCTTATATTTGTAATATTGATAGAATTAGTATATTAATGTCTTGAGTGATTACATGCTTAACATTCTATATTTTGCAGATTTTTGGTCTCATATTTGTAATATTGATAGAATTAGTATATTAATGTCTTTTGAGTGATTACATGCTTAACATTCTACATGTTTAACATTCTATGTCTTGAGTGATTACTGCATAAAAATTTTACTTTTATGTTTCAAAAATAGTTAAAGTATACACTTAATTTTATTTTAAGTAAAAAAAATATACCTCTAAGTTTCAATAAAGTTAAAGCATACCCTTAGTGCATGGTTTGACCATTTTACAAAAAATAAAATTAAATATCGTCTTCTTCTAAAACATTATTCTAAATAAACATTTTAAAGCATACCCTAACGTTAAACATGTATAACATTTGTATAAAAAACGTTACATGTACTACATTATTCTAATAACAAAAATATTTTTTATGACCCTTCAAGTACAAAACACGTAAATATGTTGTTAATATATACTAGTCTTAAAAAATAATTAATAGGTATAAGAACGTCTTTTAAAAGTATTATAAAACTATATTTATTTTTCAAAAATTGTGTAAGATACTTTAACCTCATAAAAAGGTTTAGGCATGTACAAAACGTATACTTAGTGAGCTGGCTAGCAGAGAAACAATAACTTTTCGTCTCAAAAAACTCAAGAGTTAAAAAATAAATATAAAATAGATTGATTTTGTAAGATAGATTTAAAAATTGCCATGCTGCATCACAAAAGATAGAGTACTGACTATTCTGAAATCCAAAATTATTTAGTGAGATTCGTATTAATCTTCAATAGTCAATTCCTATACGTATATCAATCGAATATCCTTCAAAAACCTATTGATCATATAACAAACTCGTTAACCAAATTATTTATAACATAATAAAATAATTATCTTAAACACACGTATTTAGAAACAAACTCAAAATTTCTCTATTCACAAACCCGTGACTCAAAACAATCTTGCCCAAACCCTGAAATCAAAACGTAAGAATTGTACATAAAATTTCAAAGTGTTGGATCTGACATAAGTCCAGTTTACACTAGGGGTGAACAAACGATTCTTCAGTTCGGTTTTCATAACTATTTATACAGATTATCGTATTTTCGGTTTTTTCACTTTTACGACCGAAAGCCGCGCTATTGAAGTTAAAAATCATTTTTACCAATTACCGATATATATCGGTTTTAAATTCGGTTTTAACCGCATTTTGACAAGATGCTATATAATCATATATTTGAAAAATCACACTACTACTACTACATAATCTAGAGTTAAAAATATTAATAATGAACCAATCGATGAAATTAAAAGGAATGAAGTCAATTCTCTTACGGCTTTTATTTATTCTTATTCAAACAAAAATAAAGAATTAGAATAACAATAAATTGTTTAAAATAAAATAAGAGTGAATGAATGAAAAAATTAATGTCAAAACATTATTGTATAGATATTAAATGCTAAAAGTCTAATATTTATCTATTTTTAAATATATGAAAACATGTAAATTTATTACCGGGTTAATCGGTAATCGGTAGCGGTTTTTACCGTGAAAACCGTAACCGCTACCATTTAGCAAAAAAAGGTAGCGGTTTAAACCGCATTTTTTGGTAGTTCAAAAAACGCATGAATTTTCGGTAGTGAAAAAATCGGTAAATTAATATTATCTGTTTTAAATTCGGTTTAGGGTATTTTTTGTACACCAAGTCGAAAATAATGATATTTCAAACACATACACAAATTGTCATTTATATATATATATATATATATATATATATATATATATCAAGTTAACTACGTTGGAGAAAAAACAAGAAAAAAACATTCTAAGAAAGCGAGTGAAACAACACTGACATTGATAAATAGCAAACTGTTTTCGCTCCTTAAAAACGGGCTTGGAAGATTTGGAGTTTTATCGGTAAAGATAGTCAAGACCAACGACCAACGACTGACCTAGTTGAGATTCGAATTCTTTTTGAGAAATATCGGGCCTCCATCTTTAATCCAAATGAAGACCTACAACCTGGCTCTTACACTTTGGGCACTTGGGATCCAAATCCAGCGACATCACGTACATCAGACACTTGGGACACCCCACGATGGCCATGGCTACGGTGACCTTCGGCTCCGAGGACGACACACATGACCATTCGCCTGCTGACTGCATCGAACACAACGAGGATGAACAAGAAAGCATCGGACTCAGGCTCGGCTTCGGGATAGGGTTCATCCCGGGGCTTGGATAGTTCTCTCCTTGCTGGCTCATGCTTCACAGAAATTCGCCGACAATTATCTGATGAAGTGAGCGAAAATAGCGGGATTGAACTTCTCTGTGTCGGTCGAGGTGTATAGATAAATATGCATTTAGTGATATATAGAGAACTATATGTTGGTTATGCCCGAACCCGATATTGTATCTCTCGGGTTATCGGATATCGACCCGATAACCATAACCGACATAATGGGCCCAATCGGGCCCAAGTATTAATTATGATTCATATTAATTAATAATAGATTAATTAATCCATGATTGGGCTTTTAGAAAGCCCATTAGGTGGGCTTTTAGAAAGCCCACTAGGTCATGACCATAGGGTATTATAAATACCCTAATATGACTCATAATTAAAGATAACACACATCAGAGAAACCCAAGCCTCCTAGAAAATTCGAGCTCCCTCCCTTGGTAGTCGAATTTTGGCTTGCTCCCCGGTTCATTCATCGGTTGATCATCTAAACACCAACTAGGATCTAACCTATCCTCCGAGGTGTTTTCCGGTCATCTCAAGACGTTCCCGAGTGACGTGGTGTACGAAATAGAGGCGCAACACTTGAGGCGCTAAATCCTAAATTCGACAAGCTCCAGAATCAAAGGAATCGGCAGTTATTCGGTATAGTTGGCAAAAGTACCGAAGTTTGGTAACGATCTCTAAACTGTATCTTAATTCTCGTAATTATTCTAGATCTTTATTGTTCGATGATATCCCGTGATTTCCGCCTCGGGATTGAGAAAAGTCATCGAAAAACCCAACACTATACATGCTTGTGTTATGCGAGTACTATTTTTTTTTTTGGGGATTTAAGTACTATTTCTAATAAGGACGTGTGTGCGTGTATTGAACAGTCGGTAAAGCTAGATTAGAAGCGAAACGCTTAGTAGTGTCATATAATCTGTTTACAGTAAAAATTAAACTAGTAAAGTTTAGCCAAAGCAACAACTTCAGTTTTTTTTTTTTTTTTTAAATTTAACAAAAAAAATTTAAAAATAAAAAAATTATCACAAAGCTCGAAAAGAAGAAGAAAAAATCCCAAAGTTTTGACAAACGAAAACTCTATACTAGTTTTAAGACATTAACCAAACCCTTAATTTATATTTTTTGACATGAGTATTTTTGAATTTTTTGATCTAATCATGTTTTCATGTAAAATTTATTTGTAAATGCATATACCAATAATTTATTGTTAAGACATACTTGTTTCTTTAGGAAAAAATTTACCGCACAAAAGGAAAAAGTACCCTTATTTACAGACAGCAAATGTGCATATAAATATTGAAATAAGTACTTACTTTGTGTTTTTGGGTGCCAACCTAGTTGGGATTCGAGATCACATTGCGAGATGTCGGGCCTCCATCTTTTACTAAAAAAAGAAAATATTGAAATAAGTACCTTCGATTCGAATGTAAATATGTATATATATATATATTTTTTTTAAGTTCAACTTCCTCGCTATATACTTATTCTCTGAAATATATCACAAGTTACTACACATAAAATTTAGTCAATTCAAATATATTATTATCATAGATGCAACACTTGAGACAAAGAAGGTGGACACCGACCATGCTTTCCAATATCATCGGTCGATTCAAGGCTACCTGCGCCGCGACTTTTTGATACATGACACGGCGCACTTAATTACAGCAAACGGCGGAAGTTTTTTCCGACGTTTAACATATGTCGTTTGTATTATAATGAGTAGCGGCCTTACTGAAATGGCCGCGGCATACGACACTCTCTCTTCCGTCGTTCAAAATTGGAGTAAAAATGATACGCGGATTCTACTAATACATGCCGCGGTGCCTTTCTGTAAAAATGACAGAAATAATAAACACTAACTTCTCTCGCTAAACAATATGCCGCCACAACAAATAATGGAAGTTTTTGCGTCGTTTAACATATATGTCGTTTGCAGGTTTTATTAATGAGCTGCGGCCAGACTAAAATGGCCGCGGCATATGACTCCCTCTCTTTCGTTGTTCAAAATTGGAGTAAAAATGCACCATGCGGACGCAGCCGCTACTAATACGTGCGCCGCGCCTTTCCGTAAAAATGACAGAAATAATAAACGACACTAATTAACTTCTGTCGCTAAACAATATGCCGTCCACATGTTTAAAAAAGCACCTAGGCGAGTGTCGCTACATGGCCTAAACAACAAAGTTCATTTTCACACTTCGCCACAAAAAAAAAAAAAAAACCCTTAACTCACTACTTGTGCCGTCAACCGCCGTGACAAAATTTTCTGTAAAAAAAAATTGATTAGCGCTATAATAAATAATAATAATAATAATAATAATAATAATAATAATAATAATAAAAATTGACCAAAGTCTGTAAAAAATTAATGCGCTCCTCATATTAATTTGCTATATTTTCACTTTGAACCCTTAGAGTCTAACTAGTTAATCAAAGTTTGGGTATTTTTTTGTGAGTATTCCTTCAAAATATAGGCACGATACAAATATATATATATATATATATATCACTATCTTTTTTTTTGAAAGGATATCTTTATAGATTAAACAGAGGGATTAAAATCCCTACGAACAATGTCAACAAGCCACCCCGGGCATCCATAACACCAAAAATCCCTAGAAAGAGTGGAAAGCCGAGCTTTCGCAATAGCATTAGCCACCTCGTTACAAGATCTCGGAACCCAACAACAATCTCTGGTTAAGCCGACAGAGCTCGCCACCACTCGAATGTCCTCCAAAATAGGCCCTTGCAGCCCATTGAATGTCCCTCCTTTCGTGAGTTGTGTGGCCCTGAGACAGTCAGATTCTACACTCGAGATTGACCAGCCCCGAGCCTTAACGAATTGCAAACCTCGGCGAATGGCAATGCACTCCCCAGTCAAAGCCGAATCCACGCTTGCCACCTTCGTGGATTCGACTCCCAAAACTGAACCACATGAGTCACGCACTACAACGCCTTAGCGGCACACCCGGAATTCTCGTCCCACGCCGCGTCGACGTTAAGCTTATATTCACCATCTCCGGGGCACGTCCATCCCCTCGGCCGCTCAACACTCTTGGCAAGCATTGCCTTTGAACTGTGGGCACAAGTCTTGAAACTTGAAAGCCAACTATCAACCTCGGTCACCCACAAATCCGGATTCTTAGCTTGGTTCTCGAACAACCGGAGATTGCGATCAGACCATGCAGCCCAAACTAAGGCACAAAAGAGTTCCAAACATGAATTAGATAGTACCTCGAGTGCCCGGAAGCATAGTTCTCGGAAAGGTACCTCACCCGTCTTCTCCGACCACCGATGAAGCAAAGAGGCACGCCAAATTACTTGGGCTCTTTCACAACCCCACACGGCGTGGAGGGCGTTCTCCGGAAGGGCGCCACAGAAACTACAAAACGGGAGACAACTCACTCCTCGACCCCGAAGAGCACCAAAGGTCGGTAGGGCTTCGAACCAAGCACGCCACACAAGATGTTTTATTTTAGGCGGAATTGAGAGCCCCCACAACTTCTTCCACCACTTGGGTTCAAGACTCGCTGATCCTGAAGGGCCTCCACTCACCTCCGAGCATGCAAGACGGTAGCCCGACCGAACCGTGTATATCCCGTTGTCTTCAAAATGCCAAACAATGCGATCTTGCCTCTTCTCTTCCCCCACTGGAATCTTCATGATTGCTTCCGTATCGTAGGGAGACATCATTGCCTCCAGAAGATTCCTGTTCCAACACCCCGTTGACATAAAGTCGGCTACTCTCCACGGGTATCCATCATCCGGCTCCTCCGAGGTTACCATAAGCGCCCCGGCTCTCGGAATCCAAGGTTGCTTAAAAGCTCTCACATTACCTTCCCCGACTTGCCACCTAATACCTTTCCGGACCAAATCTCGCCCCCAACAAAGGCTTTTGCAAAGGTAAGAGAAATGACCTTTACATTCGAACTCCAACACCGATGATTCCGGGAAGTACTTTGCTTTGAAGATTCGAGCCAATAAACACTTCGGGTGTTGAATAATCCGCCAAGAAAGCCGACCAAGGAGAGCACGATTAAATGTCCCGAGGTCTTTGAATCCGAGCCCTCCTTCCGCCTTTGGTTTGGCGATAAGCTCCCAACGCTTCCAGTGGATCTTTCGTTTATCCTCCGTACCTCCCCACCAAAACCTAGCGGTGAGCCCATGAATCTTCTGGATGACTTTGTTCGGGATGCGAAATAGGCTCATAAGGTACGTGGGAATGGCTTGAACCACGGCTTTCACCAACACTTCCCTTCCTCCCGTTGAAAAAAGCTTGGCTTTCCACGATCGGAGATGCTTTGAAACCCGGCTTGTGATTGTGCTAAACACCACCCCTTTGTTCCTCCCAACGTTGGCCGGGAGCCCGAGGTACGACTCAAGATTTTTGACGGCCTGAATGTTGAGCGTCCGAGAGAAGTGGTCGGCCATCTCCGGTGACAGATTGTTCGAGCAACACATCATGGATTTATCCATGTTGACCGTTTGACCTGAGCCCTTCTCATAAATGTCCAAGATCCATCTAATAGCATTGCAACCTTCATTGTTCGCCTCACAAAACAGGATGCTATCATCTGCAAATAGAAGGTGAGTGACCGAGGGAGCCGAAGGGCGACAAGAGAAACTCGGAGAAGACCCAATCGCTCTTGGCTTCTGATAAGGGCGGAAAGGCCCTCCGCGCAAACGAGGAAAAGATACGGAGAGAGAGGGCAACCTTGTCTAAGGCCCCTCTCCGGGGAGAAGGACCCTCCGACTTTTCCATTAATGACCACGGAGAGCTTCGACGACGAAATACAATCACTAACAACGGCTAGCACCCGTTGCCCGAACCCCATTCGTTAAAGCATAGCGCATACGAAACCCCACTCAACGCGATCATAGGCCTTGCTCATATCGAGCTTGATGGCTAGCGCTCCTTTTTTGCGTTTCGGAAGCCTCTTGAGGGAGTGAAGAAGCTCAAATGCAACTGCGGCATTATCCGTGATGAGACGCCCGGGAACGAAGGCACTTTGGCATTCAGATATGACGGAGGGGAGAGCGCTCTTGATACGGTTTTCCACCACCTTCGTAACGATCTTGAGGAGGACGTTGCACAAGCTAATCGGGCGAAAATCTTGAACTCTTGTCGGGTTTTTTAGCTTAGGAATTAGAACGATGTTGGTGTCGTTCCAATCCCTAACACTCTTCCTCCCGTTTAGGATATCCAAACACTCTTGCTTCACATCCGGACCAATCGTCTTCAAAAATTTTTGGAAGAAAATGGCGTGAAACCCGTCGGGCCCCGGGGCTTTTCGGGGCCCCATTGACATGAGGGCCGAATCCACTTCCTTCCCGGAGAAGGACTCCTCCGAAAGCTCCCGTTGGGTGTCTGAGATAGAGCTAACATCTTCTCCAGGAATTATACGGTAGTCGCTCCCACAGAACCATTTGTTTGGAATATGTTTGAGAAATACCTCTCAAACACCTCTCTAATCTCCGTGTCCGAGGTAACCCAATGGCCGGTCTCATCGAAGATTCCCCGAATAGAGTTTTGAGCCTTCCTCCGGGTGGCCCGAGCATGAAAGTAGGTGGAATTTCTATCCCCGTCTCGGAGCCAGTCAGCCCTAGCTCTCTGTTTCCAGAAATCATCCTCAATCAAAATAAGCGAGTCACGTTCTGTACATAAGCGCTTCAAGACGATATTGTTCGAAGATGATGGCATCTCCCTAAGGGTGCGCTCAATTTGCACAGATAACTGCCAAATTCGGCGATCCCTGTTTCCAAACGTGCACTTCGCCCAGTCCTGTAACTCTGATTTACAGCCCTTAAGGCCTTCAGCACAACCACCTTCTTTGAAACCATCCCTGAACGCTAGCCACGCCCCTGTAACAATTCTTTCACAGTCCTCGTCGAGGAGCCAGGCTGGTTCGAAGGACCATCTATTCCTCTTAGAAGATCTATCAGAGTGCGGCAACTGTACAAGCTTCGTGTCAATTAAAATGGCCCTGTGATCTGATCCGTGAAAATCCAGAACCATCGTCGTGGTGACCGGGAACAGTTGTTTCCATGCCGGATTAGCGCATGCCCGATCAAGCCTACTCTGGACATTACAATCTCCATTCTGCATATTATTCCAGGTGAATAAATCCCCCTGAAACCCAATATCAATTAAATTACTAACCTCCATAGCATCAGCGAAGGCCTCCATACCAGAAGAGCGACGTCTAGCCCGGCTCGAGTGTTTGTGATCAAACAAGACTTCATTAAAATCCCCTGCGCAGAGCCACGGAGACTCGTCTCCATTGTGGATTCTCCGAAGGAGTTCCCACGCGAGATGGCGGGAAGCTTCGGCCGGTTCCCCGTAAAACCCGGTAAACCTCGTTTTGACGCCATTTTCATCTATTACAGTAGCATCTATATGTCTCTGGCTGTAACTACGAATGCATAAATCGACAGAGTCGTTCCAGAGAAGATGAAGACCCCCACTTAGACCAACAGCACTTACACCGAATCCATTGTCGAAACCGATTTTCCTTTTTAATCTCTCGACACGGACACCTCTCAATTTTGTTTCCGAGAGAAAGAGGATATCCGGCCGCCGTTCACAGAGGAGTCTCCGTAAACGGCCCATCGTCCAGGGATTGCATAACCCCCGGACGTTCCAGCAGAGAATTTTCATTGGTCCCGGACAGCCCGCCCAAGGCGCGCCGCCGATCGCTTTTGGCTTGAATTCGGGTTTCCACCTCCGCCAGGTCCTCCCATCGCTGAGAATTCCTCCTTCTGCACCTCGTCCGGGACCATTTCCTTTCTTCCATTTCTGCTCGCATCTGTGGGAACATCGGGCCTTCCCTCCAACTGGAATCCTTCATTCGGCGAGCTGGGCGTTTCCTTACGACGACGTTTGGATCTGTTCAGAGACTTTGGCTCGTCTTCTTGCTTTTCTTTCTGAGTAATGTCGCTTTTCAACTTCAGAGCCACCACACCCGAGCTTACAAATTCGGTGATGGGCTGGGTGTGTGGGCTTCCTTCTACTGCAATTAAAAGAGCCATTGCTGAGCCCAGCCCACTTCCCAAAAGCTTCATCGGTTTAAGGGGGCCATCAGAGGTGGATTGGGAAGCCTGGGCTCTCTTAATGGGCTTCTGCAAAAGGACAGGCCCACAAAGGCCTTCAGGAACAGCTGTCACCTCCTCAGCCTGGAGAGAAACCGATTCCCTGCTCACAACTCCCAGAAGGGAAACCTCAGAGCTTCCTTTCTCCCCATCCATCTTTGTGTGGCCTGAAGAATTACAAGCACGCCTCCCACTGCCTGGAGCCCTCCCGTTGTCTGCAGCCTTCGCACTAGGGTCCAAAATCTCTGGCTCAGGTGTCACCATCAATGGCCGATTCGAGGTGTGCAGACCTCTTTCCAGCCCGTTGACTTCAGAGCATGGTTTCGTCGCCTGAGGAGACGACGGCGTTGGAGTGTCCCCAAGCTTTCCGGCAGGGATGTGCGCCGGGCCAAGTTTGTTTCTTCCTCCATTTGTGAAGCAAGTGTCTTCTTTGGAGCCGGCAATCATCCAGCCACCGAACATCGGAACCACCTTTACTCCGGCTTTGTCGATGCAAGATTCCTCCTGTTGAAGGCATTCCGATGGTCCATGGCCCAAAACCCCACAACAATAGCAGAACAAACCCACGTTCTCGTACTTCGCCTGAATCCACAGCGGGTTCTGGTTCTTCCGATCCAAAAAGAAGCCGGCTTGAAGAGGTTTGTTCACTTTTAATTCTACTCTGAATCTCGCATAGGCTGCAAACTTCGCGTCCCGTCCCGTCCTGCAGTCCAATGCCTCTCCAAACATCGATGCAATTCGTGACAGGGCCTGTTCTGTGATGAACGCCGGAGGGAGTCCATGAAGCCTGACCCAGAATGGACAGGTGTTGAAGCACACCTCCTCACGGGGGAGGTGTTCCGGCCACTCGACAAAGATCATTTGCGCACCCCTAATGATCCAGGGCCGTCTCGATAATACCATCTCGCGATCCTTCCGGTGTTTGAAAGTAAATTTGAATGTCCCTAGTACGATTTCGGAACAAGACCAGTCACCGATTTTTTCCCAAGCACTTTTAAAGACCGCAGAGATAGTGTTCCGATTGAATTTCTTAATCGATAAGGTCTTCCCGAGCAGAACATAGGCACTTCCACCTTCCCCAATGTTCGGTTGACTATCCTCATCCAACACAAATTCCTCAGCACACAGCGAGAATGTAGGGGCTGTATTATCAGTCCTGGAGTTCTCAGCCATGGCACCCAACCTACCACTGAAGGGAAGTTCAGAGTAGCACTTCAGAATCACAGAGATTCACACCGGAGAGCCGGTTCAATACGACCAAATGTACGTCGTATCCCATTAGATAGTGATATATATATATATATATATATATATATATATCACTATCTAATGGGACATTTTTCTAACTAAAATTGAAGGTCCATATGAGCTGTTAAACTGTTGTATGACAGCCATTAATGACTTCAAACAAGATATATAATGTGTTGAAGGGCATTTAACTTAGCTTTTTAAGTCATTACCGTCAAGACCTCCACTGCATTACCATCTATATGAACGACGTTGACACGTACACGCGCGCGCACACATATATATATAAATAACGTACATAGATGGCTTGTTCTGTTCTATGGGATATGATAAGAAATTTCAATGATAGACGTGGAGATCAGATATTCAAAATGAGATAGGGTTTGATGCAAAATTTGTAGTTTTTCTGGTATAGTCCATGCTTGGAAATCGCATATTAATTCGTATATGGTTATGAATTAATCCCATTGATCAAGAGGAACAATATTTGTTAAGGTTTTCAGTTCATTGAGATTTTAGACGTCTTTGTCATTTAAAATAAATAAATAAATAAGTAAATATCAAGGTTATAATTGTGGAGTTTTTTTATTAAGAAAATTCAGTTAGTAACTTAGATCGATTTACACTTTGAAATTGAAAAACTCTAAAACTACTTATCTTTAAAATGAAAATATCATTTTCAGGTACATAAGACTTTAAATCTACGTTACTTATACAATTTGCGAAATTCTGAATTGAATTTTCTCGCATCCAAAAATTTGAAATCTTCATGTAATATTTTTTTGTGATATGATGCCCAAATTGGTATTAATTCCTTAACCTTTTTAAAACTATTTCGTGATAGAAAATCCATTCTTCATATTTTGGCCGTATTTCACTATATATTTGTCCAAAATGTTAAAAAAAAAAATCTGCTGTTACTTTTAGTTTTAAGTGTTCATATATATATATATATATATATATATGTGAGAGTTGTGAAGTAATTTAAAATGAGAGTTGAATTGAAATTTAAAGCTGTAAAGTAATTTAAAATGAGAGTTGAATTGTACAATTTGAAAAGAAAAAAAAAATATGACCAGACCAATATACAAAATTTAAAGATAAATGAAATTTAACACCACAATAATGATATTGATGTTGCACTAATAAATTTGGAAATCCGAGCCCGGTTCTTGCTTTGTGATTCTTTGGTGCCAACCTAATTTAGAATCGAATTCACTTAGCATGACTTCGGGCCTCTATTTTTAACTAAACATGGATATATGTTGGAATATCACTTTATTTCAATTATAAGTTATGATTGTAGAGAACAGAAACAAAGAATTTTAGTATTACAGATACATAGAATATTGTTCAATTTGATTTCATACGTCTTCTTCATTTTTTTTCTTTTTTAAATTGGAGTGACACTTTGTCCAAGTAACATCTATTCTCATTACAAGATATACTCGCAATGTAAGAACGACTGACACTATTGGCCCATGCACTATTGGTCGCAATTTCTGAGTCTCACTAAGATCGAATCCAAGACCTCTCGTGACATCATGTAGTGGGTTTAGTTTAGGCCAAACAAGCTTGGTTATATATTTTTCTTTCATAATAACAAAATTTATGATCAAGCATTTGCAGAACATATATTAATCTTCATTATATAATGAGGTACTTATGGTATATTTTTCGGCCCAAAAAACAAGAAAATAATTTATTTGAAAGGAAAAAAACAAAACACAGACGCACATTCATTGTCTACTAAAAACCGTTTCGCAAGACAAAGTCATTTTCCATCACCGCAATCTAGAGAATAAGAGAGGATGAGAAAGGAGAAGAGAATGAGGAGCATTTTGAGAGAACTAAACCAGGAAGACAATTAAAACAAAAATGCAACCATCTTGCAACAGTTCGGCTTGGAAAGTGACAAAATAGTTTGCCACAGTTAAATTAATGTTACAGTTTACGTAAACCGTCGTGCAAATCGTACCTTAGAGCTATGTTTGCCGCGGTGAATTAGCGTCTAATATTCGACATGCCAAACATATGTGTTAAAGACTTTGGTGTAAGCTAGTGTATAAAATATGTGGTCAATAAATAATGCAGACCATGTTACCTAAATAATAAGACGTTTGTGTTTGTAATTCATAAGAAACTTTAGCAATCAATGCAATCGCAAGCACAACCTCGACAGGCAGTAAATGATATGTCATCTCATATAGATTGTTATTTGATTCTATATAAGTTTCATAAAATGCGAAATTTCTCGGTGGATCTAAATAGATACTCCCTACAAGTTGTTGCATTTAATAAACCAGCTGTTTTATTTTCTTCTGATTGATAACCGAGGTTCAATCATGTCCTCCAAATGATAATTATAATATACATAAATATTTTATAGAAAAATACTATCAATAATTCTTCCCAAACTTCAATTAGACTTCGTTTTTAGAGACAGACTCGAAAGCCGCATTAAAAACAAAATTTGATTATACAAATTTCGGTGAAGGCCCCAAAAGACCAAAAATATAAGTAGCCTTTGAACGAAGAGTCTAATTAGTTAACGAGATATGTTGAGTGTTAGTGTCATGACCATTACATATCATTAATGAATTTTCTTAGAGTCCACAAGAGTGGAAGCCATATAATCAAGAAGACTAATAAAACTCATTTGGAGCACAAGTCCATTTTGATTAGAAGCCCGATATCTAGAAGTTTTTTTAATAAGGTGTAAAATATCTCGAAATATGTGTAGAAATTTAGATTTTACCCAAAAAAAACTTAATATCTAAATATTTTAGGAATACTCTAAAAGTGGACAAATGTGTGGTCCACATCGTCTAGTCTCATGCTTTCCTATACCTTTCCACCCTCACCAAGTTTTGCATCTAAGGATTATAAAGTGTAATAGTCTCCACAAAAAAGTGTTGTAATGTGAGTGTCTAAACAACACCGAGTGTTGTAAATTCTTCTTGAGTGGTCTTAATAAAAGTATCAATGTTTCTAACGAAACAGTCGTGTTCAACGATAACAACCTTTGTGATGCAAATGATATTTGATGTTTGAAGTTAGTGAAATTTTCGTGAGAAGAAGAAGAAGTATCTCTAAGTTTCATGAAGATATTTGATTTCCCAATTTACACCAAGGCAATTATCTAACCCAACTCAAAAATTGGGCCTCAGAGCCCAACTTGAAAAGGCATCATTCGCAGCTGAATGATGGATGTCCAATTTTGCAGTTAATTTTCAATGCTATATATTTATTTGTTTGTCTCTTTTTTTCTTTTTCTTTTACAAACAGTATATAGTTGAAGTAATAAATTAGAAGTAGCTTATAATTCAATGAATGATTATATTGACCGGGAAGTTCAATGAATGGCTTAAATGGTTTTATTAAATCGTACACCTAAATATAATACGTCTTCATCTTCATCGGTTAAATATCCAAGTTTTTTTTTTACCTACTTATATAGTCGATGAATAATTATGGTTTCTTCCTTATTCGTGTATATGTGTTTATTTCGTGACAAAGAAAGAAAGTTTTGTCACAACATTTTTGGAGTTTCTTTCATTAATAATAATAATAATAATAATAATAATAATAATAAGACTCCTTTTCAAATATCATATTTTCATAGAATTTCATATTAGCCTGTTTATTGATCTGAAAGCGTATTTAATCACCTTTGAGCAACTACGAAATTGTGTACTAATTTATCTTCAATCGAATTATGTTTTTCGTTTTCACCAAATGAACTTGTGTTTTAGTTCATTCATCTTTTATTTATGTCTATACCATGATATGTATATAACATGTTCTCCAATTAGCTAAACCACTTAAAATTTGTCATATATTAGTTGCATGTATTTTGAAGTTTTTTTACTACTTAAATGGAATTGTACATTATTTCCAAAATACATAACATTTCTTCATGAAAATATTTTAAATTTTATAGGCACGTCTGTAACTTGAAGAGTATAAAGACTGTACTTTTAGAGGAAATATAAATAATAATAATAATAATAAAAAAAAAAAAAGATCAACATGAGTTACATGACAAAGCAATTAAGTGACGATGAACAAAATCTAAAAGAAAAAAAACAAATAAAGAAATAAGAAGAGACGATGAATGGCAATGATGAGTCAATGACTGACTTATCATACTTGCAGCCAAATTTCCGGAGAGTAATACTACCATGTCTATCAATGGCCACAACTACTTCGTACGAAGAATCTTCGCACTTTAGCAAAGACATTTTCATTTTAAGAAGTAAATTTCATATATTGAAAATGTTTAGTTTGGTTTTGAAGGGGTCAAGGCTCCTTTTAAATTCAAAAAGTGTATACATTGTTTTGTCCACGCGAAAAAGTGAATACGGCATAAATTTTGGGCACGCGAAAATGAACATAATGTTTGGCCAGCGATTTCTCTCAACATGATCGGTCAATGATGCTTCCTCTTAACAAGTCATATTTACTGAACATGTTGATCATGATGCTTCCTCTTAACAAGTCATATTTACTGAACATGTTGATCATGACTGTTGTGGTGGAGGGAATTTGAGGAAACAAGCATTGGCGCAAGTGATATTGAGTACCATTTTACTCCTCTTTTGCTTCGTGTTTGGCTCCATATCTTCCCTAACGCCGAGGAATGTATGTATGTAACACGTACATTCCTTCGTGTATTGCCCTTGTGAGGTGGGATATAAGAAAGGAATGCGGGTATCGGGTCTGATCTAGTCATCCTTCCGTCCTTGTTCTTGAAACGCAAGAGAAGCAGACATTCTGCATTGATGGAGCTTTGACATACATGTGAATGCTCTCCATGGAGTTACTTGATTTTTGGAGTTTAGGATTTTGGTAAGTGATGTAAAATTCATCCGATATATATACACACGCGTAACGCGTATGTGATAAAAGTTGTTCGATATTTAAACGCCGTGAGTACAAACTAATTGAACTAAAAAAGAAGTGTTTAATTATTCCTTATATGGTAAAATTATTCCTTGTATGCTAACCAGGACGAAGTCGAAGTCATATACTTGGGACGAAATCATCCTTGTATGGCATGATATGTCCCCATATATATGGCACAATATCGTCCCAATTTTTCATACAATTAGGACGATATCTATATATTCTTCTATGATTGAAAAAAAAAAATTGACCTTCGTACTAAGCGAGACTAAAATAAGGAGAGAACAAATATATTCTATGGGCTAGGGTTAGGGATGAGTATTACGCTAAAAAAATTCCAACCATGTTCATCTTCCAAATATAGCAACTTTAAAAAAAAAAAAAAAAAAAAACACCATACTCATAAATGTTCGCATTGTTTCACAAAAGTTGCAAGAAACAATCATTTCTAAAACACCCAATTTTCAACTCTACTAAATAACAATTACACGTTACGTCTAATTACTAAGCAGTTGAGTCATTGACAATAATAGAATTTTATGGACATTTACTACCAATTAATTCCATATATTAAACTTGGCTGTTTCTCTAACTTGCTAATAAAAAGTGCTCGACTCTCTTAGCTGAAATGGAAGAATAAACCGGATAATTATTGTGACATTAGTTTCTATTATTGTTCGAATATTGCCAAAATATATCTATTTTTTACGGATTAAGTTTCAATGTTGAATGAAACGTGATTTCACGTATACACAATGCATGGTATCATCTTGTGGTGGATGGATGTATTTTACAGCCCCCTAAATCCGTGAAAATAAAATTGGCAATACACCGATTTTTTTTAATAACTGAGAATTTATCCCGTAATTATCTCAAATTAGATTAGAAGCATGATTTGCAATGTAACGGAGAGATAATATGTGAATAAAAATAAAAAAGCTTAACATTTCGAGTACAGCTCAACACCATATATTATACGATAAATAAATAAATAAATAAATAAATAAATAAATAAATAAATAAATAAATAAAACTGTTGATTAAGAACACTCTTTAACGCTACATAACTGAACAATGTATCGCAACATGCCAAAGAAAGAACATTGATCTTGCTGGTACACATAAGAGCAAATTAACCGAAGAAGATTATGCATGAAAACTAAATCAGTTGAGTATTTGAACTTGTATTTTGAGATACACGGTTCAAGCCTCCCGACATAAAAAAAAAATGGTAAAAACGCGCTAGGTGGTGCCGGTTTTCTTGTGGACCCCCTGGTTGAGGAAGTCGAGTAGGACGGTGCTCTTACACTTGGGGCACTTCGGGTTGGCTTCGGACAGCATGACGTACATCAGGCAGCGGGGGCACCCCACCAGCACCATCGGGCTGGACCGGTCGCTCTCGGGGCTGCTCGTATCGTTGTGATCGTCGGCCTCCGACGATACGCAAGAGCCATCGATGGACATCTCCGACGAGGAAGACGACTCGGCCGAGCAGGATGACGTCGCACTGCTCGACGTCGGGCTCTCGGGCGCCTCCGACGAGTCCGGCGACGTGTCGTTGGGCTTCAGCTCCGGCTTCTCGGTGGCTACGTTGTTGATCATTTTCTTCTTATGTGTAACTATAATATCAAATGGAAGAAAAACAAAAGTTTTCTCAGGATACGGATAAAGAAGAAACTCAGAATCTAGGAACTATGATTTGATTGTTTACCAGTCAAAGAGGGTTCTGAATAGTACTGGCTCTGAATTTGTTTCTATATATATATGTGTGTGTGTATATATATATATGTTTGTGGTAGTTAGCTAAAAAGAAAAGATTTGTGCCTATCGCAAGGTTAGCTCAAAGGCTCTTATGTATGACAAGCATATAGGTTTTGGTGATGGTAGATTTGAGACATCCATCAAGCAGGTCGTTATATATAGCCATATAAGAGACTGTTAATGAATAGCGAGAGAGAGAGAGAGAGAGAGAGAGAGAGAGAGAGAGAGAGAGAGAGAGAGAGAGAGAGAGAGAGAGAGAGAGAGAGATCAGGATTAAATGGAAGGAAGAACTGGTTGAAGAGTTTAAAATGATAGATGAAAATTTGCATGCAATTAATAAATACTAAGGAAGAAAAAGAAGCTTACGGAATAAAAATTGTATGACTCATGAGGTTTCTAAGCAGTTCATCATTAAAAGCTGGTGAAAAAGTTGGTTTTAATATTAATTTGAGTTCGATGTATAAGCTTAGCAAAATGTAAAGAATAAAAAAAAGAGCATTTATACTCTTTAACGGTTCTCTTCTATACCATATTCTAAATTAATTAATTAATTATTGCATATATATCATCTACATTCATATTCCAAAGTGGATCTAGCATTCCTAGAATCCTAGTCATATACAAAAAGGAAATTCAATTTCAGCTAAAATTTTACACTAGATAAAAAAATCCACTTATTTGAATTACACCGATGATATGATATTCAATAATAAATTCAATCAAAAGTAAATTTTATGAGTTTCCCTTAATTATTAAAAGATTCAACTGATTTCTAATATGGTTTTATCAAAAAAATTATGTGAAAATTGTAACAAGTTGATTATTAATTATGTGTCCTTATTGGAGAGGAAATAATATGACATTCGTACAACGCCTACATAAATTTGACGTGTATAGATCGTCAATATGACAGTTTAGTATGTAATATTTGTCCCGCATATTTGCGGCATAAGTACTCACAACTTCATCAAATGCAGCGGCATATGATCAAAATTTACTAGTCGTGGCGAATGTTTCTAAAGTGTAAAAAATTATTTCGGTAGGCACCTAATTTAGTCTGTTAATGCAAGCCTCCATCAAATGTCACACGGGGCTCAAATGTTCCCATTTTTCGGAGCTTATTAAAAAAAAAGGTACCTACAGAAAATATTTTCTTATACTTTGAAAACTTTTCCATAATTTTTAAGTTTGAGAATACAATTCCACATTTGTACAATTTAAAGGTAGTTATACCGCAAATATCTCTATTGGCCTAATTGTTTCCATATTAATTGTATGAGGTTTTTGGTTTAGAATGGCTAATGTATCATTTATTATAAGGTGTTGAAAATTGACCATATTTATATATATAGTTGTTACTTTGACAATATAGATGTCGTGTATGAGCATGGCAATTACAATAATTAATCGCGCTATATATGTATATATCTTTTCATACACGACATGTGTTTTTGTGGTTGCTAACATCTGAGCCCCTGTATTGTTGCGGTTTGAACAATCCAAGATCTTAATTATTTAGATATTTTTGTTACTTTATATAGATTTTATATATTCCAATAATAAGACGGCTTTGAATTTTCCACGTCAAACGGAGGAAATAGATGGCAAAGAAAAATAAACGTGATATTCAAAGTATACCCGCAAATTTGTATAAGCGAGAAGGATTTTTTTTCTTCTATTTTTATTGACATGCTTTATTGGATGTTTTATCATCTTTTTTATTTCTCATATAAAATTTTATGAGTATTGAACTGTGAAGCTTAACTCACCCAAATTTCTACCACACTTTAATAATTTTATAATAGTAGACTTTTTCATGAAGGTATTTTAGTTATTTAACATGTATTTAATTTGTTGTAGTTCTAATTTTTTAATTTAAATTTATACATGTGATTTTTCATTTAGTTTGTGGCAAATTATCACATATATATGCATGATTCATTAGTTGATTGTTATTCATGTATGAAATAAGAACTCGGTTCACGTATGGATTTATTTGATCATGAAATCAAATAAATCTGTCTATTTCGGTATTGGTTCATGTATTGGATCTGTTAAATGTATTGTACGTTATTTTCAATTGTGAATGGAAATCAATTGATCATGCATGAATATCATGTCTTATAATGAGGCTAATTCCTTCTCGTTCCAATATACACATCCAATTCTCTCGTCGTTTCTACCTAGAGTTCTCCATACGAGTGATTTTGAGTTTTTATATTGTGCACAACTTCTATAGCGTGTTATTTTAAGTCATTTTAGTGACAATAGTAACACACTATGTGAAGAATTTGTTGGTGTAGTTTGTGACCTACCATCGTTGTATACTAAGCTTGAGGTTTCTAGTGGTTATTTGAACGCACGCGAATTTCATAGGGGCGCGTTATAACAAATACATATTGTTGGGTGCAATCATACCATCACTAATGCACTAATGCCCCGATTCCATCAGATGTCCAAAGTTAAACGTGTTGGGCGAGAATATTACTAAGATAGGTGACCTCCTGAAAAGTGCTCGTGTGCACCCTGTAAAAACAAAACAAAAACAAACAAACAAAAAGATTTTTCAGCAAAAAAAAAAAAAAACACACATATATATATATATATAATTGTAATAGAAAAGAGAGACTTGACACATGATATTAGTTAACACACAATTTGTGATACATAAATGAATATCTTACTACTCTACGAGCCCGAGGCTATTATCTAGATACAATATTTCACAGCAAAAACACATTTGTAAGTTTAAAATACAATGATGTTTCTATTAATTTCAAAAGGAAGAGGCTAAAACAATATGCTCTTTTTCAAAACCAGTTCTGACTGATACTCCAACTCGTTGTAAAATGAAGCTAGCTCAATGAAGACACGGTTTTTGTCTTTTGATTGTCCAACAACCGATCGATATAAACTGATAGTGATTAATTATCCTCATCCAGCGAAGGTTAATTAGCTCAAACAAAAAAAATGGCAAGTAATTTCTCCAAGTATTAAAAGATTGGAATAAATCCAAAAAGCCAATAACCTTGCAAGTTGCACCAAGTGATCAATCATTCCTTCTTTGCGGGTATCAATAGCGGGGTTCGTGATAATCTCGACATCAAACTGGTAATGCAAAACTCAGAGAATCTGATCAGTATTGATTTTACATTAGTATTTTTACAAGTACTTTTACGATTATAATCCCATATATTACTAGTATTCTCACCACTAGGGCCGACCCTAAAGAGAGATGACATGGATACATGTTTGTAATGAACAAAATCTATTTAGAGGCTCCCAATTCTTTTCTATTTTTTTTTATAATGATATATGTTTTTCTTAGTTTCGATAGGGCTCCAAACTCACTCTTCGGCGCCTAGGGTTCTGACAAATTCAAGACCGGCCCTACTCACACCACCTTTACCATGGAACCAGTCAATCTCATAATTGAAGTTTAAATCGGATAAATTTTCTACAAAAGTTATATTATACCATTAATAACAATGGATGAATGTATAACATAAACAATAGATAATCAATACAATACGAATTTAAGAATTTATTAACCCAATGTAGTTTAAACTTTAAAGTAAGCCGTTGATCTTTACTTTTTTACCTGGCCTTTTATGTTTCGAGCTTTAAGAAGGTAGATTATATATTTAAAAGGGTAAACTGCGGCTAATGTACCCAATGTTTGATTTTTTGCGGATTATATACCCAATGTTTATTTTTGGCGGCTAATGTACCCAATGTTTGATCCGTTAGATATTTTTGGGTTTTCCGTCAGTTGACCGTTAGAGAGTTATATGTACACTTTTCGTATTTTTGACATAACTCACTCATTTTTTGTCCAAATTTTATGCACGACCTATGGTTGGAAAGATAAGAGATAGATCTACAACTTTAATGTTTTAAGTTTTGTAAAATCAGTTTTGAAAAAATACGAAATTTCAAGTACAACGTAAAACTGGACATTAGTTTAATGCAAAATATTTGTTTCGAGCAAATTTTAATATACTTAATGACTTTTTATGATGAAACGTAAAACTAAAAAGTTGTAGATAAACTTTTTATCTTTCCAACGGTTGTTTATTTATAAATTTTGGACAAAAAATGAGTGAGTTATGCCAAAAATATAAAAGATGTGATGTGAAATAATATTTCATATTTTTGGCATAACTCACTCGTTTTTTATCCAAAATTTATAAATAAACATCCGTTGGAAAGATAAAACATTTATCTACAACTTTTTACTTTTACGTTTCATCATAAAAAGTCATTAAGTATATTAAAATTTGCTCGAAACAAATATTTTGCATTAAACTAATGTCCAGTTTTACGTTGTACTTGAAATTTCGTATTTTTTTTTAACTGATTTTACAAAACTTAAAACATTAAAGTTGTAGATCTATCTCTTATCTTTCCAACCATAGGTCGTGCATAAAATTTGGACAAAAAATGAGTGAGTTATGTCAAAAATACAAAAAGTGTACATATAACTCTCTAACGGTCAACTGACGGAAAACCCAAAAATATCTAACGGATCAAACATTGAGTACATTAGCCGCTAAAAATAAACATTGGGTACATAATCCGCAGAAAATCAAACATTGGGTACATTAGCCGCAGTTTACCCTATTTAAAAAAACGATTGATGTGAAACTTTTTAAATAAAATAATTAATTGGTTGTTGTGGTTATTTATCATAAAAATACAATTTACTGTTTATACCTAATGTCAGCAAAACTCGACCTGCAAAAAAAACGTTATAATTTCTGTAGGCATTAGGAATTTACAAAAGTACGTAACACATCCTGCAAAAAAAAAAAACGTTATAATTTCTGTAGGCATTAGGAATTTACAAAAGTACGTAACACATTCTACAAACACAATAAACTTGTACTCGACAATCTTGATATTATAAGGCTCACATGCATATTAACGGGTTGTCACATAGACTCCGTGTCTGAATTTGTAACATCGTACTAAATGAAATACTTTAGAGGTCTAAAAACGTTGTTAAAATATGCTCCGAATATTTTTTTATTTTATTTTATACGGTTTTTCTTATTTTATTTTATTTTTATTTAGGGATGGGACAAGTCTAGAGGTGTCAAGTGGGCCGGGTCGGCCCAAGCCCACCCGTCCCGACTCGTAAAAAAAGCGGGTTCGCCCCCGCCCCGCCCGTTTTTTTGTGGGCCGGGCTAGGTCCGCCCCTACCAAAAGGGCCAGGCTGGGTTATGCTTTCCAAGGCCCACCCTGAACCCACCCCGCCCTGCCTCGTTCAAAAGCCCGCCTCGCCCCGCCCTGAAGCCCACATAAACCCGTCTCGTGGCCAACTCGCCCCGCCCCGCCCCGTTTAAAAGCCCACATAAACTATATTTAAAAATTAGAAAACTATTAAGTTGTAATACTTATACTAATAATAATACAATATAAAAATTATTCTAAATCTTTTATTGTTATAGAAATTAAAAATTATCTATATATTACATAATTTATTAATTTATTTTGTATATATATATTTTCTACGTAATGTAACTCTTAAATTTTTTAATTGGATTTTTTAAACTTTATTAATAAAAATTCGCTAATCGATTTGCATTCTCTAGTTTTAATTTTAGTTTAAGAATGAATTAATTAATTACAACAGTGAGTCATTTCATGTATAAAACATAATTTCCTAATTCACTAGTTTCAACTTTACAATTTATAATTACTGGCGACGTTCATAAATAACTATTCTAATTTTATATTCAATAATTAATTTCAAAATCACTTATTCTCATTTTATTATTCAATTATCACTATCATATTCACTATTTAACCTCTACATCTCGAAATTCACGAATCAATTCAACGTTCATTAATTTTAAACTTTCAAGTTATAATCGTTAATCAATTTCATAACTTACTAATCAATTTCATTATTCACGAGTTACATACCTTTCGGACCTTCGGTTTGATGATTCATTTATATATTGAATATTAAATATTAACTTACTTTTATATAATTATGATATATTAACATTACTTTATATACAATACAGTAATACTATAGTTATATTTTTTGGATACTACATATATAATAATAATGATAATATAACTATAACTATATATATATAACTTATGTATTTTAATTGTTATTATTATTATTTATTAGTTAATGTTTGATATATGGCGTAAAGTAGAGCCTTAATATCTTATTAAATTAGGGAATGTAAAATAGCACTCTCATTCTCTTCATAAAAACGTATTACTCTCCGTAAAATCCCAACGCGTTTTGGTTTGTGAAAAGCCCACTAAATTCGACTCGTAAAAGCCCACTAAATTTGACTCGTAAAAAGCCTGCCCCGCCCCGTGACATTGTGGGTTCCGGTCTATGGGCCGGGGTGGGCCTTGATGCCTTTTTCAAAACCCGCCCCGCCCCGCACATTGAACGGGGTGGGTCGAGCTCGCCTCGTTTAACATGCGGGCTTAACGGGTTGTGGGCCGAATCGGCCCACCCCGGCCCACTTGACACCTCTAGACAAGTACTATTTAAGCCACATTTGGAAATTGTAACTATAAAAACTCATAGAAAGCAAAACCTTGTGTAATTTTTCACTAGTTTCGGGGTATATTAAGAGTGAAGATTTTTATACCCTAAAATGTGAAATTGATATTTGTTGAATTTTATAAGTAAAGAAGATTCGAAGATTGACATTTGTGCGCGAAACAACAATGAAAGATTGACGCAAATCCGGAGCGCTTCGGCTACCTCATATCTGCTTTATAAGACGAACAATATTACAGTAAATCTTTAATTTTCTATCTTTTTATTTTCAGACTCACAAATTAATTATTGTGTGCATGCATGCATGAATATGTTCTTTACTATTGAAATATTACTTGTAGCAGTTGAACCTCCACCTAATTAAGCCTAAACTATTTATATGTAAACAACTTTAATTAGATGCAATATATTCTAATATTATTAACCGCTGCTATTTTTAGGTGTTAGGTTTTAGTTTTTCAAAGTTCTATCAAAGATCTCTCTTTCATCAAATAGCTTAGTGTCAAGTGTCGTGCTAAATTAAAGAAAGAAACGTCAGAGAAATAGTTCATGTAATTTATAACAAGCTTTTATACCTCTCATGAATATGTAGCTAGAATTCATGCAAATTAGTTTTTTTCATTTTTTAGGTAAAAGTTGGTTGAATATATGTATCTGTTTCTAAAATAATTTAGCCTAATTTCTTCATTTAAAGCTTTATTAATTGATTCTTAAATAAAATTAACTACAACATTCAATAGATTTATTTGCTTTAATGTGACTAATTAACTAGAGCTATAATATTTGTGAGTCAATTTATCAAAAGTTTTTAGGTGCATGTCTTTAAAAAATAATTTAATTAATTGATTTGTAACTTGAGTTATGGCCATAATATTATAATTTAAGGAGAAAGAATTAACTTAGAAAACTATGTAAAAATGCATTTTCAAATTCTAAAATCTAATAAAAAATTTATTGCTGAGTAAAGAAAAAAATATGCACCTTATTTTGTTCAACGTTTTTAATATACAAACTTCTGGCACAATAATTTAACAAATTGTGGTCAATATAATTTAAAAATCCATACTTTATTTATCTTAATTGATAATTATGAATATTTATTAAACAAGCCCTTGATAACTAAAAACTATTAAGCATGCAATTGAATCGTGTCCATGATTATTGATTAGATTATAATTGATAAGTGCTTAACTTATGACCATATATACATTTTATTCTAACTCGTGATGTAAATACTTTAATTAGTGTATAAGTATTTTCAAATATTCATTAAATTATATGTAAATCGTTCTTTCAATTCGATATTGCATGAATGAAACTATTTTGCTGCACATGGGTATTTTAGTTAGATAGTAGAACAATTATTTTATCTCTCAATTACTCTTCTTTTGCCTTATATTATTATTATTATTATTATTATTATTATTATTATTATTATTATTATTATTATTATTATTATTATTATTAGTTTGCTTCAGTTTTGTGCTTACTATAATCAATACGAGGTACCTGATTTTTAACCGCACAAATAATTATGACTATGAAATATAAGTAAAATATTTGTAGACTTATATATATCGTATCCAAAACAATCACTTCAAGCAATGTTTTTGTAGAAAATATTTCCACAAATATAAATTAATATATGAATGTTTTCCTTCATTAACTCTATGTATTAGTACTTAATCACACTTACGGAACATATAAACATTATTCTTAAAACAGTCCATGTTTATTTCGTAACGATATTAAATTTTAACGTACCTTTTCATTAGTAAGGAATGGTAGTTCGGCAAAGAGAATTGAATTCTCTTAACCATTGCTAATAAAGAAAATTTAAATCTTAAAATTAATTATCTCTTAAGTGACATAATTTTCCCACCCCACATATATATGTAAGCTACCACATATATTAATCAAACATTATAATGTCAATTACTTCTGGTTATACAAATTCCTCTTGGTGAGGCCTCATAACTATATATATGATCATTATTTTATTATTTTATTTGCTTGCTTTTATTTTTTACTTAACTTCATACATAATAAACAATAAATAGCCAATTTTTTCTGAGCTTTTTGGTCAGATTAGTTAATGGTAATATTATACAGTAATATTGACATATCACCAATATATGTACTCATTTTATGACTTATTTATGACGAAAGCGGCCATGAGTTTATCTATTTAACTAAGACTATTAATGCATGCAACATTTAACGTTGGTTTGCTTTCATGTTCAACAGCTATATATATCTAATTACTTCTTATAATATATAATATATTAATCATTTAAAATAAAAAAATATAAATTTAATATTGTTACACAATACTAATATGTGTGAGCTTTCAAGGTTTTGAGATGTTAGTGACAATGCATGAAAAAATAGAAATTTGTATATTGATTACTCTCTTACATGTTATGGTAGAATCTTAATAAATTAATATTACTGGGATTAAAGAATTGTATGGTATTATATTATAGAGTGATAATTTAGCAATATTAGATAGAACTAGTATTATAAAATTATTGTCTAACGAAATTATTAATTAATTTATCGAGTATTAATTTAAAAAATATATATATAACATGAATGGTATCTTGTAGCCAAAGTAACCGATTCTAACAGAAAGATGCCATAAGCAGTTATAGCTAACAGCCAGGGGTGGAGCTACGTAAAACTCAGTGTATATACGGGCACCACTTGAAAACGATGCGAAAAGATTTAAAAACGAAGAAATTATTTTTAGAAAACATAAATACCTGTAAAATATATATGATAGTTCAAAATTCTACCAAGCAAGATATTAGTATCTGCAGCTCAGCTGGTAAGTGCTTCCTAGAGCTGCAGGTCACGACGCCGCGACCCGTCGTGATCGAATCGTCAAAAATCGTCGGTGGCGTCGTCACGATGCGTCGTGGCCCGGCAGCTGGCGATGTGTCGCGAGAGAGAGAGAGAGAGAGAGAGAGAGAGAGAGAGAGAGAGAGAGAGAGAGAGAGAGAGAGAGAGAGAGTCGAGATGCAGGGCTTGGTCGCAATTTTGCACACCGAATCGCGATGAATCGCGAACCTCCAGTGGCCGCCCCGAGACGTCGCGATGCGTTCTTCACCATCGCCAGTTTCAGCTCTAGTGATTCCTTATAATTAGGACTTGATCTTTTTATAACTCGTGTTCGAATCTCAGTGGAGTGCTTGTTTAGTTTTTTTTTCAATTTTTTTTTATTTTAGTTAATGTGGATATATATATATATTGTGGTGCATCAACATATTAATATTACTTATTAATAAAAAGACTATTTGTGTATTTGGAAGTCTAATAAAATAAAACTCATTAATTATAATCATGTTAACAAATATTTAATATTACAGTTTATTATTTTATAATAATATTGCTCAAAACTGTGTGTAAGAAAAGAAAAATGCGTATATCATTATGCTATTTAACTTTCTTTAGAAAATATTAAATTAGGAATAAGTGAATACTAAGATAATTATACTAGTTAAATATCATTATTTAATTATCTTTTATTTTTTATGCTAATTAATATAAAGTATAAATTAATCTATTGACGAGGCATCTATTATGCAATACATCCAAACGATAAAAACATGACGTCATATTTTGTACTAGGTAACATTATTTATTTATCTTTTTAATAAAGTTGCAATATTATTATGTTATGATTGTTATTTGTGTGCTTAGAAAAGAAATTAAATATTTACTTAAATATATTTTAAAAAAAAAATATCTTACTTGGCACCATCTGAATTAAAATCATGGTTCCAGCATCCTAGTAATATTATATATAATATGTATATTTAGGGCTGCAACCGGTCGGTTAACCTGTTTATTTTCAACTATTTGGTATCCTTAACCTAATTCCGGTTAGTCATGTTTTAATAACCTTAACCTGTTTTTAAAACCGGTTAACCGGAAACCGGTTAACCTAATTTCCGGTTATTAAAATCTAATTAACCTGTTTACTAACCTTAACCTGTTTTTTTTTTTTTTTTTAAATAGCATTCAACAGATTCGCAACGATAAAATAAATCGGTCCAAAATAAATAGCAATAAGACAACCGAGTCCAAAATGAAATACACCGATCCAAAACATAAAACCAAAAAGTAACAGTTATATATAAAAAAAAACGCAGTTCAACAACTCGATCAAGGAATCGAAGAGGCTTTTTTTTTTGGGAAGAGAGAAATCCTATTAAATTAATTTTAAAATATATAAATAAAAAATGTAATATTAAAACCGGTTAGAAAAACCGGTTACCAAATTAACCTGTTTTGTAAAATAATTAACCTGTAACCTTATCCTGTTTGAAACCGGATACGGTTAACCTTAACCTGTTTTCAAAATAAACCGGTTACGGTTATTTTAAACTGGATAATTTCCGGTTACGGTTTTAAAATTCGGTTACCGGTTTTTCTGCACACCCCTATGTATATTACTATATATAAACTAAGAATAAAAATCAGAAAAGTGTCACGAATCATGGCATGCTCTATACTTTGGCCGGTGTGTTGTAGACTTTCTCCCGTAGGTTTTACTATATACGATACTTATGTTAGTGTGTTTTAGTCTATATATGTGTCAACCAAATTATGTATAACACACTATCATAGTTTTTTGGGTGATTAGTATAAATTAGAGATATTTGTGGTAAAAATACTCACATAAGTAAAAGTAGCAGCATATTCTCACTTTTTCTTCTTTTCTCGGCGTATATTTTCGGTATTGTGAAAGTTGTAATTCCTAAGTATACCTTATTGATTAACCGCGTTGGTTATATATGCTATCACTCTCACCTATTTCTTAGAATAATAAATTTTGCCTCAAAGTTTCCTTTATAAGTTAATTAGCCCCTAAAATGAATTTTTCGGTGCATATTGATTTCCCCGGTAAAATTCTAGACTTTCAGTGTCGTATTTCTTTCTAGTAAAGGTTTAACGTTCTTTTATTTTATGTATGTGTGTAAAAACTTTCACAGGCCATACATATTTTACATTTAATAACACACCACCCGACTCCTCATACATCTTTATCCATTTTATGACCTATCTGAAGATTATTATAAATATACAACACAGTGTTTTGTACGTTACTGTCAGATTTTAGCTCCAAAATTTTTATTTCTATGAGTAGGGCCATTTCTTGATTTTTATAAAATTAAAATGCCAAGAGGCTGTATAAAAATGAAATTAAATTAAGTACACTTGTGGGTATACTCCGCCTATCTTTTATGAAGAAAAAAAATAGAAGGTATTCGTATATAAAAACGAATGATCCCTATAACCACAAATATAAATATATAGTACATGGTCATATATATTAATAATAAATACACATACACACCTGTATGATTATAATATATAAGAAACAAACAAATTATGTATTAGTATAGGAAATTAAAGTAAAGACCCCCTCTATATATAAATATATAGTACATGCATATGTATATATTATATATACGCAGTACACACACCTGTGTGTGTGTTGGTATATAATACTGTCTGAAAGGTTAAGTTGAGCCTTAAATTTATGAAGGCTATTTTTGGATCTGTATAGCGAATCGCATTGAATTTGAAGATCCAAAGTGAAATAGGTAGCTTTATGAAGATGTACCCTAAAATACCAACCGTTATATGCAAGTATGTAGGTTTTAAATAAATATAATTGATTTGAGAATGAACCTCTTACCTTAACGAGGCTCGTGTGCTAAAAACAGTTCAAACTTCAAACCCTCCAAACAACCAACATTAATTGAAACCTAATTAATATATATATATATATATGTAACAAGTAACACCAAAAGCAACGCATATCC
This sequence comes from Parietaria judaica, assembly GCA_954871525.1. NCBI lineage: Eukaryota > Viridiplantae > Streptophyta > Magnoliopsida > Rosales > Urticaceae > Parietaria > Parietaria judaica. The sequence goes on along the minus strand of OX940862.1, from coordinate 20,127,704 downwards.
TTAAAACTAACAGCAATAAATTCTACTGAAAAAACAAAACAAGATTCTTACAGTGAAACTTAATTTGGATAGAATGAATTTATTTGTATACATAATTATATAAACACTTTTTAAAATTAACTGTATAATATATAGCTCAGTAATTTTATTTTTTTATATGGAGTAACTGTTGGTTTTTAATTTAAACTGGTATAGTTTTATTTTGAGTTATTGGTACTATCGCCCTTTATTTAAAAGAAATAGGTAAACTCGTCCCTTTGGATACATAAATAGCAAATAAAGAGACCCCCCATTTATGATCAATGTGCCAATTTAGTCCCTCCATTTCAAAAATGGTCCTCGCTCTTTTAATATGATTTTAATGTGAATTTGACATTTTTACCACTAATTGACATAAAATGTGATTATTTTTTATTTATTTAAAAAGAAATAATAATATTTATAAATATATTTCCTTTCTTATGTCAATGATATTTTTGGTATTTTACTTAATAATAATTTTTTATGTTTAAATTAGAGAAAACACTAATTTTTCTTGTTAATCCACAGTCAATAGTTAAATTCGGACCAAAATAATAAAAGAATGGTCCTTTTTGCTAATTCAAAAAATAGAGGAGGTGAAATCAACACTATAATCATAAAAAAAATAAAAAAAAATCATTTCCACTATTTCTTAAGCGGATGGACTAAATCCACAACATCCTCATAAATTAGGAACGAATAACACTAAAAAAAAATTACAAATTTGAAAAATAAATAAATGTACAAGTAAAATTCAAAGTTTAAGTCTCGGAGTAGCACGTAATGAGTAGAGAGCGTTTTGGATCACTTATTTCGAAAGATGGAGTATATAAGTGAGAGTGTACTTTGTAGCGATAGCATAAAGAAGGTGATTATTACTAGTAAAGAAGAGCACTTATTTGAAATTATCACCACACTTGAGAGCGCTTTAGCTATTATATTAATCTTCATCCTTTTAATGCATAACAATATCCTAGATGTATCTATTTATCACTCATAATATATCTACTAGTTAAGTATATAAAATTATGTGGGTATGTACACAATGTACATTTGGAAGCTAAGAGAACACAAAAAACATCATGATCGTTGATTCGCCTACGAATGTCGATCGATTATCCTTCTAGACCTTGTTGATGCGACGATTCAAATACATTCAGGCGTCAAAATAGCAATATCTAAAGAACACAATTTTGAAAGATAAACGTCGGGTTTGAATTCATAATAATGAAATTTTACACTTTGAAATGAGACTTAATTAATTGTTCCGACCAAAAATTATAACTTAAACATAAAACTTAAAAGTGTTTAAAACCATGAACACAATAGTTGTAAACCTCCTACGTCTTCCCAAGACGGGCATAGCCCGTAACATAAGTATCAAATAAAGACTTATTATAAGCACAATTAGGATATATAATAAATTCGATTGTTGAGGATAAACTGATTGAACCAGCCAAAGCTATTGCTGAGTGTGAAAACTTACTAAACTAGTCACGACGTTACACATGGCGACGCTGATTTAAGAGTGTTTTCAAGAGAAATATTGTTGTGTACTTCCGTTAGTATCGTCTTGAAGCTAATAAGAAATATGAGAAAATGGACAATAAAAATGAGAGTATAATGCTAGTTCATGAGTACTTGACTTTCATTGAATTCTGCATATTCTAGTACAAAGGTGTGGAGAAAAGCTCAAGTACTGAGTTTGGATTCTCTAACACAAGAATGCCTCTTTGTAAGGAGTGTTCTTGGAAAATTGTGTTTTTCCCGAGAGAATGATTCTCAAGTGTCTAGGTTATGCCCTAATGAAGGGCATCTTATTATTTATGGTACTTTTTGGGCCTCTAATGGGCTCTGATTACACGAAAGAAACCCTGATCCGATGATCCCATTATGGCCCCGAAATATCCCTGCGCGCATAGCTGACGTGGCGATCTTGTCTCGGCTTCAAAGCACAAAATTCTAAAAAATAAATAAAATTGAAACTAATATTATCTTAGCTCAGGTTAAAGTCTATGTATTATGATGGAAGGTAATATACAGTTTGAGTTATTATTATTATTAATGCTAAATATTAAATCCCATACACGTTATTGAATCAATATTAGTGCGATTGTTAATTTGTAGTAAAGTAGAATAAAATTTTGTGCCAGCTGCAATTATGTGATTTATTAACGTATATATATATATATTCAAATAAATTAAACCTAATATAATGGACCCTACAGTTGCGAATATTTTTATCGACGCCAATGAATTACATTTAGTTTAAATTAATATAGCTAGAAAACATGTAAAATAATGATAAGGTTAAAGCTGCATTATTACTATGTAATATATTTATATAATTATAGTGTTTTGATTGAATCATTATGTGATTATTTTTTTTTTTATCTAAATGCGAATAATCACTTTTTTTCTTTTCTTCTAGAGCAAATAAAGACGAAGAGGCTTATTTAAACACTCACAAACGCAACATAATGTGATATATCCCCCATAGCCACGTGGCTTTTATTTTAATATAGAAAGGTGTATTGTAGCAACAAATTTTTAGAATATGAAATTTAAATACCATGTGAGCTATTTTTATTTAATGTTGAACATTTAGAAAATCTACTTAAATTTCATATTTTGGCCGTTTATTATACTTGGTGCATATTGATTTGCCAAATTTACTACTCAACATCCATTATCTTGAAACGAAATTTTTTCTGTACATATTATCCACTACTAAAAAATGCAGTTTAAAATAATTATTTTGTTTCTACTACTTATAAAATAGTCTCATGAAAATATATGACTATTTTATAAGTAAAAACATTGTTGGGGTATTATTTCACCATGGTCGAAGATTAGAGAGAAGCGTTGATCAAGGGAGGTGCACGAGCTAAAGAAAGGACCTTTACCCCGCGAGTCGAAACCAGCCGGCCGGCAACGTGATACCTTGACAACGCGAAGACATCAAGCATGATAACTCAACAAGAAGCCAGGGCCGCTTGGACATCTGAGGAAGCGAACAAGAGATTCAAGTACGGATAAAGGAAGATTCTGCTTTTACATGGGTCCGTTTGTCTACCGCCACCTCAGCCCGAGCCCAACGATCCGAGACCACAAAATTCGAATTTCCTTTGGAATCAGTGATGAACAATAGAAGAGAAAGAGAGAGAGCTAGCCAGCCAAACAGATTTGGATGAAAGAATTCTGTTTGTATTGACTTAATGAACATACTATTACAATCTGGTATTTATACCCAGACAACTACAGCTGTTAATAACAACAGCTAAACATAAAGCCTAAACTACAGCTATACAGAATATACTCTAACATCCCCCCTCAAGCTGAAGATTGGTAAGACTTTCGATCTTGAGCTTGAACCGAAGATGCTTGAACTGTGGTTCGGAGAGAGGCTTCGTGAGAGTGTCAGCTATTTGATCAACTGACGGCACGTGTTGAATAATAATTTCTCGACGAGATACTTTTTCCCGAACAAAATACAAATCGAGTTCAATGTGCTTGGTCCTAGCGTGAAGCACTGGGTTGGCTGAGAGAAGAACACTGCTAAGGTTATCACACCAAAGCACTGGAGGTGAAGGCAGAGGCACACGTAATTCCCGAAGGAGAGAAGTGAGCCAAGTCACCTCACAAACAAGACCAGCCAAGCTCCTATATTCTGCTTCAGTGCTGGAACGCGGAACCGTGGGTTGTTTCTTTGAGAGCCAGGAGATGAGATTGGGACCAAGATACACACAGTGTCCCGAAGTGGATCGGCGATCGTCAAGGTCCGAGGCCCAATCAGCATCACAAAACCCAACAAGGTTCAGCGAGTGACCACGCCGAAGATGTAAACCATAATCATGGGACCCCTGCAGATAGCGCAAGATACGCTTGACAGCCTTGAGATGAACATCTGTAGGTTTCTGCATGAACTGACATACACGATTCACGCTAAAGGCGATGTCAGGGCGTGTAATGGTAACATATTGAAGAGCGCCCACCAAGCTCCTATAGTTATGTACATCTTCAAGGGGATCTCCATCAGAAGCACGCAGCTTAAGACTGGACAGCATGGGCGTTGGCGCTGAGCTGCAGTTGATCATCTTGGCCTTAAGCATAAGGTCACGGACATACTTGGCCTGGTTGAGATGAAATCCATCTGCAGTGCGTGTGACTTGAATGCCAAGGAAGTAACTTAACAATCCCATGTCCTTGAGAGAGAATGCATCATTGAGCTTGAAGATAAGACGGTCAATGGCCAAGGCATTGTTCCCAGTAATCAAGATATCATCTACATATACAAGAATGTAGGTGACATGATCATTACCGTGATGGATAAAAAGAGAATGATCAGACTTGGCATGCATAAATCCAAGAGAGAGAAGGGCTTGATTTAGCCGATCAAACCAGGCTCTAGGAGCTTGCTTGAGCCCATATAAGGCTTTATGCAGCTTGCAAACAAGCTGTGGATTGTCCGAAGATTCAAAGACAGGAGGTTGTCGCATGAAAACTTCTTCTTCGAGAATGCCATTTAGAAAGGCATTGTTCACGTCAAGCTGTCGCACTGGCCAATTTTGAGAAAGGGCAAGCGTAAGGACAACACGAATGGTGGCTGGTTTGACCACAGGACTAAACGTCTCATTGAAGTCAAAACCCGGCTGTTGATGAAAGCCTTGAGCCACAAGGCGAGCCTTGTACTTCTGGATAGATCCATCAGGATTTTCTTTGACCTTAAAGACCCATTTACACCCAATAGCACGCCTGTTTGGAGGAAGAGACACGAGAGTCCAAGTGCAGTTCTTGGACAAAGCGGTCATCTCAGCTTGCATGGCAAGTCTCCAAGGCTGATGAGTAAGTGCTTCGCGAACATTGGAAGGCTCAAGGGCAGAGGAAACAAATACACGAGGCATTTGGATGCCATTTTTACTCCTCGTGACCATGTGATGAGTGTTAAGAGGGTTCGGAGTACCTGGAGCTGGACCTGGAGTTGGAGTTGGAGTTGAAGTTGGAGTTTGAGCTGGAGTTGAACTTGTAGTTGGAGACTGGGCTGGAGTTGAGTTGGAGTTGGAGGAGAGAGAGCTGTCGAGGAACAGCTCATGTGACTGCTCAGAAGCTGCAGTTCCATTTACAACTTCACGCTCACGAACTATAGCTTCAAACGTCGGGCTGAAGGACTCTTTGGTTACTATAGGAGGTATAGCTGATGGTAGAACACCAGTACTAGGAACACTTGTAAGACTAGTGTTTATGGTGGAAAAGGGGAATGATACCTCATCAAAAATAACATCCCTGCTTATGTAGATTCTCCCAGTTGAGCTCATGCACTTGTAGCCCTTGTGATTAATAGAATAACCTAGGAATGTACATCTCGTGCTCCTGTACTGCAGCTTATTCTTGTTATACGGTCTGAGATTTGGATAGCACGCACAACCAAAGACTTTGAGAAAGCTGTAATCTGGTTGCCTATTGAATAAGACCTCAATAGGTGACTTTCTGTGAAGAGCAGCTGTTGTCAACCTATTTGAGACAAACACAGAGGTTCTGAAGGCCTCATCCCAGAATTTCATAGGCAAAGAAGCTTTGTGAAGCAGAGTCAAGCCATGCTCAATGATTGTACGGTGCTTCCTCTCGGCCACGCCATTTTGTTGTTGAGTGTGGGGACACGACACCTTGTGTAAAATCCCATTATTGGCAAGAAATCCTTTTAGAGCCTCATACTCACCTCCCCAGTCGGATTGGAGAGTAATAATAGAGGACTGCAGCTGCTTCTCAACCTGAGTTTTGAATTGCTCAAACACAGTGTGAACATCACTTTTGAGTTTGAGCAGAAAAATCCAAGTGAAACGTGAGAATGCATCTACAAAGGTCACATAATACTTGTATCCGCTATTAGACAAGATAGGGGAAGGGCCCCATAAGTCTGAGTGAACAAGTTCAAGCGGTTTAGTATAGACAGAGTTAGACTTGGCAAAGGGCAGTCGATGTATTTTTCCATGACAACAAGAATCACAAAAAGAAGCTGCTTGTTTATTGGAATAAGGCACATTACATTTGACTAATACATCACGAACAACTGCAGTTGAAGGATGAGCTAGTCTGTTATGCCATACATCGAAGACATTACAAGCAGAAATGGAATTGACAGACACGGGAAAGAAATTTGTAGACAAAGAGTGATGACTGGAGAGCTTGAACTTTGACGGGAGTTTGACACTTGATGAGTCAAAGCAATAGAGATCATCTTTGAGCGTCCCTCTTATGACAACTTCACGTGTTTTGCTGTTTTTCACAAGGCAAAAGTCATCATGAAACTCAAAGAATACCCCATTATCTTTGCAGAATTGACGCACAGAGAGTAAATTTTTACTAATTTCGGGAACAAGAAGGAGTTTGTGAAGGTGGAAAGTTTTGTGTGAAAGAGAGGATTTCATTTTTGAATAGCCAATACGAGAAATAGACAAACCTGCTCCATTACCTACTTGAACTTGGCTTGTTCCTCCAAATTCGTGGCTATGTTGGACGTTTTGAGGGTCTGGAGTGACATGATGAGTCGCTCCCGAGTCTGCATACCAGTCGTAGTCATCACTGACCTCGGGAGTGGAGAAGGCAGCATGAATCTGAGGAGATGACTGCAGTTGAGGTGAGGACTGCAGCCTGCCACGCCCAACCAGATTCGCCGGGATTTGGAATGACTGATCAAACCGATAGTAACACTCAGCAACAATGTGCCCTAACTTTCCACAAAGTTGGCATTGAGGTCGATTTTCCATCCACGCAGGCTTTCCTCGTCCACCTCTGCCATACCCACGGAAATTGCCTCGCCCACGCATTCCAGAACTCGTTCCAAACCGAGGATTATTCGCCGAGGAATGAACACGAGATACATGATGAGGAGAGTTACTTCTTTGCAAGAGGTTCTGGTTCGCCGTGTAATTTGCAGAAATGTTGATCTCCGATCCTATGGACGTCTTTTCACGGCGAGCTTCTCGTGACAGAAGCATTGATTCGATTGCCGCGACCGAATATTGCGCCGTGCTGAACTCGAATGACGTGACGAAGGATTCATACTCCGGTGGCAATCCATTGAGAATTGCATCAATGTGATCTTCAGTCGTCAAGAAAGTTCCAACAGAATTCAAAGAATCCACGATCGACTTGATCTTTGCGAGATATTCGAGCAAAGAAAGTCCTTCTTTCTTGATGCTCTGTAATTCGAGCTTCAGCTGACGAGCTCTGGATCTTGTTTGCGAGGTAAAGTATTCATTCAATCGATTCCACAAACCGTAGCTTGAATCGCATCCAACCAGGTGGGGAAGAAGCAGATCTGAGATTGAGGTCAAGATCCATAGCATGAGGATATGATCTTGCTTACAAAAGAGATTGAAGGCTCTGTTTGGAGAACCAGATTCTTCAAATCTTGAAGGTGCAAGATCCTTGTTGAAAAGGTACTCCTCAAGGCCATATCCAAGAACAGCTGAAAGAATTTGCTGTTTCCAGACGAGGAAGTTCGTTTCATGCAACTTGATCGACAGCGAGTGGCTGAAGGAGACAAGATTCACTGATCCGCCATTGTTGCTTCTGGAATCCGCCATGGAAGCTTCTTCAGATGCAGATCGTTGCTCTGATACCATGATGAACAATAGAAGAGAAAGAGAGAGAGCTAGCCAAACAGATTTGGATGAAAGAATTCTGTTTGTATTGACTTAATGAACATACTATTACAATCTGGTATTTATACCCAGACAACTACAGCTGTTAATAACAACAGCTAAACATAAAGCCTAAACTACAGCTATACAGAATATACTCTGACAATCAGAGCCCTTTAAATAGAATAAAATGTCCTTAGAGGGGATGATCACAAGAATTCCTATCATCAACAAACTCAAACATTGATTTAGAATCCATTTTCCTGTACTTGCGAATCCAAACTTGTACAACATTTTTTTTTATCACCATATGTAGTTGAATTCATACAAAAGGATGAATATATTATACAATGCACAAAATTAACTAAACTAATCTACATTTTCTTCATTAAAAGGTCTCTTAACAATATCAATGAGGTGAAAGAAAAAAAAAAACCCTTACAGCATCCTTAATAATACCACTATTTAGTAGGAAAAAAAATATACTCAAAATTTTTTTTTTTGGTTAAAAAACACTAAAGCACTGTCCAATATTTGTTAAAAAGCGTTAACAGAAGAACATGTGTCACTTCAACACAATTTTACTTCAATTTTAATTTTTTAAAATGATTTGGATCTCTTCTTTATTAATGTTTTCTTTTCAATTGAATAGAGTAAGATGGAACAATTGTTTTATAAAACTTTGATATTTTTTCCGAAAATAAAAAATAAATTGTCAAGGCAGTTGGCTACCACTATTATATTATCCCAAAAGATTGTGATAATTGAGTACAAGACGTTTGATATCAAACCGAAAAATAGAGTATCATTTTCAACGTGTATAATATGATTTTTGGTAATGGGAAACTTGAAGAGTGAAGTTGCCATGAAATAGGACTTGAGAATGAGCAACATTGGCAAATTAAACAACGCGTTTGAGAAGAAAGAGACAAAGAATATAGCAGCCAATATACTCAAAATATTAAGCAAAGAGTTGTAATTTATTTATCACAGTCGAGGAGATACTCAAATTGTATTAAAGTGTAGGCTCTATCTACACTTTCTGTTTCTACTTTTCATTGTCGTTACTTGTTATTTTCTCTCTTTTTTTTTAATTACAACCTGCTATTTTACGCTTACTAAAGCTATTTTTTGTAGTATAAAGATATATTTCGTCATTTCCAATTGGATTTTATTAAGTATTTCATTACTTGGATATCTGTCTTCTTGTGGATTTTGTTTTCAACTTAAGGTGATTGGAGAAATGTTCCAAATAAAAATAATAATAATCATAAAAAAAAACTCGATAAAAATAGCAAAGTTTTATTTGACGTTTTTCCGTTGATTTTTTCGGATAGGTGCGACGATTTTTCCGCTGACATTATTACTTGGTAACTATTTTTTATTCCAAACATGGCAACTACAAAGAATCATCTATCAAAATGTTTCTCTCCTGTGAAAGAAATCATGGCTGATTTGGAGATTGAAAGAGAAATTTAAAATAAATTATAATGTTGCGAAAAGAGTTTTTTGTCCTCGGTACGTGTATTATGTATACGTATCCTCAATAAATATTATATTTAATTATCTTCCCATTGAAATCGTTAATCCTGAGCATATTGCCGTTTAATTTGCAAAGGTAACGAGTCGTGTATTGATGGATTTTAACCCCAAATTCTTTCGTATAAGTGAAATATAACACTTAAATATAGCAATACAATACTTTGAGATAGGGGTGAAACGGGAAACGGACTTTTAGTCCTTCCAAAAACTAGCCTAATCCTTCGGAGAAAGCCCGACTTTTTCAAAACAGGTAACTGGCCCAAGCCCCTTTTTTTACAAGACCTGACCAGGCAGCCCGGTTCCCATTTCGCAAAAGCCAATTAACCACAAATCAGTTGGATTTGCTTTCATTATGCCGACTTCTGGATCACGGGCCGGTGATACATTTACGTTACAGTTTACATTAAATGGGTCTTTCGTGTAAAATGACGGGTTATTAAAACACACTGGGATCAATTAGCTAGCTCTCAACAAGCTTCTGTCGTTGGAGTTCGATAAGACGCTCTGAGAGAGGGTGTTGTGCGGTCAAATTCGCTTTCTCGTTGCTGCCTCGACACTGCTGTAACTGAACGCGGAGGCTGCGGACGAGCTCCTTAAGCCGGTGAATGTTCATCTCTTGCGATAATATTATCTGCAATAATCAAGATCCAAGTGTCTGATAAGTCAATCATGAACTCAACGGAAGTAAACCAGATGTACTACGAGAATAGCACGAGGACAAATATGTTGTGACAGACTTACTAGAGGAGGCCGAAGGGGGTGTATCCGTTTTAACTTCAAAAAAAATGTATAAATATTATTTTATAAGAATTCTGGAAAATGGGTAGTAAGCAAAACTCAATCCAAAGAGTATGTGCAAGAAATAAATAAATGGACATTTTTAGGGTTGGTGTCTAAAAAATGAATAGCCTAACAACCCAAGTGATACCATCAGAAATTCAGATCAATTTAATTGCATAACAACGAATTCTCCTGGGATTGAATGATCATTCCCAATTAAAACGACTTTCTGGAATCGGATTTTATAACTCACCCCCCACCCAAAAGATTAATGAACTAGAAACAATCAAGGCCGAGGGACTAGAATACCCATGGATACTAAACGAACCGTTGTCAAGAACGGTAAAGAGTCCCGTCTGATTTAGGCCATACTTGCTTCTAATCACCAAGCTTCACAAACCATTCTTTGATTTGCAGGTCACGAGTTAGAGCTTATAAGAAAGACGTTAATGTCCCTTTAGTTGCCGCCAGATCTTTGGTAGACCTTTAATTGTTACTAACTAAACAAAACCTTCTGTTTATGTCTTAGGTTACTAGGAGTTTTCTGGGCTTGGTTCGGTTTCTTTATTCAATAAAAGTATCGCGAGTTGATCTCTTCGGTGAATTTTCGTTGGTTTCATGTTTGATTTCTATCCCGAGTCCTATCAATCTACCCGTGTCATAGTCACAGAAGATCTTCCTCAAACCAAACAATTGATTCCATTGGATCTCTTTCCTACTAAAAAACACTTGAAGATAAATAGTTAATCAGAAAAAATATGCACACGCAACCATATAAGCCTAAACAGATGCTACATGCTTAACATCTGTGCAAATTAAATGTATTATCTTTGATCAATCAATTCCAATATGTAATGCATCACTTGGTAAAACATGTTCAATGATTCAAAAAACGATTTCTAGACTTTTTACTTGGACCCAACATCGTACACTCAACAGGTTCTAGACACAATTAAGCTACACAAAAACAATTATACCCGAGGTTAAGATATCTCATTATATCATATACACGACACAACCATATGTATCTCGAGATTCTGGAAAAACATATATATATATATATAATATTGGTAGATTACTCCCCATATGTTAACTTTCAAGAATTTAACGAGCGAGTCGGACAACCTAATACGGAAAAGAAAAAAAAAACCTAGAAGAAGAAATTGAGTATCTGAACTGAAGAAATAAATTACTAATGCCTTAAGTAATTCCTTAAACGTCGGATATTTTAGTGTCAAACAAATGTATCATGATTGATTATAACAATATGAAACGTTACAAAAGGGCACTGTGAAAGAACACGCCCAGAACCAAAACGCTAAGCTACTGTAATTAAGCGAGTGAAAAAGATGCAAGGATTATAGAAGAATTTACTAATATAAAACCTATGATATGAAGATTATACTTGTAAGCTTTCTTTGTGAATTGTCACTACACTGGACTTAACATGTTGTTCAAAGATAAAAATAGATTAAATAAAGTTCCAATCCACTGAGAAAATGTTAGACCCGCTAAATAGTTTCTAATTATCTGTTTTCATTATTGTCTCATTTCATTAGGGGTATAAGGTTATTTTTCAATGTTAAACGTCTAATCCCGGTTGAGGGGCATGTTTTTCATTTAGTGGCATTTTTCTATTGAACATCATTGGGAGAGTATTCCCGGTCTAACTCGAATAAGAGGCCGGGGTTACATCTATCAATAAAGTGTTATCGTTCCTTCTCTATTTCTACCCGGGTCCTATCGAAAACTTATGAACAGACATCCAAAAACGTTACTTATACTTACTTAAAGCTCAGAAATAGGTTTCACTAGTACTAAACGAAACATCGAATTCTAATACCGCAGAGTCGGAAAAAGCTTTGTACCTTCTCTTTCACCGCCTCTTCTCGCTTCGGAATCTGCGGCTGCTTCTGAGAGATGCTCGGAGCCGCGTCCAAATCAACGACAAGGGGCTGTTTCCATTCAAACTGAGAAGTGATTATGAGTATAATCAGAAGAAATACAAGCAACACTGGCCTTGACATCGTTCAAGATTTCCTCAATAAACCTGTTTCAGAAACATTAAAGTCAAAGTAAGCATCGCTAAGCTTATATGATCTCTAGAACAAGTCACTGGCAAAATTTTCCCAAGCAATTCGAAAATCCGAAGCAGAAAATTTTATCTAATCAAAATGTTTCCAAGAATCTGTTTATCTACTTACTTGAAAAAAGAAAAAAAAAACACAACTCAAAAGTATGGCGATCGAAGCTGGGTTTCAATTTCTGTGATCGGCCGAACAAAACCCAGAAGATTTTCAACAAATTTAAAATGAAGGTTCGAAGATAATACCCACGAGGTGTTAGGAGAAGGAAATCCGTGCGGTGGTGATCATTGGCGAGGATCGGAGGATCGGTCGGTGGAGAAAGAAGAGGCTTTGATGGGTGAGTGAGAAGAAGAAGAAGAAGAAGAAGAAGAAGAAGAAGAGAATGGAGATGAAAATGGCGTGTCGATGATTTAGGGAAAGTCTTGGATGAGTCGCTCTGTGTCTGAGCGAGCAAAGCTCGAGACGAGAAAGAACAGTTGAGAATTTCTTCGGCGTGTCGTTGAAACTTGAGAAAATAATAATAATAATAATAATAATAATATAGAAAACTCACAAAATATCCAAATAACATTTAATATATAAAATAAATGTCCATAGTTTTATAAGATTAATTTATACCTATTATTAAATCTGTTTGGACTAAATTACATTTATTATTAATTATTAATTTTAATTTCCGTTTAATTGATTTCCTATAGTTATGGTATTTGATATTTTTCTTAATTATTTTTTTAGAAACTAAAATTTTAATTTCTGCATGTTTGACGGGTCAAAACCCATCAACTCTCTTCGAATATTTCACACGCCAAATCGCTCTAAAATCTTGCTCCACATTTTCTCTCAAAATTCTCTTCGATTCTTTCTCCGTCATCTTCCTGTTCGCCAAGATCTTGCCGTCAAGTCCCGCGCCATCCTGTTGCCAAGTCTCGCCTTGCGACGTTACAGAGCTTCCCGTCGCTTCTGTCACTCGCAGTCGCCTTCTCTGTCGCTCGCTTGCCTCCGTCGTTAGCTTTTTCGTAGATCGTTGCCATCTTTTGTTCGCCGTGGATCGTTCTCCATTCGTTCGGTCACCGTCTGTGGGTCGTTTGATGTCGGATGCATCTTCTCGCCGGACTTTCTCCTTCCTTGTTTCATGTTCGCTCGTTATACTACTCTCTCGATCGCCAGGCTCTGGTTCTCCCTCGCCCACTTGGTATATATAGTTACAACTTCTTGCTGCTTGGTAAATATAGTTAAGATTCGGTATTCGGTATATATAGTTACAACTTAGTATATATAGCCAATTGCTCGCATTGTAAATATAGTTACAGTTCCGTATATATAATTACAACTTGGTAAATATTCACAGTTACAAAATCGTATATATAGTTATAACTCGGTAAATATTCGTAGTTACAACTTGGTAAATATTCTCAGTTACAAAATCGTATATAAAGTTACAACTTCGTAATCGTAAATACTACACGAATTTGGTATATATAGTTACAACTTGATAAATATTCATAATTGCAACTTGGTAAATATTCTCAGTTACAAAATCGTATATATAGTTACAGCTTCGTAATCGTAAATACTACACGAATTTGGTATATATAGTTACAACTTCATAATTGTACATTTGTTTCGAATTCGGAAGAAGAAAAAAATCGGTGAAGTATCCTATTAATTAGGTTATTCGAATAATTAAACTCATCTAATGGTTTATTTAAAATTAATTAGCTATTATGTTTAGCTACAATTAAGGAACATATGTTTACGAGTAATATTTGTTTAATGGTAAAAATAAGAAAGATTTATATTAATTATTCAGTTTGCTACATTTAAGGAAAATTTTATTTTTTAATTTTAATTAAAAAAACGAAATTAAGATTGATGGGAGTTAATTGGAAGGGCATATTAGTCTGTATTTCAATTTGTTGGTGGTTATGATTACCATAATTAGAAATTGGCATTTTTTTAAAACCTTGAGCCACAAATGGGCATTTCCTTCATTTACCCATAATAATATGATCTTATTTGATATAATAAAAGTTTAGAAGGGAAATTTATAATTAATTAATTTTTAAGGGTTATTTAAAATGTATTTTGGAGGTCAAATTGATAGAAGATTAGGTATATGCCTAAATTTATGATATATACTAATGTTTGATAAATTTAGGATTAAAATAATGTTGAATAAAATTTTAATAATAAAATTAATAATTCATTAATTATGTAAAGGTCAAATTATGATAATATTTTTTTTTGAAAGGCCATGAAAAAATATTATTTTTGGTAATCAATTGTATGTTCTGGTCAAATTGATAAAATATATTGATGATATTTGATGAAGAAACACACGCTAATCATCTGTAAATATATCTAATTAATTTATTTAGTTTAATGTCTTTATCTCTCATTAAAAAAAAAAAAAAAAAAAAAACTATCAAGTATCAACGTAGAATGAAGAAGTGTCTAGTCATTAATTTTCCTTGACGGCAAACTAACGCATTCAATATTTGCTTTTATTTTAGTGAATTTGAGTACTGAATCCGCCAAAAAAAAAAAAAAAACTTCAAGAAGAACTTGTGTGCACTTAGTATAAATTGAGTACTTTTACTGTGATTTCTTATATATAAATGATTAAGAAACTAAAACAAAGATACAGTAGTTCTAAACTTTGACATGTGGTCATTAACGGAGAAAATTTACTTGGATAAATTGAGTTCTAATTGAATTACACTTTTGAATAACGAACATAAGCTTGTTTAGTAATGAATCCAAAATGTCTTCAATTCAATCATAATGAATCTAAAGTTTTATATACGGGCAATTCATGAAGTAACATGTTTACAGACATTATACTTTGCCTTCTTATTTTTATTCCATCGTAAAAGTTTTTCTTTGACTCTAAAAATATCTTAATGTCATTCTACTAAGGGTGAAAATTGATAATTAGTGTTTGTCTCGTGTCTTTACAATGCTAATTCCCGCCTTTGCTAGGAGAACAACTTCTCGATCCGGCTGCTAATTCCCGGCTCTAAGCGAATCAAGTTTGTATTATGCAACACGTACGTAATTAATTGTAACCAAGAAAATAATTTGAAAGAGAAATCTAGTTAATGTATCACCTTCTTGCAGCAGCTAAGAGAATCGATGCCATGGAAGCTCACTACAGAAGAACTCAGAGGTTAGCTTCAACCAATCAATAGCATATCAATATTTCATGTCACATGTGTCTTAGTAGTTGCCGAATAATCCAAAAAAGCCAACAAAAACAGCCTTGCCCATTTCTCAATAGGAGAACTTTTATACTTTACTGCACATAAAGACTTACATTAATATAGTACGTTGTAGGGGCGCAACCGGAATCGGGAACTTACACACACAAGACTGCCCCTCTTCCCAAAAGCTTTGGGTTTTTTGTATTCTTATTCTCTTTTTAAGCAGAACAAGAAAGGCTAGGCAGCTGCAAGCTGTCTTTAGAGCTGAGATAATAAGTAAGGTAACTCAAAATTTAATAAATCTTTTTTCTTTGCTCCAAAAAGTAGAGATAATTTTTTTTGTCGGTTTCAATTTTAAAAAGTCTCGGTCTTTTTTTCAAATTGGGAACCGGAATCGAGACAACATTCGGGACAAAATTAAGGAAAAAAAAATTGAACCGAAACAAACTGACCAAATACAAAATATCAAGTCTAAATTACCAAACTCAACTACCAAATCTAAAATCTAAAACATGAAAATAAACAACATTATCATATAATCTAATATATATTATGAAGATATAAACAACATAATCAGTCCAGTTTCTCAGTTTTAATTTTTTTTTTCTACAAACAGTCCGTGACCAGTATTTCAGTAGCAACAAAACCGATAACCGTGTAGAAAATTTTCACCCTCAATTTGTAGTTGCGGTATAAGTATCTCTGAGTAGCAACGTATTCTAAAAACTATGTAAGCTACACTCAACCACGTCAACGTTTTCCAAAGTTCTTAACCAGTATTATATTCACCGGGCAATGTAAAGGTGGGGTGTGGGGTTCAAACCTCAAAGCTCTTGATTTCGTTCTTAGACGCCCTCAACAATCAAATTCTTGGTTCCACAAATGTTAAATCTTTCAATTTGCCGGTAGAGGAAGTTAAGAAAGACCAAAGAGACACTTGTCAATCCCTCGTTTCAGTATTTGCTACTATTTTGTAAACTTGGGTATTATACCCGCTAAAAAAGCCTCGGAACACGTAGGCGTATTTTGGTATAATTTAGGTACTTTTACTATTATTGACCCATACATTTAAGTATAATTTGGTATAAAATTAGTAAAAAAAAAAAAAGACTAAGATCACATAGAGACACAAATTGTAACAAAATGATTGATGTAGCTTGTAAATCATAATATAAAAGTAGAAGCAACACAAGAGAAATACACCAATTAATCATGTCTTGCGATAATATATTAGAGAAGTGCCAACATAACAACTTACAAATCTCCGAACATACAAAATCCAGGGTTGACAACGGTGAACCCTCCGTCAACCACCAGGTTATGCCCGCTCACATACTTGGACTCGTCGCTAGCCAGATACAGAGCCGCCTCCGCCACGTCACCCGGCATCAGAGCCGCCCCTTTGAGGTTTCCGTAAACGGCACGGACCCCGCCATCATCGAGCTCAAAGAAGTCCTTTGACAGCGGCGTCGCCACCAGGTACGGGGACACGCAGTTCACCCGAATCCCTTGCCGGCCCAGCTCCACAGCCGCGTTGCGCATCATCCCCACTGCCCCATGCTTCGAGCTCGTGTACGCGTGCGACGCCACCCCACCGATGACCGAGCATACGCTCGCCGTTGTGAGGATGCTTCCGCGGACGCCCCCGGCCACCATCACCCGTGCCGCGTGCTTCGTCCCGAGGAACGGGCCGACCAGGTTGACTCGCAACACGCGCTCGAACTCGGCCGGATCGTTCCGTGTGATGTCGGGCTCAGCGGCTTCGACCACACCAGCGTTGTTGTACATGATGTCGAGCCTTCCATGCTCCGCCACGGCCGTGTCGACCGCGCTTTTGACATCTCTCTCGTTGGTGACGTTGCAGTGGACGAAGCGCGGCGGATAAGGTGAGGAGGCTTTGAGTTCTTTGCAGAGAGATCGGCTGAGGTCGTCCTGGATGTCGGCGATCAGGACTTTGGCGCCGTGTTTGGCGAAGAGCCGCACGGCGCTCTCGCCAATGCCGCTTGCTCCGCCTTGATGTTTGATCAAGTTGATTACTTTTAGTTACTAAGAAAAATTGATAGCTTGATTTTACCGCTTATTGATGAGTAATGGATTTATCGACCGGTTTTTCATACGTGTCTCAGCCCGGGCCTATATGCAGTGTCTTAAAGACCCGGGCACGCTCACCCGCAAAATCTGTAAACCGCATGTCCGTACGTATACGAGTTAAAACTTAAAAGCAACCCACTAAATCGTCCATCAAATCAGATCGGTACAATCATTATCAATATATTGCAAATTGTACGTCTTGAAAATATTGCATTTGATTTTAACCGAGAGAGAAATCTAGTTTACGCATATTACTTACCTTCTTGCAGCAGCTGAGAGAAACGACGCCATGAAAGCTCGTTACAGGACTCGGTGTTTAACTTCAACCAAGCAATTGCATGTCATGACAATCTAATATATATATATATATATATATATATATATATATTATATAAGCGACGACCAATCGCACCAAAAGAGGAAATTCACGAGGATGTTGTGTCTAACTCCAATAGTCCAAACCCTACCCATTTCCAACGTAGAGATTCTTCTGTCTAGTCAGTGCACATGTGCTGTATTCATTACTGCCCAAAATTCACTAAAACAACCTATGAAGCTTATAAAAAATAAAAATATATGTTTCAATTCCTTGTAATTACACCTATTATTTATTTTTTAATTATTAACTCTATAAAAGCCCATTTACGTAGAGTAGAGTAGAGTCATGTCACGTCCGGCCCTGACTATAAGAGAGTAAGACCCAAGAACCAGGACCACCAAATGCAAGTGCCTCAAATTTTTTTTACAAACCATACTATATTTAATTAAATATGAAGGAATTTTTTAAAAAAAATTAAGAGCTCCAAAAATTTATGGCCAAACTTAGAGTTGGCGCAGTGTACGTGTCAGTCTATAATAACTCTCCTTGATGAAAAATTGAGGCATTCAATAGTTTCTATTATTTTACTGAATTTGAGCACTATTTCCGTTGAAAAAAATTCGGGAACCCATTGGTACCTTTTAGTATAACACGTTGGCTACTAAGGACGCCAATTGGTATTTTGTGTTTGTTTAGCGACTTAAGTTATTTCGTTAATCTCTATCGGATTTCCGTGTCGACGTTGACGGCTCAAAAGTTCCACTTGCTTATTTGAACGGGACGTGTCGTCAAACCCCTTTTTTGTCTGTGATCTCCTTTACCATTTTTTGTTTTGGCGTTTTCTTGCGA
Organism: Parietaria judaica; assembly: GCA_954871525.1. Lineage (NCBI taxonomy): Eukaryota > Viridiplantae > Streptophyta > Magnoliopsida > Rosales > Urticaceae > Parietaria > Parietaria judaica. The sequence goes on along the minus strand of OX940862.1, from coordinate 20,109,169 downwards.
TGTATAGAGTATAGACACACATGCAAATGCAAGCCAAGTCATCAGCATTATCCGTGGTGAGAGTATGACTTTTTTCAAAAGCAAAATGGCATCTTGGGGTGTTTTCACCTCTAATAGAATTAACGACGCCGTCTAACTTAACGGCTGTGTTGTGTACACTACTCGGTCCCAAGATTTATATGAAAAAAACACTTAAATATTATAAAAATTTAACATATTCTAAAAAAAGGGTATTAATTTATATATATAAAAATTATCTTTTCGTAAATACTTAATTATTTCCATTAAGAATTTTCTAGTAAATTTCACGTGATGTATTTTAATTGTTCTAGGTGTACTATATATATTTCTTTCTTTCCCTCATAATTATGCTTCTTCTTTTTTTCAATTTTCAATTAACTTAAAACACAAAAGACCAAATTGTTACCTGAGTTTTAGTAAAACTGTAAGAGGTTAATATATTTTGAAACGAGCCTTTGACAGTCCCAAAGACAAATACCCGGTTGAAAACAGAATAAAAATCGAGGTTACACCGTGGATACCAAGCCCGTGTTACACCCTAGATCCAAACCATTTTTTTCCCCGGATAACCAAGACCATGGTGAAAAAGAAAAAAAAAACTAAAACCCGGCTTAACCTTAGATCCAAAGCAATTTTTTTTCTTTCCGAATACGAAGAACATGTCCGGAAAAAAAAAAAAAAAAAACAACTAAAACTAAATCCCACTTACACCCTAGATCCAAAGAAAATTTTCCTAACAACGAAGGATATGTGAAAAAAAAAAATGTGACCCTAGAAAAAAAGCAATTTTTCCGGAAAGCGAGTAACATGTCGATAAAAATTAAAACCCGTGATACACCCTAGATCCAAAGAATTTTTTCTTGAGAACGAAGAACATGTCGAAAAAAGCTAAATCCCGTGTTACACCCTGGATCCAAAGCAATTTTTCCGACAAACCAAGACCATATCGTAAAAAAAAACAAAAAACAAAAACCCGTGCCACACCCTGGATACCAAATCAAATCTAAGATAAAATATTAAGAAAATGAACTCAAATAACTGTAGTATGGGCGTTAATTCATACATGGGAAGAGACATCATCAAAGATGACAAAAATTCTCCATATGGCAATATCCTCGTATTATCACCTCTTAATCCCTCAAATAATAATAGTGTTCTAATTCCCCAAAATTTTAATTAAAGTCCAAATTCTGCACGCTTTTTCTCATTTTTATCTTCACAGATCCACTAGATATTAGTCCCCTTCATATTAAACAATTGATACAATACATACTAAATCTCCACCTTTCAGCTCTTAAGTACTACTCCTAGTAGTATAATACACCAACAATATACAAAGTAAGCCCTTAAAGCCAACGATTCCGACGTTGACTTCTACCTCACGAAGCTTTGACGCAATGGGCCGTAAACGGCCCACCTAACAGATACACGAACAGAGCCACCAAAGTCAACAGCAGCGCCAACGCGACAAGCACAACATGGCGATTCAGCAACGGTCTCGGCAATGGTTTTGAGTATGCATCGCCATTTTGGCAGCTCGATGCAGTCTCCTTGCTAAGTCGGATCCTCCGGTTAGCGGTGCCCTGGAATGGAGCTGCCATGGACACGGGAGGCTCAGCCGCCGGAGGCTCGTGCCCGTCCTCAGTCAACACTAAGCCAGATTGTCTGTGGTCAAAAGAGGCTGACAAAGAAGTCCCATTGTCCACCCAAGGACGGGTGTCGAGACCATTGGTTATTGAGGATTTGTCGAGTTTTATGATGTCATCCTTTAGAATCTCTGCGAAGAAATCGTCTCCGTCGTCATACACCTGAAATAGCCACATTGCATCAGAGATCATATATATATATATGTATGTATGGAAGTTTGGTGTTTGAAATCAAGATAAGAAGAAACAAGTAAGATAAACAAAAATTGCTATGAGAAGATCAACATTTCATTTTCTTAACCACTAATTACAGTTAAATTATAGTTTTTAAATGTTAGAAAGAATCTGAAACTTTTTTACTCGTTTGAAAGTAAGAAAAGTTGGAAGAAAAAGGAAAGCAAAAGCTTTATAAGAGCTTGGAACCTCAAGAAAAACAAGATCCAAACATAGCCATAAAGAATATTCTTTTCGTACCTTGTGAGAACATTCAGGCGGTTTGATCTCTGATGCGAGCTTCTGGTCAAATTCGGGTGCCAAATCGTTTTGCTCATTGGAATAATAACCGTAGCTGCCGTTGGATTTTTTCGAGCAAAACCCATCTGCCATGTTGACTCGGTCAGCGTTGACTTCCGATGTATTTCTGTTTCGAATGGTCGATAACGGACTCTGACTTGTTGAAGCTCGGTTCGTGCAGCCATTTAAACGGAACTCGCTGTTCTTCCTGAGCCGGCAGACCACCATGAAATCCTGGACGGAACCACGGAGAAAAAGAAATTAAGCATTTTCACTCGTCAGGTTTTACAGCATTATGCCGACGCGATAATTAAGCCGGGAATGATGGAAACGGTCTTATTTAAAATAAGAAAATTGAGTTTATTTTCAATACCCACAGAACAAAAGAAGTGGAGATCTAATTTAATAATTCGGAATTTTTCGTCCAAGATACACGTGTCTGATATGAATTCCCTTTGGATCGAAAGGATCAAGAGGCCACTGAAAAACTGAATCCAAGGACGGAACCGCCTAAGACCATAACGAAGACCCTTAAAACCGAATACTACAGTCCAATGCTTTAAACAAGGTCTTTGGTCCAGTAGGACCTCATTGGGTATTCCGAATACCGTATTTGGCTTTTATTTCAGAACCGGTACCCAAGACTAATTTGTACATAATACAATATTAATGAGTTTAATTAATTTAATTGTAATTTAACATGAAACGGAAAAGTAGAATCCGGATCTTTTACACGAAATCTGATCCCGAAGACCCTCTGGTATAGACAGCTTCAGAGAACGCAAACAAAGAACTCTTGCTATAATGATATACTTTAGTTGCTCTACCAAACAGTGCATTTCCTCTTCACTTACTGATCGCGCTATCAGTAAGCTTTTTCAGATCTAATCCGAAACAAAACCAGGCATTGGAACTTAAAAATAAAATAAAAATGCTCAACCAATACAATAGCAATCCATCAAGAAAATCAAATTCCATTATATTCTTTTTCCTTTTGCGAAACCAAGTGGCAAGTGCCATAATAAAAAAAAAATATTGATCTAGACATCAGGAAGCGGTTGATAGGACCCGATTTTAACAATCGAAAGCAAACATGTACTAATGAACTTTCACCCAACAGATGAATTTCTGATAATTTTATCGAATAAAGAAATCGTAGTGGTCGTTCCTTGAAGAACATGATCCAACATTCTCCCAAAAGACGTACGAAACAATATGCCAAAACTCATCTGTATTATATTAAAGGTTTAACGGGTTATTGTGAACCAAATCCAAACCGAAATATACTAAACCAAACACACCCTAACAAACTCTAAATTGCTGAAACCAGAAAAAAAAAAATATATATATATATATATATATATAATCTTGAATATAGTTATGTGAAAAAAGAATACCTGAGACTTGTCGAGAAGGCAGTATTCGTGCATGAGCCACTCCGTCCTCTCCCCTTTGGGCGCACGGCCCACGTGGAACACGAGCGTCCTCTTCGTGCCGATGAAGCTCGAGCCGGATTTCACGTTGCGCTCCTTTCCGGTGGCTTTCCAGTAGCCTAGCTCGGTGGCGCGCCGGCTCTGGGAGCCATTAGGGTACTTCCTTCCGCGCGGAGAGAAGAAGAACCACTCATTCTCCGACGGAATCACCGACTTGGCTGGTTCAAAATAGACGCCACCACTAATCAGATGACAAACCCCACAGCATAAAATCAGTATAACGTCTACAAAGTCGGCATCCGAATAATTTTTTCTTGAAGTCCCATTCACGTTCCATCTAAATCGACGAAAGTTCTAATTAGTACAAGCTTCACTGAGATTATCATTCAAGGAACTACATGTCATTTCGATCATTTTCAGCAAACCAAAACCAAGGTTAGCAATTAGCATATTCTCTAGCTAGCTAATCAAACTCTAAAACCGGGGCCGAGAACCGGTTTTCGTTCTTCCGTCCCGGTTTAAAACCGGGCGGCAACGGGTCCAAAACCAAAACCGGCAAATACAAAGCCATCATCATGTCACGTCTGCGATTCTCCGGTGATGGAAACAAAGCTCAGCAACTAGCATACTCTTTAGCTCCGTTTCCATCAGATTTTTGTGAATGAAAAGCAGAGGAAGGAAGAAACAAACGAACCAGGCAGTTCCCAGGGCTCGTACTTCCAAATCTCGACCTCGGGGACGACCTCGACGGTGTCCTCGGAGCCATCGACCTTGTTCCTGAGGTAGTAGGAGATGAGCTCCTCGTCGGTGGGGGAGAAGCGGAAGCCCGGGAACATGGCCGAGGCCGCGATCGACATCTTGGCCTCCCTCGACGCCGCTCCGTCCATGAGAGAGAGAGAGAGAGGTTTGGGGATTCCAAGGGAGGGGGTTGCTTGCTTTAGGTTAGGGTAGGACTAGGCGCGTGGAATCGCGTGCAGAGGTGGTTGCCTGCCTGCGCGGAAAGGCACGTCGGCGGTCACGTGAGGGTTCGCGCCTTTTCATGGCAATACTAAAGACAAAACACACCTGAAATCTATGAATCAAGTAAATTAAAATAGAATAAGTTGGAGGATAACGATGGCACTATTCACTATACAGCAAGCATCAGCATGCCTTGTTCTTTTTGCTGATGGCCCGTTGAGGCGGTCGACCACACTTCATCTCACGTAAGCCTGCTATTCGTGTGCACCTGCTCTATTACTCGCTTTTCCATGTTTTTCTATAATTAAATCTACATTTACCGTTAAATTTCGGCTAATGTATCGATGTTTCATATCTTTTGAGCTAAAAAATTCAACGGTTGAACTACATTGACTTCATTCGCCTTTCTTCACTAGTTCATTTCGTTAAGATGATTACCGAAATTTACTGTTGAATATGTGACAGTATGTTAGCGAGTCATGTGACACACTATTAAATTAACTTTTAAATAAAAGATGGAGGCTTATAATCTACTCTAATAAATTATTTACCGTTGGACAATAATTATGGGAAACATGGCTTGTACAACGTTGTCGTTCCAGGGTTGGGACGAAAAAAAAGTGGATTAGTTTATTAGATCAAAGAGAGCTACTAATTTTGTGACTTTGAGAGAGAATGGTAAGACTTACGGATAAAATAACAAATTTTAAATTTAATTTATTTTTTACATATTAAAATGCAATATAAAGTATAAACATATAAATATAATATTTAATATAAATACAAATCTGTAAATTAATATAAAGTAAATATTTTGTACAATTTTTTTTAAATAAATATTACTTAGCATATTCTTATTAATTAATCAGCAAATTTAATTAAAGTGTATTATATATTGAGCATAAGTTAATATTTTTTCCTATTCTAATGAAATTTCTAGAAGCATCAGGGAAATATTCGGTGTCTGAAAGTAGAATAAAAAAAATGGCGTATATAAAGACAAGGGAGTATGATCATACATAAACTCTCTTCATTTATTATTACGAGTTTCGAGTTTCGACATCGTTATCTACGCACAGATTGTGAGGCTTCTGGCTTATATTCTACTACCGAATATTCCGGGGCATTCTAGACAAAGCCTATCCAAACACACGTGACGTCATTTACCATTTTCCGCGTATTTGTGCTCCTTTGACTTTACTACTAATCCTATCCTATTCACTCACGGTCAACGCGAACCAGAAAATGGAGACGACTCTCTCGCCGGAGATAGTCATGGCCGGCGATTCCTCCGCCGCCTTCGTTCGCGCCACCGTTGTTCAAGCCTCCACCGTCTTCTACGACACTCTCGCCACTCTCGGTTCTCTTCTCTGCTCTGCTCTCCTTTCTCATGGAATCTCAATTTGGTTGCATTGCATCTATATTTTGTTTGGTTACTAGGGTTTACGGAATCGGAGCTTCGTCCAATACTGCGAGATTCGATTCTTCGAACTTTCTGCTTGCCATTAATTAGTCAGACTGTATAGATTCCCAATTTCGTAGCATCTTGTGCTGTTCTAGGGTTTACCGAATTGGCATTTACTTTCGTACTGCGGAGGTTCGATTGGTCGAACGTTATGCTTGCAATTGATTAGCTAGACTGTTGGAGGTTAGGAATATCTTAATTTTTCTCATAGAATCCCAATTTCCTAGCATATGAATTGTCCATGAGCTTCAAAGTTATGCTGTTCTGGGGTTTATCGGATCGGCATTTACTCTCGTGTTGCGGAGATTCGATCGGTCAAAAGTTATGCTTGCAATTGATTAGTTAGATTGATGGAGTTTAGTGATAGCCATTTTTTTATAGAACGAACTGAAACACTATAGCTCACTTTTGTTATCTAACTTTGTCGATGAAAGCGAAAATTATGCTTTGACATTTAATTTTGAATCATCTCCGATTTGTCGAACCATCTGCTTGCAATTGAGTTTTTTTTTTCTTTTCATGGAATGATGAAGTGGAACTCTATAGCCTAGTTTCCTAGTGTCTATCTTTGTCGGTGGATTTTAAATTTTGCTGTTTCTAGGGATTGCGAATTGATTTTTACTTACATGTACCGAAGAGTATCTATCGGTCGAACGATCTGCTTGTAGCGGCTTATAGTTAGCCTGATGGAGTTTGTTTGATTGTGGTTGTTCATTTACTTGGATATATGGCGGAGCAGGTGAAGAGTATTGTGTTGAGGTGTTAAATTTTGGGCATTTCTGGTGTAGATAAGGCGGAGAGATTGTTGGCCGAGGCAGCAAGGATTGGGTCTCAGCTTGTTGTGTTTCCGGAGGCGTTTGTCGGAGGCTATCCCCGTGGTTCGAATTTCGGTGTCTCGATTGGGGATAGGACTGCAAAGGGAAAGGAGGAGTTTCGGAAGTACCATGCTATGGCTATTGATGTTCCTGGTAAGTCTGCTTCTTGATTTGCTTCGAGCATGGTTATCTGTTCTATTTATGGAAGCAAACTAGCTATTGTGGTCATTTATGAAGTCAACTGTATCGACTTATCATTACTTGCTTCTTAATTCTTTTTGTATGGATTCTTGGATGACCTGATTAGAAAATCAAAATCAAAATTCCTGTTTTCCTATTCCCCTGTGAGTGAGAGGAATGTCTTTTCTTTCTTTTTTTTCTTCTTTTTTTGGGTTTTAAAAAGTATATATTGAAATCATGTTAGAATAGATTTCTGGGGGCTTTGCTGATGAACATAGTTTTTATTTCTGTTAGTGCATCATGCAGCCATGGTTTGCCTTTCATGTATCTCAGGCGTTCGAAGTTTTTAAGAAATTGTTAATGCTCATGAGGCTTGGTTTAATCAAACGAGACATTTTTTCGGCTTCTCTCTTTGTGAGACTGTTCGCTATGAAATCCAGACGAAGCAAAAATGTCCTAACATATTGCAATTGGCTTGTTTCTCTTGTCTTCCGCAATGTAGTTTTCACTGAATTTGGTCCATGTAACGCAGGCCCTGAAGTTGACCGATTGGCAGCAATGGCCGGGAAGTACAAGGTTTATTTGGTGATGGGGTTGATAGAGCGAGACGGATATACGCTCTACTGTACAGTTCTATTTTTTGATTCCCAAGGTCGTTACTTGGGAAAACACCGAAAGATCATGCCAACAGCTATGGAGAGAATCATATGGGGATTTGGAGACGGATCAACAATTCCTGTTTTTGACACTCCCGTTGGAAAGATCGGTGCTCTTATTTGTTGGGAAAACAGAATGCCACTTCTGAGGACTGCCATGTATGGTAAAGGTGGGTTTCAGAGTCTGATCATTTAAATCAATAAAGATTTAACGACATCCGTCGAATATAAGTGGAATTATGGATATTGATTGTCTACAAAGGAAGGAATCTTGTTGGAAAACATGATTAAGCATAGCACTACAACATTTTAGCCATCCCCAACGTGTAGTGCATTTCACATTCTTTGCATTAATTGTTAAGCTCGCTACCAAGTAAATGTCCATGGACATTTAGCTGCGTGTCGCCACATAGTTTCTTGTCTCAGAATTGCAGCAACTTTATCCTTTTGTGCACTGATTGTTTGGATGATATTTGTCAGACCAGGTATCATTTATAGGAGAAGGATGGTAAAAACTTGTAAATTAGTCTGGTCATTTACATCCTTATTTGACTTCAGGTTTGTTGAACGTATTTTGGGTGTTTTGCGCTTGCATAAAGGTAAGGGTTTTAACCCAAAACCCGTATAAGATGGAAAACACATTAGCTACCTTGTTTTGTTAAGTTCGGGTATATCTTTCAGGACATCTTGTGTGGAGAGTGTTTGCCTTGCTTTCCAAACAAATGTGATTTTGTGACTTTCTTTAATCAAAAAAGTGTTCGGGAATTTATCGTTGTGGTCGTTGGCCTACGAATTTGTGTGTATATGTTTGGCTCTTATGATATATCAAGTTATTACTTACTTAATTATACTTTTTGCTTCACTCGTGTTCATTGTTGTATTGTGGTTCATCAATTTTTTGCTTTTATCTCCAGCTGAAATTTTTGAGTGATCAATCATTAGGGATTGAGATATACTGCGCTCCCACTGCCGATTCGAGGAGTACATGGCAAGCCTCAATGACGCACATTGCCCTCGAGGGCGGGTGCTTCGTTTTATCAGCTAACCAGTTTTGTCGAAGGAAGGATTACCCCCCACCTCCGGAATATATTTTTTCCGGCACCGAAGAGGATCTTACACCGGAATCTGTCGTCTGTGCCGGAGGAAGTGTCATCATATCGCCCTCCGGGACAGTTTTGGCGGGACCTAATTACGACGGCGAGGCGCTTATCACGGCAGACTTGGGTATTTCACCAATCTTCTGTTCAATTTTGAAGAATTTATTTTTCATAAAATGCACATTCAAATTGCTGTCCTATGATAGTTTTCAGAAAGATTATGCTTCATGCACTTTTCACATTTACACCGCTCAAAAGTAGCTTTTTTATTTCTAGGGCCGGCCTAAAATTTTTAGGCCTCTAGGCGAAGTATATTTTGGAATCGAGGCCCTTTAATACATGTTTATTATGTGTGTGCGTATATATCAGGGCCGGCTCTGGTAGTTAACTAATTGTGCAACCATCTCTGGTCCAGTAATTTTGGGGGCGTTGATTATAAAATTAGGTTTTTTAAATTATTATAAATGTTCATGATTCAGTACATTTTCTAGCTGTTTCTGCTCGAAGAACCCAGTCTAACTTTAGGCAATCAAAATGGTATCCAGATCTCGGAGAGATAGTTAAGGAAAAGATCGCTTTTGACGTGGTCGGACACTACTCGAGGCCGGAAGTGCTTAGCCTGATTGTAAGAGACCATCCGGTAAAGCCGGTCACTTTCGCGTCGTCGTCATTTTCCAAAGAAGAAAGCTCTCAGAAGCTGTAAATGCTCTAATCTGAGCTCTCGAAAGCTTAATATGTATTCTCTAATCTTCTTATGTCGACGTGGGAAGTGCACGTCATACAACAAAAGATGAGAATTGAAACATATGATTGTCTTGTAAAAAGCAAATGCAGGTAATGAATTTTCTTAATATAAATTGAAAACTGATATTTTATATTAAAGTAAAATGTCATCAAAATAAAATTAAATAGATCAAGTATATCGATGAACAAAGTTTGAAACTAATTATGATTGATTAAATTTAGAATTAATATGAAGTTATTACCAAAGCTCTAGTGTAAATAGGCATCTCTTATATGTGGTGGTTATATAAGTTTTTGACAGTTGGATAAATGATAAGCTGAAATCAAGATATAAATTAAACTATTAATTGTGGAGAAGTACTATCAAAATCCGATATTTTATATTAGACACTTGCGCTCTGACCATTTTTATTTCTTAGTTAAGTTTAAAATTATTTCATTACATATATTTAAGTGATACTTAGAAAGACTAGTCTATATTTTGATTGTTCTTGCTTGTCATAAAAGTCAAACAACAGACAAGAAAACGAGAAGACAATTTTTAAATTATTAGAGAAACTAAACAGTGTCCAGGCTAGTGGTGTAAGGACAATATCAAATCCGCATACAAGGTCTGAATTTTCCATTCTGGAAAAATTTCAGGACCAAAAACTTTTTGGTTTTGGAAAAATCTGAATTCCGGACTTTACCTTAATCCAAAGTTTTGAATCTGAATTGGTATTTTCTTTTTTTAATTATTCTCTGAGACCATTATTTGACTATATATATAATTTCTGAGAAAATTCAGAACAAGAAGTTCTGGTTCCGAATTTTCAATAAAAACATGTGAGATTGTTACGTTAGTGTTGCTGTTTTTCTGTTTGTTTCATATACAAGACATGTTTGGTTCTCTACACTCGCTAGTCTTGTGTTTGGTCCTTTCTTGTCTTTACTCTCCTACATGCTCTCAAATTTTCAATTATATGTGTCAGGAATTATAGACTAGTGAGTGGTTAAGTCATGCAATTTGTTGGGAAACCACTTGAAGATAATGAATGGTATGGGAATGGAAACGACACTATATATACTGTGTTTGGGTTCAACCCAAAATACACAACTTGCCCAAACTTCGACAATGTTTGTAAGAGATAATGGGTCAAGTTGTTTCTTGTGTTCTAAAATATGGAGAGAAGGATCTTTAAGAAACAACAAAGGATATATGAAGTAAATGCCAAATCAATTGGGAATTATGTTTGTTGACTCATTTTCTTGTCATTTTCAATAATGTTTATGCTCATAATAACATGTATTTGATTAGTTATTGAAATTTATCATCATACAGATCAAATGTATTCGATTATCCACCGAATCATATAAATCACAATTGTTCGTTCTTTCATTTCTTTTATTTTTAAATTCATATTTTGATTAATTCATAATCGTGATTCCAAGAATCGGTTCAAAAACATATTGCTATCATTCAGATGTGCAAAAAGAAACTAACTCAATCCTATTATAATTAAACTCAACCCAATTAACATATTAATTATTGGGTTGGATTCGGGCCAACTCAATAAATTAGTCGGGTTCGGATTGGACTAAATACTTAAGGGTCGGCCTCCCGATCTACCCAACCGAATTAAAAATAATAATTTATATAATATTATTTAACCGGAAAAAGCTTGTTGATCACGGTGGGTCGTGCTTCTGCAAAATGACACTTGTGTCCTTTTAGTGGTTGGTTAGGAAACATATAAGATAGAGAAACACGTGAGATTGTTGTGCTCGAAGTGTTGCTGTTTTTCTGTTTGTTTCATCTGTGTTTGGTTCTTTCTCTCTTGTTCGCTTGCTATTATAATAACTAGTCTTCATTGACAGACAATATTGTTCATGAATCTTCAATTATGTGCAATGATTCTTGGACGAGTGGTTCACCGTTCATGCAATGTGTTGAAGGATTCTACGACAACGACAATATCTTGTTTACTTGATTGCTCATTCCAATTTTTTGTTACGATTATACTATTTGAAATTGTCGATCCTTTTTCATTACTGATTGATTGTTATTCGGATCTTTTCTTTTGGCTTCGTACGTAAAACATTTTGTTTTTTCTCGATTATATTATTCCGACTCCGTTATAATATTAGTGTACATGTTGGAATTCTCGCTAGCTCATATATGGATTTTGTAATGCAGTGTGACAGCCGCGGCCTAATAATTTTAGAGATTTTAAAAAAAAATTATAATTTTTTTTTAAAAGGATCCGATATATGTTTTATTTTATTAAGAATTTTTTATTTTTATTATAAGGGTATCATTGCTCAAAATTTTGTAAAAAGAGCCGTAAAAATATAACATATAAGTGCTTGGAATTCGCTTAAATAGCATTTTGGCTACAGACATGGATAGCGCCGAGACCATAGATTTGGTGTAATTTTAAGACTAATTCTCAAACCGAGTCAAAAGTTACGACGCATCAAACATGAGCCATGCACGAGAACCTATACCAGATCGCTCTAAAAACACAAGGCATGATTAGCCTCCGGGTTCGGGCCTCATCGTTTTAAAACTCCGACTTTCGCTAAAAAGGATTTATAGTTTAGCAAACAACCCTTTCCTTCCATGTTCAACGGGTTGGTCATATGTGTATGCATTATCTCAATTAATCCACTTTGCTAATTCTATTCCAAATCACTGCGTTTGGCGTATAGTTTTTGGGAGGACAATGTTAAGAAAATGAGCATAACAAAGAAGAGCTTATGTAAAAGCAAAAGTACTCTTTGTGACCATGCCTCAAAATTTCATATAAGTATTTGGGGGGCTAAGTCAGAAAATATCATGACAAAAGACGAAAAGTCGTGTAGCGCAATTTTCAAAAGAAGGAACTTTGCTTTCCTCTTTTACTATCTCGATCACGATTCACTACCCGTGTAGGGTCGTAGGATCGTTAACGTTTTCTAATCTACAAAATAAATATTTTTTTTTAAGGGAAAAAGTAATTATATTAAGGAGTATTCAGTGTGTAAGTTTTGAGCTAATTTTCTAGACAATTAGCACGTTCCTTAGAGCAAAAATCTACCGGGTAGAACAAGATATTTAGTTTAACTCTACAACATTATAAAACTGAAAATTGATTATTTTACGACTTAAACATGCTACACAAAGCAATAACCCCATATTTGTGTCCTTAAAATAAGATTTCATACTTATTAAGTTAAATATCATTGACATTAACCACATCAACTTTATAATGATCCAAATCTGTGACATTGTGGATTTTTTGGGGTCAACCAAAATCTTCAATACTAATTTATATGTATCATTAATATAATAATTCGAAAAAAAAAAAAAAAAAAACTTAGTTTGAAAAAATTATGAGCCATGTCCAAATTTCATGACACAGCTTTTAACAACTCTATTTACAGTTATGCAATATATCCCTAAGATACTCAACAGCAAAAAAAAAAAAAAAAAGACATTCGAGAAACAAGTTTCGAACCAAAAAAAAAACTAGTGTTTGAAAACAAACATGGACTTAACTTCTGGTTTTTGTATGCTTATATAAATATATATATATATATATATATATTTAAGAAAACAAAGTATATCAAGGCTTGTTAACCCCATTGTCTGGTCGGACTAGCAAATCCAGGAACACGAGCTATGTCCGACCCAGACAGTATATGGTCCGCCAGATCTTTCAGAGACCTGTATCTCTTAACTTCACCTTCCCCGTCCCCATCTCCGTCCCCAAACTCCGACTCGCCGCCGTTAACCGAGCTTTTGTTCAAGCAGATGTTCCCCCACTCGACCGTCTCCTTCGCCTCCTTCTCCTCGAAACTCCACTTGAAGCTCTTGTCGCAGTTGTCCACGTTCAGCTCTATCGACCCCATGTTGCTGTCGCCGGAGTCGCTTTCACCGCTTCCGCCGAAGTTGATCTCCTTCAAGTAGGCCTCCAGCTCCCTGATCTTCTCGAACTTCGGTGATGCTGTTTCGATGCCGGGTCGCGAGCCCAAGTATGTCTCGAGCTCGGTTCTGAGCTCCTCCACGGCGGCGCTCTTCTCCTCGAACTCGAACCTCGCCTCCGAAAGCTTCATCTGAACCCTCTCCTCTCGCAGGACGTCTGCCACGTGGAGCATCTGCCTCTCCCGCTCGACTTCATCCCGGAGCTCCTTTGCCGCCTCACCGACACCCCGAGCAAGCTCGTCGCAGGTCTGCTCGAGGATCTCCCTCGCCCTGCGCTCCGTCTCAAGCGACGCCTTTGTGGCCGCGAGCTCGGCACCGAGCTGCTTGTTCAGCCGCTCTGCCTGCCGGCGTAACCGCTTCTCTGCCCGGAGATCCACCGCTGCGGCTGAAACTGCCGCATGGATGCGCTTTGCTTCCTCGGTGTAATCCGGTCGGTGACTGGCGAGGTGGTTGGCGTGAGCAAGCGCACGGTCAAGCTCCGAGCGGAGGGCAGAGAAGAGGGACGAGCTTAAGGAACGGTGATCTTCGTTGCCTGAAACTTTGCGGAGGAGCTTCAAGAGCTCCTTCGACGCTGAGAGGCCGTTGACAAGCTCTTTTGAACCGGCTTTTCCTCCCGGGACGCACGTCTTCCTCCGAGAACAATCGTCAAGCTGTAAATTGAAATAGTTGAATTCATGTATAACTTAATTAAATTTTATAAGAGAAGACATAAATTTATTAATTTATCGAATATTAATTTAACACGTTAATTTGAATTTAAATCAGATAAAAAATAATTTAAAATGATTAATAAATAACAATTAATAATTTTAACCGAAATTTTCTTATAATAGACACTATAAAATAATTTGGAAGAACGTTTACTTGACTAAAAAGGTATTAAAATGACATGATGAGATTGAGCTTAGTAAAAACACAGATAATATATATATATATATATATATATATATACTCTCATGCAGTTCACGTGAAAATATTACGTTGCGTATTTTTTGTTGGGCATGCCAGTGCTATATTATTCATTAAAATATATATATTTATTTATTCTTTATACAGCCTAAAATGACAAGATCGTCATCATGCCATACTTATCGAACTGCTTTTTCTTATTATTTATTTTGGTATATATATATATATATATATATAAAAAAAAACTTTATTTATTATATTTATATTATTGAGTTCCCACCTTTCGGTAGGGCATGCGAAGCTCGCAGTGGGCAGGGCATGGGCAGAGGCGAAGGCACGTAGGTTTTAGAGGGGACATGTGCCCCCTCTGACCGCCATTATTTTATAATATTTTGTTTAGATACTTTTATACAATGTCTATAGCTCAACTGGTTCATAGGACTTATTTTTGGTAATCGTGATATAATGTTGCCAGTGTTCGAATCTTCTCATTGCTTCTGCCGATTGTTTTTATTTTTATTAAAAAGAAACATAAAGTAGTAGATAAGTCCTATATTAATTAGCGCATGATTCTATGTGTATGTATGAGATTACAATAGTGTGCAGAACAATGAGTATTAAATGGACTGAAAATATAAAGTTTATACACTAATGAATTGATTTTGTGTTTCATATAATACAATAATGCTCTATATTTCATGTATATATTTTTTCCTAGTTTATTTTTCTTTCTTATTTGTAATATTTAATTTTCAAATTTTATTTAAAAATAATGTTTTTTATAAAAATATTAGTGCCCCTTCTCAATTGAATGGTTGGCTTCGCCACTGGGCATGGGCACGGGCTATTTAACTCGTATAGAGCCGGTCCAAGGAAAAGTTAAGTAGGCTTAATTTTTTAGTAGTTTAAAAAAAAATTAACACTGTCAAAATAAATTATGAAGCTATTTACTGATCCTATATATATATAATAAATATATATATATAAAGCCGTTTTGACAAGTGTCTCACATAGTTCATCTAGCATCCTTTCGAACTCAAGACCGGCTCTAAGTTCGTGGGCGACATAAAAAAAAAACAAAAAAAGAACTCAAATAAATATCACCTAATTTTTACGTACCGCAAGAAAATAGATAGATATGCGTATGATTGATTATTTATTAAAAAACATCTCCTAATTTCCATGCAATTCAAGTGAAAATATTACGGTGCATATGCGTATGTTTGATAGTTGATTAGGTGTGGCAGTGTCCTAATTTTATTATTTTTAAAATCTACAATTATTTTTCTTTATTTATGTATAATAATACAACCGAAAATGACAAGGCATAGAACCAAATCTGACTTATAATATACAAAAGTGGGACCAATTTAAAAAAGAAATCAATTTAATTCATTGAGGAATCGTGGCTAACATGTAGTTCATGTCGCTTTTGTAACAATCATTAGGAGATCGCATTTCGTGATTATCTTAATTTAGAAAATGTTAAATTGACATTTGTAAACTAATTAAGGATTAATTAACAAGTGGAAAATACCTCTTTGTCCATGAAGCTCGCGTTGCTATGAGAAAAGCCTTCCAAAGAGCAATGTTGAAGCCTCTGAGAAGACTTTGTTCTGTGATGATCTTTTTCCTGTATTTTCTTGAAGTTTAAAAAACAATATGGAAAATATATAAGCATGTTTACCCTTGCAGATTACTAGAGAAAAAAATCAATTGAATTAACAATTTTTTTACCAGTAAAATTAAAATTATTTATGTAGTTAAGTGCTATAAAACTATTGTATCAAACTTTTTAATTTGACTGATTTATTTGCACTAAAATGAAAGTGCAATACTATACATTTCAAACAAAAAAAAAATGCAATACTATTAGTATTATGGATATTTTCATTTCCTCTTTTTTATTATTATTTGAAAAAAAAAAGGAGACGGTGATCAGAAGAAACAAACAAGGTCACGATTAATAAAGCTATTGAAAATAACAAACACACCCCCCAACTGAATATAATGGCACAAATTTTATAGCAAAATATAATATACATATATTATATGTATATCATTTTCTTCTCTGGAATTGTGATCTCTCAAATCTATAATTCCATTTATTTTACAACCCATCTCAATTTTGCTACCAAATACGGAATAGCCAATAACAAAAATACATTAACGACCCTAATTTTTAGCACTGATTTATTTTTAGATATAAGAAAATTCATAATTCAACTGTCAATTCTATTAAATTAATACTGGATTAAATAATATTTTTATATGGTCTCACTCTTACTAATTCAATTAAATCATATCATTATTGAAATTCTCGAATCACATACTAGTTCATAGAAGTTTTTTTTTAGAGTATTAATTTAATAACGATTTTAGAGCTGAAATCAAACAAACATATAAATAACCGAGGTTATAATTTAACGAAACTCTTATAACAACTGGCATTAAATCAATAAAAATATATGAAACTAACTAAGCTTGTGCCTTGTGTATGACACAAGAATCCATAAATAAAAGAAGGAGAGAAAAATTGATGAGCTCAACGCAAAAGATATGCATATTCAATGAGTATTTGAACTTGTAATTTTGAAATACCGGTTTTGATTCTTTTGCTGAACGTATAAAATTGCAAAAGCTCATCACCTCTAATAAAAACTTTATTATAGTTTAATATTGTTATATTATTATAGTAATGATGATCTATAGTATACTATACCTGATGGCATTTTGGCACTTGGTTGATCTCCCACAAAGTGGCCGCCAGTTTCCTGGCGGAAACCGAGGCCGACGCCGATGACTCCCTCACCTTTCCTCCACCGGCCGAATCCTGGGTGGTCTCCCATGCAGGCGCAGGCGTGGTGAAGCCGCCCCGCTTTCCCATCAGAATCGCCCGCTTGAAGCGGTTCTTCCTCGCCAGCGTCGCCGACGACGACGATGACGAGCCGTTCCGCTTCCTGATCTTCTTCCCGTTCTCGCCTTCAGAGTCCGAGTTATTTTCGCCCCGATCGATCGCCGAAGACATGGCTGAGAGATTTAGCCAATATTGCTTGGTGATTTTATAGCATGGAAGGTGAATACAGAACAATCAGTGAAGTACAATGTCGATGATGATCAGTTTGCTTTTTTGGCAAGTTGAGAGAGAGAGAGAGAGAGAGTTTAGAAATGTTGAGAGGGAAATAAAGAAGAAAAATCTACATAAAAGTAATTAATAAATAAAAGGTTTTGAAATAATAACCAAAAAAGACACGAGAAGCTGACGTGGACGACCAGTCAGCGAGAATCGAACCAATCAGAAACGTGCACGTGTCGAGGAAGAGGCAAAATCTTGACTAGGTTCTGCGTATTTAATTTTGTCGCTTTGCTCAGCTGGAAATTGGAATGTTCTTATTTCTTATTGGGATTTTGTTTTAGTATATTCATTCACTATTTTTCTTTTACCGTAAGATATCTTATAATTAAACAGATAAAATTCACCAGAGTTAACTGTAATTTGATAATATTTTGCAGTTCCTTACTACATAATAGTTTTTTTCTTCTTTCTAAATTAAATATTTTTATCTTTAATAATCTAACATGTTTTTTTTTTCTCTAGAGTAATATATATTTTTCTCTGATAATCAATTGATTATATTAAACAATAGCCATTAAAAAAAATACTTAATTATCGCTAGTATTTTTTTAAGCGGTTGGTTTACATTTTTATTCTACCATATATATTTTTTCTACTGTTGTTTCAATTAGCTTAAATTTAATCTCTTAACATTTTTTTTCGTTTAAAATTGAATTTAGTGTCGCGCCATTCATACATCATGATGTGACCTAATAAAGTAGAGATCATGTGATGCTTAGCAATTTATTCACTAAAATGCAATAAAAATATAATGTTAAAACTTAAAAGATTTAACTGGAAATAAATGAATGAATTAAGAACTTTTATCCCAATTTTTGTTAAAACAAAATACGTATATATGCTTGCTTGACGAAATCCTATATATATATATATATATATATATATATATATATATATATATATATATATATATATATAATTGCGCCATCTCGAGATTGTGTGGAGATTGAATGTGCCGATAAATAAGCAACCATGTTACTGTGTTATTACAAAATGTTATAATCACATTATTATTTTATTATATTGATTAATTATTAAATGGGAAATAAGCAAAGTACTAATCTTTATTGGCTCTAAATGTTAACGTAAGTATAATTATACGTGATTATGAACCGATCCAAGATCCACACCCGATATCGATTATGGTGATATTGCAACATGTGATGAATTTTATTTCGGAAGATATATTTTCCCATTATTTAATTTTACTTCAAATGAAAATCAAAGAATTAAGTCATAAAATATTGGCCAAGAAAAGTCAAGGGAAGAAAATCAGTGTCTCGGTGAAAGAGTTTAACTTTCTTTTCCAGTGAAAGTTGTTAAATTTGAAAATGGTATTTTCATTTTGGACCGAATTACCTCTCAACAATAGAACTTATTGTATCTACTTATTTTATTTTATTGATTTTGGACATCAAAATTTTGTTTCAAGCGGGTACTATTATTATATCTTAAACCGCGAGACAACACTTTAATATGAGTTTATTGGTGCACGACTTTGCTATTTATAAATCAGTAAAAACGACAAGTCGTTTGAATCCATATGCATAGCAAAAGCCCGATGCGATCAATAACGGGAGGATTGTGGCCTAAGCTTACTTGAAGAATGTTTGCCTAAAGTATCTAAGGTCATTAGCTTGCCAGAACCAACTAGCCAGCCTAAGCTCGTCATTAGCAGCTTTGGATTCTTAAGACTCTAATGCCAGTTATTTTTCACAAAACATAGAATTCATTTTTGAGAATGAATTACATCACCTAACTTTTTTAAAAATAAAAAATAAAAACAGCTTCAATCATCATATAATCACGTCCGTCGAAGAGCATAACTGCTCGGTGTTAACGAAGAATGGGACCCTTCAACTGGGCAGCAGTATTATTAGCAAGAGTCTATTACGACTCAAATAAAAATGTATAAACACAGGGCAAGACAGCAACAAAAGGAATCCAGGGTTATTCGACGTTCTTAGCTCGGTTGTCTTAGTAACTTTTGTACTCGTACTCAAAAATCAATAAACACAAGAGGGCGTAGCCTCTATCCATGCATTTCTTTCTGCTCACACTTGCAAATCCGTCGAGCTAATTTTCACAAGCAACAAAGATAAAATTTCACGAAACAAATCTAAAAAATAATTTCAGCTCGTCATTTCGTAGTTGTGGGCTATGAAGGTGCAATTAACCGCTCAATGGGTGATTTTGTCTCAAACGTCCAGGATTTGGACGAAATCATCTCATACAAGGTAGAATCGCCAAACGTTAGACAAAATTTCACCGAGTTTGAGCGATATCATCCATCTCTGGAGCGAATTATCCGGAAAAAAAAACTTTTTAAAATAAATTTGTTTATTATTTCATCACATGGATACCAAGCAAGCTGTTATTGGATAAAAATCTCTGAAACGAAATCACAAACTTGCGATGTGAAACATAGTATAATAATGATCAATCAATCACAGTCGCAACTAATTTTTCTAAGAAAAAAGTAACAAAGTACAACAGAAAGAAATAACCTAGAAAGTAAAAGGACTATGGTGTAGAGTGTAGGTCGAGAAATAGTGGTATGTGTGGGTCCTATGAATTAGGTTGGAAGTTGATGGTAGTAATGAATGCGAGATCCCTCAAACCTCAATACAAACACTCACGTAGGGCTGTTTATGTGGGTCCTACCACCTATGTATCGGTCATTGCTGATCCTCATCGGCTACTTTCCATGCTCGTTTGTACGGCGAGGCTGCTTCAAATAGGGTTATTAATTAGCATCATAAATCACCAAGTTTTGACTGTGTAGCTCTAAAACGAAAATAACGATAATAACATACTCAAAGTCAATAATAAACGGTCGTCAAATGTCTCTTAGAGTGACGGGTGTTCCAACAATATATGACTAATGTTCGGAAATAAACGCTGCTTTAATTTTTTCAATTCAAATAATATAACCTTGTTTTTCTCGCAGCTGTAAATAAAATTAAGCGTCTATACGAAGCTGTATATATCCTTCAATATATATGTTTGTGTATACTTAAATATTAATGCTAGTTATGATCGTCAAGAAATGTGGCACGCGAATATTTTTTCGTTAACAACTTTAAAGATGATAAGTGTGTTTGTGTGAGATCCCTTATTTTAGAGTCCTCAAATAGAATATATAGGTATTAATTCTATTTTTATTCTTAATTAATTTGGGATTTTTATATAAGATAATTGGATATATCTTTCATATTTTAATAAAAAATATTATTTTTTATGTTATTTAATTAGCTGCGAAAATCATTATTAATTATGGTTATATTTAAACTCAATTAGGTTAGGGTTTCCACATATTCTCTTACTCTTTGATTCATTCATCTCATTAGCCAGAATTTTTTTTTTCTTCCATCATCATAAAGGTATGATGACGTTTATCCTCCTAATTCTTTTTTTATTTTCGTAATCCTATGATGCATAATTTTCTCGAATTTTTATCTCCCAAAATACTAATCGGTTTTGGCTGAAATTTTAACCAGTTCTTTTATTAGGTTCATAGAAGTCCCATATTTAATTTTAGAATTTTTGGAGCTCTGAATCGCTCGAAATCGTATTTTTAATATTTCAATTTTCTGGAAAAACTGAAAAAGTCTGCAGAGATTTTTATATAGAGATAGATGTTATATAGAAGTCAATTTATAGCATGTTTCATGCATTACAAAATTCGAAAAGATGCCGGGATCTAACCCGAAACTGCATTTTAGTATTTCTGCCGAATTAAAAAGTTAAGATATAGCATAGTTGCAACATTTTTCTGAAAATTATGAAAACACTAAAGTTGTTCAATTTCGAAAAATAATGACAGTTTGTGAAGAACACTTTTTCCATATCCTTACCGATTTTGATATATCGAGAAAATACCTCAAAAGCCTTTTTGAAAACCGAAATCCCCGTTTAGCCTTTAGAGCATCGTTCGTAGAAGCGTTTCCGTCGGATTCGCGAGGAAGACAGTCGTACCGATTCAGGTGAGTCAACATCACTGCAATACAAATTAGTTTGAAAATAAAAAGTATTGTTTGACATCTAGGAAGCGTTTCAACAAACCACACATCAAACATGTCAAACAATACTTTTTATTTTCAAACTAATTCGTACTGCAGTGAGGTTGACTCACCTGAATCGGTACGACTGTCTTCCTCGAAAATCCGACGGAGATGCTTCTACGAACGATGCTCTAAAGACTAAACGGGGATTTCGGTTTTCAAAAAGGCTTTTGAGGTATTTTCTCGATATATCAAAATCGGTAATGATATGAAAAACGTATTCTTCACAAACTGTCATTATTTTTCGAAATTGAACAACTTTCGTGTTTTGATAATTTTCAGAAAAAGGCTGGAATTATGCTATATCTTAACTTTTTAATTCGGCAGAAATACTAAAACGCAGTTCCGGGTTAGATCCCGACATCTTTTAGAATTTTGTAAATCATGAAACATGCTATAAATTGACTTCTGTATAAAATCTATCTCTATATAAAAATCCTAATTCGGACTCTTATGAATTTATAAAAATTAAAATCAAAATCTGCTCTGCAGACTTTTTCGGTTTTTCCAGAAAATTGAAAGATTGAAAATACGATTTCGAGCAATTAAGAGCTCCAAAAATACTAAAATTAAATATGGGACTTTTATGAACCTAATCTAAGTACTGGTTAAAATTTCACCTAAAACCGATTAGTATTTTTGGAGATAAAAATTCGAGAAAATTATGCATCATAGGATTACGAAAATAAAAAAAGAATTAGGAGGATAAACGTCATCATACCTTTATGATGATGGAAGAAAAACATTTTTCTGGCTAATGAGATTAATGAATCAAAGAGTTTTTCTCCCTTTTCTCTCTAAAGAGATTTTTAGGTTTTGGGAGAGAGGCTTAGAAGAGAATAAGAGAATATGGGGAAACAAACCTAATTGAGTTTAAATATAACTATAATTAATAATGATTTTCGCAGCTAATTATATAACATAAAAAATATTATTTTTTATTAAAATATCAAAGATATATCCAATTATCTTATATAAAAATCCCAAATTAATTAAGAATAAAAATAGAATCAATACATATATATTCTATTTGATGACTCTAAAAATACGGGATCTCACAATCTCCCCACCTTTTTAAATTTTCGTCCCGAAAATAAAATAGGTAACTGTACTTAATTTCTATACCATCTACTATATATATGTATAAGGTACGTAGGAATTTTTCAAAATTAACTTACATGGACTGTGACAGATGACATTGTAGTCAATATGCGAGATAGGATGGCAAGATCATTGCTCTGATACCAATTGTAACGATCCGACTTTTTCGAAGCCGTCACTTACTAACTACTTTAAAAATCTTTGAAAATACTTGGCCATTTTTTAAAAAACTTAATAGTAAATAAGTAAATACGTAAATATTAAAAATCTTTATCAGGAATTCCTTTAGTAAAAAAACAAGACATGTATGAAAAATAAGCGGAAAAAGTTTTCACAGATTCACCAAATCCCTCACACATCCTCCACCGTTACCGTCCAATCTACCATGAAATCATATTATATGTTTCTTACCTACGTTTGAGCATAATAGTAACTCTATACGATGTTTTGAGTCTTTTAATTAGAAAAGTTCATGCTAGATAATTATAAAGAGACATGGTGATTATGAAAGAAAAAAAAAAGCCACCAGGAAAATAATCCACAGATGGTTACTCCAAATTTTGAAAACCTCCTAAACAAAATTTCATCATATCGCCCATAAGATCATCGTGGAGGACGCTTTTCGGTTCTTTGAGCACGCAATCGAGTCTCACTATGAGCGAGTCGATCTCTCGTATTAAGCTTTTCATAAGCAATTTTGGTAACTTAATTTTGTAAAAAATAAATAAAGATAGTTGAACAAAGTTCAACATAATCATGTGTTTTATTGATGCATTGTAAAGCTTAATTAATTTGAATTACTATGAGACCCGACTCAAAGTTCTGAATTGATCGCTAAGTTTAGCAGGATTGTTTTTAGCAATATTTTTCGTGTATATGACTTGCGATAGGCATTTATCTTGTAACATAAAAGTGAGAGTGAAAAAAGAGAAATTCGCTGAAAATTAATTAGTATAATCTTCTATCATTATTTATTTCCGTTTCGTCAAAAGACTTAAGATTTATTTTAACATTTATATAATCGTACGTCAAGTTTTGTGTGCCCATGCATGTTCGTAGCCGGAGCTTTCATTTCATTTTGATCGTAAAATAGTATTATATATACTCAATGATTAGTGAGTTCTAACGAACTTATTACTTACTAGCACTTGATTAATTAATGAATTAAATAACAAGATCAATAATCATATATATAGTCTCCTAGAAGAAGAATAAAAAGAAACAAAAGTTGATGTCTATAATGGTGGAGATGAATGTAAATTAATGCATGAATTAATAATGTATACAAGGATGAATGAGGATGATATGTCTCATGTCATGCCTATTGTTATTTTTTTATTATTATGTCATGTACCTACAAATTAAGAGCATCTCTGTAATATTTTTTTGTATATATTTCCTCTATATCTTGTCGTCTTCTATATCGATTATTTTAATAATTGCTCTTTACATATATGTAAGTTATAGAGGTGCACATGGAAGGTTTGTTGGGTGTCAACCATAAGAATTGATTCTTTCTTTTTCTTTCAATTTATTATTATAAATACTTGGTTGGTGGTTTGAAAGATTACTCTTGGCCTTAATTGCTAGGTCAAAGAAAAATTTCCGGTGATGATCTCTCTTCTCTTCAAACTTTAATTAATTGTCGAAAAGCCATTTCCGGTATCTAAATTTTTAAGGCTTTAAGGTTCATGATATATTCAAATGGGACACTAATTAATAGATGAGATTACATGAGAAAATATATTAAAATTAAATGTGATATTATCCTCTTAACTAGTGATCAAGATTACATAAATGGTGTAGTCAAATATGATACGATCGGTCAATGTGATGCTATCGGCTCAATTGATAATCAAGATTATATAATATGATATATTCAAATGTGACACGATCGGTCAATGTGAAATTAATGAGCAAGATTACATGACACGTATATATATGTTAAAATGTGATATTGTTGGCTCAAGCGACACAAATGGCTAAGAGCATATGATACATTTATAATACAATTTTTTAGAGAAAAAAATGATAAGCCTCGAGGATATAGTTGAAATACATTTGCATTTCATGAGATTAAATCCATAGATGAAAGGGTTTGAAATTGCCACTAGACTTGGCTTGGAACCACTTAAGATGTTTGATTCTTGTATTAATAATAGTATAATACTTATTACTAAGTGAATAATGCTTATTAGCTTACTTATAAACAATGGTCAAAGTTGAACGGACTGTCATGCTCGAAAATTTAATTTAAAAGAAATCTGAGACGCCTATTAACCAAGCTGAAGATTGTTTCAAAGTTCATGAGATAGCGAATATCAATAGCCTTGTTCTGTAGTAATTTAATTCCAAATGTTCGAAGAATATGTGAGAACCAAATTTCCAAGGCAGTCTAAGCCCAATTGGCCCATCGAACTCTAAACTAACTCTCTAAATTACATAATAAAACTCTATTTCAAGGTTTTATATACTGATACCATGAAAAACTGCAAAACTCAATTTTAATGGTATGCCGACGAGTAATGATTTAACGATGAGTTTTTATAATAGAAAAAAAGAAATAAAAGTAGAAAAGACATGCCGTCAATTAAAGTTATTGATCAAATTTTATCATCTAAAAATAAGTTATAATTATAATTTTATCAGAACATAAAGAAAATAATTGCAAAGACCTTATTTAGACCTAAAGTAAGTACCAAGTTCAGCCGTAGACCATGTTCTACTCATATATGTATAAAAAAAAAGTATCATTTGAAACGCTTTTATTTTATTTTATTAGTACTCAACATTTTTTTCATACATAAAAATAAAAACATTTCTTGCTCGTGAGAAAGCTAATTAAACATGCTAAATTGGCTTAGTGGTAACTCAACCAAGATATAAACCATATATTCGATTTTTAGTGTCTTTGGTAATTATTTTTAGCGTCTTTGGTAATGAGATCTCTAGTCAATAGATTCGGTCTATTGTTTGTCTCTAAACTAAATGTTTTATCTCTTGAAGTCATAACATGATTGATAATCATGCTTAAGACAAACCATTGTTGTGGGTTGTGGCAATATTCACAAATTAAAAAGTGAATAACTCGTTTTTGTTACGTTAACTTAACAAACTTCAAGTACATTATTTATTAGGTAAAAAAAAAAAAAACGAATAACTCATTCTTGTAATTTATTTTTATTTTTTTTCCAATAATCACCCTTTGAAGAATCACATTCTCCTTGATGGAATTTATTAGCTTCCATTAAAGGTTTGTGTTCATTTTAGTCACCGCATGAATTTGGAACAACCTTACAAATACTAGACAACACAAATGAGAAGAGGAAAGGAACATACTCATGGTATTAAACAGAGTTTTGAGAAAGATAGAGAAGGTTGAGACTTGAGAGAGTGATATTATATTATTTTACAGAACAATAATAAACTATAAGACATTAATGCACAAAAAGAAGTTGAAATAAACTTCTTAGAAATACTCCTCAGTCCTTCCCTTGAATCCAATCTGCCCAAAAGTGAGGCACAGAAACAGTCCAAGGTGCCACGTCACCAGCCACAGCCTACCAATTAAATCGTTACTATGTAAATTTTGAAGCAAATCGGTCCCATGGTCTAGTGGTCAGGACACTA
Source organism: Parietaria judaica (assembly GCA_954871525.1). Taxonomy (NCBI): domain Eukaryota; kingdom Viridiplantae; phylum Streptophyta; class Magnoliopsida; order Rosales; family Urticaceae; genus Parietaria; species Parietaria judaica. Next base: position 20,082,853 of record OX940862.1, on the reverse strand, counting down.
GACTCTGAATCTAGTAACCCGAGTTCAAGTCTCGGTGGGACCTTTTTTTTCTTCTGAATTTCTTCGATTAAATTTCATTTTTACTGAAACAAGCTGTTTGAATGGTTGCCTTCAATCGACACAAACACATGTTTAACACAATTAAATGATTGGTGAACACGGCTTAAGTATGGAAGAACGAGTAAGAAAAGATTACCGATCAAAGTAAAATATGCCTCCAATGTAATTTACTAATTATATTTGAACTGACAATGTATCAAATTTTATTTTGTTCATACTTATGAAATACATTATGTCAATATAATATTGTTAATTAATTTAAAAATCTTACAATCTTTTAGACTTATATATATAAATCAAGATAAATAGCTCTAATCAATCTAATCTTTATAACATAACCAATAAATATAAGCTTTGTACTACTATACAACTATGTTTATAATAATTTCTGTGCGAAATTCGAACAAATTCGGTCCCATGGTCTAGTGGTCGGGACATTAGACTCTGAATCTAGTAACCCGAGTTCAAATCTCGGTGGGACCTTTTTTTATTTTTCATATTTAGTAAATAATGCTTATATTGCTAAGTGCATATGTATTATGTCCCTGAGATTTTTTTCTTTCTTTCAAACATATGTATCATATTTTGAATTTGATTAGTAAACAATATAAGAGATATTAATTAGAAGGAAAGAATACAAACCAGAATTGGGAAGTGAGAGCCGGAGGGGTGGGGAAGTGAGCGAGCTCAGTGCCGATGCTCTCGAAGAAAAGGCCGGTCAGGCTCTTCCCGTCGATCGCAGGAATACTCGACGGCGCGAGCCACCCGATCAGCCCAAAGCCGATCACGTTCAAGTCCCTCCGCAGCCAGTCTCTCTGGAAGCTTTTCCATATCACAAAGCAAAAGACGTCATTCATAAAACTCTTTATATTCTTAATTTAATTATAAATTATGACAACAAAATGGACTGTTTATAATTTTGAAGAATGTTCTTACCAGGTGTATTTCCCGCCCGAAGCCCGCGCTTGCCGGAGCGGGTTTCTAGCCTGGACAGTGGTCTTCAAAAACCCTAGAATAACACCAATACAACTCTATCAATGACACTACAAAGATTGACGAAATAAATACCGGAAATAAATACAAAGTTAAAAAAAAAAAAAAAAAAAAAAAAAGATGTAAAGGGATTTGACATGTATTATTTCTGTTTGGAAACTGAATGCCATAACATTTAACAAAATCCGACATAAAATTTCCGGGGGATAAACTAAAATAAGTATACGAAAAAAATCATTATTTTGAAAAGAAATTAAGTGAGCATATGATATATCCGTTTCAGTTTACTTTTATTTTAATCTTTTAATTTGTATATATGTATATATTTAAAATTTAGCAAAACTAAATTAATCCTTAATATTCAAGAGTTTTTATTTCGATGATGCTCTTTTAAGTACTTTTGTTTAAAAAAAGAAACATAGAAAAATATGCATATTAGTGCGAGAGAGCACCTGAAGAGAGGACAGTCTTCTTCGGGGAAGAGAGCGACGAGCCAAGTCCGGCAACGGTCGATGCAGTCGCAAATGTCGACGCCATTCTCTCGCACGCTTCTCTAAAAAAATGATTCAGAAGCTTGAATTTGTGATGCCAAATTCGAGTGATCCGGTTGTTCTAACTAAGGTACTAATTTTTTCTTGTCCTAGCTCAAGAGTGTGACGTAGATTCTCCAAGATAGATTGCAATTGCACTACACGATTCTCTTCCACAATCAGATCATGCCACGTGTCGCTCGGATGGATAAAGTGGGTCCTTTATTGATCTACATTCCGTGGTCGAAAATGATTGCGAGCTGGGCTGAGATTATGGGCTTTTTATATCTTAATGGGCCTTTGAGAAGAGCTATTTTTTCTCTATTTGAAGTATTAGATTTCTGTTATGAAAATAGAAAGAAAAAAAATATAAATGAAAAAATCTTAACTTGTTTGGTTCATTTCTAACAGAGATCTAAATAAAATCCATACTGAGGTTGAACATGTCGAAGCTGATAAAAAATACCGATTTCTGATTTTGTCGATATGGAGAATGATGAATTTTAAGCGATTGAATACTGACGTCAATTTCTACCTATTATATTTGAAATTATCATGATATGCAAACATATCACAATTTTATTATTACCAAATATCGCATGAGTTAAGAGATTTAAACATGAAACATTTCAGTTTGTGAAATTCAAGAAATGAAATATGGTTTATTTCACTAAAAGTCATATATATTATACATTATTGTACGTGACAGAAATATTTATTGCCGTCGAACCCTGGGTTGCTGGTACAATTTCGAACATTATATTACGGGTAAAACCAAAAGACTCATATGGACAGCAAAAATATAGAAAACCAAACTATAGATATTTAAAAAATTATTATTAAGCTTATAAGAAATTAGATATATGAATATGGAAAATAGCAAAAATACTTAAATTATAGTGTCAAGTTTAATGAACTCCATCAAATATATATGTATACGGAAAATAACATTGAAAATACCTAAATTATTGTTTGCGGCAAAGTTAAATATATTAAGTCTTTCTTTTAATTGAAATAGAAAGTTATGTATTCTTTCCATTAAAACAAAGACTTAGGTATTTATCTGCACTTTGAAAATAACTTGATTATTCTTAGTATAATATATCTATATAAGAAGATAATTGCGATAAAAGCATCTAGATTTATTTGCGGTAGAGGTCCAAACTTTAAAGTGAAAAATAGTACTCAAAAAGTCAACAAATGTTAAGTTACAATTTTTTTAGTCTGTTTTTTCCATTCAAAAATTTGTATCTTATTCTTAAGTATCATGATTCAATAGAACTGTGCTAAAAATTGACTAAAGTTTGAAGAAAAAAAAAATATATATATATATATATATATATCGTGCATAAAACTTGAGTACTTTTGCTGTTATTTTTTCACTTTGAACTCATGCATGTTCAGTTGGTCAAAATCTTGATGTGATTATCCGTATAAAAAGAGAATAGATAGAATCAAAATTCGGGTAATATTTGGCCGGATTTAGAGAAAAGTTGGAGTGGTTGTGAAGTATCATGGGGTTCCACCTCAAAACCAATTGGCAATGAGGGGAGTAACCCATGACCTTTTAAACCTTGCTAAGTCCCCATGTCTTTTCCATGTGGGACTCAACATGCCCCCTCGAGAGGGTGGCTCTTTGGCTTACTCGTCTCGGGCCGAATCTTTTTTTACCGGTGCTCGTTTGAGCTTAATGGGCTCTGATACCATGTGAAGTATCATGGGGTTCCACCTCAAAACCAATTGGCAATGAGGAGAGTAACCCATGACCTTTTAAACCTTGCTAAGTCCCATGTCTTTTTTATGTGGGACTCAACAGTGGTCAATTACAGAATTAAGGAGTACAGAATTCAAATGAGAAAGAGCAGAGCACCAAATTGGAGACTAAAATCGAAGAGTCAAGTTGTATGAATAAAGAGACGGCTCTTTCCGTACTCGCATATTATTTTAGTCAATGAAATGCCTTATTGACTCAGAAATTTCTGGTATCCGGAATTCATTCGTTGACCTTTTTTTTGGCAAGCATACTATTATTTCAACAACTTTTAGAGTAATAGCGCACATGTGCGGAACTCGTATTTATGACAAAAATAAGTGCATAAAATATTTCAGCCGTGTGATTTAAAAGTCTATCCAATGACGAGTCATTCATAATTTCGTATCTTTTAGAAAGCAAGGTGAAGGTGGCTCTAGCCTCTAGATTATTTTTTTTTAAATTATTTCTTGATTTAATTTATCTGGATTACTCGGTACTTCGAAAACGACCAATTTGCAGCAACGGTCAAAAATTCGTCAGGGCCCCATGAAAACCGTCGAAAGCCGAAGAAGAAGAAACATCATCTCAAGATAATTTTGACTAAAATCCCTTTTGTTATGCCAAAATCGAGTGAAAATTTCATAAACCGCCACGATCTCATAAAATTTCGTAAAGTCTCTAGAACTCTATAAAATATTATATTAGAAATGAATTAACAGTTACGATACTTATATATCTAAATACAGTCTTTTATTTCATGCTCATCCGTTATCAGTAAACTCTTAATCCTCATTATTTGGCTGTAAGTTTATAATATCGTATAAGTTCCGTTAAAAATTAATTTTCTGATGGTTATCCGTTATCCTACCCTTTCCTTAATTTGGAAGCCTTTCAGTGCGACATAATTTCTGCATAGACTTAAAACTTAAAAGTCTTTAAACATTAAAATTATAGTCAATAAAATACTACATATTTGCTTTGTTTAATATCTCGATATAGCTTAATACAATGTACCACCAAATTAAATGATTTATTTGCCGGCCTTTCATGTGAATTTTTATTTCATTTTTGCTTTGTGCTTGGCCTTGGATAACACCAAACATACAGGTTGTTATTTTTTATTTTTTTAATGGTGGCGCTATCGGCCAAGATTACAATGCACTCTCGCATGATTTATATATATTCAGTGTAAGAACAGGTGACACTATTGGCCAAGTTTACAAATATGTAAAAGGGGCACTCATTTGAGACTCATGAGAGAGTTTGAATCCACGACCTCTTAAATAGAAGTGTAGTAGAGTTACACTAGGCAAAACTTGCTTGGTTAGGTTGTTAAATTTTGAAAGTCCCAAATATTTACATTGCTTAATCTTTCAATAATATTGTTACAAGAAATATACAAATATATGTTCACCCCATAGAAGGTAAATAAAAGAAGAAAAAAATATCAAATTGTAATTTGGATCATATCTCTGTGTATGTATGTATGTATAGTTTTGTGTTTGTAATTAACGGTCGTAACGGTAAAAGTAAGCATGGTTTATCTGAAGAGGATAAACGACCAGAAAGAGACGACAATGGAAAAGCCAGAGACGATGCAGGCGAGGTCAAGAGCCTTCTCTCTCCTCTGCCGCCTCTCCCTCCTCTCTCTCCTCCTCTCCAAGTACGCCTCGTGCCTCTCCTTCGCCTCCGCCGCGCCTTTCTCTCTCCGCCACCGCCTCCCGCCCCCGACGGCGTTGCCCAGCACCGCCACGCTCTCGCCCCCGCTCACGTGCCTCCCCTCCATGTCCTCCACGTGCAGCCCCACCTCCCGCACGTGCATCACGCTCCCGCCGCCGCACGTGACCACCACCGAGCACTGCACGTGCCCCCCGTCCGCCCCCGCCAGCACCGTCGCGTAGTGGAGCTGCACGTCGCCCGTCAGCCAGTGGCGCCGCGCCGACACCGCGTGCCGGCTCGAGAGGTTGGCGGCGCGGCGCCGCTCCGGGTCGACGACGATCCAGCTCAGCGTCACGCGCTCCTCCAGGTGCTTCAGCCACGCGGCATCGTCCTCCGCGGCGCGCGGGATCGTCGTCGGGACGGACTCCTTCGGCTCGAGGAGGTCGACGAGGAACGGCGAGTTGAGGAACCAGTCGGTGACGGTCTCGGTCTCGATGACTTTGGAGAAGACGGGCTCGCCGTCGTAAAAGATGTCCACGGCGGAGATCAATCCCGGAGGGGAGGTGATCTCGCGATCAAATTTGCGAGACGAAACTAATGTGTCGACATCGGTATCGGGGAATGAGTCGGAGAAGAAGGAGCGGTGGCCGCCGGGGAACTCTCCGATGAGGTTACAGAGGCGAGGGTCGCCGGCGACGGACGGCCACGTGGCGGCGCAGACGCCACGCCAGAGGCTCTCGTCGGCTGAGAGCGCGTGCAGCTCTGGCGACGCGCAGCTGGTGGCGGTGAGGCTAGGCCCGTCGAGGCGGGACATGATGTGGGCCCGGATGATGTCCGGGTGGATCGCCGAGATCATCGTCTCGGCGGGAGACGCTGTTGTTCGGTCACAGGAAGCCATCTCGGCCAATAACCGAGCTTAATTGATTGAGTATTTGAATTTGTATCGAGACTCGAGATATAAGACAAAACCGCACAATGTACCGCGCACCGTACCGGATTTAACGGCGTCGTTTAAGTTATTGTAAAGAGGCTGTGTGATTGAGAGAAGGAAGGAATGAGATGAGGTTTTATAACTTATAAGCAAGAGAGGGTCAAGTTAGGCGCTTTATAAGCAGAGTGAAGGCTTTTTTGTCAACTTTAAAGTAATTCTAGAAATGATCCCTAAACTTTATATATCAACGCACTTGGCCGTCTAAACATTAATATTAGCAGCAATGTCCTTTGTTCTTTTAGAAAATATAAATACTAGACAGTGCGGAATCAGAATTTCGAGGTAAGGGGGTTCAATTTTTCTCACTAAAGTTATATATGGTAAATACATAGTTAAATACACAAACGTGGGGGTGGTTTAAAGTTTTCAAGAGTTTAGGCTTTGGGGTGGTTGACATTTGACTTAGGAGGGGGGTTTATTTGAATATTTTTTTCAAAAATAAGGTCATATTATTTTTTTTTCACAAATATGGGGGGCGGTTTCAACCCCACTCACTTTGTTCGTACATCCGCAACTGATACGAGACCTACTTGACGATAGTTTGCTTAATTGATTATCGAACGAGATTAATATACTAAATTATAAGATTATTGTCAAGTAATAAATGAATTGATAAAATTTAAAGGTTTCAAAATTACTTTAAAATATTGATAAAGAAAAGTCCAAACAAATCAGCGTACAAAATTAAAATATAGCGCTATTAGTGGGGGTAAATGTATTAATTTTTAAAAGTACACTGGGCATTTGTGTTAAAAAATTAATTTTAAAGCGCAAACAGCAAAAAAAAAAAAAAAAGTTGAAGATGCATTGCTTCCCATTACTCCTAACATAATTATGCTTTCAAGTTTCTACTCCAAAATAAATATATATATATATATATATATTCAACGTGCAACACATTTTTATATTATTTATGGCTATCTTTTGATTTCTTTTTTATATTCCTTTCTTTAATAGTAAACTGGTTATTATTATATTGGTGGGGTTCAGGACAGTGTTAGTTCCCACGCAGTTTGTAATAAAGAATATGTGCGTGTCGCTTTGATATGGTTAAAAAAACCAGTTCTTAACTAAACCACACCAAAAACATTATTATATATATTCATGCTCAAAGAAACCTAGGGTGGCATTGTTTGAATTTTCTTTTCAATAACGTATTTTAATATTCTAATTTTGACGATTTATCTTTTTCTTAGAAACCAAAATTGTTTGAATTGAAGTAGCAACTAGCAAGTGATGGGATGGTTTTGATACTTTAGGGCGTCGAATTTCGATTGTTTGACTTGACCAAAGACTTGTGTACTTTGAAATCGCACAAAATTTATGAGAAAATTCATTAACTTTCTCTCATGTATATTTTAAAATTATTTAAGTCGAAAAATTGATTTAATCTGCCTTCATTCACTCTCCTCATTCAATCCAAAAAAAAAAAAAATCTCCCCTTAAAACAATGTCTTCATTTGGAGATTTATGAGGAAGCTTCATTTGTTCAATAAGCTAGTTGAACTTGAACAAATAACTCATATATTGTAATAGTATTTCTATGATATCATCGGGTAAAATATCGTTTGTATTTAAAGTTGTGTATGAGGGGAGGCAAAGTAAGCATGCTTTAGAGACCCTAATTTTTTTTATTTAAAGGTTTAAAAATTACTTTAAATAAATTTCTTTATTTAATTTTTCTAATTTAATTTACAATCTCGAAACCGAGCCCAATATTACTCCTCGTTCCGGGCCTCAAAAATCTGAGCTACGGCCTTGTCTATATCCTGATATATTCATGATAATGTGAATGTTATAGTATTAAAATATTATTGTATAAATAATTGGATAATTAGCGGCATAAGTGGCCAAGGTTTTCGAATTTCCTTAGGCATGATGCCAATGCCTAAAAACGACGGCAAAAGTCCCTAATGTGCACTAATCACTCTAATCACAAAATTTCATCCAACTAATTGGATGGATGTTAGTCAACTAATGATGTGGCAGTGTTGACCGCCACGCGGACAACCACACGGCATGCCACGTCATTTTTAATTTTTAATTTGTTTCCACATCATTATTTAATTAGTCGTGATATTGTTAGTAAAAACATAAATTTATTTCATATTTATTTTACTTTATTAAATTATCATAAGATGTAAGTATTTAAAACTCTTAAGTAGGATAATATTTACAATTTTAGTAGTATTTTCAGCAACGACCCGAAAATAAACTTTTAAGTAGGATAATATTTACAACTTTAGTAGTATTTTCAACAACTAACCGAAAATAAACTTATAAGTAGGATACTATTTACAACTTTAGTATTATTTTCAACCACTACCCGAAAATGACGGATAATAATTGAAAAGATATCTCACATATTAATGGATATGTTTGTTATTTAAATTGTTATATCCATTACATTTTGACAACAAATACCTTTGATGTAGTAATTTAGTGCTTTATTTATCTGGGTTTGGTCATGGTTCCAAAATACAAATACAAAATATTTTGATTACTTATTTGGATGACACGTGGGACAGCTTAGGAAAGAGAGAGAGATAGATAGATAGAGAGAGAGAGAGAGAGTACACGTGGCAACGTGGGAGAGGGCGAGAAAATAAGTAGTCTCCGTAAAAAAAATTAAAAATAAAATAAAATAAAAAAGACGTGGCAATTTTTTTTTATATAAAAAGACGACATGGCGTGCCACGTAGATGTCCGCGTGTCAGTCAACACGGCCACATCATCATTTGACTAACAATCATCCAATTAGTTGGATGGAATTTTGTGATTAGAGTGATTAGTGCACATTGGGGACTTTTGCCGTCGTTTTTGGTCATTGGCATCATGCCTAAGAAAATTTGAAACCATTGGCCACTTACGCCGCTAATTACCCTAAATAATTAAACAAATTTTATGGAAAAAAATTGAGTCCATTTTAGGCCGACCACTATATAATTTGTTACTGTTCTGCCTTCTTATTTTGTGTTCTCTCATATTAAGCCAATCACTTTATAATTTATCTCTACCTGGCACATTTACTTTGTGTTTTGTCACTTTTTGGTTAATAACTTTGTATAATCTTTCTTACTTGGCTCTTGAATTTGTAAATTTATCTAAATTTAGCCATCAAACTACCCGGCCCAAATCTATCCAGTATCCATTGTAAAAATGTAAAGGAATTTCAAGGGAAGGGCGGCGTAGATAGATAAGGATAATATTACGAAATTAAGTGTCATATATAATCCATTTAGCAAAGTAAAGAGCTAAATATGGTCAAAAAGGCAAATTTGAAGACCACCAAAACTGATTGCCCAAAGAGAAACGAGAAAAATATTATAAAAAATAGGGTTAATTGCGGCAATAAGGGAAATTTGCGGCTAAAGTCCTTGAACTCATTCAATTCTTACAAATAAGTCCCTGAACTCATTTTCTTGCGGCTAAAGTCCTTAACGTTAACAGTTAGTTACAAATAGTCATAGTTGACCGTTAAGTGCTACATGACATTTAGTTGACTGCCACATGGCATTGCCACGTCACCGGACTGCCACATGGCCTTTCCACGTGGATTTTTAATTAATTTTTATTTTTATTTTTATTTTTTTGAAAACAATATATAAAAAAAAGGTTTAGATTTAGGTCTTTGTTTTAGTATATATCATCTAATACAAAAGATAAAATAAAAACATACTAAATGACGTCAAAATACCCAACATCCAAAACGACGTCAAAAAGAAAATTTCAACATATATACTAATATATTATCTAGATTCTAGAACATCCAAAACAACCAAATATGTGTCGAGTCACTTGTTTGCACCGTTGGTCCTTGTATTGGCCTCTCTTTCTTTTTGGCGCACGAGTCTTGCCTTTCGTTTGACTGACTCCTCAATTGGCGTTTTCGAAATTGGCCTTCCCATTTTCTTTCGAACTGTAGACTGCACAATATAGTTTCATATTATAAATCTATACTGTATAAAATTTGTCAAAGTAAAAAATATATTACAACATACCTTAGGCAAAGTCATGTTATAACATTTTCCGACATTGTGACCGGTTTGTCCACATCTACTGCAATGTTGTACTTGGCCTACTCGTCGCCCTTTTGTTGTTCTTGGTGGTGGTTCATCTCTATCTCGCCTTCTTTTTTTCTTCGGCCTTCCTGGTAATGTGGTTTCTTTTGGTGGGAATACAGGGTTTAAACCTTTATACGCCCACAAATCCGGGCTCGATATTGGAGAAATTCTCGGTGCATATGTCCTTTCAAAAGCGTCTTTGATATAGCAGGAATGCACATATTCGACAATCTCATGTCCGACGTCCCATATACACGACAAGGCATGTCCACAAGGGATCCCACTCAACTGAAATCTTCGGCAGGTGCATTGCCTTTGTACCAAATCCACGGAATAACTAGAACCAGATGTTGTTTCCACTTGAAACTTCCCGTTGCCGGCATCTCTTGCCAAGCATTTATATGCCACTTTTTCGTTTTTCTCAATAATACGCATAATTTTTTTCCCGAATGGAGCCTTCCACTTTTTAACGTATTCACTTTTTTTTACGAAACGAGCCATGTTCCAACAACGTATTTTCTCAAGCATAGTAACCATGGGTTTATCTCTAGCATCTAGTATCGCAGAGTTGAAAGACTCACATAAATTATTCAGTTGCATATCGCACTTTAGATTCTCGGAATAGTGAGACTGACTCCACTGACTTGCTGGCCTCTCAGTCAACCACTGATGTGCTTCTTCCTTTTTTTCCTTCAGCTCTTGCATTCTTCTTTGCCATTCAGCAGTTGTAGTGGCCCGTGCAGAACCCCACAATGATTATTTCAAATCAAGACCTGGGTGTAAGTAAACAAGAGTAAATAAAGAGCAAATAGAAAATATAAAATATAAACAAATTAAAGAGCAAGGAGAGTAGATACTTGATCATTAAATACTTAATAAGTACCTGGATGTTCAATTTTGAAGTTGGAGTAAAGGTGCTTAACACAAAACCGTACATCACAACCTTCAAAAACCGTGCCCGTAACATTGATTAAACCCTTTTGTCTATCACTCATCACAGTGTACGCTCTCGGATTTTGAATGTTAAGATCTTCCTTTAGTAGGCTCAAGAACCACGTCCATGTATCCGTGTTCTTCTTCTCGCATACTGCATAAGCGAGAAGGAACATACAATTGGTCGGATCCACTCCCACAGCAACTAGAAGCAATCCCTTCACACTGCCCTTTGAGAAAGCACCCGTCAACACAAATGAGCTTTCGACAATGTTTGAACCCCTCTTTCGAAGCGGCCATGCATTTGTATACCCTCTGAAACACCATTTTCATGTCTATCATCTCACTTTTAATGATTGTTGTGCTTCCCGGGTTAGTCTCAGTAATTTGCTTGCAATAATCATCAAGAAGAGCGTATTGCTCCGACGATGACCCTTCTAATGCTTTTAATGCATTCTTTTTTGCCCTATAGAATGTCCAATATGACACCTTAGCATACTTGGAGTGTTGCACCAACTCTTTAAAATTATCATAACTCATTTCCGGATTCATTCTAAAATGATCGAAGAAATGATTACCTAGTCAAGCAGCGTCTGCTAATCTATTATTTAAGACAATCCCACAAGTGTGTTTATCATTGAGAGTACGCACTATAAATTCCGAAGTGTCATTCCCAAACCTACTAGCAAGGATCAACCACTTACATCCTTTACCTTGGCACATGGCACGAACACGGTCTTGATCATTCTTGATTAACTTAACGTCTTTGTTATTTGCTATGAAACAGTCCTTCAATGCCTTTCTAAACACCTCAACCGAGGCAAACTTCATGCCCATCTTGAACTTAAATTCCGGAAAGTTTGACCCGGGAACATATTCAATCTCTCTATATCTTCGTGCTCCCCCTTCATCTCCACTATCCAACGAAGCCAACTCTGAATCGTCAGTAACACTCTCTTCTTCAGAGTCTTCGAGCGAGGAGATGTGTTGGCTTTCATGCCACCACGACATGTCGTCATGACATAGACTCGACCTAACAAGGTCACGGCCACCCTCTGTAGTGTCACAGTCACCCTCAATATCTACTTCCTCAATTTGAATCTCAAGCTCTGGTAAAGGAACATCGTCATCGACCACAATTTCGTCGTCAACAATATCTACTTCCTCATCTTGAACTATGTCGTTTTTTAAATTACAGTTGTTTTCAATAATCGGTCGTTATTTTTTTTTCAAAATTTTAGTCGTTTCTAATAAACGTCGTTATGTAATCCTTGCAGTGTCGTGTTTAATGATCCGTCAAATTTTTATTCATGTTTGACGAAGAGCCTGCTAGATTTTTAGGGGGAGTAAAAATTATTTATTTAATTTAAAGCATTAATTTTTTTGAACCATAATTAAAATATGATTTAATTTATTCTTACTAATTAAATTATACAATTAATATTACAAGTTGGCAGTCCATTTGGCAGTTTAACGATGCCACATCAGCAGAATTTAACATCCCTAACGGAAGGACCAACGAATTTTACTTTTAACAAAGATTGTGTATTTTTGCCCACACTTTAAAAGGTTGGGGACCTAAAACCTCTCTCGACCAAAAATTATGCATTATTGCCACAATTAACCCTAAAAAATATTTCAAAGGTCGGCACTTTTTAATGGCGCCGCGTGCCTTTATAATGTTAGTGGACTGCACAATTTATCAAACTGTTCGCTCTCTATTTTGGATAACTATGGACAAGTTTTGTCGTTTATATCTATGCAACGCTTCCGGCATAAATACTTTATATTTGTATATTATCATAAGTATTTTTCAATTTCTTTTAATTACATAAAAACCTAAAACATTTTTTTTTTCTGAAATAACTTTACGTCCTAGTCGCTAAATGAACGGTAAATGATAAATTTTTGTTAGGTATACGACAATGTTGAGAACGTCGCGTGTATCGCTAGTAGCATTGTCATCAAGAGCGCCGAGTGCATCACCAATACCAACGAGGTGTATGCACCAGCACTGTCGAGAACTATGCACGAGTTACTAATACAGTCGAGTATACAAGTATTTTACCGCGAAAAAAACAATAATTTATTCATTTACTTAACAAAAATCTAGCGTCTACTGCTTATTTAGTAACGCAGACTCGAAGTTATTAAAAAAAAACTACAACATTATATTAACGTTAACTATAAATATTAGTAAATGAAACTCAAATTTATACAAAATATATAACATTTGATATGTATACTGACAACAAAGATATTTAGAATTTGCCTCTAAATAAAATGTTAATATAAAGTCTTTATGCAGCAATTCTCTCACTATGTATATAGGTGTTTATTAAACCCTTAATGGATTATAAAAAAACACATACAAACAATCATTTATTAAGATATTTAGTTAAGTTGCCTCACGGCATTGTCCTATCTGTGCCCTATCGCGTAATTAGATAAAAATAAGTTGTTTTAATTTTATTATTTTGATGGCTTATGATCATCTCCTTTTTATTTTGTTGAATTTACTATTTCTGTCAATATATTTATTTTACATTTATTATATGTATCTTGTGCTAAGAGTAATTTATTTTTTTCCTACAAGATCTGATACATATTTTATTTTCTATGTATCTTGTGTTAAGAGTTAATTTTTATTATTATAATAAATGCTTTATAATGCAACATCAACTATATGAAAAGTACAATTTGTTGAATACTTGTTAATTAAATTAAATAAATCTATCAACTTTCACTAAGCTAATACATTGTTTTAAATTTGGAATATGAGAGGTTATGAATCGATGAATGAAAAACCAACTACACTATAATGATATTTTATCGTACCAAAAACGATTAGGTACTCAGTCATACGATCTATTACTCTAATAGATAAGAACATAATCTTTCGTTATATTTTGCTGAAATTTATTATTCTGTATAATATCATTATATATATATATATATATATATATATATACTCCTACATTCTAAAACTCAAAGTATTTGCTTCCCAACTAGATGCCATTCTTTTCAATTTCAAGGACATTTTTTCATGATAAACCCTAGACTATAATATTACTCCAAAAGTCATATCGATGCATAATTCAACTTCTCTTATGATTTTGGAAAACGGAGATGCAACCGACAGACACGATGTATGCATCTCTTATCATATTCTTCCTTGTTTCGACGGGCATATGTTGGTAAACACGATTCCAAAGACAAGTAAAATGGGATTCCGACTATTTTGAAAAAGTGCACGATGAAGTCTACTTACAAAATGTGGCTTGTTCTTAAAAAGGCATCGCGGCCCCATCATGTCGGTCCTTGTATTGCTAACCGATCATGTCTGTTCGGAGAATCTTCGAGAAATATAATGCGTTCAATGCTTTAGTATATGAGATTAAAAAAAGAATCATAGTCTTACATCAAATTTGGGAATAGAAAACATAAAGATAGTTACATATCACCTGCCATGATAAGACTCTTCTCATATTATTTTTGCTATGAAGTGAGAATATTTATGGATGGTTCGAGAAAAAGACAATTATCTATATATCAATATACGGTGAGAATTATTTCTTAAATTTGTTATTAAGAGATTTAGTCTAAAAAAATCATTATGAAAAAACAAGATTTGTTAGGTATACCTATATATGATGGTATGTCACCTTTTTTATTTCTTGATTTATTTATTATTGATATTCCCATCCCTTTTTGTAATTAGAGCTTCAATTGTATCGAAGGCTAGGCGGAAGCTCACTGATGTATACTATATACATGATCAAACCCCTCCAAATTATTATTAGTATATTGCGTTTATTTAATAAAATAAATTGCAAGTTGACCCATCTATTTCTACTAAAAATCAAAACGAGCCCAACTATGATTTTGGTTTCATCAGTATTCGAACAAGGCTGCCACGTGACTATGGGAAAGCAAGGTCGGCGCCTCGCGCCCCTAAGTTTAAGGGCCTTAATATTATTATATATAATATTACATATATAATTAAACATTAATTTTTAAATTTAATTTTCCTATGGTTCTCACAAAAACGACAATTCGGAGCCGACCCTTAAATTCAAAGGGCTTTGGGTTTAGATTTGTCGATTTGATAGGTCACGTAGAGTGCATGTACATGCCATAACGATATACAGTGCTTTTTAAATGGTATATCTTTTTATACAAAATAAGCTCTATACATGAGAAACAACTACACGTCTTAATCAGTCCATAGAAGTGAAATCAATGTATAAGATAGTACTTTAATGTATTTTTGAGTCATTAGCAAGTAATATATATCAACCTAACTGCATGACAATTCAGTATAACTACATTGCACTATAAAATTTCGTTCAAAATTGGCGTATTTGATTTTGATACTCGACCATTTTTATCGATCATTTTCTTTTTGTTTCTTTCTTATTAGATAAAGAGGTTTTCGGACTAAATTAGAGACTAACACGACGGTGTGGTGTCAAGAAGATTAAGAAATTTTACGTAGTTCGACATCGTTAGGTCCTCATATTTTTAATTAGTTTTGCGAGTGAGTTGAGAGTTTTATATAATTTTATATTTTACATCGCATAATGTATTTAGTACTATTTATATAATACTAATCGAGTTTATTAGTTTCAAGTTTATATTAATTATCATTTTTATCCTTAATGATTTTGTTATTGAAACTTTATGATATATATTGATTAATATTTTTACTCAAGTTTAGTTATTTTTCTAAACGATAAATGTGATAATAAACGATTAGCGCAACCAAATATCAAATATACCGTGAAGCAATTTTTATTCTTTTTTTTATAAAGAATAGAATATTCAGTTTTCATTATAGGTAAAATAGTAAACAGAAGATCCGGTTATTCACATCTAGTGAGATGCCTAGAGCTAAAAGTCACAACAACAAAAATATTAAATATCTATTGCAATGCTTTTTTCAAATATGTGGGGCTATTATAATTGTTATTAAACAAATAATTAGACCTCTAATACAATTTTCAGCTATGCCTATCAGCCGACTTACGTGTAAATAATTAATATTAACAGCATGCTTTTAATTTAACTTTTTTTTATTATTTTTAATACAAAGAAAGTCGTACTTTGATATCTTTAAATATTTATTGGAGTGAAAAAAATCAATCATTGGAGGACTTATTCCTTCCTTCCTCCCAATTTGAAGCACAACTTGGGACATTTTAGATAAATATGCCAACAACTACGCCTTATGATAAACTCTACTATTAAATTAAAATACATAAATAATATATGCAAAACCTAATATAATATTTTGACCATTAATTATAGCCTTATCTCTTTCTTTGATCTGAATGACTCAACTCAAATGCCACTTTTTTGGAATCAAGTTGGCAAGTTGGAACAGCCAAGTCAAGACTCAAGAGAAGGTTTGATCAGTTCTATAATATATTTTAAAATTTAATTAATTATATTAATTAAATGAAGTTTCTCTAAAGTGAATTATTTAATCTAATAACAATATCACGACCTAGATGAATTAGATAGATAAATAAAAATCAACAAAGCTAATAACTAAGATTTGCCTAGATCTATCTTAATTAAAACACAATTTAACAGACAAGTTAAGTTCATAAAAAAAAGTCTTGAAACTAACCTTCACATGTACAAAATATGTTTTTTTTTTCAAATCCAAAAAATTGATTAAAAACTGTCTTTATTTGACAGTTTAGTGCAGTTATATGTTTGACATTATTGTTAATCATCGAATGGTTATATCTGCGATCTCCCTATTCGTAAAGAAGATTTGGTCCCACTTGACCTAGATATTTAAGGAATTCGTTTCTCCTAACTGCTAGTCAAATATCAGAGCTGAATGAGCCTTTGAAATTCGAATTTTGGAGGAAATACTTAGTCTAGGAAAGACTAAATAATAAGCCTAAAAATAAGAAAGAATTTGTTAGGTTGTTGAGAGCTTTGTGGAGTCTATTTAAACTGATCTAAGCAGCCAAAAACGCTGACCTTTTCAGCCATGAAGTGAGAGAAAAACGTTGTGAGCTACTGAGAGCTTCTAAGTCATTTTCTCATATTTTCTGTGGATCCACCGTTGGCGTTTTCTTCCTTAGAAGAAGCCTGAAGAAGTCTGAAGCGCTTCAGGTATTGTCAACTGTGTTGTGCTTGTACGCACTCATTGACACTCGTTGGAAGTCGCCTTACCCGCTTGCCGAGTCGTCGTGTCGTCGTCTTAATCATCAGGTTACAAGTCTGGTTACATCGCTGGTCACACTGGTTAGAGTGTATTTTCTAATTTATTGCTCGGTGAACAAATCGATTGTGTAACGTCCAACTTGTATTATCAATGTTGATTAATCTGGGTGAGGGCCCCGTAGAGTAGATAGGTGTGTTAACAAAACATCGTGTGTGTCTCTTTATTTTTGCGTACGTTTATTTGTCGTTATTTTCCGCATAACTGAATAACGTGACGTTTCATTGATCATCAACAATAAAATTATCATTTTGTATCTTGACTCTTTAGCTTACCATTATGTATCAAATTATCTCAAACTTTTTTTTTAATCACTTTGATCCTGAAACTTACGACTACATGTGTCTTTTTCCCGCACGTATTCGAGCGTCATTAGCGATATTTAGTCTTTTTTTTATATATACTAATCATAACAACAGGAAGTACCAAATATTTAGTCTTTTTTTATATATACTAATCATAACAACAGGAAGTACCAAGTACTTGTTTACAAAAAAAAAAAGTACTTGTCAAAGCGCCCAAAAATTCTAAGGGCCCAAAACCATGTTACAAATACTGAAATGAAATAATAGTCAAAAGTCAAAACCCAAAATTTATAGTCGTACACATTTTTACATTGACATTACTCAGTCTCCCCATGTCGATTCCCCGCCCATTCCCACTTCAACCGCATTGGGGCGTTTTTCGCCGGAATATTTACTCTGAACTTTCACTTTCTTCTTCAAAGAGAGGCTTACTATGCCATCCATTGACTTCTTATCTTGACCGCCATTTTTGTTGACTTGTTCAACTTCGTACTTTGACTCTTCCATGACCTTATCGGTATTAAGAAGCTCTGCGAACGAAGCTTCTCCATCGTCGATAACATCTACTTCACTCCGCTTCCCCTTTGAACTTCTCTTCAGTATACCTTTCGTACTGACTTCTTCGACTATTGGTTGACCTTTTCTTTTTTGAGCCTTGTTCTTCTTTTCTGTACTTTTCAGCTTTGATTTCTCATCATCAAGGGGCACATTTTCCTCTGAAGCGTCTTGGTTCATTTGCTGAGTTTTTCTCTTTGATTCCTTATCAAACTCACTAGCATCCCTGTTGTGTTCTCCCAAATTGACTGCTCCGGTTTCTAGGTCTTTGTCAATGGTGAGTGAAGAATTCTTGTCGTTCTTATCAACCTTCTCGTTCTTTGATTGTTTGTCAATCGGTTTAGCATTAAACACATTCAGCTTTGGTAGTACCTTTTTTATCTGCAAAAAGCATTGGCTTAGTGAGGATAATGATGATAGAACCCGAACAGATGAAATCGCCAAAGTAACGAGATTCTTGAAACTTTATTCTAAATAACGATAAACAGTTTTTCCTTTGAGAGCAAGACCAAAACTCCCCGCAAAACATAAACAAATCCCAAGACTTAGAACTTCCCTAAGAAACCAAACTTAAGAAAAGATATGAAAGCGGTATAACACACGGCAAGGCTTGAGAAAATGGAGAACATATGTACCTTTTTCGTTAATTTGTCTTCCTCAGCTATAGGATTCCCTTGTAGATTTAGATTTCTTAGAATAACTAGTGAACTAAGGACCTGATATATTAGGATGAAACATTATTTAATAATGATTTTGTTCCATAAATCAGAATGTAAACAAGAGCCGATAAGTTTGAGCTACATATTCAAACCTTTAGATCCGACCATCTTGTAATTGCATTATTCCCCAAGTCCAAATTAAGCAGACTCTTATTATGAGCCAACTCAGCCGGAAGACTCTGAAAGAAGCATAGCAAACTTAAAAATATTTTTTTAAATCGACAAAAAAGGAAGCTTTATTAAGTTGAGGTAAAAAGAGATATCAAAATATGCAGCTATTACCTTGATGTCATTGTGAGCTAATCTGAGCTCTTTTAATTCAACACATGATTTGAGCGAATTGTTGATATTTTTAAGTTGGCAGTGAGAAAGAGAAAGCTGAAACCAAGAAAAGATTTCGTGAGTTAGAACTTTCCATAGAAATTTCTGCTAGGAACTCAATTAAGGAAGTGCTTACTTTTTTTAAGGACTTCGATTTCACCAGAGACTGGCCAATGTCACCAATTGGATTTTTAGATAGAACTGCAGAAGAACCCGAAAACAGAATTATCACTTCAACAGAGGCAAAGATGGATGAGCCCTAAGACAAGGAACCCCAATTTAAATAAATAATAATGAATTAAGTTATTATGTTAATTATGTTTTTTAAGTATTAGTGGGTTATTTTTGGTATGTAGCAACATGAAAAAAGCGAGGAAGCCTAGTCTCTCCTATTTAGCAACAACTAGGGCTTTGTTTTACGTTTATGCTATGCCTTATGGTGTTTTGTCGGTTTGACTCAAGACCTTGTTTTGGTGAGCTTTGGCCCTGCTATCCAAGGAACAATCCTTCATATTTGATTAAATCAAGTTCCGGCGATTATCATCTTGGTAATCACTAATTGGCTTGCGTGTTCTTAGCTTGTATTGTGCATTACATTTTGCTATCAGGTCCTACCAGAATGCTAATTAAGTTTGCGGGATCAAGCGTACCATACTAACATGCTAATTATTGAATTAAGATTCGTACTCGGAAATTATACCTAGAGTGTTCAGGTCTTTCATTTGATCAAGCATGCAAATCGAAGTGATCTCATTATCTGCAATTCAAAAGAATAGAACTTAGTTAGAAGCGGCAAAGGGTTCATAAGAAATCATTAAGCTCCAAAAATTGAATATTCACAGTAAAAAATTACTAGCATAGAGCTCACCATTCAATATTAATGCACATAAGCTTGTAACAGACCTCACTTCATCCATTGATTTAAGCTTGTTCTTACCAGCATTCAAGACCTATTTGGAACAAATATAAGTGAGGAAAAAAAAAAACACTGGAAAATTTAGAACACACTTGAAATTAAGACAGAAAACATAACTAGACACATACATCCTCATTCAAATAAATTCACACAAAAGCCCCCATTACTTGAAGACAAATGATAGTTCTCTCAAAACACTGCTTGGATGTGTGTTAAGGAGAAGAAAAATGCGTCTGGTTGACAGATCTTCACTTAAACAAGAAGCTTTCAATAATGTTTATCGCGGGTCAACTTCTGTAAAGCAGTGCAGAATGTATACTTTGAAAATCAAGCAAAGGTACATCAAATGACATAATAACCCTTAAAACACTTTCTTTCGGGTTGAATTATGGTTTAGATGGGCGGGCCGGTTTGTGGGCCAACTAATCTTAAACCTCTCTCTGTCGGTTGCACTGTAATCTCCTCTTATATATCAATCAAATCATTATTTTTATAAAAATAAAAATTTAGGGAGTGCATGTTTAAAACTAATCACCGACCGGACCAAGCAAACTCAAACGGAACCCATGGATAAGAACTCGAACAATATCAAACTCTGACTACAAAGCAACACGGTTCCGTGCACAATCAAAACTCCATATTCCATCGGATTCACTTCACACATTTCCAGGGTTATTGAGTAGATGATCACTAGCAATTCTAGAGAAATTCGAACATTCCTCAAAGAAATTTGAAATAAGAAATATAGATAAGAAACTGTAGTTACATACAGTGAGTTTAGAGAGTGCTTCGATTCCTTTCAAGGTCTCCAGTTTGTTTTCAGCTACCGATAGCCACTTCAAATTCGGGCACGATTTCAAACCCTAACAAGAAGCGGACATCACTGTAATGAACACAAGGCTTGCTTCAATACGCACAATACAAACACATGTAGATAATGGGAGGGAACGGGAAATACCTCGAGCGAAGTGAGGTTGTTGAGCTTCAGATCGAGCTTCCACAAGTTCTTGAAGCCGCTCAGGCACGAAACCTGCAAGACCTGCGCATCAGAGCGAGCGAGAGAGAGAGAGAGAGAGAGAGTAGATGAATGAGAGAAATGGAGAAGAGTGGAGGCGAACGTCGGAGAGAGCTCTGTGGGTGAGAGAGAGAGATTCAATGGCGGCGGAGTCGCGAGTGTTGGTCTCGTGGAAGACCTTGTCGGAGCTCAGGCGAGCCATCGGAGGCGAAACCCTAACTGAACCCTAAGCGGCGTTTGCTTCGGCTTGGGTGTCAGCTCTGAAGATTTTCCTCTCTCATATGCAAACCGCACTTTTCTCCAATTTTTAAATGAACGGCTATATATTATAATAAAATAGCGGCAAAAATACTGAAGTGGTAAGGGAAACATACTCGTAGTCGTATCGTACAAGCTTCGTTTTTTTTTTTTTTTTATATATACGTTAAGAATAATATTAAGGGCTCTTTAGGGTGATAGCCAAATTTAAATGTGTGTTTAGCAAAATAGCCAAACTTTGGTTAATTTTGTAAACTAGCCAATTAACCACTTAAACAAAACTCCAATTACATTTTTGCCCTCATGTTTTAATAAAATTAAAAAATTCTATTTATTTTAATTAATTGAAATAGCTATTAATATGGTAACAACCAAAACCAAACCCTTTTTTTTATAATTCAAATTTTCAATTCAAAACATCGATATCATTTTCGGATTTATTTTTTTCAAAAAATATCAACGATTTTTTTTCTTCATATTAACATAAATCAACAACGAATCAACGTAAATTAACAATAAAAAATATTATTCATATTAAAATTTAAATACAATAACTATTTTAAATACAAAAAATAATCTTCTCTCTCTCCCGTAAGACCGCCGAAGCTTCGCCGTCGATTGTCGTGGCCTCGGTGTTTCCGGGCGAGTGCTCCGATGGAGGAGCTCCTTCGTGCGCGACGGGGGCAGCGGAAACTCGTGAGTTCACAAGCTCAGACGGAGGGTAGACAACGGTGAGGGGTGCATCGAGCCCATCGACGGCGCCGGGGTTTGCCGGGGGTGCCCAACGGTGGTGGGCTGCGTCCTACCTCCAGATCTGAGGCTTCAGAAACCGATGATGTTGATCGAGCTTCTTCGGTGGTGCGCGGAATTCCGGACAGCGACAAGGCGGTTTGCGGTGGCGGAAAAACGCGTTGTGAGGTCGCCCCGGAGTCGTCGGCGCTCGCAGGAGCTGGGTGGCAGCGATTCCGTTGCCGGTTCGGACGTGCCTGTGAATCTTCTTCCCCGATCTTTCGTCGCCCTTTGCTTGATCGGAGCCTGCTGTTCTCGGTGTGTCTCCATTGCTGAGAGAGAGAGAGAGAGAGAGTAATTCAAAATTTGTAATTAAATTCCAAAATTTGTGCACAATTAGTTACAGCTTGATTTGTGCTGAAAATTTAATTTTCTTTTTAATTAATTACGAAAATTATAATTAAAATGATTAATTAAAGAGTATTACAGGGATAAAAAATGTTATTAAAATGCCACCTCATGTTAATTGGCTAGTTTACAAAATTAACCAAAATTTGACTATTTTGTTAATCTTATGTTTTAATTCGACTATTTGGAGCAATTTCTCTAATATTAAAGTTTTAAAATTTGAAAAAATGTAAGACTACAAAGTTGATGAAAGGAAGGGTGATAAAATTATGGGTGTAACAAACACTTTTAAGTTTTAGTCGACATCAAGCGGGTGTCTTATTTTAATTAATTACGACAAAAATACTTAACTTTTACGGTATTAACTTTTAGTATCTACGTTTAAAGCTCAAAATTTCACGATAAAAATACCGGACATTATATATATATATATATATATATATATATATTTGTTGCTCAATGCATTAACGGATCGCCATAGCTTTCTTCTTTGCCTCTGAGAGAGATAGAGTCGCAATACACATGAACAATTTAAAACGTTTTAAGTAACACGGAACGGAAACGTAGATAATTGTACCGCTAATATCTCTAATATAATACAATATTATAAATTGAGATTGCAAATGAATGATCTTGCAAAGCGACACACCAAAACCTCCACAAACACTGATTGCTTAATGTCTATGTAGTGATTGATGGTCAATTACTACCTAAAGCAATCTACACCAAATTTCCCGAACTGTCTAAAATAGAGAAGAAAAAGAAGACCTGAATAATTTAATTTTGACACAATAATATAACACCTATTTTTCAACTTGGTTACACTTGTTGTGGCACACCATTTTGACATATCTGGCCGACAAAACTGCCTTGTAATTAAAAACTAAACTGCATCACTCTCAAGTTAGTCACTTCAGTTTCACTTACAAAGACCGGCCACCTATTTTCACCTCGGCGAAGAAGAGAATATTCTCAAATCATGATCACGCAACGCTAAAAAGAAGACGTAAATGTCCAATAAATAAAGCTGCAAATTTACAATCACGATATGTATTTCTCCTGCTGTTCCTGTAGAAGCTTCGCAGATGACTTGGCATCTAGATAAAGCGACGTCACTTCCTCGAGATCCGCCTATGTTACAGAAACAGAAGGGTGACTTGTTAGCTAAATTGCACTTGGGTTTGTTCCGGCTTTATGATTCGTATCAGAACTATAAAGGATAACTTGTTAGCTAAGATACTGTTGATTATTCAGGCTTATATCTAGATCCAGAGGGTAACTTGTTAGCTATGATCCAGTTTGATTATTCAGGCTCTTATCCAGTTTCAGGAATAGAAGAGTAAACTGTTAGCTACGGAGCAGTTTGATATTGCTCGGTCCAGGCAAACAACCAGTTTCAGATGTAGAACGGTAACTCATTAGCTAAGACACGGTTTCAATTGTTCAGTACAGGATCAAGACTAGCTTTTAAGTACCTTGCAGATGGAATCTCGGCCGTTCATTTTTGCCACAATGCTAGCAGGCGATAGGAGCTGAACCGCATGTCTGAACAAACCATGAAAAAAGAGTCAGGCAAAGGCGAGAATCAAAAGAATAAAACGGAGATAAGTCATTAAATTGCAGAGCAGACCTCAAAGATGTTCTTTGTCCAATTTCACCTAGGTATGCCAAACTCTCTTCATCCACAGTCAGTTCCTCTACCTGAGCTCGGATAGCTAGAATCTAGACCAAGCAACGACAAGAAATGTAAATGGTTCCGTTCTCATTAATGTGATTTGGTCGGAAAAAAAAAATTGTTTTAAGAATCTAAACGTGCAAATTATTCCAGTCTTCACCTTAATCATCTCCTCGGGACCATAAGTTTGTGTACGGATAATGACAAGCCTATCCAACAGGTCGACGGGTATTCCATGGGGACTAGTCATATCTGTCCCTCTGCGCATAGACATGCAATGCCATTTTTTAGAATTCGAACATTCTTTAATATGACTACTATATAACAGCACCAAGCTCAAGTTTATGCATGGAAATTTGGCACGCATCATTAAAAGAAAACTTAGGGAAATTTCGGTTTAACTAAGACAGTAATGTAAAGCATCGATTTAACATAGTAGTCAAGAACTCATGTATTGCAGAAATATTGAAATTGATGGCCAATATAAACAGAAGAAAAAAAAATGCATGAGCAGTTTCCATTCATTGAGCTCGGTGATATATATATATATATATATATATATATCAGCCAAATCAAAATTTCCATATAATATGAGAAATTAGCACAATCCTTCAACGAGTCAAGTTTATTATAATTTCAAGTTATTAAGCACAGCAGTATTTTCCATTAAACTTTTAAATGTTAGTATACAAGGCACTATATCTACGTACCGGACATTGCAAATTCCCCTGTTGGTGGCGAATATAACGATTGGAGATAGAGAGCTCTCTAAAGCCCGGTTTAAGTAGGAAAAACATTCCATATCGAGCATGTGTACCTATACATTGTTATATTTATGATGTATAAGGCTTTAAATCATATACCAAACTTTAGAAAAAATAGAAATATAATCAGTAGAACCTCGTCAATGAATAAAACCCCTGGAACAAGCTCAGCTACACCTTCATCTATATATCGGTTGACAACCTGCCCAAAATCGGAAGACAAAATATAGTTGTTTAAGTGTGAACTCATTATTCATAAAAGCATTGTCTGAAATACATATGGAAATAACATCTCAGATAATTATTTTGTGAGCTATTTTGTTCTCCGCAGTTAAACACCCTCACTCATTTGGGCTGAAACTGAATCTATACCTTATTAATTTCTTGGCGCAACTTGTCAGTGATTTCTGTTTTCCTAGGCTTCATCATTTGACCCATTAAAGATAGTATATCTTGACCACCTTGCGGCCGTGCATTTGCAGCATCGAGGTCATGAAGAGTGACATCCTGCAAATACAAAATGGAAAATAAAAAGGGCAAACTTAATACTCTGCTTAACAAATATGACATAAATCAAGTTTGAAACTCAAATACGCACAGGAAAGTGTCCAAATTCCAAACGCGCCATGTATTATATAAGAAAACACAGAATTTCATTAGTGGCAAATACATGGTATGAACAGTGAATTCATAAAGCATCATACCTGAACTATTTCCTTCTTTTTGTGGACTTCGCCTTTAGGAATTGGAACGTATTCTTCTGCTTCAAGGTCGAATTCCGTGGCAAATGCGTCACATCTACCTACTCGTTTCACCGCCCCGCTATTTGCTTCGATATATATAACATCGCCAACAGCCACCTATAGTTGAAAGAAGAAAAAAAGGGATCAAATGATTAAGTAACTAAGAAACCCTGAATTAAGCTGTAAATTGACTTGAATATCTAGTATTTAACAACTAACTAAGAAGTTATTACCTTTTCCTTAATCAACGCATCATAAATAGTGGGATCCAATTTAAGTTGCTTTGTTCCTTTAACTGTTTTTAGCCCGATAATTACATGGCTAATGCTCTTGCCGTAACCACCAGAGACACTTTCCGTCTCTTCGGGTGAGAGTTCAGTCACCTAAAACAACTCTCAAGCATCAGCTCTCAATTTCAAAGAAAGCAACAAAAGGGTAAAGCTTAATAAACTATTTCTTAGAAGTTAGAACTTGCCTCGCCCTCATAGACCTCTTTATTTTCCTTTATACGTAGACCAATGGCTCGTCGGAAATTTTCCATTAAAACCTCGGTTTTCTTAACTTCGGATGAATACACTTCTGACCCGACCATCGGGCAGAAAGGGACCTGAACAGGTAGGAAACCGCCGATGATTTAGAGAGTTCCATTTCAAGCAAGTAACAAACAGTACAAGAGATATGATTACCTTGCTCCCAAGATCCTGGGATATTCCAAGGGCGAGCGCCGTCTTTCCCGTACCGGGAGGTCCGGCCATCAAAAGAGCCCGACCCGCCATTTTCTTCTGCCGAATCATGTCGACAACGAGGCCCGAAGCTTCTCTAGCCTCGGCTTGACCCACGAAACCGGCAGCCCACGGCACTGCTCTTCCATTAGCCTGCGAAAAGAATGCCAAACAGACACACCTCCACGGTCAGTTTGGGACACGAACTTCAGGAAAGACGCCATAGCAAACAGTCAAAGAACTACGAGCTATACACCAATCGCCTACCGAAACAAAACCTCCAAAACCCTAAACCTTGAAATGGTTATGGTGAAGAAGCAGTCTGTGAATGTTACTACTACGACAGTGATAAAGTTCACCATTGATGAGAGAGAAAGAAAGAGAAAAACCTCGAGACCAAGGCCCTTGATATGGGTGTGGGTGGCTACGCGCTGCTTCTTGGTCGTCGACTGAACTTCCTCAATCTTCATCTTCTCCATTTCTCTCTCTCTCTCTGACTGCGAAGATTCTGGCTCCGCTCCGATATAAACCCTGCCAAATTCCAACTGAACTCGACTCGGCTAGGCTTTGAGTCCGAGTTAGGTGACTGAGTCCACTCGCCGAGTCTGATTCCAGGCCTGACTCGATATGGGCTTGCGATTGGGCCTGTACACATCCAATTATTCCTCTTTTTCTTTTGTCTACCTATATATGTATGTCTTTGATTTTGTACTTGTGTAATCTCCAATTTTATATTTTCTTTTAATTTACTTTTAAGAATACCAAGCTAAAAAATATAAATCCGTTATTCTTACGGTAAAACTTGACAAAAAATGGTTACGTAGAGACAATAATACAAAATCTTGAATTATTACATAATTAAAGAAAATACAAGTTAATAGTTTGATATAATCATTTACAAGATGCGAGACCGGATCAAATTACAACGTCACAATGACTTGAAACAAATTCTCTCATAACCATTGATTTTATGAAATTATGAGTAATTTTTAAAAAAATTGTGCCAACATAACCATTTCATATGATTTTCTTTAGATGGGGACGATGAAACATCGTTATATGTAAAGAATTTTTTTTTTTCATTACAGTTTGAAATTTAATTGTGGCATACGTACCGAGACCAGTTCCGATGGAATTTTATTTTATACATTATAATAACGTGCATGCTCCACAACAGACTTTTATATCAGGTGTTGTAATAGCGTGGGATAAATTATCTCAACAAAAGTGCGACGCTATTTGTAACGCTCAATCATCCCCTGATTTTATTTTTTTAGTCCTTCCAAAATTTAAAATTAACTCAAGTATCTATTTTATATAATTATTTAATATTTAGCTTAAAATCATTTAATTATCCCATAAAACAAACCAAGGTGTCAAATTTCGAGAATTTCGGTCGAAAATCGTGTCGAAATTCGTTTTGAAGAGAACACCGAAACGACATTCTTACCCTTTCGCTGTCGTTTTACCATTTTTCGGGAAATTCCAAACGACATTCGTTTGTCATGCCTCTTGTCGTTTTTACTCATAAAACTGGTGAAAAATGACTGGAATTTCGAAAAAAATTAAACTATTGGTAGATTTTGGCAAAAATACCAATTAAACTTTTGCCCCCACCCCGTCCCGGCCGGACGGCGGCGGCGCGCGCGTGGTAGTACATTTGTGTGAGTCCTCCCCCATCCACAAAATCCTATGACCCTAAGGGCCCAAGCCCTTGTCCCTAATATTTGGTATATAAACATCACCAAACTCTTATCATCTATCAATGTGGGACTTTTGTTATTCAACTAATATCACACATTCACACTTAACATACACTTCACCTAATAAATTAACTTAATATTATACACTTCAAATAATATTAAACACTTAACATACATATACACTTAATATATAATATTATATTCTTCAACTAATAATAAATTTGTTAACATACATACACAATTTACATGCATATTCACTTATTATAACACACTTAACATATTCACTTCATATAATAATTTGACTTAATATTATACACTTCAACTAATAATGTGATTTTACATTATACATTTCACCTACATATTTAGGTTACAAATGTGTTTTGTTGTATGCAATTATGTCTTGTATTTATTAAATATGTAGTTTTGAACCTATATATATATCATGCTTAACTACTCAAATATTTTTTACAGAATATCCGTCGACATATCCATCGGCAAGCGGTATGCCCATTCGAAAAATGCGATAAATAAACGACATGCCCTTTTTTTACCATTTGCCCATCGACATACCCATCGGCAAGCGATATATCTGTAAAACAAAAAATTCGAAACGAAAACGGCAAGCGGCATTTTAAACCTTCAAACAAACTAGTCTCTTGTATTTTTATTAAGGGTAAACTCCGGCTAATGTACCCAATGTTTGATAGATTTTGGATTATGTACCCAATGTTTATTTTCGACGGCTAATGTACCCAAACTTTATTCTGTTAGATTTTTTCGTATTTCGGTCACTTGACCGTCAGTGAGTGATTACGTACAGTTTTTTTATTTTTGGCATAACTCACTCATTTTTTGTCCAAAACTTATGCACGACCTATGGTTGGAAATATAAGAGATAGACCCACAGTTTTGGTGTTTTAAGGTTTGTAAACAAAAGCTCAAAAAAATACAAAATTTCAATTACAATGTAAAATTGGACATTAGTGTAACGTAAAATATTTGTTTCGAGCAAATTTTAATATACCTAATGACTTTTTATGATGAAACATAAAACTTAAAAGTTGTAGATAAATCTTTTATCTTTCCAACGGTAGTTTATTTATAAATTTTGGACAATAAATGAGTGAGTTATGCCAAAAATATGAAAAATGTGATGTGCAAAAAGTTTTCATATTTTTGGCATAACTCACTCATTTATTGTCCAAAATTTATAAACAAACTACCGTTGGAAAGATAAAAGATTTATCTACAACTTTTAAGTTTTATGTTTCATAAAAAAAAGTCATTAAGTATATTAAAATTTGTTGGAAACAAATATTTTGCATTACACTAATGTCCAGTTTTACATATTAATTGAAATTTTGTATTTTTTGAACTTTATTTTTACATAACTTACAAAATAAAAGTTGTAGGTATATCTCTTATCTTTCCAACCATAGGTCGTGCATAAATTTTGGACAAAAAATGAGTGAGTTATGCCAAAAAAAAAAAAAAATTACATAATCACTTGTTGACGGTAAAGTAACGGAAACATGAAAAAATTTAACGGAATAAAGTTTAGGTACATTAGCCGTTGAAAATAAACATTGGATACATAATTCAAAATCTATCAAACATTAAGTACATTAGCCGGAGTTTACCCTATTTTTATTAATTATCTTGTTCTTTAATCTTTTATCGGATTCTTCAACTTGCAGAAATTGAAGATATTTCAACAACATCAAGCTGAGATTTGGAGCACGTGAAGTCTGAGCTTGAAGAAGCCATGGACACTCTCCACAGATTTAGCTGCTTCACCACCTCCATTAAACCTCCTCGTCCATGGGCACCCAATCCCTCGCCTCCCCTCTTCCTCCCGAGAACGAGCCTCCGTCCAGGCAAGTCAAGCCTTGCGTGTTTTTCCATTCCTGGTACCGAATTGCGGACTCATTTGCCTCTATTTGCAGTGAGCGATGTTGTCGACGAGGACGTTTTGGAGACGTTCCTAAGAGAGAGACAGACCAATGGCGATTTCATATCCAAAGTTTCTGATATGCTGTGGCGAAGAGATTCCGCCAAGCTTATCGTCGGCTCTGAGTCTGAGGCTTCAGTTGCCGACTCTCTTCAGCAATCTCAGCAGGTAATACTCTCTGGGTATGTCTTCCTCTTCATTCTCTTACCTGATTAAGCACCGCACTCTGTCAATCACAGAGTAGTTTGTGGCGTAAGTACCATATCTTATTTAAATGTTCCGGAATGTTCCGATTGCGGCTATGTCGAGTTATCTACAGTTAAAATTTGTTAAGCTAGAGAGACGCGTTCGTCTTCTTTTAGAAGTGTGTTGATAATTTATATTTTCGGAGTTTAATTATAGACGAACACGCCTCCCTCGTGACGAATCTTAATGGAACATGGACGAAATTGGACTTCGCCGGAAAATAAAAAGATTGAAAATATGCGGCGCTTTTGGTACAAGAGTAGGTTTTGTGAAGGATTAACTCGGTTGTAAAATTGATTCAACCACTCAAAAATAGACTTCAGGCATCAGAAACGTGCTTATATCGTTACGGGATATAACAACACAAGTAGCGATTCTCATCCAAAAAATAACGATAGTTATCCTCTTTTTTTACCGGACAAAATCGCAAAACTCTAGTAAGAGCATACCAGAGGTACCTTTTACGGTCTATGTTGGTACATGTGGCATGTTATTATTAGAGCTTGACAACTTTGTTCGGCAATAAAAAAAACACTAAGTACGTACCGTTACTTTTTGGAAGAGAATGGTACTTGTGCCACTAATAACCCTAATAGTAACCTAGTACCTAATGATTGTCAATACCAGCATTGAATTTTCATTATTTTGGTTAAAAAAAGGTGCTCTATAGATCCTCTATATATTATCAAATCTAATGCTTTTCATGAGAAATTTGATGGAAGGATGCTAACTTTCATATAATAAAATTGTCGATTTATAGGTTGAATTTGGCGATGAAGATGACGATGGTGGGTTTTTGAAGCTCTCAAGAACCCAGGAATGGATATTAGGCGACCCTTCCGCTCCGATAAACAAAAAGGCTATAGCTAAGGTTAGCCATTTCTTTCGAACATTAGAAATCAGTAGCTTTTCAAGTACAATTATGCATGGAGAGATTTTCTTGAGCATCTATGTATTTTACAACAGGCATTGGAAGATGACAGAGAAAGAAGAAAGAGACTGAGCCTTCTCAATTATGAAGCTGTATGGTGCTTGAACCCTTTCCCTCGTAGTTTATGTAGGTCATTGGCGTTTTTTTTAAGAAAAACGTGCACCGTTATGTTATACTTTTTTGTGCATCACTCGGCATTATCCGACCAAGTGTTAGACCACTAATCACGGATTCGCGGATAGTCGTGGAGGCAAGGGTACTTTGAGAATTTAACCCTTCATTTATGTCCTCATTTGTCTTTATGTTTATGAAGGGTGTTTTGGGTATTTTGGCCTTACAATAGGATTGTCAATTGTGGGATCCTATTATGTAGCTAACTTTCATTAGGTTAAGTTATGTTTTGTGTAGTTGAGAGTTTTCGCCTTACAAGACATTTTGTGCTATTTAGTTAGTTGATCACGAAGAGTGTTCGGGAATCTCCGTTTGGTAGATCCTGGTTGGTCTATATGTCCGTTTCGTTTTTCTTTGAGTTTTATCACCAAGTTTCAACTAATGGTGCACGTGTATAATGTATTAAATAATGGAGAAATGTGTAATTTCTTTTCTCTTATGCAGATAAAGAGGGAACTATTTCTTCTATCGATTGGGATCGGAACTGCTTGTACCGGATATTGTTTAATCGTTCTATCGGCTCAGGTGCATAATTGCATATACATTCCATTAGCAGGGAAAAAGAAGATTATTCACTTTCATTTAAATTCCTCAAACTTCCTGAGAAGTTTAAGAGAAAGACACTTAACTAGAAATGTTTTAAAATTATTCACCGTTGAACCTTACTTTAAAAAAGAACATTTGTTTTTCTACAAGAAGAGAAATAAGATATTCGTGATAGAATATTTTTTCATTCATATGGTGAACGGTGAACTGACTTGCTTCTCGACAGCGCAGGCTGCCGTTAGTTACGCAACAGGTGTTCTGTTCAGGCAAGTGCAATTGCATTCATAATAATTGCATTCTATACATTCAGTCTTCTTGCTTAACTATAAGCGTTCCAATTTTAGTCTGCTAAACTTTTTTTCTAACAGCTTCCCCCATAAAGTTAAAAGTTGTAGCAAATCCCCCCTGATCGTTAAGAAAATTGACGATTTCCGTCCAATTTTAATCCACGTGCAGTGATGCTACCGTGTATATCATACTTTTATCCCATAAGTTTGACGGAAAGCTATGGTTTTGTTTTGTTTTTTTGTTTTGTTTTTTTTTTAACCATGAGGGGAAATTGCTACGACTTAAAATCATCCTTAGCCTGTTTCATTTCTTGGTAAATCTAAGTTATTTTATTTTATAATGCAGTTGCTTGTACCTTCAGCTTTTGTTCAGACACTCGGACAACTTGTCCAGAGAAGCAGTTCCGCTAATCTTCAGGCAAAAGAAGGCCAAAAAGTACAGCTTTATTTTTCTCTGATCGGTGAATTAATGTCGGTCGTTGCTTATTATTCATTCATCACATTTGTCTTTGTTGTTGATGTGATCCAGAATTGGAATACGAAGCGAAGATCTTGAGGACACGTTCGAGAAATCAATAAAGGGCATCGGTATTGCTTTGTCCTCTCCCAGACTCGTGATCCCAGCAGCGATATACGGTCTCTGGATTCTCTCCCACCGATACTTCTCCAACGATATCTTCGATTTCCAGGTCAGTTCCCGAAACCGGACTAACACATTCATCAGATTAAAAATTCAATTTTTTATTTTATTTTATTGTTATACTTGTTCAACGAATTGTTTACAGATAGTGCCGGCGATGCTCGGGATGTTCGTGTATAAAGCCGCTGCACTTGTTCAAGTCTACAGAGACAACGAAGACCTACAATTCATTTTCCCGGATGAGTAAATGCCGAAACGAACGATTCTCTATTTATAACACAACCGGCTTTATAGAGATCTCAAAATTTATAAGCGAAATAAGTGCGGCGGCTTGTCTTTTGTTTGAAGTTAGAAGGCAATAAGCGAGCTAGAGAATTCTTGAAGCCCATCAGATTCGTACCCGAAATTCCTCATCTCTTTATAGAGCCGGACCGTTTAAGCTCGGTCAGTTTTACTGACCTTGTTGTAGTGTATAATCTTGTAATTAGCTCAAGCCAATTGTATTATACATCAATATTGTTTGGTGAAAATGAAAACTATGTTTGAGAAATGTGTTTGGACATTTTATTCTGAGAGTTTCTGCTTCCTTCTTACTATATTCTCGAAGGAAGAAGCTCACGGTTAGATACGGAATTTAACACTCATGTTTTAATAATAACGGAAATAGTTCATCTTTTATCATTTTAGTGTGAATTTGACGCTTCCACCGTTAATTAAAAAAAAACCCACGATTATTCTATTTAATAATAAATAGAATTATTTTAAATGTTTACCTTTTTCTAAGTTAATTAAATTTTTAATTCACTAAATGAGAAATTTTAAATTTATTATAGCACTTAATTCTCTAAGAAAAACTAGTGAGTAATGTATCTCAAAGGTTTCTTTTTCTTTCTCTCTCCAAAGTTCGACTATTTAAATATCAAACGAAAGGTGCAAAGATCAAAAGTATACTAAATATTGAGTAGTTTGCGGTATAATTACTCAAACTACTCAAAAGGTGCAAAGATCAAAGGTTTCTTATGTATATTAAATATTGAGTAGTTTGCGGCAGGGTTCGCATTTTCGACGATAATCGTCGATTTTTGGTCCTTTCGGTAGTTACCGGTACTTATCGTTTTTATATACTTTTCGACGATTATCGAGCTTTTCGATAAAACCTTTTCCAACCGATTTTCGACAAAA
Organism: Parietaria judaica; assembly: GCA_954871525.1. Classification (NCBI taxonomy): domain Eukaryota; kingdom Viridiplantae; phylum Streptophyta; class Magnoliopsida; order Rosales; family Urticaceae; genus Parietaria; species Parietaria judaica. The sequence goes on along the minus strand of OX940862.1, from coordinate 20,048,839 downwards.
TGCGTGTAAAAAATAGGGACTTTTCGGCAAAAATAATTATAGTTACACAAGAGCAACACACCACACCACACAAAATCCTATGACCCAAATGGCCCAAACCCTTGTCCCTAATATTTGGTATATAAACATCACCAAACTCTTGTCATCTATCAATGTGGGACTTTTTGTTATTCAACTAATATCACACATTCATAAATAGTATACATACACATACACTTCACTTAATAATTTAACTTAATATTACACACTTCAAATAATATTATACACTTAACATACATATTAACTTCACCTAACATACATATACACTTAATATATATATTCATTTAATATTATACACTTCAACTAATATTAATATTATACATATACACTTAATAATTTAACATATGTTTTGTGGTATGATATTATCAAAATATTTTATAAGTTTTCTGTCGAAAAGTATCGATAATCCGTTGATAATCATCGAAAAATATCGGTAATCGATAAGCTACAGTATTATAGGTTTTCCGTCGGTTAATCGGTAAGCTATCGATTAATCAGTCGAAAACGGTTATCGGTTTATCGGTAACATCGGTAAGTTGAACCTTGGTTTGCGGTATAATTACTCAAAAGTATATCAAAGTAAGTGACATATTAGTTTACAAAGCAAATTTTCTGATCAAACTTTAAATTTTAAGGTGTTCTCTATTAGTATTATATATTTTATGGCACATGTTTTGATCAAGCTTTAAATTGTAAGTTTCCTCTAGATTATTATTTTACAAGGCACATATTCTAATAAAATGTCCTCTCGACTCTCACCAACCTATTGAATAATGTTTTTTCTTTGAGCTTTTTCCACGATAAAATGTTCTCTCGAGTTTAAGTTTACACTAGAGGTGACAATTCGTGATTTGTGTCCTATTTGTGTTGAGTTTTTAAAGTTTTTGACTTATTTTGAGTTTAGTAGTATATGTTCTCTATTGATTTTTGACATTTCGTCTCGTGGGGAGAAACACACGTTTGATTTGCAAACTCGGCTTTCTCTACTTAATAAACTTATAGATACTTATGCCGCCAACTAATCAAACTCAGTGGTCTCTACTTATGTTTTACCAAGACAAGGTAGCCCAAAATCAGACGCGCATGGCCATTTCAGAAGGCGTTCGCATCCCCGTCGATCTCTTCGTCTCGAAGAAGCACCCAAGCAGCAAACACGGCGATTTCCGCTTCCTCGATTCCGATGGCGTCACGGTCTACAAGGTCGAGCATCGCTCCGATTCCTCGCCGGAATCGTCCTCCGCTCAACGCCTTCTGACCGACTCCGCCGGCTCGCCTCTCCTCTCTATGCACCGCCACCACGTGAGTCGAACCCTGTTTGTTTCCCGAGAAAACGCGTAGAAACCAAGCTAAGGTAGGGAAAGTAGAACATGCTCGATCCGATCATAAAGCATATCAAATTGACCGATGATTGCAGAACGGTTCTTGGCAATGCTTCAGAGAGGGCGCGGAGGGGAAGGAATTGGTGATGAGAGTGCAGAGGACGAAGCATACGCTGACGAGAACGGAACTGGACGTCTTCTTTGGCGACGGAGGCTCGGCCGCCGATCTGAAGGTGATAGGCCTTCCGTTTCAGAGGTCCTGCACCATCTACACCGGCGCAGACATTGTTGCCCAGGTGCAATTCTTCAAAACCCCATGCCCTTTTACCACCTGATCAGTGTTGTCTCGACCGGTGGGCGCGGGTTACCGCGTCCAAAGGTGGACCGGTTTTGCCTGTGCACCCAACGCTATTTAATTTTGAAACATTAGGAGTGAGTTGCTTGTCCCTAGACTTGGCGGACGAGTTGGGCAGCTTGTGCCCGGGTCCAACCCTAGCATGGGATTCCAGCAGGAGACCAAAACGTAGGCCGGGCAAGTAGAGTAGAACCTTTATAAATTAATATTGTCGGGACTCGAGAATTTTATTAGTTTATCGAGTTAATAATTTTCAAGTGATAATTTAGTTACGTTAGTGAGAGTGCGAATCAGACAAAATATTATTTAATCGAAATTGTTAATTTAACGAGTTTCTACTTGGTGGTTGTTGCTAGTTTCGGTTTCCGATAAGTTGAGTAACATTTGATATTGTGAATGCAGACTAGCCTGATGTACAAACTGAACCAGATATTTCCAAAGAGGGGTAAATTCAGATTGACCATATTCCCAGCTTCTGATATCGATCATTCTTGGATTGTGGCTTTGGTTGTAATGTTTCTTCATCGATGAACACGATTCTTCTACTTACCAAATAATATTTCACCACAGATAACTTCTTAAATTTACGTTCCTGTTGGAAAAGGAGTGGCTCATTTTTATTAATATATTTTCTTATCCGATCCTTTTTTTTTTTAATCACCGAAAGCGGATTCGAGAGTTACCAAAGAACTTACAGGGGTATTAGCATTATATAACAGTTAAATGGACCGAAAATCTGCATATATTACGACTGTTCAGAAAGGTCTCAACTCTTAAGTACTAAAGACGGACTTCTATGATGTGAAGAGTGTGATTAGCGATTACAATGTCAAACATGAAAAGTAAAAGGTGTTAGAGTCAAAGTGAGAGGAGAAGGAAAAAGAAAAATCTTTGATTTAAAATAAGAGAATCATACTAATTAGTTTAATAATGGGAAAATGACTAAATAATAAATAAGTAAAACAAAAGGGATTAAAATGTTAATATCCCTGTGAAATTCACGTACTTGCATATAGTTGCATAGTCAATATGTTAGTGATTTTATTGTTTGGCTAATTATGAGACTCTTCAAAAAAAATGTCGGAGGAGATTGAGAAATCCATGATATTTGACAATTTTGTTGTGATCATATGTTTGGCATTATAATGGGTTATACTGACAGTTACATTTGCGATCTCCTTATCCGTTATTGCAGAATTAGTTCATTTTGACTGAGATATTTCACAAATTAGTTGCCTATTATTGCTGGTCAAATATTGGAGCTGAGTGAGCAGTTGAATTTGAGAAATATTTAATATAGAAAAGACTAAATAATATACCCTAAAAATGTGGAAGAAGTAGTTATCTTGTTAAAGACTTTTCAGGATTTTTTTGAAAATTCTACTCAAATTTCGTTATTTTACGCTAAATTACGCTAAAACAAACACTCAAAATTCTTCCGGAACCCAAACGAAATCTGCTGAAAAGGGACAAATATGGCAGCAAATATATCAAACCATGCTTTAAACTATATTATAGTACGTATTTATATGACAATGTAAATTGCAAATAGAATAGTGCGATAACCATATCCGTACTCTTCCACCAACGTGTGTCGGAATTACCATATTTCGGGTCACGGGTCAAGTGTGGTACCACCATCTTTCAGGTCAAGTTGGAATTATCATATTTCGTGTCACGGGTTAGGTGTGTTATCACAATCTTTCAGGTCACCTTGGAATTACCATATTTTTTGTCATGGGTCAAGTGTGGTATCACCATCTTTCGGGTCACGTTATAATTACCATATTTCGTGTCACGTGTCCGGTGTGGTATCACCATCTTTCGGGTCACGCTCGAATTACCATACTTCAGGTCACGGGTCAGTTGTGGTGTCACCATCTTTCGGGTCACGTTGGAATTATCACACTTCGGGTCACAGGTCAAGTGTGGTATCACTATTTTCTAGTCACGTTGAAATTACCATATTTCGGGTCACGGGTCAGGTGTGGTATAACCAGGGTCATGTTGGAATTACCATATTTCGGGTCACGGGTCACGTTTGGTATCACCATCTTTCAAGTCACGTAGGAATATACTTCGATTCATGGGTCAAGTGTGGTATCACCGTCTTTCGAGTCACGTTGGAATTACCATATTTTTGGTACCGTTGGAATTACTATATTTCGGGTCACGGGTCAAGTGTGGTATCACCATCTTTCAGGTCACGTTGGAATTATCATAATTCGGGTCACATGTCAGGTGTGGTATCACCATCTTCCGGGTCACGTTGGAATTATCATATTTTAGGTCAGAGGTCAAGAATGCTATCACCATTATTCGGGTCACGCTGGAATTACCATATTTAGGAGAACGGGTCAAGTGTGCTATCACCATCTTTCGGGTCACGTTGGAATTATCATATTTCAGGTCACGAGTCAGGTATGGTATCACAATATTTCAAGTTACGTTGGAATTACCAAATTTCGGGTCACGAGTCAGCTGTGGTATCACCATCTTTCAAGTCACATTGGAATTACCATACTCCAGGTCACAATTCACATGTGGTATCACCATCTTTCGGGTAACGTTGGAATTACCATATCTCGGGTCACGGGTCAATTGTGGTATCACAATCTTTCGAGTCACGTTGGAATTAGTAATTACCATATTTCGGGTCACGGGTCAGGTGTGGTATCACCATCTTTCGGGTCACGTTCGAACTACCATATTTCGGATCACGGGTCACGTGTGGTATCACCATCTTTTGGGTCACGTTGGAATCACCTTACTTCGGGTCACAAGTAAAGTGTGGTATTACCATATTTTGGGACACGTTGGAATTACCATATTTTGAAGTCACGTTGGAATAACCATATTTCGGGTCACGAGCCACGTGTGGTATCACCATCTTTCGGGTAACGTTGGAATCACCATATTTCAGGTCCCAGGTGGTATCACCATCTTTCGTGTCACGTTGTAATTAACATATTTCGCGTCACGAGTCCGGTGTGGTATCACCATCTTTCGGGTCACGTTGGAATTACCATACTTTAGGTCACGGGTCACGTGAGGTATCACCATTTTTCGAGTCACGTTGGAATTACCATATTTCGGGTCACAGATCAAGTGCGGTATCACCGGCTTTCGAGTCACGTTGGAATTACCATATTTTGTGTCACGGGTCATGTGTGGTATCACCATCTTTCGGGTCACGTTGGAATTACCATATTTCGGGTCACGTTGGAATTATCATATTTCGGGTCATGGGTCAAGTATGGTATCACCATCTTTCGGGTCACGTTGGATTTATCATAGTTCGGTTCAAGGGTCAGGTGTGGTATCACCATCTTTCGGGTCACGTTGGAATTACAATATTTCGGGTCACGAATCAGGTGTGGTATCACCATATTTCGGGTCACGTTGGAATTACCATACTTCGGGTCACGACTCATGTGCGGAATTACAGTATTTTGAAGTCACGTTGGAATAACCATATTTCGGGTCACGGGCAACGTGTGGTATCACCATCTTTCGGATATCACCATCTTTCGGGTAACGTTGGAATCACCATATTTCAGGTCACAGGTAGTATCACCATCTTTCGTGTCACATTGTAATTAACATATTTCGGGTCACGGTGTAATTAACATATTTCGGGTCACGAGTCAGGTGTGGTAACACAATCTTTCGGGTCACGTTGGAATTACCATACTTCAGGTCATGGGCCACGTGAGGTATCACCATTTTTTGAATCACGGTGGAATTACCATATTTCGGGTCACAGGTCAAGTGCGTTATCACCAGCTTTCGAGTCACGTTGGAATTACCAAATATCGGGTCACGGGTCATGTGTGGTATCACCATCTTTCGGGTCACGTTAGAATTACCATATTTCGGGTCACGTTGGAATTATCATATTTCGGGTCATGGGTCAAGTACGTTATCACTATTACCATCTTTCGGGTCACGTTGGAATTATCATAGTTCGGGTCACCGGTCAGGTGTGGTATCACCATCTTTCGGGTCACGTTGGAATTACCATATTTCGGGTCACGTTAAAATTACCATACCTCGGGTCACGGGTCAAGTGCGGTATCACTATATTTCAGGTCACGTTACAATTACCATATTTCGAGTCATGGGTCAGGTGCCGTATCACCATCTTTCGAGTCACGTTGGAATTACTAAATCTCGGGTCACGGGTCAGGTGTGGTATCACCATATTTCGGGACACGGGTCAAGGTTGGTATCAAAACCTTTCGGGTCACGTTGAAATTTCCATATTTCAGGTCACGTGTCAGGTGTGGTATCACCATCTTTCAGGTCACGTTGGAATTACCATATTTCGGGTCATAAGTAAGGTGTGGTATCATTATCTTTCCGGTCATAGTAGAATTACCAAATTTTTTGCCATTGGTCACGTTAGAATTACCATATTTCGGGTCACGGGTCACGTGTGGTATAAACATCTTTTGGGTCACGTTAGAATCACCGTATTTCGGGTCACATGTCAAGTGTTGTATCACCATCTTTCGGGTAACGTTGGAATTACCATATTTAAGGTCACGTTGGAATTACCATATTTTGGTACGGTCAAGTGTGATATCACCATCTTTCGGGCCACGTTGGAATTATCATATTTCGGGTCACGGGTCAAGTGTGGTATCACTATCTTTCGGGTTACGTTAGAATTAATATATTCGGGTCATGAGTCATGTGTGGTATCACCATCTTTCGAGTCACGTTGGAATCAATATACTTCTGGTCACGGGTCATGTGTGGTATCACCATCTTTCGGGTCACGTTGGAATTACCATACTTCGGGTCACGGGTCACGTGTGGTATCACCATATTTCGGGTCACGTTGGAATCACCATACTTTGGGTCACAGGTCACGTGTGGTATCACTATCTCTCGGGTCACGTTGGAATCACCATATATCGAGTCACGGGTCACGTGCGGTATCACCATCTTTCGGGTCACGTTGGAATCACCATATTTTGGGTCACAGGTCACGTGTGGTATCACCATCTTTCGGGTCACGTTGGAATTACCATATTTCGGGTCACGGGTCACGTGTGGTATCACCATCTTTCGGGTCACGTTGGAATCACCATCTTTCGGGTCACGGGTCACGTGTGGTATCACCATCTTTCGGGTCATGTTGGAATCACCATCTTTCAGGTCACGTTGGAATCACCATATTTCGGGTCACGGGTCACGGGTCACGTGTGGTATCACCATCTTTCGGGTCACGTGTGGTATCACTATCTTTCGGGTCACGTTGGAATTACCATATTTCAGGTTACGTGTCATGTGTGTGGTATCACCATCTTTCGGGTCACGTTGGAATTACCATATTTCGTGTCACGGGTCACGTGTGGTATCACTATATTTCGGGTTACATTGGAATTACCATATTTTGTGTCACGGGTCAGGTGTTGTATCACTATCTTTCGGGTCACATTGGAATTACCATATTTCGGGTCACGGGTCAGTTGTGGTATTACCATCTTTCGGATCACGTTGGAATTACCATACTTCGGGTCACGGGTCAAGTGTGGTATCACATTCTTTCGAGTGAATGACTGAATTACCATATTTCGGGTCACGGGTCAAGTGTGGTTTCACAATTATTCGGGTCAATATGGAATTACCATATTTCGGGTCTCGTTGGAATTACCACATTTCGAGTCATGGGTCAAGTCTGGTATCACCATCTTTCGGGTTACTTGGAATTATTATATTTCGGGTCACGGGTCAGTTGTGGTATCACCATCTTTCAGGTCACGTTGGAATTAGTAATTACAAATATTTCGGGTCACGGGTCGGGTGTGATATCACTATCTTTCGGGTCACGTTGGAACTACCATACTTCGGGTCACGGGCCACGTGTGGTATCTTTATCACTATATTTCGGGTCACGTATGAATCAACATATTTCGGATCACGGGTCAAGTGCGGTAACACCATCTTTCGAGTCGTGTTGGAATTACCATATTTCGGGTTATGGGTCATGTGTGATATCACCATCTTTTGGGTCACGTTGGAATTACCATCTTTTGGGTCACGTGTCAAGTGTGGTATCACCATCCTTCGGGTTACGTTGGAATTACTATAGTTCGGGTCACGTTGGAATTACTATAGTTCGGGTCACGTTGGAAGTAGCATATTTCGGGTCACGGGTCAAGTGTGGTATCACCATCTTTCGCGTCACGTTGGAATTACCATATTTCGGGTCAAGTTGGAATTACAATATTTTGGGTCACGGGTCAAGTGTGATATCACCATCTTTCGAGTCACGTTGGAATTACCATAGTTTGGATTACGGGTCATATCACCATCTTTCGCGTCAAGGGTCGTATCACTATCTTTCGGGTCACGTTGGAATCACAATATTTTGGGTCACGGGTCACGTGTGGTATCACCATCTTTCGGGTCACGTTGGAATTACCATACTTCGGGTCACGGGTCAAGTGTGGTATCACCATCTTTCGGGTCACGTTGGAAATACCATATTTCGGGTCATAGGTCAGGTGTGGTATCACCTTATTTCGGGTCACGTTAGAAATACCATACTTCGGGTCACGTGTGATCACCATCTTTCGGGTCACGTTGGAATTACCATATTTTGGGTTACGGATCATATCACCATCTTTCGCGTCACGGGTCGTATCACTGTTTTTCCGGTCAAATATTTCTTTTAATGCAACAAACATTAAAAAATTTATTGATCTTAAACGGTTTTACTCGTAGAACCAAATTATGCCACTCGAAATTTTTAATTTTTAAAATAAAGTTTATAGACATAAGAGGTTACGAATGTAATCTTGCATCTTTAAAAGCTATGTGATCATAGAAAACGGTAAAATAATAGTAGAAAGGCTCTAAACCCTAAATCAATAAGAAAAAGCTTACCTCATTGAGTAGTAATTATATCGAATGCCTTGAGTTTTATATGATAGTAAACCGAAGCGCATCCAGAGAAGTCCTCAAAGTTGGAAACAAAGAGATAAGACTTTGTTTTCCAAAATACTTGAATATCATGAAGGACCTGAAAAATATCAAACGATGCATATCAAAACTAAAATCGACCATAAAGCATATAGATATCTTGGTACAAATAAAGATATTGCTTATTTCTTAGCATTACTAACTAAAGCAAGTTAAGCAACATATAAACACAAAATCAAGAAATGAACATGTATTATTTAATGTTTAGAGGGTTCCTTAAAACGGCTACGTAATTATATTAGGGAATCTTACAATCACACTAATTTTAAATTATTTTCCGACTCTTTGTTCTATAAATGTAGACAAAAATTACAATAAAAGTTTAGATCGATAAATAATATACCGTTCACCGTGACAATAAAAACAACAAGCCAAATGAACGGAATTGCTTTTGGAGGAAGCATCACCAACGAATATAAAAGATCGATGTTCTGATACCACCAATAAACACCGACACTTTAAAAAAAAAAAACAATAAACACCGATGACATGAACAATAAAAGCAATACATGGTAACAAGAAAAGTGATTTTTCTTTCTCCCTCCAGCCAAGGTATTCTCTGCTTAGAGAAAATAAATAAAAAATAAAAAAAATCACTTATACGAAAAAAGGAGTGAAAAGAAATTCTATACAAAATCATTTTTTATACCTTTAAAAACAGTTTTTTCTTTAAACAATGTTCGACTTGAACATAACTGTTGCAATCCATAATGTGACAAAGAAACCTGAAAATTAATATACCAAAAAGAATAAAGAAGAAGAATATATTAATAACACTTCTTAACTTAACACAGCTAGAATTTAAAAAAAAAAAAAAAAACTACAAACATAAAAATATATTCTTGAATGAGAATAAATATGACAAAAAATAAAAGAAATAAAGAAAAACATTAATACTCACAATCCGGGTAAACTTAAACAGCTATTATTAGCTAACCTTGGATATAATCTTTTGAGAACTGGCTTACTACATGTTTAAGAATTTAGCTTTTGAGAAAGCAATAGATTACAAGGGTTTCATCCGATAAACCATCCCCATAAACCCTTGCTTAAATTATACTTGCTTACTCAGTCGATAAAATTGACTATTCAGATTCATTCCCATCGAAACAATCTCCTAGAACCTATAACTTCTTGATCAATGTGGACTAATATTAAGGTTTATGTATTAGTAAATTTCTTCTAGAATCATACATAACAATATAAAAAAGGACGACCCTCGTCTAAGCACGGAATAATCTTACGTTGGATAACAGTTAGAGTTCAACAATAAGCTTATAGTAATCATAAATGACGATTTTAAAGACGAAACTTATAGCCGAATTACCTTGCAAAACACCGCCAACCGAAGCAAAGAAAAGGCAGGACCTGCTCGATCCACCGAGCAGCCTGCTGAATGTCGGATCTCCGGTACGACGAATCCCGTCCGTCGCCATCCCCGTTCACTCGCTCTGCAAAAAGCAAATAAAGATCCAGCGATTCAACATATTTCAAGTTTCTAACAATCGAATGTGAAATCCAAATTCAAATCACCAGATTCAATTAATAGGCAACACAAAAACCAAACAATCAAGAGATAAGCTGCTGAAAAAACCTTACCAGCAGGAGAGGATCTTGGCACTTCCAAACGGAACGGGAAATTTCCAACAATTGCTTACAGTGCATCGAGTTATAATAGTCAACTCCAAATTTCCAATCAAAATTACACAAACAATCAAGCAAATCGCAGCGTTTTACCTCAAAAATCCCAAATCAAAGCTGAAAACAAAGAACCCACTTCAGATACTCGCTGCAAATCACGCAAAATGAAACGAAATCAGAAGCCGAGCCAAAAGCCCTTCGAGCTTATCAGATCTCGAGCGCATTGCGGGACACGCCGTTGCTGACGAGGAGATCTGGGAGAAGAGAGAGAGAGAGAGGGGGAGAGAGACCGACCTTGGAGACGACGAGAGAGAGGAGATTCGCCGGAGAAGAAGAGAAGTGCAGAGAACGAGAAACCCCGCGAGAGAGAAAGAGAGATGGGTTTCCTCTTTTGAGCTTCTAATTTCAAAATGTAGCTTGCTTACTAAGCAAAGCTCAAAACCGACATTTTGACAGCTAAAAATGACTTAAATAATATTATTTCATATTAATAATATTTAATTCTTTGATATCATGTATTAAATTAAACTCTCCTCTCCAACAGCTATATTATTATAACAATATTATTTATCTTTTTTATTTTGTCCACGATTACAATCATATTATTTTTCTACCAATATGCTATTTATGAAACTATGAACCATAACTTAATAAAAGAAAAAACATCGATTAGCGGTTTAACCGTGAAATATTATCGATAATTTTTACATGTTGATATTTTTTTTCTTTGAAAAATTCATCGATAAACTTATTGCCCCGATAAGCTTGTATTATTAAGTCATATGATATCGATTGATAACGGTATTTAGAACGCTAATTAATATTGTTCATTGTTGATAATAAAATTGCACAGTAAAAAACATGACCGATGTAATGTAAAGTTCACGTTGCATGATAAGTTCCTAACTTAAATAAATATTTAGTTTAAGCCCAATTTGGTATAGTGTGGGCTATTATTATAATTAGTAAATTTATACGTGATATTTGTCGTCATTATTTTATGGCATATATATTTAAATAAAATATTTAATAAAATTATAATATTTACATTTGTTTCGTGTTATGAAGAACAATATGATATAGTCAACAATCGACAGTTAAATGAATTTTTTGGACGATACTATTGTCAAATTTTAATTCTTGACTAAAATATATTTGAAAATTAAGAGATATCTATTGGAAAAGTACAAAATATCACCAAAATTATAATTTATATATTTCATTCAAAATTTTTAGTGTTTTATGATGATGGAAATCCAAATCTATATTAAGTTAATTTACAACGTATATATTTATTACACTACCACAGACTAATTCTTCTATTAAGTCAATTTTACTTGAATCACCATCTTTGGAGCCATAATCTACCGAGTTGCCCATGATACCCACTAAAACAGCCACCACCGAGACTCTGCTTCTTGTCTTTGTTTGTGACGCAGATCGCACCTTCTTGTCCATGTCCCTTTCCAATATCCCAGGGATGAATTGGGGCATTGTTCGTGAAAAAATATTATTCCACCAAAATTACACATTCCTTTGCCTGCAATTAGAACTCGATACCCAAAACTATATATTTACTTACAATAACAAAATTACTCTAACATAATGCTATTTATATTTTAATCAATGGGTAATTCTGTTGGTTATGCCCGAACCCGATATTGTATCTCTCGGGTTATCGGATATCGACCCGATAACCATAACCGATATTATGGGCCCACACTGGCCCAAGTATTAATTATGATTCATAATTAATTAATAAGAGATTAATTAATTCATGATTGGGCTTTTAGAAAGCCCAATGGGTGGGCTTTTAGAAAGCCCACTAGGTCATGACTATAGGGTATTATAAATACCCTAATATGACTCATAATTAAACAACACACAGAAACCCTAACCTCCTAGAAATTCGAGCTCCCCTCCCTTGTGAGTCGAATTTTGGCTTGCTCAGGTTCAATCAACAGTTGATCATCTAAACACCGACAATGATCTAACCTATCCTCCGATGTGTTTTTCGGTCATCTAAGACGTTCCCGAGTGACGTGGTGGACGAAATAGAGGTGCAACACTTGAGGCGCTAAATCCTAAATTCGGCAAGCTCCAAAACCAAAGGAATCGGCAGTTATTCGGTACAGTTGGCAAAAGTACCGAAGTTTGGTAACGATCTCTAAGCGATATCTTAATTCTCGTAATTATTCTAGATCTTTATTATTCGATGATATCCCGTTATTTCCGCATCGGGATTGAGAAAAGTCATCGAAAAACCCAACAATTTCAATGTAATGACAATAATAAAATAAGTTAATTGCGATAAAAATACTCTCAACATTTGCCCATATACTCTGTCGTGTACCCAAATTCTGAAATGATTAGTGAAACTGTGAAAGTACCAAACTTGGCTATTTTGTTGCAGACCCATTAATTTTTGTCTAACACTGTTAGGTTTTTATGTTTTTTCTTCAGAAGAGTTTTTAAAAGTCATTTTCACCTAAAAATCTCTAAAAACTCTAAAAAAAATTACAAGCCCTAAAACTCCCTGAGAAAAAACCCTAAATTTTGTTGGTCTGCAATAAAACAACTACATTAGGTACTTTTACCTACCGTTTTAGAATTTAGGTACACAATAAAGCATATGGGCAAAAGTCGAGTATTTTTATCGCAATTAATCCTTATAAAATTAACTCCCGTCCTTTTCGTTTCAATTTAACCAAAATGTCCTCCATATTTTTTTTTAGTTTATCTCTCAACCCATTATCTTCACTCCTTTTTTTTTCTTCATCAGCATTCTCAACTCCCAATCACACTACCTTCACTTTTTTTTATTCTCTTCTACAAAATTACTCTCAATCATGATATATTGCACGAAAATAAATATATTGATACTATTCTAATTTTTAATATAATTTTTTAGTCACACTACCTTATAGTTTGATGTGTATTACATTCATCCCATATATATCGATATTTTTATATTTATTTAAAAAAAAACTCATTAATTTTAAGAGTATTTTGGTAAAAAAAAACTATTGATTACAATCTCAATGATATCTTATGAAACAAAATAATGAGTATTATTCTCTTAATTACATTAATACAATTACCATTACAATCAAACTATAATAGCGAATTAGACGCCACTTTTAATACATGATTATAATTTCAATATGATTGAGTTAATATATAAAAAGTATAATGCAAAAATTCAAAAGATAAACTGATAAAAAATAAAAATGAACAAACTAAATTTGTTGGGGTCTTACTCTCAATAACCTTTAACCTGAGTTAATAGACATAAGTATTTATTAATTTTTTATGTAGTATCATAAATTAAAAAAAATTACTATTAAAGTTATCAATGTATATTATTTTATCTCTCTCTAAAATTCCATAAAGTATTTTTAATCATTTTAATAAAATTTAAATGTACCGTTTAGACTTGCGAAAAATTGCGCATATGTTACTTTTAAACTTTAACAAATGAATAACCTTATGATAAAAAATAAAAAATAAATTATATCACCATAAAAATCAAACATATTAATTAACCCTAAATAAAAGTAATAATGAAGCCCAATCAAGTAGTCTCTGTGTAGTCGAATTGGTTGAAAGGAAACCCACCCAACCCAAAGCCACGAAGCGAAGCCAAGTCTCTGAGAGTGAGCATCACCACTGAGTCTGAGAGAGCGAGCATCAATGGCGATCGCTCCGAGGAGGAGACTCATCGACTCCGTGTTTCCGGTGATCGAGGCTCTCGTCCTGCTCTTCGTCTGCGTCGAGCTCTGCGGCGCCGCCACAGTCGTCGACGTCTACCGCCTCATCCAGTACGACGTCGCATCGGCGCCCTTCGGATCTCGCCTCGCCGCGCTCAACCACCACGCCTCCTCCCTGCACTTCCCTCCCTCCGCCGATCTCTCTCGCTCCGTCCTCATCGTCCCCATTCGCGACCTCAACATCTCCTTCGTCAAAGGTACTTCTCTCGATTGATCTGTTTTCATCTCTTCTTCTGCGAATCCAGATTGTATTTTTTCTTCTTCTTCTGTTTAGTAATTCTTAGTTTTTCTGATCTAGATTTGTACTCCCATTGGATCAGAAGCGAGTACTAGTTCTTGCTTGACCAAGGAGAACTAGTTCAAGCTATATTTTTTGCATCCTTTGAATCAACTCATCTATGGTGCTTTAAATTTGGTTGAAAATTTTCAAGTTAGTGTGTATGAAGTATGATGAGATCTTGGAACGAATCAAGGTTTTTGAAGCTAAAGGGTCTAGGCAAGTAGAGTATGTGGTCCATTTTGACTAAGAAAAACAAGCAAATTGGTTGACTCTTACGACTGATTTTCTGAGTATTTTGCTGTTGACTTGTTGTTGCAGAGTATATTTCTCAGAGACAGCCTCTTGGGGGATTGCTGTTTTTGCTTCCCCAGATGTTTAGCTTTGAGGGCAAAGAGGGTTCAGAGAGTGCTCATCAAGATCCCCAGAGTGAGCAATTTAAGAATGTTGTCGCTGAACTTGAACAGTTTCTCGTTTCCTCGAACATACCCGTAAGTGACGGTAAACTTTACCTCTTTCCATGGACTTCTGAAATATAGTATTACGACTACTTTACCGACAATGGTGTTGAAAATTAGGGTCCTTAGTTTAAAAAATCTGCGTCTCTTTTCGTATCTAGTACTAATTAGTAATTAGTACAATTATGTAGTATCTTAGTCTCCTCATATAAGACGCATATATCCATTATGGCTATATGTTTATGCTTAGTGTGTTGAGTTCCCAAAACTTTATAAAGTTCCATTAGATTCTCTTAGCTTATAACATGTTACTAGGTCTAGTGTAATAGGTTGAGTTCCATTAGATTCTGTTAGCTAGGATTCCTCTATCTAGGAAATAAATACTTGTATGATTTGGGTGCTGACTAAATGGCATTCTTATCTGGGAAGAGAATCTTCCAAGTTTTCATTGTTTTGATGGACATGTGGCGTTTTCTGTTGCAGTATCCCGTGTACTTTGCTTTTGAGGATAGTGATATTGAAGCTGTTTTGGCTGACATTAAGAGAAGTGATGCCACTGGTCAACCTGCAACGGCAACGACTGGCGGGTAAGTGGTTGACTTTGACATTCTTTCTGTCAAACCAGATATTCCAGAATCAAAATGAAATGATTTTCAATGAGAAAATTAATAGTTTAATACCATTTTAATTTGTATCTGGTCATCTTAATTCTTAATAGAATATCTTGAGATTGATAACTATGTGTCGCACCAATTAAGCTCGTATATGGTGGTCATATGTGCAGATACAAGCTTGTTGTTTCGGCTCCAGAACCCAGAAAGCTTGTGTCACCTACAATCACTAACATTCAGGTACTTATCTTATTATATCTTTGTACCTGTCTTGCTTCCCTCTAATATTATATTTCTGTTTCTTATCGAGGAAAGCTTTGTTTTTTGCTCAAGAGTATCAAAATAGCTTAATTAAGGTCTCAGATACAGCTACGCTACAATCATAAATCTGTGGAACGGTGTTAGTGTTTATCTTTGATGGGTCTTCTTGTCTCACAAGTTAAATACTGCTGCTTTTGTAGCCAAGCCCAACCAAAAAATTGTCACAAACTTATTTCTTGTTTTTTTTTTCTTCTTCAAATCCAAAAAGAATTTCGCTTAATAAATATTAAAAAAGAGTGACTGATTATACCATTCTTATAGTTTTTTGTTTCTAATCCAAAAAACGGCTGAAATCCTGTTTTATATTGGAATTTTATTTCTTCATTGCAGGGATGGTTACCGGGATTGAGAACCGAAGGAGATAATCAACTTCCAACCATTGCTATAGTCGCATCATATGATACATTTGGGGCTGCTCCAGTATGTACTTTTGCTAGCTTTTATCACGGTTGTTGGCGGCAAATGTTCCAAGTTACTGCATTTAGTGTACTTATAGACCTAGCATAATTTTTTTGACAGTCGATATACCTAAGTTCCAATAATAGTTGCATCTCGTTGGAGTTATACAGTCAAAAAATTAACACTGGTGTATAGGTACACCAATTGCAATAACTTAGGTGTATTTGACGCCAGTAATCCTTATTATAAATGTCAACTTCTGTTAGCTTTGAAAAACACTCATCTTAATCTAAATTAACAGGCTTTATCAGTGGGAAGTGATAGCAATGGAAGTGGTGCTGTGGCACTTCTTGAAATTGCTAGGTTATTCTCCCTTCTTTATTCGAACCCTAAAACGAGAGGGAGGTACAATATACTATTTGGGTTGACTTCCGGCGGGCCCTACAACTACAATGGAACTCAAAAGGTGTTGGTCTCCTCCTGTTGACTTAGCTTCCTTGTAATAGTTGTTTACTTTGCTTATCATCAAATCTACAAACATTGCAGTGGCTTCGGAGCTTTGACCAACGTCTACGCGAGAGCATTGACTATGCTATTTGCTTGAATAGCATTGGCTCATGGGATGACGATTTGTGGATTCATGTTTCTAAGCCTCCGGAAAATGCTTACATAAAGCAGATTTTTGAAGTAAGCTTATCAAAACGTACTTAATCTGTCAGAGTAAAACTTCACCTGCTTCATCCCTTTGATCTGATGGGTGGTTTCTTTTTAGAGCTTTTCTGATGTAGCTGAAGAGTTGGGATTTAACGTTGGACTGAAGCACAAGAAAATCAACATTTCAAATTCTCGAGTAAGTATTTATGCATGAGTGTTTTAGCTGGTCCGGTACTACTTACAGTGCTGTCTTATGAGATTATTTATTTTTAGTGGTTATGAGTTTTAGATTTTTGTCGGGTTTGTTGGTTCTGTGAATTGTAGCTTCTTTTTTTTTCTTTCCTTCCTTTCTTTTGAGGATACCTTATCCTCTCGTTGATTATTGCGCCTTTTCTTCTCACTGATTTAATATTTAAACTGGCGATGAATTTGGTGACGTATTGTAGGTAGCATGGGAGCATGAACAGTTTTCAAGGCTGAGAGTAACTGCTGCTACACTCTCTGGACTCTCATCTGCTCCTGAGTTGTTGGAAAGAACGGGTGGTTTGGTTGATTCCAGGTTTTTATTTCAAGCTCTCTTTCTCTCTATCTATGTATATATATATCCACAAACATGTTATCTTCTTGCTGAGACTACTCTTGTCAGTGGTCCGGTTCAGCCCACTCTCAAAAACCCTTAAAACTCATTGATGCCATATGCCTCCATGGCTCCATCAGTTGGAGTCAACCCTTAATGGGTTCTGGGGGTTTAATTGGGTTTATTTTTTTTTATTTTATGTTATAGGGGTGAGTTGGCTCGACCCACTAATAGCACCCTAGAATTAAGTTTTATTGTTGATGAACTATTGCTGATATGTCATTTTCCTGCAGCAATTTTGTGAATGAAACCGCCGTAACCAGAAGTGTCAAGCTTGTTGCTGAGAGTCTTGCGGTAATCTCATGCCCTTTGTTTGACGCTCTATCTATTAGTATAAAGAAGAGTGTGAATGCATATAAGTGACTATATCTTTTTGTCCTGTATTCAAACTGGTTTCCATCATGTTAAATAGAGGAAGTAACAAACTTAATTGCTAATATGATATCGTTTGATCTTTTGTGCAGAGACATATTTATGGATACCAAGAGAAGAACATCAAAATCTTCGCAGATGATAGTAGTTTAGCAGTGAATCCGTTCTACATAAGGTCGTGGTTGAAGTATTTTTCAAGAACTCCGCGAGTCGCTCCATTCCTGCCAAAGAATGATCCCTTAATCATGGCTTTGAAAAAGGTTTGACATTATTTTCATAACAGTTTATGAACGACTTGAATTCTCTTCACTTGAAGGTAGATAAGCTAAAAATTGGTGCCTGGAATTTTTTCAGTTAGCATAAAGGTTTACTTTTAGGGTTTGTTTACTTATGTTATGGGTTTGCCTAGTCCGTCCCATTAGATTGTAATGGTTGGTCAATTTAAGAGACCTCAAGTTAATGAAAGAGTAGCCAATAATCACTCAAAAAGCTTAATGTCTCTCCGAAGTGGAGAGATTGGGTTCGGTGTAGATTTAGCGACGATTTCCATTCTGAGAACAACTTTGGATCGTACCAAAAATTGCTAGAAACAGTGTCAAAATATCTTGCCGTACCTTCTAATCCATATTTTGTTTCCGCTATCAACAGGAATTAGAAGAACACACTCAAGTGAGTGTGCAGCATGAGTTGTTCGATGGAATGTTTACTTTCTATGATTCCTTCAGAGCTAAGCTTTACATTTATCAGGTACCTTTTATGTTACTAATGCTCTTCTGCATTTTATTAGTTGGCTGCAAAGTATTCATTTGTTCCTAAATTTTATGGAAGTTTCTCTAATTCCCGCTTTAAGCGTCTCCGGCACAAAAAGCTAACTAGAAGAAAATTCTCGGTTTAAATGACTTATTACAGGTTGCCAGTGTGACATTTGACCTGCTCTTGCTTCTGGTTCTGGGATCATACTTGATAGTATTATTCAGTTTCCTTGTCATCACCACGAGGGTATATACACATACCTCATCTTTTGTATATATCATATGTATATATAGTGTTTGCTCTTTCAGCTATCTTGAATTATGTATATTGAGATGAAATTAATGATGAATTTATCCAACAGGGCCTTGACGATCTAATCAGTATATTCAGAAGACCACCGTCAAGGAAGGTTAAAACAGCCTGATGACGGAACGGCTGGATTAACCTCGACTCCGATTCCGCTGATTAGCTCATATTGAAAGTTATAGCTGACCCATGAGTTAATATAATTCAGTTTCAGTTATTGTTCATTGGTTTCGTGACACGAGAGACGGTGATCGGATGGTAGCTTTTATTTTTTAGGAAGATGTTTTATTATTATTTAGTGCCACTTAGCCATTGAGATGCGACACAAATTTTGTTGAGATTCTTAATTTTCGAATGTATTTTTTGTTGCTTTTGGCAGAAAAAGATAATGCTTTTAGTTGTTTAGAAAGCGAATGGTTCACATTTTTCTTTAAGTTTAAGAAGATAGGAGAGGATATTACAAGTACAAGTACGTTAATCTTGAATAATAAAAGTTGTCTTTGCTTGAAGATCCTTTGACCTTTTCTTGATGTATTGTTTTGCTGGGATTTATGAGTCCAGTTCTGGAAGTTCCATTTGTCTTATCTTGCAAAAGTTTCCGCCCCACCAATAAAATGTTGGGAAGAAATAACGGGGACGGACAGTCTGCCGGTATTTAGATTCTGGGAGGTGGGTTTTGCTCGTTGCTAAAAGCTTTCTTTACCTTTAAAAATAAATGTTTGAAAAGAGCCCAGAGAAAAAATACAATTGTTCAACTTATTCCGAGCTGAATCTTTAACTCTTTTCTGGCTAAGAGAGTTTTCTCGCCATTAATGTTACACTTGCTAATAAATATGATTTCTCGAGAGGTTCGGGATTCAATCCGAGTGAGAACGAGAAGTTACATATATACCAAGGATGGCATAATGTTCGAGGCACCAGAGGCGTGGTTTTCCCCAAGGACGGCTCTTATCACGAGATCTCAATCCGGGCTTGTATATAACTCGAATATCAAAATAAGTTTAATAACATTGGATCGGGCATACCATAAGGCGCATACCTTGAAGATTAAAGTTAAAACACGACACCAGGCTATGTATTATTCCAAACTAATACTTTTTCTTTTTCTTTAAGAAACTTCCAAAGTTTTTCGTTATGCTAATGAGAAAAGAACGTGTGTTGCTTTAAGATAGTTAGAAAATAAATAGTCATCGTGAGCAGTCTAGAAGACAAATTTATAGGGATTCGCTACTTCTACCGGTCTTGCGACTGGACAATGTCGACTTCCCCGGGCCGGGACCATTGTATTCATACACTAAAGATCACGAACTGATGAGCCAATAAACTCCCTTTAGTAAGAGAATAAGTGATTCTGAGTTTGTAGCGAGTAAACAGAAGTGTAAAACACGATAGTATATGATTTAAGAAATTTTGTAAATAATTTTCTTAGTGTGTCGAAGCAAAGCTGACGAGCATCAATTTATGGATGTAATGTAAGGTTGATACTGTCAGACTGTGAGTTGATTTACATTCATGAGCTTTCACTATCAAACTAGTTATTTACTTATGTAGATAAACATATAAAACAATATCAAACCCCATATTTTATATAGCAACCGAAATATGAAAGATAATCATATATACAAATAGCCCTTATGAAGCACTAGAAGTTCAAAACCAAATTACATTTAACCATTTCACACACATTAGATAAAGAGAAAAATGTACGTAAACAACGAGATGCAAATATATTATATATGTCATAATTTCTTCATGAAAGTTTGCGTGGTGTTTAGTTTCAAGTTGCGTCGCATAATCTTCATAGGCCGTGAGCAAATTGATCGAACTGTTCAACGAGAAGTTGCTTTAAGAGCGAAAATGGAGTTGGCGGCGAGCACAACAAGAAATACTCCAGTGACAAGGGCTGCCACAACTGCACCGGTGATCTGCTGGCAAAAGTCGGTGAACTGCTGACAGATGGCGGGCCAATTCGCTTCGGAGCTCCCGTTGTGAGCTAAGTACATAACCGCTGCTGCCGATGCTGCGGCGGCAAAAGTAAGAGCCATCAGTGCCTGCGTCAATATTATGTGACTAGGCATTAGATTACTCATTTGAAAGAGAACAGCGTTTTGATTATTCAATTTTATTTTGAGAATGTTGTATACTTTTAATTTTCACTTTTTCTAAGCGACATAAATATTTACCCTTAGTATCCACTCAGGTTTAAACTGTAAAGTAAACTATAGGTATTGGTATAAAACAATAAATCAGTAATTATTTTTATCCAATTGAATTACACTTTTTGATCATGTTATTTATGTTCTTGGGGCACAAAATGACTTTGAAGTTATATCTATGAGAAGTTTATATGCAATTTGTGTGATATATATATACACACATATATATAAATATATGTATTATGTTGCGATACGGGATATCTTAATCTAATGAAGAAGAAAAAAATGGAGTTCCGGTTCCGTATTTACTATTTTGTTCATTTTTTTATTTTTTATAAGTTCTATACACATTTATTTAATCAGGAAAATCCGAGATTCAACAATCCAGACTAATAAATGGAACGTATTTCAGTTCCGGAAAAAAAAAAACGGAATCTGGATATGGGTTCCTCCTAGATTCATGACACTAAATACTATTTGTGGACAAGTTATGCTAGTGATGAGCAGTTAAAAGATATGAGGTAATTGGGATGGTAAATGAAAAATTACAGTGTCTAATATGATGAGGAAGAGCCTTGGCCCTCGCTTTTTAGGACGGACAATGCACGCTATCGACAACGGCAACGCCAACACTAAAAAGCCTCCCACGAATGCCATTGCTACCACAAAAAACCTGCATTTATTTATGTAGTAACATTTGCTCACAATTATGTTAGATTAGTGAAAAATATATCGAGTTTATATCGGTGAAAAAGGGTTTCTTATCGGTGATATCTAGTTCTATATCGGGAATACCAATACATATCGGAGATTTATCATCGAAAAATTAGGAATATACTAAATTAAAATGTCACATTTTTTTAAACGATAAGCGGTTTTCAATATTTATACAGTGAGACTCGAACCCTGTTACAAAGTTGAAATACTAGAGAACATGTGAAGAAATGTCATGTTATTCAATTTAACATAAATTTTTATTTCAATTATATATTTACGTTGTGTATACGTATATATATATATGATTATATAGATGAATCCCTACAACATATTCTCTAGTGTACGTACGTTAGAGAAGTGACGTCAGTGTACTCGGCATGGAACTGCAGGAACTGCGTGAAGAAGGGCAGCACTTCCTCCGCCTGCCCCACGTTGGCCGAGGCGCCGAAGGCAGCGCCGCTAGCGCAAAGCCTCAGAACAAGGTCTGCTATGACGACCGCTTTCCGACACCTCCTCCGTGCCGGCACGGCGGCTTTGACATCCCCGTGAGCGCCGTCGTCGACGGCTCTTGCTTTTCCTTTTCCTTTTCCTTTC
This sequence comes from Parietaria judaica, assembly GCA_954871525.1. Lineage (NCBI taxonomy): Eukaryota > Viridiplantae > Streptophyta > Magnoliopsida > Rosales > Urticaceae > Parietaria > Parietaria judaica. The sequence goes on along the minus strand of OX940862.1, from coordinate 20,026,464 downwards.
GCCTTTGCTTTGGCCAATGGGATCTCCGAGTCGTCCTTTCTGGGAGAGTCCATTTTGGTATGTATTGGTTTGGAATGAACATACGTGTTTGTGTGTATATATATGTATATATATGTATATGTGTGTGAGAAATGAGTTCTTGTTCTTGATGGAGTGGGTTTGTGTATCTGCTCCATTGGAGGATATGAAATTGAATATAATGATGCATTGCAAAGGTTTTAGTGATCACACTCTCTATTACTGACTGCGCTTTTGCAGCTCATGATTGGTTCAGTATCCTCAACCTCTATTATAAACGTGAGCTTTTAAAATAATAATAATAATAATGCAGGATTAGTTCAGAATTATCTCTTTTTAAATTTTATTTTTCATTCGTTACACCGCGACTCAAACAAGCTAAAGAGTTACACCGCGACTCAAACAAGCTAAAGAATATGCATCTTGTTGACTATCGATCACCTTTCTTAACCCTCTTCAACCGTACATCCACATTCATGGCCGTCCGACCCACGCAAACAAGACTGTCCCTTAAACCTTTTTTTTTTAACCGGACAAAATATCAAAATTCTGATATTATTCCCTTACAACAAGTAACGATAAGTTCTACTTCCTTTTATTTTTAGCCAAGACAAAGTATTAAAACTATGATATTATTCTGTTATCGACAAGTTAATTTATTTCTTTAGCTGAAGGAAGTATGAAATACATTTGGTCAAACGCCATGAAATGTTAAGGTATACATTATTGCAGCAAAACCAAGCTCGTTCCTCTCTGTAATTTACAAGACGTTTATCCTTTTATTTTACACATTTGAATGCCCCCCAAAAATGGAGAGAAGTAGAAATTGAATCAGAACAAATATAAAACCCTACCTTCCTATATCTGCTACTCAACAGCCTAAGGTCAAAAGTGTAATAACAGCAAAAAACTGTGGTAAAAGGAAACGGAGCTTTTCGGCCACCTTCTTATGGCCGTATTCTCCATCCGCGGTCGTTGAGTGCCTGATGCACCTTTGAGGCGGCCTCAGCCGTGTCGTTCAGTGGAGGGTAGCTCCAGCTTTCCGTTATCTAAAAAAAAGTAATGACAAGGCAACTTCAATAGTCTATCGATTCGAGACAAAGCTACTGGTTCGTACAAAATTAAGGAAATCAGCTATTGAACATACAAAAAATAACTCATCATGTTTTATAATAACGGAAAATGAGACAATTTTTATATAATTGTATATAAAACTGTAAAAAGAAAACTCTTAAGGTTAGAATCATTATATGGAAAAAAGATATATACAGTATATACACACACATATACACATATATAATGTGTTGCTAGTGAATATTGGAAATTTTTCTTAAACGAGGCATCTAATTAGAGAATTTAAGGTCCGGAAGAAAAACAATGTGAGAAAATAATGGAGGAGACAGAAAAACAAGTTGATCCTTCAATCCCGTAAACAAACGAAACATTTAAGAGAATCACAATGCGCAGATATGTGGCCATAGTTATTTTATGAACAATTAATAATACATTGGTTCTAAATGTCGAAGACTTACATCTTCTGAACCAGTGAATGGTCGTACAACTCCTCGGTCTCTCAGAGTTTTGTAGAAGTCGGAGAATTTCCACCTACATTTCTCGATGCCAACGACGTAAACAGGTTTCCTGGGAAGCAAACAGGTATAAATAAAGGCAAGACGCGGATTGAACAGTTACAAAAGACTTTTACAAAGTTGGTTCAAGATTTTTATTCATGAAATTGAAGTAGTTTTGATAAACATACCCGGTGCTGCAGACTTCACTTATCATACTGACAGAATCTGCTGTGACAACGAAGGCGTCGGCCCAAGCCAGATGACCCATGTGTGGGTTTGGTTCTGTAAAGTCAAAGTGATCCATCGGTTAAAATAATTTCCTACTATTACTAAGCGAAAAATATTTATTACCAAATTGATAGGACTCAAATAAAAATCCAAGAGAAACAGTAAAACTAAGTAAAAAAAACGAAACTCCAGTCTCTAATTTTATATATAAACCGGAAAACTTCTCCAATAGTGTTCATTAAGAAATTCCACTAATCAATGATGACTGCTAAGCCTAGATTACGCATCTATATATAGGATTCCTATATTTATTGTAAGATATCATATTAATAATATATATATATATATATAAGATAGAACAGTGCTCATTACCTTCTCCATGCCAAATGTAAACTTTGGGATTATCTCCAAGTTCCTTCACAATTATATTCGATACCTGTTGATGAAAGCACAAAGAATCCAAAATATCTTATAAGAGATCTAAGTGTAAAAAAAAGAAAAAAGGCATAAAAACTGGTGAGACCTTTTCCGGGGTTCTATCTGATAAACATATTCTGACAGTTCCACAGGTAAGGAGAACACTATGCAGACAAGAGGCCAAGTTCTTTGCAAGTTCCGCACCATATCGACAGCACCCTACAAGTGATACATAAGAAATACAAATATTTATCATGTATCATGTATGCAATATCAAATAGAATATGGAACCCTAACTGGTTCAAGTTCTTTGTACCATCACTTCTATATAGATATTGTGTGAGATGATATTTGACCCTTTATTTTAATTAGTTATATATATATATATATAGGCATTTTAATTAAGTGGGGGTATTATTAAATTGTATATCTATGGCTCATTAGGCATTCACCTCTAAGGTTATTGCATTGACAAATTTTCGTTTAGTCGATATTTCCTATCAGAACGTCTAGGGAGAGTTTTAATCATGCCCTCGAGGAAAAACTCTAGTTTTTTGTTCTTATATAAATTAATTCTGGAGACTCTAACACCTTGGTGAGTTTCCCGTTTATATTATCTGTCCAGGACCTATCAGATGATTATGCAAACCCTTATCTCAATGAACCCAGGAAACATGGAATTCCAAGACCAGTTGAGATTTAGCAGCAAGGGGAGAAAAATATACACGGATAACATTGATTTCATGCCGACATGTATTTACCGTAGATGATACTAGACAACATAGTGGTAACACAAACACCATGAAACATTGTGAAGTTCACTAAAAGATCGAGGGTAAAACGAAGGAAACCTGTAGGTCCACCGACATTAACAACAAGTATGGGCTTCGGAAGAGGTGCAAACTCCTCATGCCATGCACTAGCTGCATTACGAAGTGCCCCAGAATCGATTTGATGCAAAGATCCGACTGTAAGGACCTGAGTTTTGGAAATAGTAAGCATTAATGAGGGTAGAGTGGTAAATAACTCAAAGCATATAGAATAAACGGTGGCATAATAAAAGGAAGATTGAAAATCGTGGGAGTACATATTTGGCGTTACGACAATGATACATACCACATTCTTGCCGGCAGGTTCATATGGAGTTATCCATTTATGAAGAAATCGAGGGATTTGGTCTTGTCCTTCAGGAGTCAACGGGTAATAATCATGGCGAGGAGTGATTACTAAATCAAACCGATTCAGCTCTTTTCTTGGATGTTGTATCTGGAAAGTATAGAAAATACATGTCATAATCCAGGATCCAGAGGAGAAACAAAACTATTGCAATACAATACCATTTAAAGTTAAACCATAAGGACGTTCACTAAGTTTCTAAGTTATTAGCCACAGAAGGAAACTAAAACTATTACTTCCATTATATTTTATTTTTGTGGATTTATTTATGTATGAATTTTTAGTTTCATGCATTGCCCATTTCATATAAGCATTTAGGAAAATGGTACCATCCACGTGGAGTGATACTTGTTTTGGGCGAGGAGAACTAATATTTCTGGAAAGTAACAAACTTCAAGAGAAAATGAATACCAAGGGAGATAAACTATTCCGTGAGAATCTACAAATATTGCTATAACTTCTCATCTTTGGGCATATACATCTCTATGTAAATTAAACTTTTAGTGAACATAGTAAATAATACTCATCTACCCAATAAGCCCTTTTATCTAGGCACGGAAGGTTCATTGCAATTTTGGCAAACTAAACTGTACACACATCAGAAGATATAAACCAGACCTCAAAAAAAAAACTGCAACAAACCTGAATCACGAAAACATTTTCAGAAGCTAGACGTTTAATGGAACTCGCAATGGAAATGGTATCCCTGCCAGAAGCAATCACCAATAATGGCCCATCCCTATAGAGAAATACACAAATAATTATAATTATATTAAGGTGTAATCGAAAGAAGTGGAAATGAATTTAAAGCACAGAAATAGATTGTATCTTTTCTTGCCCTATAGCTTGTGTAGCTTTCAATCTTTTATTACAAACATGTGTAATCGCCGAAATTCCTCTAGCATTAGACATATTGAATTACTAATTATAGAAATTAGCATCATCAAATAGAAAATAATATTGCCTTGAATTACTACATCAACAAAGAAAATAGACGATTCTTATAATCCAAAGTGTAGTAGCAGGGAGATTATTTACTTTTCAGAGGTCTCCCGGGCCAGGTTAACAATATTGTTCACATCAGCTTCTAAAATCGATGACAGCCCAGCATTGCCGCCATTTTCTGAAGGTATAGATGTGACTTTGTGGCCTTGACGTTTTACCAAAAATTTTGAGTAAATCCGGCTTAGGATGTATATTATCTGTTTATGGACGGAAACAGGAAGCCAGTGAAGCCACTCATTTATTCCTCCTTTTGGTCTTGTTACCCGCTGCATATGTGAAGTGAACCCAGTATTAAAATTCAGTGAACGACTGCATATAATTTATATAAAAGAATACGCCAAATCTAGTGAGTAAAACATACAATTCTAGAATTATATCGGGTATTTAGCACTGTAGCTTCAATGTGAAATGTGCTATAATTATATCCAGTTCTACTTTCTCTCGTTAACTACTTTATGGCGATCCCGAAGAACGATAAAGTGAAATTTAAATAATAATAAAAACACGCAGAAAAAAAAAAAGTAATTAATCAAGCTCGAAAACTTGGCATATTTTATACCTAGTAGATCGAACCCTGGATTCCAAGTTTGACATTAAGCTAAGAATTTAAACACATCTAAGTTGATGCTAATTCCTCTTATCAGAGAAATTAAACAAAAAATCTAAAATCTAATTTTCATTTCTTCATTTCCTGAATCCAGTTAGTAGGCACTCTTTGATCAAAAACATATAACCAGCAGAATTACAGCTTGGTTGAGAATTTAGTCGCATAGTATATATAAGTTTATTTAAGATTCCTTAATTCAGTTAATTGGCAATAAAGTACCAGGATCATAGATTAATTAGCAACATCCAAGTTACCTAAAATCTAAGTTCCATTTCACAAATTCAGTTTCTTAAATCCAGTTAATAAGCACACAAACCGATTGATCGAAACAACACGATCACCAGAATAATTTAATTAAAGAGCAATTTTTAAGTACTGCTAATTTTATGTAATGAGAGAACTCAGAAGACCAAATCTAACTTACATTTGAGTTCCTTGATCCAGTTAATAATCACTCAAATCGATCGATCAAAATCATAACCACCACAACTACAAAGCTTGATGAATTAGCAATATTTAAGTCGCGACTGATTCATCTTATCAGAGAACGAAAAATTCCTAAAATTTAAAATTCATTTAATAAGCACTAAAGTGGATCGATCAAGAACACGCAATCACAAGAGCTTCAACTTTATCAGAAAATCTCAAAAACCGATAAGAATGATCGAAGGAGTGATTTCTGTGGCGTGTACTCACGTATACGACGTGCTTGTCAGCGAGGCCGAGAGCGCGAACCAAGCCGACGCTCTGATTCTCGGAGCCAGGAAATCCGTTTCCGATCACCACCGCGCGCCGGACGACGCCGTATACGGCTCCTTCGAAGATATCCGCGACGCCGGTGCCGGCGCCGACTTTCGGACTCGGCGGCTCGGGAAGCCGAATCGGCTTCATGATCGCCTCTGCGAAATCGTCCCGAATTGAAAGCCGAGATTGGGAAGAACCGCTTGGGGGTGGGACCAGGCACGAAGTAAAATCCGGTGATTTCTATGACCGTGGAGAATAGATGAAGGCCAACCCTTCCTTGTGGTTGTGTTTGGCAGCCAGGAAAACGTATTTTTCCGGGAAAACTTGTATATTCTCGTTGCTCGGACAGTGGGGGTTGGTGTTGGTTCTTGGGCCCAAACAAGGCCCAATACAAATACTAAAAAAAAATTGCCAACAAAAACATTTTCAAATATCCTTTATAAAGGATATTTGCAACAAAAACTTCCTAGTATGATTTTTATTTTTTATTATTTTTTTATGTTTTAGTATTAATTTTTATATGATGTGTAAGATTTCGGCATAAGAATTAATTAATATGTATTAATCCCCCATCGTAAAATTTCATGTGATGACAAATGATGTGTCGCAAGTCTACTTTCTATAATTAGATTTCTTACCACAAATATTCCAATATGACATCGCTATAGTTTTTTTCCAAAAAAAAAAAAAAAGGAAATATTTGAGGGATAAGTATCTAATATTAAGTCAAGCTGAAGATATATATATATATATATATATATATATATATATATATATATATATATATATATTTGCGGAAAAAGTATCCATCGTTATGAAACCAATGACATTGATAAAAACGGTCGACCTATGGCAATCAAATTAACATTAACGGTCAAAATTGGACTATATATATATTATTATCAAAGGCATTATTTTCGTAACATTATATACTTTTGTCAACAACAACAAAAAAATATTGAACTCGTGCTACCCCAGTTGACTAACATTGGTACTTAACTACTTATATAGCAAATGTCACGAAATCAAAAGCTTGTACATAATAAATCTATCAACTTTTTTTTTTAGAATAATAGACGGATTAGATCGGCGTATCACACGCACATAAGTTTACTACATAGATATGCAACTTCTCAACTTGCGTTCTTCTGTAACTCACTCCTTTGCATTGAACCACAAATGTATGATCAAAATCTTTACTTTTACCGAATGAGAATTATGACGATCTATCCAATCATAGTTAGTTATGGGCCTAGCCTACAGTCAAGCCGGGAGATGCCTCGGCCTGACCACAAGATACAGCCGCCTTAAGGAGATTCACAGTCGGCAGAGCAGGCCGCAAGCTTTGAAATATACTTTTTTGAAATCGAAACATGGACCTATGTTGTCACAGGTGCAAAAACGGACCGTGCGCTTCGCGGAAGAGATCATGTCTCGCCAAAGGCTGGCCGCGCCATAAGTATGTATGTTTAGCAATAACAAAATCGAATCGAAAATCAACAAATTACTGCAAAAAATTTAACTAGAAAGCACCACGGAAGTATGGTATTATTGATCGCTAATGTGAAGCTATGTAAGAAAATATGAGAATCTGAATTTGAGAATCTGCACATATAAAATATGACTAGAGCTAAGGTACTAAACCCTTCTTGTTGTTGCAAAGAAAAAAAAAAAGATTAACGAGACCCGGTTACATTAATCAAATTCAGGGCAGGACATGAGCTCTGCGAAGAAAAGGTTCTAATGAACAAGTAAATAAATTGACTGAAACTTTACAGCGGAAAATCGTTCATCGGTCAGTGTTGAGGTAAACCCGGTCTCTTTTCCATATGATCGAAATGGAACACGAAATTGTCCTGCAATTATGACAAAAAATTCAGTTTTATACGAAATATTTTTTTTTTTTTATATATATACGTGGAAGAGGAATGGAGAAAGTTTGGATCGAGACCTTTCGGACAATTTCGAATGAGTTGGGATCGAAGCAGTGGTATGAGCCTCTCTCATACGTGGCTGTTTTGACTAGTAGCTCGGAATTGGGGGCTCTTGTGAACCACATGCGATGCTCCTTGTGATAAATCCAATTTCTCGAGGAACTGCATCAGAAGTAGTGATTGTAGTTGGAAAAAGAAAAACTCAACACTCACCCGGCCCGCTTCACTTCGCAACGAGATTGCATCTTTAAGAATAAGTATTCTAAAAATGTAACGAGTTAAGGGATGTTAGTACGTACAGCTCATTGGCAGCAAACATCTGGGCTTCATCTTTCGGCATGCTGCGATCAAGAATAACGAAAGGTTTAGCTGTATTTGAAAATACTGGAGAGATTTCTAATGCTTATTTTTATACAAAATAACAGTTGAAACCTATATTTATATAATAATAAAAACTCATCGGTAAACCATATGGAAGAATCCATCACTAAACCCGCAAAATCGAACCATCAGTATCTGAAGCACTGATATGTATTTAAACTAAATATATCAAGAGCAGAGACATAAATACAGGAAAGAGCTACAAAAACGCGATAGAGAGAGAGAGAGAGAGAGCACGTGTAGAGCACATATATATGTGTGTGTATATATATATATATATAGAGAGAGAGAGAGAGAAAGGGAAAGAGAGAAATAGACACCAGCCGTATATATAGAAAGGGTGATTCAAGATTTAGCGGTCCTAAAATTACAGAAGTGAGAGAGATAGGAGCACCTGTAAAATATATAGAACAGCGTCTCTATTGTAAATTTCTGAAAATACCCAATCTGCAATGCAAACACACCTCAAAAAAAAAATAAGCACGCAAAATAAAGTTCACAACCAAACCAACGAGCACCACAGTTCAATAAGCAGTCCACTCACATGCAATGCCGGAGGCTGTTTGGCAAAGTAACACTGCGGGATATTAAACTCGGGGTCGCCTTTGGCGGGTTCGTCCGACCACGGAGACCCAAAAGTCTTGTGGAGATTATCAGCCGAATTCAAATTCAGGCCGAGGGTAGTGAGGTCAATCCCGAGGGCGAGGGAGGTGAGGTCGGGGTCGCTCATCCTTATCACACCCAGCAGACCGAGCAGGCCGTAACGATCAGGCGGCGATTGCGCAGATGACGGCCTAAAGGGTTGACTGACGGGTGAGATCTGTTGGAGGCGGAACTGGGATGGGTTCTGCTGCTGCTGCTGCTGTTGGAACTGCTGAATGAGCTGCTCGTACGACAAGCCCGACACTGAGCTCGGGGTGTTCAGAGGTCTCAGTCCAATCCCAGGAGGTCCACTAGACTGATAAAATAAGAGTAATTTGAAACAATACGTATTCAGGAAAATTGACGAAATTAGAAGAATAACTGGCTGTAAAACATCCTCAAGTGTATTTATTAAATAAAACTGACGATATTGAAAGCTTAATTGGCAGCTGAGCACCCTCAAATGTAATCACTTAGTAAATATTGAAAGTATAATTGGCAGCAATAGCCTGTCAGATTTACTCGTTAGTGCCTTCGTTTCCTGATGCACTTTGCTCTCTAAACATTTGTTTGGGAACGCTTTCCCCCCCTAAATTTTCATTTTACTGAAAAAGAGCCCCGTCCAGAAGAAAACGTGCACCACAGATGAAAGTTCAAGAGGCAAGGGAACCAAAATAAAATTGAAGGGGTAAAGTGCAACATTAAATAAAATTAAAGGGGGAATCTCAGCTTGTGACCAATTACTAAAAATAAAAATGCCGTTACTTTGAAAGTACACCTTATATAAAAGTTGAACAGGGAAAATGTACAAAATAGAAGGGGCAAATTGCAACAATAAACAATATATATGTGTGTGTGTGTATATATATAGTAATTAGGAGAACAGCCACCAATTACTCAAAATAATATTCTCAAGGTGAGTCTGGCGTTTCATAAGTCGATCCACAAAAAAAGAACACAAACAACATAAGTATCAAATAAGAGATTCTAATATATGACAAAATAAATGTTAGAAGCAATTAGTCAGTGAACTTAACATTCTATCTTGTTAACTACTCGTTAAATATCAACTAAAGTTAAAAGCTAATCTCACGTCTGCATTCCAATTTTAATGAGAAAAGCCGAGGGTCATACCTGGGAATGATAGCTTGAATGCGAAGAAGGAAAGACTTCTGAGCCGTGTAAGTGCAGAAGATCTTGATTGTTTCCGGGTGTGAAGGAGACACCGCTGCTACTGACCGATGAAGTGTGTTGTTGCTGTTGCTGCTGAGGCCGGTGAGACGGAAATGACCCTCCAAGGTTGAACCCAGAAGACCGACCCAACTAAGAAGTCAAACATAGAAATATTGGAGTCAATTCAAAGCACACAAGGAGTCAAAACCAAAATTTAGCCTTCTTAATATTTGTTAACGTTAATTTATGTTTATTAGGATATTTATATTTGTCTAATTATATATATGAATTATGTTGTTATCAAGATAATTTTGGTTAATGCTTTAGGTTTTATGTTATTCGGTTTTGGTGTTTGGACCCGGCCCATAGGTTGTAACTTGTAAGGTTTAGGTCTATTTAAGGAGCTCTCGATCAATGAATAAGGAAGGCAAAAAGATTTTATATTAGGTTTAGTTAGCTTAGTCTATCTCTAAAATAGAGAGCCAAGGCTTGAGAAGAGAGGCTCGGAAGTGAAACGATCCCATGATGAGGATAAGATCCCGATCATAACAGTAAATATTTTATAGTCAATTCAAAGCACATCAGGTCCGTATAATGAATGACAAAAACAAAAAAAGGGCTTACGACTAACCGAGAAGTGTGAGGATTGCATCATTGACAAGCCATTGTCATGAAGTTGTTCTTTCTGGTGCATATCCATCGAAAAATCAGGACTTCCACCTGTGCAAGATTTTCAGTGAAATAAAAAGGTACTTATAGTGCACTAAGCGGGGCAGTAGCACAATAAACTTTTGAAATAATTCACATTTCGGACCTTTAAATCCCGGTAGAGCAGGGAAATCTTCATTTTGGATGCTGAACTCTTGATTTTGTTGAGCTATAGGACCAACACCCAGACCTTGTTTTCGAAGTGAACCTAAATTTATTTCTTTATATTATGTTACAAATATCAGGAGATAATACAACACGTATCTGATCCTTATAACGATCAAGAAACTTGAAGTTACCAAGTTGCCCTTGAGGCCCACCAGCAGAACTTGGACGGCTCGTCAACTGGGGGAAATCATTTAGGTCAAAAGGCGAACTGTCATTTGTATTTACGTCATTCAACATACCCATAGAGCTTAGATTGTTGACTGTTTGGACATGGCTTTGAGAATGTTGACCTCCCGGATTGGGATATGAATTTCCGAGCATTGACATCACCTGTGGAGAACCTGATTCATAAAACGTGTCATCAACATATCATACATAGCTTGTTTATTGCACTCAAATACTATAAAAGATAAATATAGGAAAGTCAGACATATTATCAACAACAGAACTGATAGGAACCCGAACCAAAACCACCAATGAGATGAATTTCTGGATACTCTTTCAATAAACAATTAGCAAAACGGAACGTTCCTTCGAGAACATGGTCAAAGTTCTCTTAACGGTGTCTTGAGCGAAAAGATGAGTGAAACTGAAAAGTGAAAGAAAAATATAAACCTAGCCTCCAACCAACATCTAAGAGCATGACCAATTAGGTCAGATAATTTCCTCTAACCTATGTAATTAATTGAATAAATTTGGCTTTCTATTTTTTGCTCAGGGCTTTTTAAAATTTAAATAGCCAAACATTAAAGCTTAGTGGCCTGAACACTGTCTTACATAATTTAACCCTAAAACATAAATATAAAATTTAATAAATAATATAAAATTCAAATTGGGACAAAAGTAAAAATAGATTATACAAAATTAAATATGACCAAAACTACGGAAGTTAACAAAGTTCGAAGAGTAATACCTTGTGGTGGAAGCACACCACTCATCAGTCTATTTTGGCCTTGAATGCTTAAGCTTCCGGACCCACTATTTGTACCCAAATTAAGACGCGATGCAAGACCAGGCACCGATAAGCCTCCACCGGCACCAATGCTCCTTCCTATGTTACCCATAGAACTCGTGATCCGAGGCCCTGCATTACCCAAAATAGGGTTTACACCTAATCCCGGAACAGTATTTCTGTTGCCAATTGCGCCAGAGGTTGGGAGAATACCACCGACTCCATTTGCGCCACTACTATATCCCGGGTTCCCCACAACATTTAGACCTCCTCTATTTGAAATCCCATGGGCGCTTCCATGTGATAACTAGAGAATTAAGCACAGAGGAAATTGTTACAGCTAATAGCGCTCTCGAATCGGGAGCTTGCCAACCTTCAGAAAATTCGATATCTCTTTTGAGAGAGCTTAAGTTTTATGCAAATGGTTATCGACTAATCTTCTCATTCACTTAAGGTCTCTTAGATAAACCAAAATAAAACAAACTAATGGGCAGTGCCCAAAGTATAAAACTTAAATACCCTACAACCTAACATGTTTAAAAGGTATCTCAATAAGTTTCTCACGAACTGTATATCGTATGCTAATAAATCTTAACCAACGATATCTCTGTGTGACAATTTCAAGAATATGAACATTTATATATTAAATCCTGTCTTTTTTTCTGGTTGTCACGTGTGTAAGCCATAAAAGAAAATATTGAACTAATCAGAAATGCTATTTAGCACCTCTAGTGTGCAATTTATGCACTTGTACTACAAGAAAATGAGATTTCAATTTCAGAAACAGATAATTAAAAATGGCGAAAAGATTACCTGAGAGAGAGCCACTGGAAGGTTATTTGATGAAAAACGTCCACTAGAAATGCTTCCGGTAGGCTGCTGAACACCCCCGGAAGGTACGTTATTCATTGTAGAATTCCTTTGCATGTTGGGAACATTGAAGCCTGCATGCATGTTATGCAATGACTGAAGACCTGTCAAAAGAAATATTTACTTCAGAAATTTTCACGAGTTGAAACAGTAGTCATATTATCATCTCCCTTCATAGGAGTGTGCATTATTTATAAGATAACAATAGAAACACAGCAAGTCGTAGATTTGAATAATTAGCTAGTCCAATAAAAAACTAGAAAATATTACTTCCTACCTAATTACAGCATAATAAGCTAAACACAATGCACGCTACATACACATAATATACCCACCAGTATGATGAAAAACAGGGGAACCGGCACCAGACTGACCCGAGAAGGATGACGTGAAGGATCGCCCAGCGCTGTCTGGAATATTTGTTCCCGATCCATTTAATGAGTTCTGCAACACAAGAAGCAAGCTAAATTTACTTGTCCACAATCATTTATCCACTCTAGATACTTTATGATATTTGCAGCGAGATTTTAGTCCTAGCTATCAGCTCCAGAGAATTTAACTATCCATGAGTTCAAACTACAATAGCAATAACAGTCTTCATAATTCTACACATCAAGCTGAGGAAATTTTGCAAGAAAATCCCAGAAAAATAAGCATACAGCCGAAAATTAGGCTACAAAAGAATCGAATAATATAAGAAACTATATTTCCCGTGTTCACTAATTTAATCAAAATAAGAGTTTTTTGTCGGGCGAGGATACAATAGCAATAAAATAACAGTTATTCATATGAGTAACCGAGGGTTCAAGAATTTATTAAACCATGCAAAAAAGTATGTGCGCAAGGAAAGTTAGAAGATAAAAAATACCTAATTCATTGGGTTTTCTTACCTCTAAGCAAGTACTAAATCAAATTTAACTTCCAATATAACTAGAGGGGGTACATACGTTTATTAAACCCGACATTGTATGAGCATTAAAATGTCATACACAATGACATTCCCTGTCGAAAAAGGCCCTTTCTTTCTCTTGGTTAAAAAATTAGAGAAAGTGGAACTACTTTGCCTTTCTTCTCAACCTATAACCTGAAAAATAGCACCAAATTTGTAAGAAGTACATTCCAAGAACCGTCAGAAAATTGAAAACAAAAAGCCAGTAAATAATATCTAATTATGGATTAGACGGACACAAATGTTCGAGCAATTCACATCATCAAAGAAACATAGAAAATCACCCAAAACAATTCATTTCTGTCTCGACTTATGAAAAAAAGACACGCCTTTTATCGACTTAGATGGAGTTCAGATTCAGCAATGTAGCGGCGAGTGTTATCGCATTGAAGTAACAATTCCTTATGCTAAACACACAGATGCAAGCAAGATTGTCTCTTGACACACCACTCTTAATCCATGGAACATGCAATTTATAAGATCTATAACACTTGACTTAAGGATCTTGATCTACTTGACATACTCTCATGAAACACTAAAATTTCTCTGATGAATTATCAAGAAAATTATCCACAATATCTCTATAGATATTGTATTAGACTTAGCCAGAAAGATATATGCGTATTTAAGTGTTCTTTTTTCATCTAGACAACTTCAACGCAAAACAATTTAAAAAAAAAATCAAAATTCGCCACTAATATGATCCCCAGTTAATATACATATATATATATATATACACACACACACACACAAAAATGACGATCTGAAAAAATCAGAGCACAAAAATTGCGAAATCCGAGAAACCTAAACCCTATTCAAGAAACAGTGAAGAAAAGAAAATGCGAGTTGCAAGACAAAGATAGAAGCTTTGGCAGATCTGGCCACGGAATTCTATGGCGATGTTAGGGTTTACAGAGAGTGTGAGAGGGAGGAGATAGTGCGACGGAGAAAAATGGAGTTCAGTCGAAACCCTAATCATCAACGATTGCGAACAATCAACAACCAAATCCGCCATTGAAAACTCGAAAAAAAAAAAAAAAAAAAAAAAAGATCCGACGTTGAATCGGCGATAGACTGAGAAACGAAGAAGAAGTCTCACAAACGCAACAACAAGAGGCGACGAGTCGTGACTCGCGAGGTGAGCTGGTGGTGAGTTTGAATCGCGAGCTCCGAGTTGGGAATCGGAACGAGTCGGACGATCGGAAAGAGCAAGTGCGAGCGGCTGAGAGAGACGAGAAATGGAATGAGATATGAAGTGAGAGTGATTTTTAATTCTAAATATTTAATGACTGCTATTAATTTTAAAAAAATTACCGAAAAATATGTTTAACAAAAAAGGAATTTCGATACCCAATTTTTTTATTATTAATTTTGAAAAATAATTTCGTGCTCGGTGAAAAAATCTCCTTGGAATAGCAAATTAATGGTGACTAATTCATTCAGATTTAATTTTGTGTTTGTTATTGTCAAAAACACAATCTAGCATTCATTTGAGTTTTTAATTTTTATTTTATGTTAGTATTTTTCAATTTTTACATGGTTTTTCATGATATGTTTAGAAAAATGAGTTTGCTTAGATTATAGATTATGTGTCTCATCTCTTTTTTTTTAAAGGGAGAGTTAGAGGAATAAAAATACTTCAACAAATATGAATAGGAGAATAAATAAATTATAAAAGTACTGAAGTGTAAGATAGTGGGTCTCATTTAAAAAGATAAAAGTTATGAACACACATTCGGTGTTTTTGTTTTATTCATAAAATTTAAAAATATACATACTATATAAAAATAATTTATTAAAAATGACTAAACGAAGCATTTTTTATATATTATTTTTTAAAATATAGATTACTGATTTAATTGATAGAAAATTAAGAAAATTACTAAAATTGATGCGTTTTATACCATTTAAAATATATATTTTTTGACTCTTTTGGTTTTGCATAAAAAGATACAACATAACTCATGTCTTTTAAAAAAAATATGCACTTAAACACCAGTGATATTAAAAATAGTGAAAAAAAAGGGAGAATTGTTATAATTTTATTTTATATAAAATAATATAATGTCAATACATCTCTACTTTCAAAATACTAAAACAATCTTGAAAATTACACTCCAATTTAATAAAGCGTTAGCCCGCCCATTTCCGGTTGTAATATATTTCATTAATTTAGTATTATTTCCTTTATTATTTAAAGTTTACACTATATTATTTATTTCATTTGAATGCATTAGTTGTTTTTCTAAAATATATAAAAGCATTACACAAATAAATAAATAAATATAATCCTTTAATTAGATATTTCAAAAATTATTTTCCAAACCTAGCCTGGCCCAATTTCAATTCGTTTCAGCCCAGTATCTTATTTAAAAATAAAAAATAAAACAATCAATACGAGAACCGAACCCAATTTCCAAAATCTCGGAAATCCAGAACCGGGACACAAAAAAAAAAAAAGGCGAGCTGTTTAGGTAACATGAGGAATCTGTTAAAACTAATCCGCTAAATATACATGCACAACGAGCAATATCTGTTCTTGAGACAATATGACGTCATAAATAAACTATCCAGGCACATTCAAAGAATATTTAACAAGGAATAAATAAAGTTAAAGCGCAACTACCAACCTTCCAAAGATTGATGATAATCATCTACACACACATGGATCCCAAAAGATCTGTAAGACATAATGCTCCCACGTTGACCTGAAAACTGTCTTGTTGACCAAGCAACCCAGAATCCGCTGCCGTAGGCAGCTATGGAACGGTCAATATAACTTGCTGGAGATTTCAAACGACACGAGCGTAACGATCTGGAACCTTTAAGATCTGCAATTGGGTAGCGTGATTCCGCCACAAGCAGCGGCGATGATTATGTACAGCAGCAGAACAATCAAGCACGTCAATAGAGCCCTGCATCAAATGAAATACATATTTTTTAGGTTTATACACCATTTAATTACACTTATAAGTTATACTAAACTCAAATAACTGGAGTTACTTGCTTAGTGCTAATCACTAATGTACAAAAGAAAACATGTTCGTTACAAACCAGAAGGGAAATTTCCATGACAAGAACAAGAAGAAAGCGTCACGAAGGTGGTAATGCTCAAATTTCATAACGAAATCTATAAGAACACTTTTCTCCTTTGAAAGTCGAGGCCCCAAGATGATGTCGAGACTATTCTATTAATCCAACGTACCTATGGCTGCTGCCACTAGGCGTCTATAAGGCCTAACGAACCCCTAATTACATTTAATTAGTAAAAAAATATAAATACCCAATTAAATAAAGCGAAAGAAACGTGCAGACATAATTAAATAGGTGAATCTCCTGATTACCCTTCAATTTGCGCCTATAAATAAGTAAGGGCTTATAACAATGGCATTGTAATATCATAAGAAGCAACATAGAACTATTTCTTTTTTCTTCTATTACTAAAATCTTGAATTTACACACAATAAGTAATCTTCCCACTATGTACTTCTATTTGCAACGGCGGACTATTACTATTTCTTGCTACTACTTATATGTGAGTATAATTGGCAGGAATGCCCCTGATCTTTGCATGTTGATGCAATTTCAATGCTCCCTATACTTCCGAAATTAGCATATTGCACTTTACGCGTTACATAATGAGAGAAAATTTAACGTGTGCACATCACGTGACTTTTCTGGGGTATTTTCATCAATTATATTATTTTTCTCCAATCTTATGGAATTTTTTTAAGAAATAATCGGACACGTAATTACTTCATGATAGTCTCATAATCCATATTCTTGATCTCGTTTGGCAATTAAGCTAAGAGAAATATCTTCAAGTAAGTCTAGTGTTATGCACAAGTCAACAGTTTTTGTCAGCTTTTAAGACGCAAGGGGCAATGCGCTACTTTTTCAAAGAATTGGGGGTACCAAAAATTCAAAGTTCAAAGGGCCAGCTGCACCAACATGCAAAGTTCAGGAGGCATTACTACCTATTACCGTTTATATGTTAACAAACTTACACATCTTGTTTGGAGATGAATGTATATAAATTGGTTAACAAACTCATAAATATGCAGAAATCCATATACTTACAATAGCTTGGCATTTTTCATCCACAGAGCTCGCCGGAGCCGCTTCGACTGCTTCTTGAAATGGAATGCACCATCTTGCATGGTTGCTGTTTTGTCAACAAGAAGTTCAATCCGATCACCTCTCTCCAATATTTTTTCTATGTTGTCCACCATTATAGTTCGAACCTAACAGAATTAGGGAGAATAAAGCAAGAACAATTATGGTGGGCTAAACCTTATAATAGAAGACGGCGATTCAAAGAGACAGTACAATTTAATGTTCATAAGGATAGTAATCTATCATACTCTTTCACAGTTAAAAAAGTAAACTTCGTAGATGATGGGAACACACCAGAATACAATGAGGCTTCAGAGAAAGCAAAAAAAATTACTATTCAATTTTTTATTTCTAAGAAGAAAAGAAGCTATTAAAAGTAAGTTCTCACTTGCCTCACCAACTTCGCCTCTTAGGCGATTGAGAGTATCTGCGCCAGGATTACTGGAGAAATATTCCATTTGCTGATGCAAGACCCTCGAGAACTCATCGTTCATGGCATATGCTGGAGCGTATTGAGCCACTCTACCATAATTTTTCATGAATCTCATATGAACATCCTCCAAATACGAGAAAGGTATTCTCCCTGCGTATAAATAGAGAAACCAAGTTTCAATTACTAAAACAAATATAGGACAAGCCGTGCTAAAAAAAATGCCAAAGAAATTATACAACACTTAAACTAAATTTTGTCATACTCGTATTTGGCTATTTAATCCCAACAACATATAAGATGCAAACCACACCGAGTTTAAAGCAGATATAAGTTTATTAATGATGTTTAATGACAAAACTACAAGGACAAAAAAATTGGTATCGTATTTAAGTGAATTTCTTGAACCACCATGATTTACTCATTGCACCGCTAATTATCATTTTTGGGTTTCTTTTGGAAAGAAAATGAAAGTAAAACATTGGGGGGAAGAGGACACAGACGTTCACATTAAAAAAAATTACATGCAAAAACCAATCATTACATAAATAACAAGTGGAAATATCATAATATTTTACATGTATAAAATAGCCCACAAATTTCAATTTGTGCCGTCTAAAATCATCTTATTTTTTCTTCAAAGTACACAGACAAACCACACCCGTTGGCGTCGATTTTCACAACGAATTGGATTTCTGGTTCATTAACGGGAAGATAGGAATTTCACTAGAATCATTTTTCTTGGAACCCAGATAATTCCAAATTCTTCCCAAAACCAACTCTACAGTTTTTTACGCAAAACCCAAGCTAAATCCACATCCAGTCCAGACACACGTTTAAGTTTAACTTCTAAACACAAAGAAACCAAACTAAATCCACATCCAGTCCGTACATCTCCAGATTTCTATTCTAGGTTTCCAAGGTCACCAAGATAGATAGCCTTAACTAAATAGAAACATACCCACAATCATAAACTCAAAAAGAGCACCAATCTCGCATCCGATTGCAAGCAATTAGCTAAGATAGTGAACAGAGCAAAAACAAAATCAGAACACAAAAAAAAAAAAAAAAAAAAAACTAACTAATTCTCGTCTAATACACACAGCTCAGATTGCTAGCCTGAGCTTTTCGAGGTCACCAAGATAATAAACACAGCGCAACAACCCTAAACTACACAGAAGCATGTGCACGATCATAAACTCGAGAAAGAGCAACGGTTCCGCATCCAAATAGCAAGCAATCAACAATTCAGAACACTAAGAATCCCAACATATAAACCGAACAACTTCAGATTGCTATTCTTGATTTCGAAGCCACCATGATAACAGAACAATCCTAAAAGAACAATGATCTTGCATCCGATTGCTAGAATGATCTTGCATCCGATAGCCAGCAATTAGCTCGGAAAGTGAACTTATATAATGAAAAAAACAGTAAGAACAAAAAGAAACCAAACTAAACCCACATCTAGTCCGTACAGCTCCAGATTATATTCCAAGTTTTCCATGTCACAAATCCAGAGAAATCAAACACGACAAAACAACGATCTCGCATCCGTTTGCAAGCAATAAGCTATGAAAGCAAACGAAGAATCAGGATCACAAGGGAGAAGAAGAAACCACGCACTTCCAAAGGTGTCGTTGGCCATACAGAGGAAGATGAGACCGTCGGCCTTGAGGATGTGGAAGATGTAGCGATCCTGGGAGAAGCAGAGCCTGGAATCGGCCTCCGAGGGTGGGAGCTTCTCCATGATGCGGCGAGCCACCGCGCCGGTGTTGCCCGTGGCCGCGCTGAACTCCGCCAGCACCACCGTGCCGCGAGCCACCACCGCGTAGAGGATCGCCATCGCAGGACCAGCGACTGCCCGCACTCTTCACTTCGATCTCCGACGATGGCTCATCAAAATCGGAAGAAGGCTTGAATTCGATGATGGGTCTCTCGCGATTTGGGGATTTTCTCGAAGAGAGAGAGAGAAGGTGACGTCAAGCTTTGTATGAAGAGTGAGAATTTGAGTTGTGACCGACCAGTCCTTGGGTGGTGGGTGGCACCCAAGAATATTGGTTCCAAACGACACCATTATTGGCCATACGACATTCAACATTGTGGTCAACCACATTATTTTGGCATTGTAACTTGTATATAGGGGTGGTAATTTGGGTCTAGACACAAAACACGAAACGGTTACGACACGATTTAAACGGGTCTAGGTCTATCATAAATGTACATCGGTCCAACCGTATCGAACACGATTAAATAACGGGTATACACAGCACGAACACGATAACACAATGGGACCCAATTAGACACGATTAAAGAGCAAAAAGTTACATTTTCTACATTTTATATATGTTATTAAGTGTTTTAATACTTATTATATATGAAATTTATGTTTTTATTTAATTAATTACGTCTTACATTTAGTGAACATAAAAATTTGCTATTAAATTTTAAAATCTTCAATATTATAGTTAAATAAATTAAGTTAACTGAGTATAAATTGAATTAATTTATCATTTATAAATAAATGTATATATTAATTGGGTTAAACGGGTAGACACGATAAACACGTTATTTAAATGGGGCGGGTCTGGGTCTCGTCTTCTAACACGATTAATAAATGGGGCGGGTCTAGATCTAGATAAAATAAGTAAAAAACGATTAAGACCCGGCACGAACACGACACGCAACCCGAATTGCCACCCCTACTTGTATATAAATCTGAATACTAAATTAATACTTGATAATTAATAATTTTTATAAAATAATATTTTTTACGATTCTGACTTTATCAGATATGATTAAATTTTACCTTGATAATATAATAAATTTTACTCTATATATTTACGACACAAGTACTCAATTTCATACTAAATTAACTTAATATACTTAATCTAATTTTTAGTGGCAATAATACTAAAAGAATAAAAAATATTAGTATGAAGATGGTATATTATATGAGGAAGAACACATGTATGTATGATTAAAATTCATAAATATTGATTATTCAACATATTTATCACGCGAAATTAACAAATGTTTACTCGACATGAAAGGACCCTAAGATACAATTAAAATATTTAAAACTAAAAATTATGAAATTGATTACATATCTATGATGTGGTTTCACATTTCAACAATCGAACGGTGTGAGTAATTCGAAATTATTTGCTTGTGTGCTTGCCGTATGAATCCCGATATCTTGTCGTAACGCTCGAGCCGCTCAATATAAGTATATGTAAATAATAAAGAGATGCATTATTATTTTTATAGAGGTTCGTCTAAGTGGTATTGACTACTTAAGATTTTATTTATTGATGTAAAGAGATATGTTTAAGGAAAAAAAAAAGAATTGAACTTGAAAATAATTGTCTGACAACGATATAATTAGATTCTACTAAATAATACGTTTTTTATAATCATTTTAATATCTAAAAATAATTAAATTATAAAATAGACGATGGCCGAGCTAATAAAGAGGATAGGCAAAAAAAAAATTGATGACGTTACAGAGTTTCCACAGCTGACGTCAGCCCGGAAGCAAATGACCCGCGGAGGGAGACAAAGCCAAAAAGAAATATAAAACAAAAAAAAGAAGAAGAAAAAGAAGAAAACTTGTGGCTAAAAGCTAAGTAATTGACTCTTGGTCTTGCATTTTGGTGGAACACTGGATCTTACTTAATGCTCTTGAACGAGTCGTTCTGTACGGACACCCTGCAAGAATTTCGGTAGTATTTTAACTTCAATTCAATGGATGAATCATGAAAGCATGTGGTAGACTCTAGTATTGCTCAGCCGATTCCGATGATTCAGTATTTTCTTGCTCTGATTTTGAAGCTGCTCTACATTTTTTTTGGGGGATCATTGGAATCGGTTCTCCAAGTTCTGAATACACTTTTTTTTTTTAATCTAACTTAGTATTTTTTATTTATTTTTGGATTATTGAAGATTATATAAGTTGAGGGGCAAGGATTAGAGGGGGAGAAGTTCCGAAATATCTAACTCGAGCCCGCCACTAGACTTGGCGGAATTTGTCTTTTAAAATTCTCACAGTATTTAGCCCTTTCTGAAATGTGTATCTTGTACCCGCCACTACTCACAGTAGTTAGTCCTCTTAAATATCTAACCCGAGCCCGCCACTGCTCACGGTACTTAGTCTTCCGAAATATCCAACCCCAACCTACCACTATATTAGGCGGCATGGGCGGACCCACATGCAATTGGGGGTGGCTAATGTCACCCCACAATTCTGAAAATTATATATATATATATTTATTGATATTTTAGATATAGAAAGAAAGAAAAGAAAACCCTATCTTTATATCTCTCCTTAGTAGTGTCACCCCCACTAGTCTACCCATTGTCACTCGCTTTCTCACTTTTCAATGAGAGTATTATATTAAAATATTAAAAAAATTATAAAATCCTGTTAATTACTCTCCCTCTCCGTCAAAGTCAATCACATTAGCAACATGATTAGGGTCAGAACCTAATACCTACTTACCTTTTACTCCAATTTAGTTTTTTTTTTTTTATTTCTATTAATTTTATCTACTTGTTAACACCTTCATTTTTGTCAGATATGATGCTTTTTATTAAGGGTTAATTGCGGCAAAAATACCCAACCTTTGTAAATATTCTTCGATAGGTACCCAACCTCAATAAACGTAGGCAAAAGTACCCAACGTCACACTTTTGTCGCTGACCAACTAACGCCGTTAGACACTGCCTATGTGGCCGTTACGCTGTCTCATGTGGAATGTCACGTGGCCAAAGGTTGGGTACTTTTGCCGCTATGTGGCCAAATGTTGGGTACTTTTGCCGCCACGTGGCATTAAAAAAACATTTTTTAAAATTTTTTTTTTCTTGTTAGCCAATATGTTTTTATTTTTTTACGTATATTAAACATGATTAAATATAATCAAATGTTTTATTAAAAAAATAATTTCTTACAGGAATAATTTTTAATTTTTGAATAGATTATATTAAATTTTTAAACTAAAAAATTATTGTATATAATATCACGGGTATTTTAATGTTAAAATTAAGGCATGATATGATTTTTGAAGACATATAACATATATGAAACTAAGGCATGATTAAAACAAACAATTGTATCAAATACGGTTCAAACTGAATGTAATCCGAAAGTTCGGTGATTGGTAAAAATTATGTTTAACCTTATTATTTTTTGTTTTAAAGTGAAAAAAAAAGAATAACTAAAATATGCGTTAAGGTTAATCTGTACCAACCGCATATAACCAACCACATGTTTTTATCACTATGTATTAAATATTGGGTTAATTGCGGCAAAAAAAATATATATGTTTTTTTTTTTTCACTTTATAACAAAAAATAATAAGGTTAAACATAATTTTTACAAATCACCAAACTTTCTGTTTAAATTCAGTTTGAACCGTATTTGATACAATTATTTTTTAATCATGCCTTAGTTTCATATATGCTATATGTCTTCAAAAATCATATCATGCCATAATTTTAATATTGGAATGCCCGCGATATTATATACAATAATGTTTTAGTTTCAAAATTTTAATACAAATAAATTATTCGTGAAAAAAAATATTTTTTTTATAATTTTTTTTATAATATTATTTATTATATTTAAGATATGTAAAAAAAAATATGTGCCACGAGAAAGATTTTATTTTTAAATAAATTAAAACTAATAAATTTAAGTAATTATTTGATTATTTAAAAAATAACATATTTTTTTATAAGTACATATTTTATAAAATTATTTGATCATGTTTGATATACGTAAAAAATAAAAATATATTGGTTAACGGGAAATAAAAAAATTTAAAAAAATTATTTTTTTAATGCCACATGGCGGCAAAAGTACCCAACCTTTGGTCACGTAGAGGCAAAAGTACCCAACCTTTAGCCACGTGGCATTCCACATGAGGCAGCCTAACGGCCACGTAGGCAGTGTCTAACGGCGTTAGTTGGTCAGCGACAAAAGTGTGACGTTGGGTACTTTTGCCTACGTTTATTGAGGTTGGGTACCTATCGGAGAATATTTACAAAGTTTGGGTATTTTTGCCGCAATTAACCCTTTTATTAATATTTTCACAAATTTTATCTAATGAAAATAAATAGAATTTTGATTTTTATTAGTATTTTATACACCCCGTAATATTATTACAGTTATACTTGTAAAGTCAAAATATTTTTTTTTCTTCATTTAACTATCGAGGTATACGTATAACTTAAAATAAAATGTATTTCTTGTAAAAAAAAACTATTCATAATTTTTAAAGTTAGCGTGACCTGATTTGATAAATACTCATAAAAATAATTATTAAAAGTTATATTTAATCGTTAGTTTTTTTTTTTTGAAGACTAAAAAAATTATTAATCCTCCGAAATATCTAACTCGAGCCTGCCTTATCTTCTAATATCCCATGGTACTTAGCCTTTTCTGAAATGTGTATCTTAAAACCGCCCTACTTCCCACAATACCTAGCTCTCCGAAATATTTAACCCAAGCCCGCCACTAGATTAGGCGGAATTTGTCTTCTAATATATCTTACACATGCCACTGCCCACAAAATACTTAGTCCTCCAAAATATCTAATCCGAGCCCGCCACCAGACTAGGCATAATTTGTCTTCTAATATCTCCATAGTACTTTGCGCTTTCTGAAATGTGTATGTTATGCTCGCCACTGCCCACAAATACTTAGTCCTCCGAAATATCTAATCCGAGCCCGGCACTAGACCGGGCGGAATTTGTCTTCTAAAATCCCCTGAGTGCATTTATTTATTGTTTTCAGTTTCACCACTTGTAGATCCATAGAGTTGCTCTGCTTGATTATCAAGTCTGATATCCTCTGCATGCGATCATGTACGTACTTACGAATTTCTTATTTGTAGCTCTTTTTATATGTTTTTTTTTTAATGGACTCTTTTTATATGTTCTCAACTTATAATCTTAGTATTATTTAATGTTTAACTGAAGAAACGCGTTAATTCTGATATTGTAATTGTTATGTACGGATTAAAGTCGCCGCACTAAACTAAATTGACTTTTTGGATGTCCCATTTTTCTTATAAAATAATGTTATTTTGTGTCATTGCTTGACTAATTCTAGTGATAATATTATGTAGGATTTTTGCTTGGTTGTGTATCTATTGAACTTATAGACTCATTCTTTTCGTGTGCTGTCATCTTCAGATTAGTGTAGCCACTCATCAACTCACACAATACAGAAGTTGTGAAATATTTATATTATGCTAAATATTTATTGTGTTCCATATATTTGCATTTTTTTCTAATTTAACTTAGATATTACGTATTATTTCGCTACTCAAAATTACTTTTGTATATGGTAACATAATTCATTGGTCTCTAACTAGCACCGATCTTTAAAGA
This sequence comes from Parietaria judaica, assembly GCA_954871525.1. Taxonomy (NCBI): domain Eukaryota; kingdom Viridiplantae; phylum Streptophyta; class Magnoliopsida; order Rosales; family Urticaceae; genus Parietaria; species Parietaria judaica. The sequence goes on along the minus strand of OX940862.1, from coordinate 20,000,980 downwards.
TGAATGAGGCAAAAATAATTACCATTTAAGGTGGTAGGTTAAGAATATCACATTGGAGAAATAAAATAAGTTAACGATCGTTTATAAGTATTAGCGATGTTAGTATCTTAAATTACGACAAAATTCCTTTAAAAAAAAATAAAATATAAGGAACTTAGAAAACATTATGGCAATAGTATTAATTAATTAAAAAGACATGATTCTTCGTGGGCATATTCAGAACCGAAATTTCTTTAAAAAAAAAAAAAAAACAGAACCGAGATTTAAATTTAGGAAGACCAACATGGGCATGGCTCACTCTTTTTTTTAGTGACAATAACATCAATTGTTCGAAGAAAAAAAAATTGATTCGCCCTAGCTAGGTATGGTGAATCTTTTTATTTATTTATTTATTATTTAGTATCAGTTGAGTCGGTACAAGTACAGTTTCCAAAAAAAGAAAAAAGAATCGCAACGTCACAAACTTTAGTACCTATGTCATACTCATAAGTATCCGTAATGTGCCTCATTGCTAATAATTTGGAAGGAGAACTTTCATACTTGACATAATTTTTTTATTCCAATCATAATTTTTTTTGAATGATTTTACATCCCTTTTCCTAATTTGGAAATTGAGAAAATATAAGAAAAAACAAATGGCTTCTTTTTCACTACAGTTATAGTCACCTACGTTTGCTTAAAGCCTTAAATTCTCTAGAAATGTGGCCACTCTTGCTCCCATTCCAGCAGACTTCGTTCAAGCCCTTCGTTCATTTCCTCGTCAATTCTCCTCCCTGAAGACTCCACAAGGTCTCTTAAATCTGAAGTCCCGGTTGTTCCGAAACCGGGGCCTGGGTTCAGCGTGCTAAAATTTCCCGAGGGCACCACGAGATCCGTCAACTCGGAGTCTGAAGTCCCTGATGAAGTTGCGCCTTTTCCGGGAACTAGAGTGGTGGTTTGAGAAGACGTACCGGCTACGTCGCACTGCTCGTCGCCCGCTATCTCCAAAGGACGACGGTCGTAGGCTCTGAAATTGCCGGATATGACATAGACTCGGCATAGGCTGAACTCATGCCTCAACTGAACATAAAACATACGAAAGATAGTAAGAATTAGAAGAACCGTTAGTTAAATATATATATATATATATATATTGCAGCCGTGCGTGCCCCCGAACTTATCGCAATTGCTCAATTTCTCGTAATATTTTCGTCAAATTTTAAGTACATTTATGATGCCTTTGTTGCTAAACATTAACGTTTTTTAAACGATAATGGAGAGATATTTCAACAATTTACAAGTTAGGGGGCGAAACCGTGAAAAGAAAAAAAAGAGGGAAACCGCGACAACCCGAGAAATTCCGGGTGCACGGCTGATATTATTATTGGTTTAAAATTGTGTGTTACCTTTGGAGTTGCGACGTTATCAGGATTGATGACTTCTTCGATGGCTCTGTATTCGTTCATCTTCCACTTTGTTTTCCTCCCGGTGGGCGCTTTCCCCTTGTAGAAAACCATGGTCTTCTTCACTCCGATCACCCGGTTATCCGACGAGTACACGTAGCTCGGCGAGCCTGTCGCCTTCCAGTACCCGATCGCCGTGGTCCGGTTCGGCCTCCCGCCTCGAGCCTCCCGCTCCTGCCTCGGCGTGAAGAAAAACCACTGCTCCGTGTCTCCGTTGCACAACTCCCCCGAGTGCTCTGGAAAAAACAAGTGGCATTGTTAGTATAAGTCAAATCGAGACTGAAAACCGAAAATTCGAAGATTTTTCTGGAGTTGTTTGAAACACTCCTCCATATAAACCGATATAATACCGGTTAAAAAAACTGAAAATACCAGTTTTAACCAAGATTATATATATATAAAAAAAAGTATGAATGCATAAATGATGAAAAACCCGGACTTGAATTCCCGTTTCAAATAATATGAAAACCGGTGGAGCTCCCAGATCTCAAAACCGAGTCTGGGAATTCCCGGTGTCGGGGTATCTATATATGTATGGGTGTGTACTTGAAAGATCCCAAGGCTCGAGGGCGTAAATGTCGACGACTCTGATGACGCGATCGATGTCCTGCCTCTTCCCTTGGAGCTTGCTGCGGAGGTAGAAGTCAACGAGCTCTTCCTCGACGGGGTAGAAGCGGAAACCAGGTGGAATCTCCTGCATTGTTCTTCTGCTCAATCGATATTTGAGTCGTCGTCGTCGTCTATATATATATATATATATATAGATATAGAAGTAGAAAATGAGGAGGGAAATGATGATGGAGGTTGGACCTGGTACACTCGACGCGGTTGAGTTGGAAAAAGGGTGAGATGACATGAAAGAAAGCAACAGGCATGCTGAGTTGAATGGGTCAGTCAGGCAGTGAGTGGGGCCACGTCTACTTCTTCTTTCTTTCTGTTTCTGCTGCCGATGCCGTACAGGAGTACTTTTTCTAACTTTTTTAATTTTAAGTTTATGTATACTTGCTTGGGGTAAACTAGTCCTCTAAATACAATACCCATAAACCCGAAATTCCGGTAAAAATCCGGAAAAAAAATCAAAACCAGAACTTTTTGGTTCTGAATTTTTTCATAACCAAAAAGTTTTGGTTTTGGATTTTTCCGGAACTAGATAAATCTCGTCTAGATTTTTGAAAATTTTGGATTCTGTTTTTATTTTATTTTTTCAATAAGAATCGTTAATATTTTTTATCTGATAGTTATTTTTTTTTTAGAAAAGTAACAAATCGGAACCGGATTCCACTATCCGGATAAAAATCGCAAAATCTGGTTCTGGATAAAAACGGAACCAGAAATTTTTGGTTTCTGTTTTTTTTTTCTTTTTCCGAATTTGTGAAAAACAGTACCGATTCCGGTTTTGTTCTATCATGGCGGCGGATTCGTTCTCGAAGAGGACGATGCTCCAGGTTACTCTTCGTGTATTTCTATTTTTTTAGAATATATGTGAAACTTTGAGGTTTTATTCTTTATGTTCAGTTTATCTTAAGATTAGCTTCATAGTTTATCTTTTTTGTTTTTTTTTTCTAGTTTGTAGACGAAATTGTAATTAAGTCAATATAACAACATATACGTATTCGTAACTTCCGCTACATAAGTGTAACAAAAAATACATTTATCTCTAAGTATATTAAAAATTACAGTTACATTTTTGAACTTATAGTTACGATTTCATATTTAAAGTTACAGTTCGGTAAATGCAGTTATCGAATTGCAGTTTTGTATTTACAGTTACAGTTTGGTAATTACAGATTCTTTGCTTCAGTTTCGTAATTACAATTTCGTAACTACAATTGTACAAATTTTAAGCTGTTCTTACAGTTTTCTTGTTACTTTTACCAATACAAAAAACTACACCTAAAAACTTAAGAACAAATTGTTATGGATTTGTTTTTGTTTTTTCAAATTTTAATTAACGATTAAAAATTAGTTTTATATGCATTAATGGTTGTTTATTTATTTTAGGTGTTAATATTGTATAGATTTAATATGTGGTTGCTAGGATAGTCTAGTGGTAATTCCACGCTACTTACAAAGTGGAGGTTGTGGGTTCGATCCCTCTTTCTTAAAAAAAGGGTAAACTACGGCTAAAATACCCAATGTTTCAAATTTTTTTAATTATGTACCCAAAGTTTTTTTTTGGTGGCTATAATACCCAAAGTTTATTCCGTTAACGCCAAACGAACCCGCCGTTAAATCTCCGTTATTTTTCCCGCGGCTAAAATACCCAATGTTTCATTTTTTTTAATTATGTACCCAAAGTTTTTTTTTGGTGGCTATAATACCCAAAGTTTATTCTGTTAACGCCAAATGTACCCACCGTTAAATTTCCGTTATTTCGCCCGCGTGGCACATATTTTTTTTAATAGGGTTTAGGGTTTAATATAAAATTTATAATATTGTTTATAAATATTTATAAAAATAACATTTATATACACATTTTATAGATTATGTAATTTATAAATGTAATATATAATATATCTAGCATAAAGTTATTTTATATTTTATAATTTTATTTCAATCTATTAATTATGAATATTTACATGGAATGTTATTTATTATATTTTTTAACATATTTTATTATATAGTTATAATTGAATTTTACATGTTACATTTTCTAAATTATATAATTTATAAATGTTAAATATAAATTATCTACTTCAAGGTTTTAAATACCGTTTGCCGATGTCGTTTTGCACTTTTCATTTTATGGATATATTGCTTGTCGATTGGTATCTCATAGGTAAATCGATGGATATGCCGGTGGGTATGTTTGGCGTTAACGGAATAAACTTTGGGTATTACAGCCACCAAAAAAAACTTTGGGTACATAATTAAAAAAAATGGAAACATTGGGTATTTTAGCCGCAGTTTACCCTTATAATATATGCCACGCGGGCGAAATAACAGATATTTAACGGTGGGTACATTTGGCGTTAACAGAATAAACTTTGGGTATTATAGCCACCAAAAAAAAACTTTGGGTATATAATTAAAAATAAATAAAACATTGGGTATTTTAGCCGCAGTTTACCCTAAAAAAAATTGTATCGATTTAATATAAAATAGGGGTCCATATTCGATATCATTTTGGTGCTACAATTAAGGAAAATTATTTAAAAAATGGGTATAAAAATTATTAGCTCCAATTATTTATTAAACTATATTCGATCTCATTAGTTCCTACATTTAAGGAACAACATTTTATAAGCTGAATATAAAAATGGTTATACTATTTTAAGTAATTAATTAAGAGAAGTATAAATTTTCTAGAAATTAATTAATCAGTAGTTTTAATTACTATTTATATTTTTGGGCATTCTTTTTTGAAAAAGTTAGATCAAAATGGGCATTTAGCTCACTAACTTTTTTTAAAATATGTATTAAAAATGGGCATTATTGATCGGAAATCCGATCATCCATTCTTGCTTATGTGGCATTTAGGGAACTTCTTTGGTGAGAAGATTTCCCGACAAGTTTCTCACCCGTCGAGATACACCCTTACACCGAACATGTTGTGCCTGTTTACACATCCAAGGTGGTGTACATCTAAGACTCGCGAATTGAGTAGCCACCATGCTTGATTGTACAAAAAACATGTTGTCACTTCACTACCTAATAGTATGATCACGTCTTTGCTCACATCTATGTGAGCAAAAGCGTGATCTCTAAGGTCATTATTAAGGATCTTAAAGAATTTCTCAATTCTATTTTCTTGAGCAAGAACAAGTGACTTGATTTCCTGAACGCTGCGGATCTTTTTTGATATTGACCGAGATCCTAAAAGAATCCAATTTATGGGAAAGGCTTCACGAATTCTATTTACATATGTTTTCTAAATGTGACAGTACGGAAAACAAGAGAAAGTAGGATCAACGAGATTGTGACCTTAGAGATAATAGTTGATCGAAATAGAATATTTCCAAATGCTAGTAAGTTAATCTTTCCGGTACTTCTGTTTATATTCATACCATACGTGTAAAGTCAGATAAAAAATACTTACTAAAATGCATATCATAAAAAGCAGTTTGGATGACGATGTAATTCCCAGCAATAACAATTAGAGTTTCATGTAGATAATTATGTAGCAAGAGTAAGCTTTGTACTTTTCTTTCTAATTTGTTGTGCCATCACGATCTCAAGATTCATAGTTGGAATGTTCTTATCTTATGCATGGCATGGATATATTGTTTGAATATATATAAACCAACAACCATTTTAAAATATTACATTCAAATCAATTTCAATATTGTACAAGAATTGATACAGTTCCTTAAAGAAGCACGAGTTAATATTAGAGAGCCCGATTGAGTAAACTATACTTTATTTCTGTATCATACTAGTCTCGCCGTTGAAACTCTTGTATATTGAATAATAATAATAAAACGGGTTAATGACGGAATATATACTCAAAATGTACTTATAAGCGGTATAGACCAAAATTTATTTTCAATGACGTATATACTTAAGTTTAAATTTACTGTGGCTTCGATGTAGATGTACCTAAATTCAAATTTATTAGAATTTTAATTACTCTGTGAGCTTTTTCACTATCGGAATTGCCGAGTTCTCTAGCGACGTCGCCGACAACGATGATGTTGTGCTGTTGTTGTTGCCGCCGCGGATGGTGGTTCGACCGCCATAGATGGATCGGAAGATGATCTCGAGATGTCTAGTGTTTTTGAATTTCAAAGAGCGAAAAAGATGATTCGAAGAAAAGAAAATAAGTTTTGGGGAGCAAAAATACTAAGTTAAGTGACAGTTCACATCGTCACGGAAAAAATTGAGGGAATGAATTGAAACCATAATAAAATTGAATTTGGGTACATTAAAGCTACTCTAAAACTGAACTTGAATATATATGCAATTGAAAATAAAACTTGAGTCTTTATCACCCTAATTGAATACAACTTAAGTATATACGCCTCAATTAACCTAATAAGATCCATAAGAAAGATATAATTTGATTTTATAAGTCATAGAACATACTATTACGTAGTGCATACGTATATTATATATACATATGTATCACACAATTAGTGTATATATGCTAATAGAAATAGAGTTAGTGGCAATGACTAATGTCTAATTATTTATATAGTGCGGAAATGACTTACTTTTGTTTAAAATTAGAAATAAAATGATAGAAAGTCTGAGTAATGAATAATTAGGTACCATATATATTTATGTATAGTTATTTATTATATTAAATTAGGGGCGTACAAAAAATACCCTAAACCGAATTTAAAACCGATAACAATAATTTACCAATTTTTTCACTACCGAAAATTTATGCTTTTTTTGAAATACCGAAAGATGCGGTTTAAACCGCTACCGCTTTTTGCTAAATGGTAGCGGTTACGGGTTTCACGGTAAAAACCGCTACCGATTACCGATTAAGCCGATATTAAATTTGTATGTTTTTATACATTTAAAAATAGATAAATGTAAGACATTTAGCATTCAATATCTATATAACAATGTTTTGGCATGGATTTTCTCATTCATTGATTCATTTAATCTTATTTTATTTTGAACAATTTTTGTTATTAGTGTAATTATTCTTCCCATTTGAATAATCATGAGTAAACGTCAAGAGAATTGACTCTATTTGAATTATTTCATCAATTAGTTCTTTTTTTATACCTTAGATTGTGTAGTACTAATTTGATTTTTCAAAAATATGATGATTATATTGCGTTTCATAAAAATGCGGTTAAAACCGAATTTAATACCGATATATTGGTAATTAGTCAAATTGGTTTTAAACTTCAATAGTGCGGCTTTCGGTTTTAAAATTAGAAAAACCAAAAATGCGGTAATCTACATAAATAAGTATGAAAATCTAACCGAAGACTCGTTTGTTCACCCCTGTATTAAATAGCTAAATTTCACATATTATCGATTTAATCTTCAAATTAATATTTTCAAATTTTATATCCTCACGAAATCAAGTTCACTAAAAATATATCTTATGGATTCACCAAAATAATTATACAAAATATATCATTTTTACACCATCATTTTTGGTATCATTATGGTTAATCAACGATAACAAGAAGAACGAGGCGAGAAGAGAAAACATACATCAATATTTAGTTCATAAGAATGTCAATTTGATTAAAGGTCATATTATTATAGGGCTATACATATTTATATGTACGCAAACATTTTGTCCAGTATTACTGCATCGAAAGGAGAGAGTGTGCGTGAAAAAACATGGATATCGACAACTACATTGGTCTCAAATTAACACCGCCTCAACGTACACGGCGTTGTACTTTTGGCTCGTCTTGCAAAGGTTCGTCGCATATGGCCTCGCCGTACTTTGACTCCTCGCAATTTCTCTCGGTAGGCGACTTCGGGTGTGGTTGTTTACATTAAGATTAAGATGTCTGAATCTGAATGCACATCTGAATATTAAGATGTTACATCTGAATCTGAATGACTAAAAATTAAGTCTGTTTGTTTTTTAAGATCTGAATGCAGATCTGAATGCATATTTATTTCATAACTATATATTAATTTATCAAATGAAATTTATTTAATAATTATTAGATTTATTTATTTTAATAAATTCATAAATATATATTCTTGAAATTAAAAACTTCCAAAATATGATATTATACATGTATTAACTAGTTAATATATTTTGATAACTTTTAATTATATTTTTTTAATAAATTTTATATTTAATATATATCTTTTAAAAGGCTTCAAAACTATTAATTTCCTCTAAATTTATATGAACGAAATCTTTGGTATTTTTTTTATTGGTCCATCCGAGAATTAAGAAAAAAAGTTATAATTTTTGAATTTTTAAATAATTGAGAAAAAATAAAATTGAGCATACGTAGATAAATTTTAATTTTTTTTAATTTTTAATTTTATTTAAAAATTTAATTCGTACAAATTATTGAATTGTTTAATTAATGAATTTTTTATTTTCTATTAATAAATTCGAAATAATATTTTTTTTAAAAACGTCGAAACTATATGTTCCCACCTATCATTGGATTCGTCTCGTCACAAGCTTTCCAACGGTATATGATTTGGATTTTTCCGATACTTGGATAAAAAGTTATGGAGTTTTAAAATTTTGAGGAGGAGAGAGAAAAATATATTTGGAGAGAGAAAGAGAGAATGAATATGAATCGTGGAGTGCAAAATTTTAGCTCTTAATGAGTCAGACTTGTGTTCACATCTTACCGAATAAGTGACTATTCAGATGTATTAATATCTATGAGATGGAAAAAACAAATGCACTTAATGACTCTACATCTTAACCATTAAGATTAAGATGTCTATTAAGTGCAAACAAACACACCCTTCATCAAGTTTCGATAAGCATTGTCCAATCTCGCAATTAGCAGAAATCGAGCCGGTGCAAACTTGGTCACTGGATCATCTCTTAATGAATGTGTCATAGGGTCGGAGCAAAACGTAAGACCCATAAATACTATGGTGGCGTTTGGTTAAGTGGTTTGGGAAACCAGTTTTGCAATTTGGTTTGGGAAATCAGTCTAAGAGTTTAGTCTACTAAACCAGTTTGGGAGTTTGGTTTTTGAAACACTGTTTGGTTAGTCTTTTGTTAATCTGTGGTTGAATTTAAATGAAAGAAATACAATTAAACACAATTTATGTCACTAAAAAAAATTTATTTGAAGTAATATATATTAATACAATGTCTAAAAGATATTTGCCATAATACAAAAATTATTCATATTTCATGACTCTAATTACATGTTTAACTAATGAAATATAAAGTAGTAAATATTTTGTTTCTACAATTAAGTTAGTATTTAATAATATACATAAGTTAAGTATATTTGTTAATATGGTAGTAATATCATTAAAATATATAATTATATATAAAAATAATTTTAATAATTTATTATATGAGTTAATTTCATTGTTATATCTTATTATTGTATTATACTATTATAGGATGATAATATATTATTATAGTTTTTACTTTGTAAGATTGAGTTGAAGACCAAAGACAAAAAACAACTTCAAGTTGTTTTCTGTTTTCGTTCATTAAAATTTCAGTGATCTGCGAGAACGGTCTCGGAAAACAGAGACAACTGGCAACCAAACGTGGTCTGCAAAACCAATATGACACTGTTTGAAACCAAAACCAGAAACTGGTCCCCCTATAACTTTGCAATCAAGGGGTATATAATTAGAGTATATATTGACCTTTGGCTGGTTATCAATACCCCAAATCTTGTTAATAATAGCTTAGTTACGCATATTATATTCACCATTACATGTAGCTTATTCAACCAAATTATATTAAACTATAAATAGATCAAAATTTCATCAAACTGCTATTTCGCCCCAAAATTAAACTTTAAGACCCCTTAGGAACTCAGAGTTGGTTATGACTTCACGTGTTCCACTAACGTCTTCTTGAGAATCGTTCGACGATCGAAGACGGGTCACTCGTGCGATGGATACTAATAGAAGCTTTAATATGTTTTTTGAAGCTCGTGTCTCGCGAAGTCGAACAACGCCCGAGCTACAATAATATACATATATATATATATTGTTAACGATGTGGCGTGAAATGGTTAAATAATTTCTAGAAATTAATGAGATGAATGGCGAAATTCCCATAGGACAAAAATATGGTTTAAAAGTGAAAAGGAAGCAGTTAATTTGGCAAAGTGTGGAGCTTTGGAAAAGAAGACAAAGGTGAGTATTATTAAGAGCATTTACTGGAGTAGTTGGTTCATAAAGGCAGTGCCTGACAATGCTTGAAAATATCTTCTCAGAATTCAATGTTTCATCTGCTCTCAAGCCCATATTTCAACACTTTTTGCTAATCTGTAGTGACGTTAACTTTCTTTGTACTATTAATTATTTATTTTGATTTGTTCACGGCGAGCTCTCGATGTGTCTACAATTATATAAGTTTGTCCATTTACTTTCTTGCAATTAGGGTTCACCGTTTTTCAAGATAGAAGTCTATAAAAAGAATAAACAAAAAACATATGTGGATTTTCAGCTCCATTAGTTACTAGATGTTATTAAATTGCGACTATAACTTTTATTATTATAATTGTAATCTGTATATATATAATGAAATTACATGAATTACAAGTGATGATATTTTTCAAAATCTGATAAGAGGACATAAATTTTAATTTGATAAATGTAAATTTTATAAACGCAAAGAGAAAATGTAAGCACCGTGTAGAGTGCAACAACAACACACTTCATGACGTGGAGTATAAATAATGTTGACAGCTAAAAATTCAATAACATATATATAGACTATAGTATAAATTTAATATATGCATGTTATTATTCTCAGGTGTCTCTGAGTAATTAAACAGAACATATACTCAATAATCATTATTCAAAATGAAGATACGCAAAACATTGTACCAAATTAAGCAGACAATACTTCCAAGCATAACTATAAAGTATAAACAAACATATTGCACGTATTAAACTATACTAGTTTGGAGACCTTAACAAATAACAAACAAATACACACACATATATATATATATATATATATATGTATATTATTGTAGCTCATGGGATTCCTATGATCGGAAAGAAGGGAAAATAGAGGCTGGAAGGTGCTAAACCCCACTCGTGCGGTAATGGAAGATCGATGGTCTTCGAAGCACCCAACTGTTTCGTGGACTCGCACGTGGCGAGGCCTAGGTTTGAAGGGCACGACGAGTAGAAGGAGAGAGCATTTGAGAGTGTGTACGTGTTGGATCGGGGTGGGGTTTCAACAATCGGGGACGCCATGGATCTCTTTGAGACATAGAGCTGGTCAGGTCCTCCGAGAAGCTTGGCGAGGCACTTCAAAGGCGTCGCGCTGTGTGGCTGCACTGTGTCGTCTGAAGGGATTTGGGCCTCGAAAGAGCCGTCGGCTTCTGTGTGGGCAGAGGCGAGCTTTTTCACTTTGTCGCACTTCACCAGAACTTGGATTCCTGAGAACAAAAGTAGAGACCCGAGCATATTTAGTTCGTTCTAGCCTTGGCTAGCTCAGATGGTTAAGTATTTTTACTTATATCGAAACACAAACATGTTTATTAGGGAGGGCAACAAATTTCGAGAGGACCCAAGTATGCAAGTTTTGTGAAAAAAAAAAAAAAAAACTACTTTCTCCCGATAATGTTAAGAATAAATTTCTTAAATATTCCTTAGAATTGAAATTTTTGAAAGAGTTATAAAACATTTTTCTAATTTCTTTTGGTGTCACGAGAGATTGTTCGTAGGACATATCAAACATTAGTTCAAAAAATGCTCAACCACTCAAGTCATTGCTCGTCGAAATAATTTGACGAGTTGTCCTAGCATCTTATACGACTAATAACATGGTTCTGCCTAAAATCGAGTTCAAGCCTTGTAATACTCTAAAAATATTTCCCGATAAAAAATAAATCTTGATAAAACATATACATGCTTTCCATAAATTGATGAACATAACAGACACATCACTAGTTTAAGAATACTTCATTCTTAGTCCTGTACACCATGAAGTGAGTACCGTTACAATTTTATCTTATTTTAAAGTACATATATAAAGTTTGTAGAAAGCAAACCTGCGAGGTCAGTTTTGGTAGTGCAATCGAGGCATGTGAGCTTGGCTTTGATCACTTGGCATTCGGAGATATGAACCCTCGAGAGAGCCCAAACGAACAGAAGCAGCTTGATCGCCTGAGAAATCGCCATAATATTGCAAGGGAAACAATGAGCTGAGTACTGAGAAGAGAGTGTTGAGTTTCTACACCATTATATATTATTGTTTTTCACCTACTTGAGAAAGTATTAAATGAGACACCCAACAGCTGAGTTTAGTGGTTGGTGTCTATTCAAGTCCTTCGCCAATTTTGTTCCTATCCCTCAAAGATGTATATATATATATATAGTCTTTAATTAAATGTTGATTTGTATGTATACATTAATTAGATAATCTTTTATATCATAATCAAACTTGTTGAGTTTAATAGCACCGCCACACTTAATGAATGTTACAGTTAACGCGTTCATATGATGGACCGGCAGTTTTTGGTAGACCCCAACATCTGTTTTTAAAATATGAGATGATGATATAGATAACGGAGGAAGAACGAGAACTTTCCGGGTTTGCAAGTATAAATTTGACTTCTTCAATTTATTAACAACTCATATATACAACTCATTATATAGGGGTTTAAATACAATGAAAGAAAACTAAACGGTCTAAGGCAAGAAATGCCACAAATTGTGAAACTAAATAAACTAAAAATTAGAACGCAATACCAGGAAATAAAGAGACAATAGTCAAAATTAATGAGGTAAAAATCGCAAATTAATGACAAAAATTGCATGAAGATCGGTCGTGATCTTAGTTATTTCCTTCCTTATTTGTTCCGCGCCAAATGACTTTCTTGTACTTTCCATGTGGGACGCGCAGCCCGTGGGGTTGCCCTTCTCAAATATTTGGTCGGCATCGGCAACCGTGCTCAAGTTGGACTCGGGATTTTCTTTCCAAGTTTACTCTCGAGATTTCTTTCTAGGATGCATTCTTGCATTTCCTCCTCATAATCTATCCATTTGATTTGAAACTCTCCGAATATAATAAAGTAGCACAAAAGGTTTCTCTATCATAACTTAGGACGCAAATGGTCCTTCATTGTTAAAATAGATGGAAATAATATTAATGGGTTAAGTTTTTAGGGTGACTTTTTAAATTTATATAAATATTTTTTGCTTATTTATATAAAATTATGAAATCTATATATATATAAAAGCAAAATAACTTCATGCCTCAAAAACCACGGTTTTTAACCCCATTCTATTTTCTCCTTTTTTTGAATTTTTTTATTAAAAAAAATATTCCAACATACACTTGGTGGTCGTGCTCCTTGGAAGAGAGGCATCTCCTCTTCCTAAGAATTGCGTCTCCACGCCATAAATGATATCACCTTAGCAACTCGCACCTTCTCAGACTTGCCTCATCGCATACAAATAGTGCTTGTATTAGAAAAATTAAAAAATCCCTCTGAACTGTCGTTCTTCGTCTCCCTTCCATAAAAAAAAACTACCCTTCTAAGAGAAGCATCTGTTCACTAACATTCGGTCCTCTTCAAACGTCTCCTCACATGAAACACAAAACCCAGATCAAGAAAGCAGGCCGCGAACATTGTTGGCACCTGCGATTCATTTACCCTCCTCCCGTTCCAAACATCAGCGACAATCTGAGGTTAGTTTTACATTCCTTTCCTCAATTGATTAGTTTGCCTTTCTTTCTTTCCTCTCTACTCACACCCATTCCTGTCTCCACCGGCCTTCTTTGGCGTCGACCCGACTCTCGCACTGCGACGCGAGTGTCCGGGCATTACCTGGCCTCTTCCGCAGTTTCTCTCCGCCAAATCGCTCCCTCTCTTCTACCGATCTTCTCTGCCCACCACATGCCTGCACTGCACATCTGTACAGGTAATATCTAAAAGTTTCATTAATTTACAATTGTTTACATGATCGTTTTTAATTTTATTACTTCTTAAAATTTAGATATAATAGGTTTTCTTTTTCTTTTTTTTAAATTTCCCAGTCAATTACCATCTTTCTCTGTCTTAAAAAAGATTATCTTTTAAGTGCAAAAAAAAAAAAAAAAAGATTATCTTTCATTGTTTTCATTTTTAAACAGAGTTGATGTTTTATTTACCCATTGTTTTATTTAGTTACAAACAGAGTATCTCAATTTCTGATTAAGTTTTTTGTTCATGATTCGTTCAATGTACACGAAACTAAAATCGGAAAGACAAAATTTCTTCAAGTACAAAAAGGTTAGTCAGTGGTGCTATTTCGTTTGTTGGGGATAATTATATTTCTTACCAGTGTTAAATTTTTGTGAACATGTTTTCTAAGACATAGAAGATTACCGTGACAAGGTTATTTAAGTAATTCCATTTGATTTTTAACAATGTTTCCTTTTTCATGGATTTATTATATCTATTATATTTTTGTTGCTTTAATGTTAGTGTTAATAATTGACATTGTTTATTATGTAAAAGATTATCATATATTTGGGCGATCTGGTATTCTTTAAAATTTTAAATGCGTGGTTTATTTTTTCAGTTTGTCCTAATATTTGGTTCATTGTTTCTCCTTTTGTTTTTGCTTCGTGGCTATAGGAAAGAATCGATTAGTTCAAAGGATACCAATAACTATCATGCGCTCAGCGCTCGGAAAAAAAGAAGGTATTTAAGTACAAAAAGGTTAGGCAATGATAATTTTTATTGCGTTCGTAACTATGTTGACCGTCTTTTAGTAACTTACACTTTTCTGTTCTTTTCGCTATTGTGCAACAGTCGTTCAAAAAGAAAAGGTTAAATATACTCAACAATAGCGTTGATAGAGACTAGAAACAACTTCAGAAGCCAGAAAATGCAAAAGATCAAAGACTTCCGTCAGTCGAAAGATTGCATACTATCTCTTGATTCTCATGATCATGTCGTGAAGAGAATCCTGTTAGTGTTCTACATTTTTGCCTTGAAGATTTTTTTGGGTTTTTTTCTCCTAAAAACAGAGACCAATGCTTGGTTCTCGACTCCTTCTATCACCATAAAAAAATGTAAGCAATTATATTGATATATTATTGTTTTATAGCAAGACGATATTGGTACCAGTATGTAATCCTATATATCTTTCTTTATAACAAGACGATATTGGTACCGGTACGTTTTCCTTACACAAATTGTTTAATTTATCGAATTCAAGATATATAGGATTACATACCAGGCTATAGTATTTTATTCTCTCTCACAAATTAATTGAACAATTTCATGAAAAATGTTAAGCCATTTCATGACACGTCTTCAATTTTTTATTTTTATTTTTTATTTTTTTATGTAAGTTTATTAAAAGGAAAATTTGAAATTAAAACATATAATTTTTACTTTTTAGTGCAGAATGGATATCACAGTTATGTTTATTTTCAATTTCGTTCCTTTCCCTAATTGAACCTATTTATATCCTTACTATGTTAGAAGGGAAATTTTTGTTTTTAAGGACAAACGAATATTTTTATTATTTGATTCAATTGATTGTCATCAATATTTTTCTTATATTTTCAAAATAATAATTGAAAATATTGATTTCAATGTTTGGCTCATTCTTGAGTAAAGTAATAATGTATTGTATTTTTAATTAACTTCACTTACTCTATATTTTCTTTGGATAGGTATAGTTTTTAAGAACAATGTTAGAACTAAGAAAGGAACCAAAACACCAACTAATTTCAAAGTTAAGTTAATGAATACAAAGCTTTTGAATTAAAACATTTTCCATTAATCGAATTTGGCAATCTTTATTGAAAGTATGGTTATCCTTTGATGTTTGAACTATGTTTTTGGCAAGATTTATAAAACAAAAAAAAAAAAAACAATATAATCTTTATGTTTTCTTTGTGTCAAAAGTAAACATATTTTACAACTTACAGTAAATTAGTTGTTATGGGTGATTTTCAAAATAAATAAAAAGCGATAACAGCCCAAAAAGTCCCCCGGAAGCCCGTATCTCAAAACCGAGAGAGCAATACAGAAAAATTTATTTTTTTGTTATTTTTAGAAATCAGGTTGAGAAATCTATATATAAAAGGGCAATGACTTCAGGAATCGTGTCGACCAAAAACCATCAATTTTAACCCCATTTTTTTTCTCCTTTTTTCATATTATTTTTTTCTCTAAAAAATAAAACACCTGTTCGTAAGAGCTTCAACGACTATATAAAAAATAAAAAAAATAAACAAACAAACACTCAGATAGCGTTGCTTTGGGCACTAATTTTTCCAACAAGAGTTGCAACATATCACTCAAAGATCACCTTTAAAAAACTATAACTGAAAGACCTCTCCCGATTCTCTTTGCCTCACCCTACTACAGTACATATAATCCTTCTCCGGCGTTTCATCTTTCTGATGATTGTCCATGGCTCCATCTCTCTAACGCTGCATCGCTTGGTCCCACCGAGTCCGTCAAGTGTCGTCTCGCCACAAAGCCTTAGGACTCTCTTTACCTCCCTCTCAGACTCGGGTCTCTGTTATCAAACCGTGCATGACGCCTCCTCTACCACAGTGAGGTGAGCGATGCTGCGAGACCATTCTTCGGTAATTTTTTAAATTAATTTTCTCAAAACTCTTCTGATTTCATTAAAGATCTGCCATGGCAATTTGGAAAGAAAAAAAAAACTTTTTGATGGCTTTCCTTTTTCTTCACCTGGGTTTGTATATATGAGCAAAACCCATGTAAATTGATGATGATGTTGAGAATGGTATGTACTTTATTGATGCTTTTTAAATAATAATAAAATGATCCATGATTAAACTCGAGTGGCAAATTAAGTTACTTCCGGATCTTATTCTTGCAATCTTTAATGGATATCTGATGTTTCTTCTACGTGTTTACAATCATAATTTTCATTTTGTTACTTTCTGTGTAAAATGTCATGTTCTTTTTTTTATATATATATATATATATATATATATATATATTCTTTATGTTAACTGAGGGTACCAAATCCGGTGGCTTCAGCAAAAGCTCACTGATTACATCCACAATTGTTACTACAACAGAAAATGTTCGATTTACAATAACCTCTGGTTAACGCAATGCAACGTTCATATATTTTTATCACATTATTTTGATATGGGTTATGAAATGTACAACTTCAGATAATAATTATGCTGATGAGAATCTTCGGAAATGCAACGGTTAGTGTTCCTGATTTCATCTTCCTACCGATTCTCTCTTTCGCAATTCTCATTACTCGGCCATGTGACTCGGTAGTTTCTTCGGTTTCCGGTGACATGGTCGACTTCAACAAGTGTTCTTCAAGAGACACTAGCCATCGACACTGCAATATCGACTCTCGGCCTTTCCTCTCTCTCGACTTCGTGCTTTTGCCGGCGAGGATGAATCTCCAACGCTATGAAATCCTTCGACTACACTCGGAGTTGCGACTACTCTCCATTGCAATTCATATTTTCCTTTGCGACTACTCTCTTCTCTTTGTAAAACTTCTAGCAACTTCTCCGATATAAATTACTAATTATCGTAATTGTTATCAAATTTGATTCATGCACGAATTAGGGGATTGTTGCAGTTTCAAATTTCAGCCTGAGTGTGCTTTCAAGTTTCATCTGAACCAGTCTCAGTGTTCAGCTACGGCCTCCTTCCAGTTTGTAGGTGTGATACAACGTTTTATTTTAAAACTAACAAAAAGTATATATCTTCTCTATTCTTTGGTTTGGGTTCTTATTTTTTACTTTATCAGTTTTCATATTGTTTTTGGCGAATTTTTAGAATTGGTCATCGTATAGAATGGTATGGCATAAGGGGAGAAAACACATGCTTTTAATTCATGGGTTTAAAAGTATAGCTATTACAAGAAGTTGCTTGATTTTCAGTATACAAAAACATAAATGCTAATCTTATTCTTTTCTTACTATTTCATCCGTGTTTCCTCCTCTTAACTCTCCATACGCTTGGATTCAAATCTATGCCATGTTATTTGTGGTCCATTGTAAGTGGTTTCCGCTGGCGTAGCTTTGTCTGTTCTCCATTTCAGGTTTTTGAGTTGCATTGCTTTATTTTAGTTATGTTCATCGCACTAATCTGTGTTTAGATTTACGGTTTGATTTTTGAGTTTTAATTATTGTCTCTAATAAAGATCGAGTGACTCATCATGCAAGTTATTTTGGAACTGGTCGAGTGCTCGGTTGTCAAAGATTGTTCTTCTCTTTTGTGCGGATGTAGTCAAACTCCTACGACTTTTCGAATTTTGAACCATCATCTTCGTCGACAAAATCAGGTGAGCTTCACTTTCAATTTATGATATGTTCACTCTGTTTTTTAATTATTTTTAAAATTTTAAAATGTTCACTTTTGATTTGTCATTTTTTTGGTAGATGTGAGCAGGCTCGACTTAAGTGACTTATGCTTCAGTAGAATCCGATGTCAGTTTTCAGTCGAATAGTGTGTTTTCAAATAATAATTATGGTTATGTTTCATGGTGTAAAAAAAAACATGAATTAGCTTGAAATAAATTTGAAAGCTTTATTCAATATATCGAGTATTTTCTTCTTTTATTTATATTTTAACCATTTTGGTTAGGTTGATTTTTATGTAGATTTGTTATTTATCATACACACTAGAACTCCTTAGACCAGAGTACAACGCCGACTCTTACCAACCTACGACCTCCTCGCATGTTTATGAGGTATTTTCTTAAAGAATGCTATAATATTTCGCTTTTGGTTTGTTTTTAATATTCAGGTCATATTTAGAGTCTTTAGTTTTGCGTTTAATTTTTTTTTAAATCATGTCACATTTTACAAAAAAATGATGTTTGGTGGGCTCTTTAATTCTTATTATTAATCTAAGCCTTACAGTACTTCTAAATTTAATGAGATTGTTTACTACTGTTTTTTTTATCTAACCACGAATGATTCGGCTAATAAAGGAATCCTACTATAGTTTACATAAAAAAAAATTGTTTCATAAGATGATGCAATTTCATATATATAGGAGATTTTACTGATACAAATAAAAGGAATTCGGCGTGCTACCCAACAATGGTCGACCCTCTCTCCCTCCGCATCCTTCGGTGGAGCTTGGCTGGTTGGTTTTTGGTTCTTTAACCTTTCCCTTGCACATTTTATGCATTCTCCTCCTTGATTTCATTTTTCTCCCACTTCTCCTTTCTCTCATGTATAACTATTTTGTCCAATTCAAAACTTAAATTTAACTGTCACGAACGGCGAAACCACCAACAACTCTGCTCTGTTGCACCTTTATGCGACTCCCGGCTTCATCCTCATCTTCCACGTGTGATCCTCTGTGTAGACTCGACTCTGGCTTCTGCACTCTTTATCTCGAATCTCAGACTCACGGTGTTTCATTTCCATTTTCTTGATACTGACCATTATTGGCAAGGTATAACTTTTGAAATTTTGAAAAGGTTTTTTCTTTTTTCTTTTCAAAACAGTTTATTTGGATAGGATTGATTAACATAGATTTAATTTTCGCTTTGTTTTATTTTGGATCCATTTAAATGCTCATCTGATAAGAATAATGCAGCTGATGACTGTTTTCTTATTTTGCAGATTAATTAGCTATTATCGTGTTCTGCTTAGCAATTTTTAAGGTTCTTTGTGTTCCTTGTAAGTTTTACCTGGACTACGTTTCTTTTTAGCAATTTGTTTTTAAACAGTATACTTTACATGGACTATGCTTGCATTGTTAACTCTCAAATATTTATTAAATTTAGAGATTAAATACATAAATTTTAAATATTGTATTTCTCCAGATTTGAAATTGCTGACACTTATTCTTATAAGGATACATCTTTATTGGTTTGATTGGAATGATTGATTCATGAAATGTTAATCACTTTCATGCATTTTGATACTTAAAATGTAAGAATCCATTTTAGCAAATTAATCTTTAGCAGCCACCAATTTGATATTTAAATTTGTTTTGCAGTGTTAATGTACTAAAAATCACCTTTTGCTTGCTTTTAAAATCGAGTCAATTTTTCATATTTTAAGTTTCAAAATATTGGGCACTAAGTGAGTTACTGTAGTGACCTTTTAATGCTCATATTTATCATTTTTTTTCTTTATCTGGAGCTTTGAAAGAGATAAAAAGAAAAAAAATGATATTGTTAAATTATTTGGACTATAAGACACTTCATTTAGTTACATCTTTTAGATATTCACAAATTTCTAATACCCAACTATCTGGAAGCAGTACGAAATTTTAACAAATGTTCACAACAACTCTCTCACGTTTATTCTGACTCAATTGCAATCCGTAGCGGGAACTGAAGTGATTCCATCAACTGAAGTGTGCTTTGTTCATATCACACCATTTTGCACTCCATCTTACAACTTCTCGAAGTGCATTCAAGTTAATCAAGGATGATTTCATAGGAATTTCCTCTTAGCCTCTCAAATACACTGACAGTGAATGTCTCTAACGATGCCAACAAGAATACTACAACAAAATACTCGCTCACACTCCGAGGTAATTTATGATCTGAATATACGTGGTTTTTATGGTTTGTTTTTCTGTGTTTCCTAATCTTTTATGTACTTCAAAATAATTTTTAACTAAGACTATGGTACAAAATTATTAGAAAACTGAACCGGAATTTATGCATGAAAAAAAAAATTAAACTTCTAATTGGTTATCTATTCTTTGTTTACAAGTTAGTAAATTCAAATATTTTCTTTTACTATTGTTTATCGGCAAGCAAACACTTCATAAATGATTAACGTTTACATATTTCATTTACAGCAAATATGGAACAAAATGATTATAGCTAATGTCATTTCTTTTTCTATGTTAAAGTTCTTGATTGTTCAGCCTGTGCGGCTCTGCTCTGCTTTTTAAAGATGCAGTGCGGAGTGGTAATAAGGCGATTTTACGTAGACCATCTCCTTACATTCGTTGATTTACGATTAGTTTCTTTTTAGCAGTAAGTTTAATATTTCATAATTCAAAAAAGATAAGGCATGGTATGTAATGTGTAAAATTACTGTTGTATGATGTTAAAAACATATTTCTTTAGTGAATTTGACGTTGTAAATTGTTAAAAATCTATCTGTTTGATAAATTAACTCAATGAAACTAATGTTTTGATTTTTCAATTTAAAATATCGATTCGATTGCTGCTTTTCAAAAGTAGTTTGAAGAATGTTTTCCTAAGATAATGCTTCTCCGTCCACCTACCGTTGGGTTGCTTTTGCGGTAATTAGAAAACATATTAGCAATGTGTCGTTTAATTAAAAAAACATATTGACATGTCGTTTTAATTTCAATTAAAAAAACATATATACTTTTGCAATAAAATGAGACGATAGTGGTGAAAAACTCAATGCTTTACAAAACAGAAGAAAAAGATCCAATTTATTAAAAGTTGGTGAAAGTTTCAAATGTCATCATATAAAACTTAAAAATGTATTCGCTATGTACTCAAAAGATCCTATTTTTTTCCACAGTTAACGTTAAAATATAATTATTTTAACTTCACAGTTAAATTACAATAAAAAATTGACAAGTATACTAAATATTTTTAATTTGGTACTAAAAAAAATATATTTGGTATCAAGCTTTTTCAAATATATATGATATTATTAAATTAAAAGCGTAAATAACATTACGCAACAACATATGTATTTTTTAAACAAACTTAATATATCTTATGAAATCGCATAATTAATTTAGTTAATATTTTCAACGTCACCGCGCGAAGCGCGGTGCCGGTCCACTAGTATTCTTAATAGTAACATTTTTTTAACAATAATTCAATTTTTCCATAAAGATATTTACGCTACTAAATCGCCATTTTTTTAGGGACCATTATTAGCACAATAGCTGTTCACATTGGGACAATGTGAACCATAAACGTAATATAATTATATAAATATACATGTTTTTAATTACTTGCAATTTTTGTATTGCCGCAAAATATAAAAAAATTGGCAAGATATTTTTAATGTTTATAATCACGTCATGACAAAGGCTAAGGTAAAATGGCGTCTAAGGGCGGGTTACCCATAATTAAAAAACGATTTCCGCAGTTATTAAGATTTTCGAGTCACAATTAGAATAAATTGGGTGTTATATTTTGGTGTGATTGCATGGAAGAAGTCAAGATTCTTTCGTCCCATCGACTCTAAGAAGACTTGAAGAAATCTCTGCTTATTATGTCTGCTTTATGTCGTACGTATTTAGTTTAGCTTTTGCTACACTTTGCAATGTCAATTTTTGGCCTGTCATTTTATATATCCTTTTTATTTTTTGAAAAAGAAATCATCAAATGAGTCCAGGCAACGTCTTAAGACAAGAACGTGGTCTTCTTACTATAAGCAATTTGCTTCGTCGAAACAAAGTGTAATTTCGTATAGACGTAGCGTTTCACCGAAAGAGTGTCCTTCATAGTTGATCTCAAAAAAAAAAAAAAAAACAATTTTAAATGGTACCAAAGACTTTACGAACTGATTTCATTTCGTACTTTTCTCGCAAAACACTTTAATTCCAAAAGAACAAAGCTTCACGAACACTTCGTCTTGCGCATTTCCAGCGCAAAACAAAGACGCTTTTGAGTAATACTATTAAAAAAGTGATTAATTTGTGCATGATTAAAGCACGATTTTCAAAGAGATTTCTAAGATAACTCAAACTAATTTATTATAGCCTCGCAACTATGTCAGCAACTTTGTCAGGTTGAGTTGTGGATTGCAAGAACCACAAAGACTACTCAATCCTGAATTGTTATGCAATAAATTAAAGGCATAAAAAGTAGTGTTGTATAATTTGCAGCCAAATTCAAAATATGAAGTCGCTATCAGATGATTATGGCATTGCAGAGTGGTAGGTGTTGGTTTCCTTTTAATGCAACAAAGTGGTAGCTATGACTTCCTTGGAAAACCTTATATATTACAGCTTATATTATATCTATATGTGTATTAGCAGACTAAATAATCAAAGTAGTAATCAATGATGTTGGACACGCGTAGTTATACTATACAGCACGAACCATGCATGCATAGAAATTTACACTATATATGCAATAATCAATGGTGTTCAATATTGTTACCTTCAAGTTAGGGCACGTAGGGTTTTCATTTACCTCTCTGTGTGCCCTAAATAAGACTTCACAGGGCACGATCGGTCCTAAATTTTAAGAGTTATAATAAAGTATAAATTTGGAATCTTCATGTACTTGTTTGTCTTTAGAGTTCCAAAATAATAATAGAATAATTTATAATATTATCTTTGAAATTTATTTTGAAAAGTTTTGTTTTATTACTAAAAGTGTGGGTCTATTTGGTCTTTCCTCAAGTCTGGTTATGCTTATTATGTGTCATTTTTTTAAGATTTTGGAGTTCACGTAAAGTTCCATAGATGTTGCGAGCTTGGTGATCTAAATGACACATAAGCAAGTCATTGAACTATAATGAGAGTCATTTTCTGAAGTTTCCGTGATATAATAACAAATTTGAATCCTATTTGGTCCATTTTTAAGGCACAAAGTACATCTAATCATTTGAATAATTAATTTATAACGCTATGGTACAATAAGACCATAATCATGTCAATTATATGCATATTATAGTTTATATTATTTTGTTAACTATAAGTAAGTCATTAAACTATATTTTTACTTATATACAATTCTCTTACTTAAATTAGTGCGTAGAAGAAATACTACTTGAGATTAAAATTAAATAAAGCATTTTTTTTCTTTTCATTTCTTAAGAATAATACTGACTAGTTAAACGGTCTCCATGATATAGTTTCGAAAACCTGGTCTATAACTATATTGTAAAATTGGTGTTTAAAGTGCTAATATGTTTATATAATTATATTATTGATAATTATAATTTTATTCATTCACATATATATAATAAATTTCAAATTATTAATTTCAAGGTAATATAACATCAATATCTTAAATAATAATATTTCATGGTCCCCATATTAATGAATCAATGTCATTTTGTTTCTTACATTAAATTCAATCGATATTAAATGTATATTGAGATATAAATGAAACCTACATCACTAGAAATAAACCTCACAACCTATCCACATTAATTTTTGGTGTGTACCTTAATGAGTAATGAAGTTTGAAAATGCTAAATACAAGAGCTATACTATTTCAATATGAATATTAATCTATATATAGCCTTATGCATATTAAAAAAAAAAATTAGCATGTCATCTTAAAAAAAAAAAAACTGGTAGCAAAGCAAATATTTGGTGATACAGTCCGTATGAGTCGTGCATAATTATATATTAATTTTTTTTTTGTCGTTTTCTATAAGATATTTAATGTAATAGAGTGTAATCGTAATAACCAGAACTATTTATGTAATGTTTAGTTACGATTATAAACATATTGATCGTAATAATCTTTACATTGTAATTACTCTGGCGAAGTCATTATAAGACAATTTATAATTGAGTTTACGTTACCTGTTTTTTTTTTCATCTATTTTTTTTTTCTTCCTGCTATCAACAACTATTCATTTCTCATTTATCACTTGTTCTTCTTCTTTTCTTCTGAGCTAAGTTCATAATGTTCATCCACTTGAGTTATCTCTCGTTAGGATCAGATTGTAATAAGATATTATATACTAATCATCTATTTCTATAATCATGGCTTTAGTATCACACTCATCAACATTTATAACTTGAATTTAAATTATTTTACTCCAGCATTAATTTGTAACTGTAGGTAACGTTTGTTGCATAAAAACTCTAAAAGCGGCATAAATTATATATATATATATATATATATAATATACGGAAACAATAAAATCTCAAAATTCCACAGTTTTTAAAATTATTTATTTTTAATAATTTCTTATATTATCATTTTAAACCCACCAATGCCGTTTTTTTTTTAAATCTTACAAAATCCATGTGTATGCTAGTTTCGCCTCGGTCCACTCATAAATTGAACTGACGGTCGATTTAGAATTACGAACTTTGAAATCCATAAGTTGGCAAAGTTGCATAAATATTTTTCCAAGTTGAAAGCATATGCTTGTTTGTTTGTTTGTTTTTTTTTTTAAAGAAAGACGAGCCTCATTAAACCCTTTGAGTCCCCCTAACGGGTGCGGCTCGAGAGAGAAGAGTACTCCACATCAAATTACCATTAGCCACACCCATACGAGCGTCTCGAACAAGGGTCGGGACTCCCTGAATACCTCCTGAGTCTTTCCAAAGAAGAGGTTCAACACTTGGTGAAACATACTCCAACCAGACAATATTGTCTCTAGACTTAGTAGCGAGTTCCGCAAAATCATGCGCAATTTCATTATAGCTTCTCGGATTAAAGTAGAATTCCACATAGTCAAACCGTGTAGCTATACGATGCGTATCAGAGGTAATGGATCTCAAATCTGAAAGAGGTAATGGATCTCAAATCTGAAAGGGGATTGCATTTATTTTTTAAGAGTTTTAACCACCCCGCATATGATCTTGTTTCAATGGTTTTATTGAAGACCTACAAGGTTGGTGGCATCTGAAATGCTGACAAAAGACAACGAATGACGGATCTTACTTTCAATAGGAATTGCAAACAACTACTAATCTGCCTGAAATTCATTACAAAAACACAATCCATCTACTAACAGTAATTGCTTGCAAATACAAATCCACATTCCAAAATCGAAAAATAAAAATAAACAACTAGTTTCTCACATTGAGTTTACAACGTCATGTTATTATTTTCTTGCAAATACAAAATCGAAAAAAATAAAATAAAAGTAGAAACAAGTTTGTCATATTGCTCTCTGTACCACCACGTTGGCTTCAGAGTTCAAATCAGGCAGCGCTGGAGAGAGTAATGTGAGTTTATGGATGCCAAGCAAACATTTCTTGATGCTAAGACTCCGAATCAGATATCAGATTTTTTTTTTCCCTGCATGCTCCTGATTTTTTTTTTTTTTTGAGGAATTGGGTCGGGACCAATCTTCTTCTTTTTCCTCCGCAAATCACTTTTTTTTTCTTTCTTTCTAATTTCAGAAATGCCATCAGGTTGGAACCGGGTCTACATCAAGCATCGCGACTGAAAGCACCCCCGACACTTTTCTTTTTTCGCTCTTATATTTATCAGTATATGCCATCAGGTTGGACCCTCCCCATTTTTTGTGGGCATATCATCTCAATTGCTAGAGCCGTTTTTATATTTTTGGGACACGAGACAAAGAGTAATTTTCGGGCACCTATCAAAATTATGAAATTAAATATAAATACAATAGTATATAAGAGATAAGTATAACAAATATCTACTCATTTAGAGATAAGTATAGTCAATTTTATCGTTTTGATAGACGATGGAGCTAAACAAACATATATTATTTTAAATTTAGGCTCATTGTGATTTTTTTTTACCGTAAGCATAGACTTACTCCACTCAACTTCCCTTCAAGCATGGCTCTGCCAATCACCATCGTCGTTCACATTGAGAGTCTGTATGAGATGGACGAGCAGTAATGTTTGCATGGTCTAGTGGGAAATCTTATAAAAGGACGGGTTGACGTCGGATCCATAGGCCATTATGAAATTGGTAAAATCTAACTCCATTTCCTATACAAGAAATTGAGGGACTAGATTGAAGTATTTTGTGAGCAGTCGAGAAACGAAGGATCTAAAACTAAATTTTGATATCCGATTAGAGTATTTTTCCAAAGCTATCCATCTTGAAATCTCTCAGTCTTTCTCGTGCAATTTTCAATTTTCCAATTAATTAATTGTGGTAGTTAGTAACCGAATTTCCAAGTTAAAAGCTCAGATCGCTCCAAGCTTTTAAGCTCCCACGTGCGCTCCGCAAGTCGCACACGTGCTATAGATTTCCGACAACAAACGCCGAAGCAGTTAATTCTATTCAATCTGAATGTAAAAAACAATCAATAATATATCGGGGTGAAAGAGCTTTATGACCCCACAAATCAATCAAGATTGGATACCACAATGTACAAATCTCTTCAAGGACACAAATATTTCACAATGAAATGGATGCGCGATATTAAATCTCCTTACGAATACTCTAGAGTTTATATTATTGATTTTTGCCAATTATCGGTAACCGCTTGTCGCTATTTTTTCCGATTAGATTGGTATAAGATATTGATTCACCGGTTATTGATACTTATCACTGATAATTTATATAAAATCATACTTATTTATAGCATCTAAATATAATTTCATGGCGTAATAATAAATATTTCAAGTTTCAATTTATAACAATGTACTCCAACAAATACAACTAAACTAAGTAATTAATTATACTAAACTACTAATTACTAAATCCAAACTTTGCCTCTTATGCCGCACAAAGTGAAGAACATTGTTCAAAGAGACACGAGTTTACGTTTGATAATGCATAAAAAAGAAGAAGAGAGAATAACAATATTGTAAATGAAGAAAAAAAAAATATATGCAATCTTTAATATATCTTCGATATCTCAAAAAATCTGAACATAATTTTTTTTTAATTTATCTTCGATATCTCAAAAAATTTGAACATAATTTTTTTTAATATATCTTCGATATCTCAAAAAATTTGAACATAATTTTTTTTATAATATATCAATTATCGAAAACAATAACGATAACCAAGAAACTATCGGTAACTCATTAAAAAAAAAAATTACGAGTAATAGCTTATCAATAAACCCAAAAAAAAAAAGAAAATGAGAGCTCGCCAAAAATCACGATAATTAGACTCCCTAGAGAATTTTTTTCGAAGAAGAGGTACCAGAAGCTCACTTAACGCATAGGAAGACTCCATCGTTATTGGCTCAGGTCCAAGACTAGCCCACCTCAAAACAGGACCCAAATGTACTGAATTTCTGGGATACAGACATTTCATACTTTGGAAATCATCAACGAGACAACTTTTTCTTGTTTTCTCTTCATGAGTTTACATCCCTTGGAAGAAAGATTTTACGATTACTCCGTGAACCAATTTGCGTCGGGAACATTCAGGTGAAACAGAGAAAAAAGCTAATTACAACTTACACGAAATAGGGACATGTCCTTTAACTTAGAGCTTTCAACATTAGGCAATATAATATAACTACATCTTTCTGACGGAGAAGAGAAGCTAAATGATACACATTTTTCTGACAGCTCAATATCAATGCCACTCCCATTATAATGGTGACCAGATTAATGAAATTCTTCAATTCTGGTAACTATTAACCTGCTCAAATAAGTATATTCTATACTAAAGAAAGCTCATGTTCAGAGATCAGATTGAACTTGTATATATTGACAAAGAGCTCGGTCCCACATTCTTGATGATTGCAATTGGATGCATGGTGTATAAGCACAAGGTTTATGAGAGGGGAGTGATGACGTGGCACGCTCTCATGGTCCAAAAGTCGGATATTTATAGATTTAGTCATTCTACGAATAGGATCATCCAAGCCAATACTCAAATCAAAACAAGAGCGCTTTATTCGGCTTTCTAATTCAAGAGTTAGATCGAGAAACTCTTCTATCGATATGATGTATAAAAGCAAGCAGTTTTCCACTTATCTAACACGATGGGCAATGGCTAACCGAAGATCCTTATGTAAGCTTCGACGCCCTTTTACAAGCTCTAGACCTAAAATACTCGTAATGAAAGAAAATAAAATTAGCGAGACATGAGATTATACGAGTCTAACACAGTATATCTCATGTTCTTTATCGGATTCCAGAAACATCAGTCTGTACAGAAGATCAAGAATCTGTGTTGCTTAATTAAAGGATGCAAAATATCCATTCACTGTAAAGAGTTATCATTTATCATGAGTTGTTAAACTAAAAGATTGCAAGTTGCAACTTTCACTAAACCTATTCTGACGTGGATGGAAAACCCTAATAATCACAGTATCAACTAAGAGATTCATGAATAAAAAAAAACAAAAAACAAAAAAACTAAGAGATTCATTGACCAAATTAAAAAAAACTAATGGACTCTTTTATAGGTAAACCTGAGTGGTGCCATATATAAAATCCATTATGCTTTGACCAAATTCCCTCTCGTGCAAACAACCCAATTCCCTCGTCTTTAGAAGTGTTGCATGTCATATTCCTGTGCAACTGAAAAAGCTCATAGGACCCGAGCCAATAATCAAACCGTGACAAGAACATTCTATCGTATAGATGATAACCCGGTCCCTAATTCGAGAGTTAAGACCGGGAAACTCACCTAGTAATGTTCAATATGAATTTTCTACGAATCACCATGACGGCTAACTCTCGAAATGAGCTCCTTATGTATGCTTGGACGTCCTAGATTGACTTAAAATACCTAAAACACCCCACTAGAAAGATAATACAATTAATGATAAAACTGCAAGTCCAACAAAAGCACGAAATTTAGATTAGTTTGAAAAGAATATATATCTCAAATCTCAATCATAGTTTTCAAAATCCCTCGAGGCGCACCTTGAGATGAGGCTATGAGCCTACGCCTCAACCCCCTTATGAGGCTTACGCCTCACTTACTTGAGGTTTCACTTAGGCTTACGCCTCGGATGCTTAAGCACCGGAGGCTTATTCGGCTAACGCCTCTGTCTAACACACAATTTGTCCCCATTTTGCTTCTTTTGGCCCTGTTTTGATTATTCACTATCCTTGTTTTGGGCTATTCTTAAACGACTCTATAGTTCTTAAAAATCAAGGAAAGAAGTTCCCTAATCACATAAAACCCGAAAACCTTCAAAATAATAAAACAAATTTAAGACTTCAAGTAAATTGATGAATTTTATGCAGAATTATATTATTTGTCATGAATTGTATGAAATATTTCATATTTGATGAATTTATTGCTTTTATTGAGGCTTACGCGCCTCGGTGGGCCTCGAGGCTACGGGAAACCGCCCTAATTCCCATTTCAGAGTTTCAAAACCAGTAGTAAGTAAATCATGAACAAAAAGTTCTCGACATAAATTGATTTTCATCAAATTGAAGAAGGCAAACATTAGAATCATCTATATTTTTATTCGCCAAATAATGGAACAAATGAGAATTCTAAGAGACATAGCTTCTGAAACCATTGCTTATTCTGCAAACAAAAAATTTTAAGCAACAGACTAACCCATTCTAAGATCCTAGTCTTCTTCTTCTTCATCATCCGTAACACAATATCACATACTAATTGCTTGACCGCCATTGCCAAATCAACCCTCTAACCCTCGATTTCCACAGCGATGAAAGCTACAAACATGAGCATGAAGCGATTCGAGGATACCCCCTTCGCCCCATGTGAAATAATCAATCGAGAAAACCTGTTTGGCGCCATATGGCGTTGCGAACTTGCCGGAGATCCCGCCCCTTCAGCGTTCGCCCGGCGCCTTCCAGGACCGAGCACGACAGCCTCGGCGACTCCGCCAGGCTCCGCGCCACCATCTCGTGCGGCGGCAGCATCTCCGTCTCGCCGTCGCCATCGCCTTCCAATTCGCTGTTGGCCTCGACCTCTCCGAAGAAATCGCGCCGCGTCCGCGACAGCACCGGCACGTTCAGCGGCGCGGACTGGTGGTACTTCACCGAAGAGACCGGCGTTATCCGCTCCTGCGGCGGCTTCGGGATCACGGGGATCAGCCGCGAAGCCGACGAAGACGGCGATGACGAGGCCGACGATGAAGAGACCGAGGCCTTGTGGAAGAAGCTCGAGTAGTCGCGGCGGAGGCTCTGCGACGGGCTCTCGTCCTCGGGGAGCGCGGCGAGGATCCCGAACCCGTCGGGTTGCGCGAAGCTCCGAATCCGGCTCTGGTTACTGAGGCGGGACACGACTGCGGATGCAGAGGCGGAGGAGGAAGGAGAGCTCGCTAGGTTTCCGTTGCTGGGCGATTCGGCGGCGGAATCGCCGCTCCAGAAGAGGTCGTCCTCGTGGAGCTCGTCGCCGGCGGCGGAGGTATTCGGCGGCGCGTGGGCGTAGGCGCCGAGGAAGCGCTCGGAGGAGGGGGAGGGGCGGTGGCGGGTCGGAGCTTTGGATCTGGGTATGTCCATGGCGGGTGTAGAGAGAGAGAATAGGGTTGTTGGGGAAGAGAGAGAGAGAGAACACTCGGAGAAGATCTCTAGAATATACTTTTGCAGTCTCGAAAATAAGATAAAGATGCATAATTAATTAATTAATGATTATAACAATAAGTACAATACCTGGCATTTTTAAGCAAAAAAATAAAAAAGGTTTCATTTTAGTGTATAAAAAGAAAGTAAATAAATTTTTCGGTTTTGTTTTGGGATCGGTCCCGGTCCCGGATCGATTTTTTAACAAATTCAAAAAAATTAATTTAAAACCGAGAATCGATACTTCCCAATTTCCAATTTTTTGAATCGAGAACCGAAACCAATTAAAAAAAAACATTTCCCGGTATTTAGTACCGGTTCCGATTTTAAATATATTGTTTATTTCTTATTCATATCTTTGATTGTGTTTTTATGATTTAAAATTTTGATTTAGTATTTGATTTCGGTAATTTGAACTTTTTTTTTTGTATATTGTCCGAATTTTTTCTCGGTTTTGGTTCTCGATTTTTTCCCGAATTTAGTCTCAATTTTTATAACCGGAACCAAAACTGAAACTAAGACCAAATTGTTTTTCCTAGTTTTCCTATTCTGAGACAAAAAAAAAAAGTAAAATTCTCTATTCTCGGTTTCGGTTTCACCCCTAATACATATCATATATATTAGGGAAAATTGCGGCAAAAATACCCAACCTTTAGTCAAACTGCCTCCCGGGTACCCAACCTTTAAAACTGGCGGCAAAAATACCCAACCTCCGTTGACCGTGACTTTGGCATGAAAACGTTAATTTTTCCGTTAAAATTCATCATGTGGCCGTTAGCGGCAAAAATACCCAACCTTTTTTTTTGAAAAAATTAATTTTTAATTTTTTTAATTTATTTTTTTCTTTTTCTTTTATTGATTAGTGATAATTACTTGAATTCCAAATACATGGAATGACACAAAATTTAGTCAAAACATCTATTGATTTCTTAATGTGCTTGTATAAGCTACATTTGGTGATAAAAATCTTATTATTATGAGAAATTTTATACATAATGTTACGGGTATTTTAAGTAATTGAACATGGTTTTGATAATAAATATCCAGATTTTTGGATATTTGGATTTCCGGATCCGGATACGGGTAGAGATATTTGGACACCCGGATCCGGATACGGGTAGTTCAAAAAAATCGGATAACCGCTCTAGTTACAGTCCTAATTACCCTTTTAATTGGTAATTGACCGTTTTAGATCGAATTAATACAATTAATTATTGTCTCTGTATTGAAAAGAAATGGCTTAAGAATATATGCCAGTAAAAGAAATATTATCAATAATCAATATGCTTGATTAGTAATCCGGATACTCGGAAAACCAGATACCTATTTTCAAAACCCTGTTCAATTACTTAAAATACCCGTAACATTATGTTTAAAATCTCTCATAGTAATAAGATCTTTATCACCAAATGTAGCTTATACAAGCACAATAAGAAATCAATAGATGTTTTTACTAACTTTTGTGTTATGCCATGTATTTGGAATTCAAGTAATTATCACTAATCAAGTAAAGAAAAAATAAATAAACTTTTTTAAAAAATTAATAAATTAATTTTTAAAAGGTTGGGTATTTTTGCCGCTAACGGCCACATGAGTGTTGTTAACGGAAAAATTAACGTTCTCATGCCAAAGTCACGGTCAACGCAGGTTGGGTATTTTTGCCGCCAGTTTTAAAGGTTGGGTACCCAAGAGGCAGTTTGACCAAAGGTTAGGTATTTTTGCCGTAATTTTCCCTATATATTAAAATGTATATTTTACTTTTGTTTTGTTTAATATACTTATTTCATTAAAGTTTTTAAATGTGAATAGTCTTTAGATATTGTTTTCACGATTTAATTTTTGGAAAAAAAGGGAATTAATTAAACAATTAAATAAGAGTAATATATAAAATAGAGGATAATGTTGTGAATTTACACTTAATGGTTATATATTGACTGTTTTTAAAATAAATATTGTATTTTTTGCAAAATATTAAAAGCACGGAAAATTTTAATTCTCAAATATTAATAACTTTTAACTGAATTCGAGTTAACCAAAAAAATATGCATTTAATAATTTTTATATCAATATTTGGTTAATTAATATACTTACGAACATAACCGTCTAATTTATAATTATTAGGGTTAATGATAGCAAAAATAATCAAAGTTTGGTCAAAGAACTTTTCGAGTACCCAAAGTCTAAAAGTGGTGGAGAAAATACCCAAAGTCACATTTAGGGAGTTCACCACTCCATTCTCATACGCAGTTAACTTACCCGTTAACTCTGTCCACACAGACAAACGTGGATTGCTGACGTAATAATTTTTTGCCACGTGGATGAGCCCACATCAGACTCATTTACGACAAAACAACACATTGAACCCCAAATTGGGCTCGTCCACTTGGCGAACAATTGCTATGTCAGAAATGCAGGTTTGTCCACGTGGCCAGACCGCCAGAGTGTACGGGTAAGTTTAATGCATTACGAGAATAGAGTGGTCAATGCCCCAAATATAACCACTAAGTACTTTTACCACCACTTTGAAATTTAAGTACACAAAAAGTTCATTGACCAAATTTTATGTATTTTTACCGTCATTAACTCTAATTTCTATATGTATTTATGTAGAATCAAAACAATGCCTGTCTTTTGTCGTATTTACTCATTATTTACCTTTTATGACTTTGTAGTTTTTTATTTCCTATTTAGAGCATCTCATACTTACTATATGAATATGATGCTAAAATAGACCAAAATTCGGCTTCATTTTTACGACAGTTAACTCTACGCTACAAAAACTCGAAAAAAAAAAAAAAAAACTCTACACTACAAGAAAGTGAAAAATTATTCGCATTTGGTTCAACCATATACTAATTCATGTTTTAATTCTATTTTATATTTTTTATACTATATAATTATAACAATTAAACATTATCAATCAAATTATAAAGTTTTAGTAAAAAATACAATTCATCAAAACGACACATACAACGATAATTAAAAAAACAATTACAATTGTATCAAAAAAAAAAAATCGAAAGATTAATCAGAATTGAAAATAATATACATGAATTATTAAAACGACATATAAATTAAAAAATTAAAATAACAATTAAAAGTATACATAACATAATATTTCGATAAGTTGGCATCAGTTCTACCATTATATATGTTATGATTGTTATCAGAATAAATAGTTTCTAATATAATATTTATTTATATAATTATAATATATATATATATATTTATTTATGATTATTTTAAAAATATAAATTAACTGGAAGAGAAACATTGTATGTATCTACTTTCTTACGAAGTAATATTTATTTAATTATTAAGTGAACATTTGAGAGGCAGTTCCTTTCAATTTGTATTAAGGAAACTTCAAATTATGTACAATGGTAATTGGAGTTTATTATTTGAACTCTAATTTTGAAAAATATTATAATATATTACTACAAAACTCAGTATGAGATTATCATAAGAAAATCCTAACCAACTCATACATACTACACTAGCATATGATATTAAATATTTATAATATTTAACAATTAAAAATAAATAATGCACAAGTTGGATCAGCCTTAAGTCTTAACTTCGTTCGAGAAAGATTTTGAAGGTTCTATATTTGGATTAAATGTAGCACGACCAAAACAATTCTCTAATTCTATCTTAAATTGATCTGAGAATACGAGATACTAAGTAAATGATTTCAATAATAATGAGAAAAAACGACACCAAATTTAATAATAGTTTCGTAATTATGATAGCTTAGTTCTATTAATACATGAATAAAAAAAGATAGAATATAATAAGATCAAAGAGACTTCGTCTTCGTTCTTATTTGAACTTATTTTCAAGAGAGAACGTAATTAAACACACCAAAACACAGAGCTGAACGATCACATCCTCTTTCCTCAAGCCTTGGGAGCGAGGCCAGCCTTGAGCTTCTGAACGGTGGCCACGTCGGTCTTGAAAGAGACGGCCAAGACCTCGTCGTCGATCCCGGTGGCGAACAGCGTGTTGGGAAGCGAAGCCGTGCCGGCACTGGCGCTCCCGAAGGCCGATATCGCCACTGCCGAGCTCTCCATGTCCGTGTTGTACTGGAAGTGCACGAGCCCCTTCGGGAAGACGAACACGTCGCCGGCCTGGAGCGTCTGCGTGTAGAGCTTGTTGGCCGTGTCGACGAAGCCGACATCGAGCGTGCCGTAGATGAGGAAGAGGAGCTCGGCGGAGCGGGGGTGAGTGTGCGGCGGGTTCGCGAGGCCTGCGGGGTACTCCAACACGGCGTACGAGACACTCTGTCCGTTCAGGGCTGGGAATTCGGCCGCGCTGACCTTTGTCACCTTGAATGCCGTAGGCTCGGCCGTTTCCTCGAAGAGCGACCGGAGCCCGGTGAAAGTGAAGAAGCCGCCCGTTATGTTCCCCGCCCCGAAGTTCGGAGGCACGACGAAGTCGGTGAGTATGTCGGGATCGCCGGCGATAGCCAGCTGGATGACAGCGAATGAGCAGATCAGGAGTGAGAGAGATCGGAGAGAGCAAGCCATAATAAAGGCTTTGGTTTAGTATTTAGGGATTCTTTTTTGGTAATTATATGTATGAGTTGGATATGGAATGGTTGTAATGATAAGGGTGTTTATATACTATGGATGGTTTTGGACTGTTTATATATGCAGGCCAATGAGTTTAATTAGGTGTTATATATATATATATATATATATATATATATATATATATATATATATATATATATATATATTTGAATCGTATCACAACTGTAAACTAAGAGCTACAGCAATAACAATGATAGCATCGTTGATATCATCCATATATATATATATATATATAACAAAAATGCAAGTTGGTTGAAATATCGAACGCTCGAAATGAACCCTCTCTATAATTGTTGATAGTTGTTTGGACGTTTGAATGTTAACTAAAACAATAAGCTCAATTATCGATTTTTGTTCCGACGTTCGAATGTTAAAACCCAAATTTTGACCTAAGTACTAAAGCATGAGACAAAAGTAAAAAAATAAAAAAATAAAAATAGTGGCAAAGTATTCAAAGTCCACAAAATTAAGGCACACATATTTTCGTTGGTCAATTTTTTAGCATAATTATGTTAAAGCATACCTAAGATACATATTTGTTTGTTCATCCAGCTATCTAGCATTTTCTCTCGTCTTGATTAAAAAATAAACGAAAAAAATATTTCGCCTTATATTTGTTGACTTTGGGTACTTTTATCGTTATTTTTTTACTCCGACTCTTGCTACTTAGTTGATCAAATTTTAAGTACTTTTATCGCAATTATATATCCCTATCGATTATGAATATTTATATAATTCATTTCAATTCATTAAGTTTCAACATTGAATCCTTTATTGATACACTATTGCAAAACCGTGTTCTAAAAGTTTCAAAACAATTCTTTCAAATACACTGCAAAACAATTCTCTGTTTCTTTTTCTCTTTCATGCTTACCAATATTTCATCTAGTCTGAATCTTTTCAGAAAGTTTCAGTTCACCGCTCGACTTCGAAGTTATATACAAAGTTTTGACGTTGTCCTGCTAGGTATACATCCTGCGAAGCTATCACGTAAAGAACCTGACCAAACATTTAGAAGAGGGCGAATCAAGCTTTTACGAGAAGTCCAACGCGTCTAGGGGGGTTGACGGGTGTCAGAATCTTAAAAGAAGAAACGAGTACAGTTGGATCGATGGAAGTGTTTAGTCGCACACTTTTATTTCATTTGAGTACCTCGTTCCCTAAAAAAAATACTTTTCTCGACTACCATTTAAATACTTTTACTTTCGTTAAGCAAAAAAATATAATGTATGTGATCGCACTGCTACAGTCCACAGAAATTACCATGTAAAAACCAATATATAATATTGTACGTAAAATATATATAAATATATATATATATATATTGGTATTCAGTCATAAAAACAATTATTTCAATGAATTTAACTTTTGTAGCGACCCAATATACCACC
Source organism: Parietaria judaica (assembly GCA_954871525.1). NCBI lineage: Eukaryota > Viridiplantae > Streptophyta > Magnoliopsida > Rosales > Urticaceae > Parietaria > Parietaria judaica. The sequence continues at coordinate 19,963,919 of OX940862.1, read as the reverse complement.
TTCACCATCATGATGTTAATACATAGGATAATCGTAACATAATATTGTAAAACTCATTAAAAAGAAAGCATAAACCTTATTCAGAGCACATATCCATCAACGTTCAACAAAACACACAAAAACTTGAAGAAAACGCATTACAGCTCCAACAAAGAAAACCACCATGGATATTATGAGTTTGCTTAGGGTTTTGGAGCGAGACCAGCCTTGAGCTGCTGAATGGTGGCCACATCGGTCTTGAAAGAGACGGCCAGAATGTCGTCATCGATCCCCGTGGCGAATAGCGTGTTTGGGAGCGACGACGTGCCAGGGCTTGCACTCCCGAAGGCCGAAAGCGCCAGCGCTGTGTTCACGGGATCGGCGTTGTACTGGAAGTGGACGAGCCCCTTCGGAAAGACGAAGACGTCGCCGGGCTGGAGCGTCTTTGTGAAGAGCTTGTTGGTCGTGTCAACGAAGCCAACTTCAAGCGTGCCATCCGCAACAAAGAGGAGCTCGGAGGCGCGTGGGTGCATGTGCGGCGGGTTCGCGCCGCTAACCGGGTACTCCAGCACCGCGTACGACACGCTCTGCCCGTTCAGGGCTGGGAATTCGGCCGCGCTGACCTTGGTCACCTTCAGCGTTGGAGGCGACATCGTTTCATTGAAGAGCGCCCGGAGCCCGGTGAACGTAAAGAAACAGCCCGTTATGTTGGCCGGCAACCCCAAGTCCTCTGGTACGATGAAGTCGGTGAGTATGTCGGGGTCTCCAGCGATCGCCACCTGGATGACGGTTAACGAGCAGATCAGGAGCGAGAGAGATCGGAGAGAGCAAGCCATTATGGTCTTAGTTTAATATTTAGGGTCTCCTCTTTGTTATATGTATTATTTCGAATAATAATTGTGTTGTATTTATATAGCTCTTTATATATAAGGGTTGGCTTAGAAAGAATATTGATGTATTTAATTTGGGAATGCCAATGTCGTATGCTACGCAATCCAGTTGGTTGGTTTTGTCGTTTAACAAGATTGTCGATAATATTTATTAAATATTTTTGGCTGATATATTGTTACTAGAAATACCGATGACGGCAAATAAAATGCATGTATAATGTCGTCAAGGACAAGCTGGTTTTACTTTATTTTATGTGTCACATAGGTTAGGTATATTCTTGGTTTTTTTTTTTCCCTCTCTAAAATGGATATTCTTGAATTTATATGGCACTAAGTATATATAATCTATATAATCGAATGGTTTGGGTGTATCAAAGAAGCAGCAGGGATTGAGGAAAACGCGAACTTGCTCGGATCTGTGACTCGAAAACAATGTTTGAAAGCCCAAAAAGGCAAAATCGGGACTTGTATCATCTCGACCATTTGATTTGATGCGCTGAACGCTAAAATCGAACAATACATTGAAGATTATGGCCTCAAAAAATCAGGTCTCGTGTGAACGCCTCTGATCAAAAGGTCACCGATGTAAGAATATATTTAAGGCCATCTCCTACATAATAATATATAATCTAGCATAAATAAGGCCATCTCCGGTAAACTCGCTTTTTCTAAAAATCGCTCGGCAAATCCTATTAGTAAATCAATAAAACCGAATTATCAATTTTTCATCGATAGTAACACCTGAAAGACTGAGTAAAACTCTAGAACATACTAATTATTCAAAGAAATATATCACTAACGATGAGCTTATAGCTCAATGAAGACATATACCTTGTGAAACAAGCGGGGACAAATATATCGATCGATTATCAGGACAGTCAATCGAGCTCTGGGTTTGAACCTTTTCAAGCTGTCTAGTCTCTCGTGATTTCAAATTAATTATTTGATAAAAGAAATGTATCTGATCTATTAATATGAAAATGGTCTTTGTGCATTATTTGTTTATACGTTGATAATTTGTTGATTTCCAAGCTCTACACTTATAATTAAACACTATTACTACGAGTTTGTGATGTTCTAATTACTATTTTGACGTGAAAGATTTTAGCAAAAGCTGATGTAACCTTACGCATTAAAATAACTAGGAAGTCTGGAAAGATTTTTTTTTTTCGGATCAATCTAATCTAAGTACGTGAAAAATATCTTAAGAAAATATATTTACTTTCAATGTATTCCCGCTATTATCGATGGTTATTACTTATTACTGCTTGTCAGTGAAAAACCAGTGGTTTGTTTACCAACGAGTTCTTCATAAAATAATTTTTAGAAGATGTATACTTATAATCTCACATCATAAAAACAAATACCCATAATAAATAGATCATATGAGTTGCAAATAAATCCAATTTAATATTTTAAGTTTTATTTTATAACAAAATTATCCAACAAATACAACTAATTAATTTGAATAACTTAGTCATACTAAACTACTAATTAATTAAAGGATAATTTGTATAGAAGCTCTACACTTGGAGCAATTTATTCTTTGTGTTATTTTTTTTTTTGGGAGAACAGTATCAAGTATGTATGTTGTTATTCAACATTTGATCCTTGCATAAATCAATAAATAATTATATATTCGAATTAAGTATCATGAAATATAGATATAAATATAAATTGATCGATCGCAACAGATGAGTACTGTCGACAACCAAAATTGACACCCAAAAAATTGCAAAACACAAAACGAATGCAACATTTAAGAATAAAACGACAATAAAAAAATTGAAAAATTAAAACAAACGAAGATGATCATCATCCATCCACCAACTAATTGATTGATCCACAGACACTTCTAATATTTCCGTTACGCGGGTTCGTAATTTCGCCGAGTTTGATCATCGCCTTCGCAAACTCCAAGGAGAAGTCCAACTTGCCGCTGGCGAGCTTGCGGACAGTGTCTCTTGTGCTGCTGTGCGAGGCCAAATCCTGGTCAATCTGGAGAATTCCTCGTCCCGCCATTAGCTCGCTGTAGAACAGGCGGTCAATGCGATCCGGAGTCGCCTGGTCGAGGTTAACGGGTACGCTGCCTCGGACATTGTTGTTCTTATCAAAACACTCATTTATGAGTTTAGTTCTCAAAGCTGAGTTCATGTTGCGGTCGAACGCCGGCGAGGTCTTGTTGATACGATCTCCCACGAAGTTGCAGTGTGTGATTCCGACGGTGTGAGCCCCTGAAAACAAACACACATTAATATATAAAGTTGAGATAATCTCGTCGTATGAACTTGTACCAATCTCCCATCAAACCAACGAGCTTTATATGAACACATAGAAGTGCTATTGGTAAACAATATATAAGATTAGTTTTGAAGCTATATTCATTTTATTTGTATCCTATAATTAGGCTCTCAGTTTTGTAAAATGGCTATATATATATATATATATATATATATATATCTTACACATATTTTATGTCTTTGTTAACTCTTTTGTCCCTAAGCGATCTTTCATCGTGAATAAAATCCCTAATTTGCCCCCTCTCATATAAGAGTATAAAACACCCGGAATTTTAATAATTATTAGTGCTTGATTAAAGAATTAATGGTAGAGATGCCTACTCTCTCTGTTTAATAATCTCTGTATTACGATTTAGTTGGTCACTCACAGTTGTTAAAATGGTGGAAAGTAAATGGAATAACATTTTAAATTAAATTTTGAAGGCAATTCTGTTTTATATAAATTGTTGATACTAAATACATTATTAATTTGATTTTAAATGGATATATACGTACCAATAAGAAGAACCATGTCAGCAGGAGATAATTTCTTGTCGCCGAACACTTTAATGGAATCCTCTACTTTGATGGTTGAAGATGGCAGATTGACATTAGAAGCAAGAGATACAGTGCCATCTCTTCTTCCTGTCCGTACGCTGTAGTTCACTCTTCCGTCCTGAAATCAAATATACATAAATTCAGTGCAATAATAGTAATAACAATAATTTATATTATATAAACATTCATATATTCATACACTATTTTATAAATTTGTAAATTACTAACGTAACAAAAATATAATTTATTTTAAATTATTAATTTATTGACTATTATTTTAAATCTTAACAAGTGTCTACTTTATACAAGTTTGCGAAAGACATAATTTAATTAGAAGTAACCCTTTAAAAGCAAACTCGAAATTGTTTGTGTGTGAGATTACGCTGGCGATAGAGACGGCTTCTTTGGTAGCCAAGACGATGATATCAGCGCAAGAGACGACTTGTTTGCATTTTCTCTCGAAGAAAGCCTTGACACTCTCGATGAACTGATAGCCTCTCACGCTGAAATTGGGACCTGCAGTTTTCTCGCTGTTCGTCCCGTTGATTAAAATCGACGCATCGCAACCCTTCATTTTCGTAGCCAAAAGAACAAAGAAAGGTTCAGTGAGGGCGACAAAAACGTCTACAAACAAACTTTCTTTAACGGTAAATAATAATAATGTTCTATGAGGTGTTGAATTCAATCCCTACGATACGAAAAAGAAAAAATTGCGATAATTTACATTGTATTAGATTAACTAGCAAATGTAATCGGTGGTAGAATTACAAATGTAAATCAATGGAAAAAAAAAAAAAAAAGTGAACACACACAACTCTTTGTACCATCACCAAATTGGTGATTGTAATATGCTTTCATGGGCTTTAATAAGGAAACTTTTATGAGGGATAGTTGTATTAAAATATATATTTTTACATTATTGTCTCAAATTTGCTATTTTGTTAGTAGTTCTATTCTGTACATAATTATTTTTAGAAAAAGAAAAAGAAACCTATCAAGAAAACATGTATGTTAAAATAAATATACTCCTTAATTACCCTTTCAAGCTAGACTGCAGCTAATTTTCTAGGGCTAATGAGAGGGTGAAATACATGTCGCAAAAGCAATGTTTTCAGAGAATTCACGAGCTTGGAATTATCACTGTTGAAACTTAACTAACACACCTCAACGAAGCAGTCGTGAAATTGCATGCGGAGAAGAGCGGCGGCGTCGATCAGCTTGTTTTTCATCGCCTCCTCCACGAGACGGGCCACCTCTTTCTCGACGTCGACATTCTGAGCAGGCGTAGTTTTTGGGGGATTAAAGAAATCAAAAAACGGATTGCCGGTTTTGGTCGTCGTGCTCTTGCACTTGTTTAAGTAGAAGCCGTGCTTCAGTTGGCCATGGCACTGCCCGGCCAAGCTCAGCAGTAGCGCAAGGCTTAGCGCCAAAGCCACGGTCGCCGATCTTCCTCTACTCATCATCTTCTTCTCAAGAGAGTGAATTATTAGTGTCGTTTTTTTTTTGTGTGTTTTGAGGTGTGCATTGAAGAGAAGTTTTGGGTTGTTCCTTTATAGCAACGATCCGAGTATTATGGTAAGCACGTTTCACTGATTATGGCCTGAGAGACGTGTGAGGTCGTGCGAGAGGGATTGTGGTCATGTTGGGTTGAATTGAAATGTGACTATTATCATGTATTATATACCTTATTATATACTATATATTTAATTATATCATACATATATATTGATATAAATTATTGTTTCTTTCTAATTTCTTGGAACATTCTTCCTAATTTTCATGATTTTGAGTTTGATTTGGCCGTCTTCGATGAATTAGACGAGGATGGCTTATGCTGTAACCGAGTTTGTTCATGAAATAATATTATTCGGGTATTCGAATTTGGTTTGTAAACTTTAATTACTTTGTTTATGTTTTTATAGGTCTCATTTTTGCTAACCGAGTTGGGATATCCATATTCGTTTTTTAAGATTTCGCATCTTCATCATTTGCGTAAAAATAATAATTATAACTTGTCATTAACTACGTACTACTATTTTTTTTTGAAGATTTTGTTATGCACCAAATCTTTGAATATAAGAACTGTCCCTGGGAATTTCAACTTTCCATTCCAGCATATAATTAAAATAGCCAAGAACATAAAATAAACTTTTGAGAGAGATTCGCAAGACCAAAATAAGATATGGCGGTGAGATTAAGCAACATAATATATTGCTAAGCGAATATGTATCAATAAGAAATAAGAGAAGAAGCTGTAATGCATGATAATACATAGAACGTGCTCAAATTTGCTGAATCATTTTCATATAAAATAAAATATTGCACACTTATTTTTAAAAAAATTCTTAGACAATTAAAAATAAATTCTGAAATAATTAAATAATAGATAAGTTACCAAGTCAAAATTCTGCACAAAGGAAATGTCTACAACTTCTGTCTTTTTATCATGTATTCAGACGTTTATGCTCTAAGACTAATGAAAGCATGTGAATTTTAATGATCAATGTTGATCAATCATATAACCAAACCTAGATTAATTTATAGATTTAGGGTTATGAGAAATCCTATAGCAACAAGTTACATTCTCTCTCCTAGAGTGAAATTCGATCACCTCCCTCATAGTTGTTATTGCTTCTCGAAATAAAAAATTATGTGCAGCGATGCCACTTTTTTCGAGCAACGTGGCGTTTTCCGAACGGTGAAACTAACAGCGATGCCACTTTTTTCGAGCAACGTGGCGGACAAGATAGAGTGTCTATTCAAAATTTCTTAGGTACATCGGAGTCGTTGAAGATTGTGGGATCAAATCTAGGAGTCCAACTTAGTCACCTAGAAATTCCAATATTGAGTGGATTGCGTTTGGACGCCAAGCATTTTCAGCCTTAAAATCATACGATAGAAACACCTTTGAATAGAATTAGGCCTCCATTTTATTTCAAACCCCACAATTAGAAGAGCTTTATAGTTTTAGTTCATATTGATTCTTTTTGAGCTTCTCTTTTTGGAGAGGATAGCCCTATCAATAATTGAATGTTTGCATACTTCCAATCGATTTTTATAGGCAATTTGTGATATTTTTACAGCAAAAAAACCCTACAAATCTGTAACTTTAAAAGCATTTGCCGGGTGGCTGATTCTTGCAACCACCACCGGGGTAACTGTTGCGTGGGAGAGCTTCGGAAACACATGAGAACTCGGTCCTGCAACTTGTGACAAAAAGGTTTATATGGAAGAAAAATTTCTGAAAAGAGGAGACATGAATCAACAAATAAATACAATGACGTGCCACCGCTGAGAGCGCCGGCCGGAGGCATGAAGCATTTCTAGAAATAAAGAAAAATCCCAAGAGAGCGCCTTAAAGGGTTTAGTTTGGAGGGCTTTAAGAAAAATCCGTTGGTTGTTTGGCAATGGCGATGAATACCGAAACAACACCTGATTTCGGAAGAGAAATCGTGAACATAAGCGTAGCTAACTGACACGGGATCTAGCTAGGACCATCAAATATTAAGCCAAAGGCAGATGCCAAACTACCAGAAATCAGCACAAGATTATGTGTGTTTTCTTTAGTTCCATTCACCTCGTTTGCAGAAGACACCATCGATGAAGGATTGAAGTCACTGTGAAACCAAATTCAAGCCAATAGATTTCACAGAAAAAGAAGACTACTGCATGTAAACACAATACCTCTAATATTTGAACATTATAGTAACTAGAACTTTATAAATTAATAATTTGGATTAAATATACTTTTTTTTCAGTTCTGACTCAAGCTAAAGTTATCAAATACTCGATAAATTAATAACCTCGATAATATAATAAGATTATCCAGTCCTGGCTTTATTAATTTATAAAGACTCTGTGATGACTGATGATGCGGCTTTAACAATACGTGAGTCCCACTTGTGGATGCTTATAATGTTGGGAGAAAGCGCAACGCAACGGAATCTCAATATCTCCCAATAGCCGCTGAAATATGAAGCCGATAATAATCGAAACACAACCACGAACACGAGACAATTTTAGCGTGGAAAAACCCCCAAAACGGAGTAAAAAACCACGGGACCCGTAAGCCGCTTAAAATCCACTATAATCAAGAGTGAGGTACAAACGAAGTCTTCCCTAGGTAAAACTAGAGGCATACATCATCATCATCAAGATCGAACACCAATCTCGGATTACAACAAACAAGCAAGAGAAGAATTTGTGAAAAACGTTCTCACAAAACAGCCTCTGGTTTCCACTCTTCAGACCGACCTAGAAATCTCCATACCACATCTCAACCAATCAGAACATACCTCTATGTCTTAGGAACGTTCTGTCCAAAAATCACGACGATCCAACGGTGAACGAGTGCGCAATGACGATTTTCCTGAGGGTCGATGAAACTGGGCGGAAACCGCGAATTTACTCTCTTTCTCTTGTTTACTCTCTCTCCTTCACTCTTGTATTTCTTCATCTCATCTAAGTCATTTATGACCTAGGCTTCATGGGCCGGGTACATGAATCAATGGGTCAAAAATTACCCACATTGTTGGGCCTCCAAATAGGAGGGATACCCAACATATAATGCTAGTCTTTGGTTTTACAAAGGGAGAGAGTGGGAATAAAGTGTGAAAACTTCTTGACAGAAAATTATAGAGAGAAAAGAGAAAGTCTGGAGTGCTTATAATCTTTGTAATTTCGGATTGATTTGATTAGTGAAACCGCTCTCCAAGCAGGAAGTAGGCCATTTGATTTGGTCCAAACTTGGGTAAATTCTCTTGTCTCCATCTTTTATTTTCCGTCGATCGATTGTCTGGGATTTGAACCACGGAGACTATATATACATATATATATGCTCTAGTATACTATCCGTAAACTGCAGGTATCCGACCCCGAAACATCACAACAGACTATACATATACCGTACACATTAAGTGTTCTTGTCACACTTTTAAATAAGATACATTTGTGCAATTACAGGAGCAGCAATAGAAGCCGGGGATAAAAGTTCAAGCACAATTTTTCGGTAATCAATTCTGCAACAATGTTGAGAGTAACCACTTTGTTTGTCGTATGATTTCCAAGGCAGCAAGTTTCAGCCTAAAATCCATTCCAAAATAAAGAAGTACCTGAGGCGATACGCTCGGTTTGCTTATTTCTTAAAATTGTTTTTGGGCTAATTTAAAGATTTCTTTGAGCTTTTTGGGTCTTTTCCATTTAATGAATAATAGGAACAACCGTTGATGATGATATAAAAATAATTCTACTCTGTAATTGTATTTAAATATATAAAAAAAATAGTTATATACTTGTACAGAAATTCCTTCTCCCCCTAAAATGGAGATGACATGAGCCATTCTCAATCTAAGCTAATTTTGTCCTTGCTTCTGAATCAAAAGCGTTCGACATGTGACGCAGATATTCTTGAAAGGAAATAATTGAGATTCCAGCATTTAGTGACGCAATTTCCCGTCTTTATTTTTGAATAATATGCTATCTAATTTTAATTAGCATGTTGCCATTGTTAGTTTATTTGATTACGTAATTTATGGTATTTGTTGCCTTATATGTTTCGTTTCCTTTATCATTTTGTATAATTTGTATAAGCGGCTGCATTATATGTAATTCTTTAGTTAATAATGATATTTAAAAATCAAACTTTTGCTCGTAAAATCGAGTTCTCTTGCAAAGACGTGTCATTGTTACTCTCTCTACATCAACATGTCACTCGATCTTCTTTAAACTTTTTTGGGCTTCGGCCATCGAGAAAATATGCCTCCACGTGTCTTTCCTTTTTCGACATGTGTCACGATCGAAGAGGGATCGAGTTCGACGAGTCAACTCGGCGATACATTAATCAAAAAGGATAATGGGAGTTCGTATTCTATTTCCATTTTGCTACCTAACACTAAATATATATAAAAAGGGGTTTCAAATTAAATAATGCATTAATCAATAGACTGGAGACCCTCAAACTCAATCTGACACCATACACGAGTTGACTTTCATACGCCCTTTCCTTACACTTTCCCAGACCACAACTTGTTCTGAGAATCGGAGATTTGGGTGAGGGTTGACCTTCTTTCTTAGTCTGAAAGGACACAACATCGATCGAACAATCCCATAAATACTCAAGTCTTGTGTTTCTTTGTGCAGAAGCTTTGGAGAAGAGAGAGATCATGGTGAGTCGGAATTCGAGCTCGTTCGTGATCGGAGTGGTCGGAGCAGCGTTGACTTTATCGGCTTACTCGCAGAGCTACGTGTCTCCGACGCAGTGCATCGGTGTCGGGCTTTTCGTCCTCATGTTTGGCTTGCTCATCAGGGAAGGTCTCATTTCGGTTTAGCTACAAAATATGTAATAACTGATGGTTGGTGTTCATGTTTATGATGCAACATAACATATGTTTTCAATTTTCATCATTACAAGTTACTTTGCCCGGACATAATTATTTCTTACAACGTTTCTTGCTTCTAGTTTTAGAAATAAGAGTAAATGAGCCAAAAATAAAGAATTCCCAATTATGAGTTTAGGTGATCCGCTTCTTCTGGAATTTGTTTCCTAAAAAAAATTCCGAAATTTGTATCCATAGACACGCGGCTTTCGAGCCGCATCTCGTGCTGGGCCCGGTACAAGCTTGTTCGCACCGTCAAACCCGCATTGAGATCTTTCACAAGTTGGGATTGATACTATTTAAAATGTGAAGTGTATGGTTTGAAGATTGTCTTTCTTTTAGGGAATTGAAGACCATTGTTGTGTTGGTGTTTGAATTGAACATCGGCTTATTTTTCTGTTCTTTTTTAAATGGATTTTGTACTTTTTGTTTTCTTTCAGAAGTTGGGGACAATGAGTTTCGAACTGTTAAGTGTGTAGTTTGATGAAAGTTTGGAAGATCGTTGTATTTTGGTTTCAATATTATTTTGCTGCTCTATTGGTGTTGACTCTTGAGATGACAAAAATAATTTACCGAATTTATTTGCTTTTTTCCTGTAAATACATCAAAGTTAATTCTTAACGAGAACTAACAATCTTTTTACTTCAAATCAAAAAGCAGAATTTTCACGTGCAGTCCATAGGTCTAATTATTATAATTAAATTGCAAACACATTCCTATTAACATGGTGAAAATACAAGCAAATTTGTACAATTTTGAAGCTGGGGATACAGATTCAAACACTATTTACCACAAATATATTACAATGTTGAGACTTCAGAGCGCTCTCATAACCAATTTGGTTGTCGTATGAACACCCATCGCAGCAATTTTCAACACGGCACGGCTCTTGTACAGCCTGAAATCCAAAATAACCATGACATTAATAACGTGAGGTCCGTAGATCAGAGCTTGGTAATGGTATCATGGAGAATTTAGGATTTTTTTATGTTACCGGACTAAACCTAAATAGAACTCAAACTGATATCCCGTGATTGTAAGGACTTGCATAGCTAGCTAAAGTTGGATTAAAAAAAATGCCAAAAATTATAAAAAGGGATGATATTCAATATAGATCTTGATAGGAATCAACCCAACAATCAACGGGATACAAGAACACTTTACTGATAAACAAAACTCCGGCCTCTAATTCAAGAGTGAGATCGGTGAACTCTCCCAAGGATGTTCAATAGGAATTTCCACAGATCAAAGCATGGATACATACACCTATTTATAAGATTAGAAACCCTAATCCTAAATTATTGTAAAATACCTCTAATACCCTCGTATAAATTTCCATGAGTAAAAAATGGTGAAACCCGGGGCTTTTAGGCCACAAACTCTATCACATCAAGGCAATGCCCTTAAAATTTATTTGATCTACTTGCAGGAGAAGACACAAAGCGATACGGGTCAATTGGGTTCTTAATACATTTTAGTTCGCTTTATATAGAGCAGAGAACTAGCGATAGCCAATAATGACTAGGGAAAGAAAAAGAAAGAAAAGAATGCTAAATTACCCGGTCAGCGCAAGACCCCAGGTGCCAAGTGCATAGAACAACTTCCCAGCATGCCAAATTTCAAACATCTGTTCCAATCTGTTCACACTACCCAACGCTTTCACCATTGCTGCACGAAATAGAGATCCACAAAGAATATGAAATTGTTTTTCTTTGCTTTTGAAATAAGAATCAGAGAATTAAGTACAAGATAATTTAAGTATTTAATTACGACCCGGTTATAGCTTGTACATATTTTCGAAGATAATGCACTGAATCAGCTTCTTATATAATCGCACAAAAATGGCAGGAATTCGTTACACAGACAGACAGGAACTTACTCTTCTGCAACTCCTCGGGTGACATTTTCTGCAATATCAAAAGAGGATTCGGGTGAGATGAGTACCGTAAATTCTAATAAATAATAAATAAAACATTTTCATGCGAAATCAACCTGAACTTTCGGGTTTGAGACAATGCACTTGGCAATAAAGCTCGCAACGCCATCAACGACATGTTCATCGCTGACAACAACATAAGTATCGCCGTCAATCCCACTCTGTTCTTCAACGTTGCTGGGGACCATATCGTCCGTTACCCACACCCACCAACTAGGCTCTTCCTGATCCACGTTGATAAGAACTTCGGCCATATGTAAATCATCTCCTATTATAAAACCAACCCAACAAAAATGTAAGTAAAAAGTACAATCATATAGTCCCACCGAACTTAGTACTGGCAGTGACTGCCCTGCGATTATGGAGTCAAACCTGTGGCTACTTTGAAAGGAAACTGATTGCAAGTTCCATCAGCAGATGGCTGCTGAAGAGCTTTAATCCGAGTCAAAAACTTCTCCGAATCAACAGTAGCGACAAGGCGAGCATACAGCTGCATAAAGAACACACTCCTATATTAATATTGCGCACACACAAAATAAAACTATCAAGGCATGAACTCTCCAAGTCCAACACATTCCATCAATTTCGCGAGGTTACTTTAATTTCCGGGTTTTGGTTTCTTCGTTTCTACCGGAATCTCAATCATATATTTTCCCTGGTTTCTAAATCGCAAAACCAATAAGCTAAGAAACGAAAGAGAAGGAATTTTTCACACAAGCCCCTACTATCGATCACCATCCAAAATCCCAAATTTGATCCGGCTCAATTACTTAGGGTTTCAAAGCAGTGGAATTGGATATACAAAATAATCAAAATAGTAAGCTGAAAGGCGTACATCGGGAGGGCAATCCTTGAAGAGAGAAGGCGAATCGGAGAGGTTCTGAAGGAGCTTGAGATTCTGCTGAAGCAATTCCCTGAGACGCCGGTTCTCCGACCGCAGAGACTCCAAGTCATCGCCGGCGTCTTCATCGGCGTGGTGGTGGGTGTGGCGGTAGTGGCTGCAGCACTCCATGGCGGTCCAGGCCACGTCGGCGACCTCCATGACCGTCTTGGCGACCTCGATGGCTTCGTGGCCTCCCATCTGCGAAACCCCTCTCTTGCTTTTTGGTCTGATTGTTGTTTTTGGATCAAAGTTCGTAGCTTTGGCGTGTACGTGTTAGAGGGGAGAGAGAATGTAATATATAATATTTGGATAATAGTTGTGACTTGTGAGAAATGGGAGAGGATTTCAAATGATTAGGAGGGGTATAACTGGAAAAACAGCAAAGTCTTCTTTCTCTTCACCGTAAAAACCCTCTAATTTTTACTAATGTTCACCATTTTTTATTTTATTTTGAGGTGGTAAGATGCGCGGTTTCACTCGGTGCTGGTGGCACAAGGTCGCGGTTTTGATAAACTCACGACGCTAAGACAGACAGTGATTGTGATTGAAGCGATTATACAACTCCCACAAACTAATGATCTTCGTCATCATGAAACATGTATGGACTCACTTTAAATTTAGAGCAATATCAAATGTGTCTATCAAAATAACTATAATAAGAGCAAGCTTAAATAATAAAACAAATATATTATGCGTTATTGAATGCCAAACATTCTCAAATTTCGTATATCGAACGTCATCACTTTTTTTTTCCGTTGCAAAAATATTAAGGATAAATCTTTTAGTATATTTACTTAGATTTCCTGCGTTTTCTACCATCATGCAATTGACTTGTTGTGATTATTATCGACGATTAGTGATTACTTTCAATAAGGCAACAAAATTCAGTACGGCACGCATTTGTCTGTGGTATCTTGTGCAAACAGACAACATTAGATATAGGATTCTAGAGAATGTCATGAATGCAATCGAGTCAAGTCTTGCACTCTCTTGTATAGCTCCTCCACCGAAATACCCATCTGCATCGAGATATCGTCCTTCTTTGAACGATCTAAATCCAGAAATGATTCGATGAGATCCCCGTCAAGGAAGTTGTTAGCCCCCGCTCTTGTATCATTTTTTAATGATCTCCACTGCTCGTGGTCCAGACCTCCCACGCTCTTAATAACTTTCTGGAGACCCTTTTGGAGCTTCTCTGGAAACATATACTGATCCGGATGAAGATGAGCGATGACCCCTATTGCGCCGCTGATGCAACCGAACATGACAGTTGAAATCTGATCCAAGTTCACAAAGGAACCGTGGTGGAATCGGTTAACAAACTCATCAAGGTGATACTCGCCAATAACATCAAGGCGGTTGCTCTTCTTTCTAACTGTGAAGAGGTTGAGGTTGCTCTCCGCACCGAGGTAGACATCATCGTCGAGAATCTCGACTGCAAACAGCCACCTTATGTTCTCCTCCCGAGCGAGTATCACCTAATCAAAGCATATCGATTATCATCAACAAATTTCAATAACTTTTGAATTTTCATTTGCTTCGATTTTGTAGGAGCCATGCAGTATTTATGAACATGTGAAATTATCTTTCAATAATGCCGATTTCAATTCAATAACTCTAATGATTATAATGTTAATAATAGCACCTTAAAAAGTTAGACTAATTTAGTCATTTATGTCATACTACAACAGTTTGACTTGTGATTTCAAGCTCCCAAGAATGCTTTAACGAGTTTTGTGGAGATAAACAATTGTCGGAGAAACATCATACTAAGTGATATGACACTTGATCTGACCAACATTAATTTGTTAACGTTAGCAGGTGATGATCAGTTTGTCAGGCTGTACGACCCACGGGTCCTGGGAAGGTTGGTCGACAAACTTCATTAGCGTTCCCAATGTAACGGTCGAGGCTACACTATCCGACTTGACTTTCTTTGATCACAGGGACTTGCTTGTGTCGTATTGGCCGGATCATGTACTTTTTTCCAAGTATTGCAAGAAGTAAGAGCCTACACATTTAGCAAAACTCGAGAATACGAGTATTGTTGTGGGGGGCAGTTTATTCGTAGTTGATCCATGCGAATCCGTAATAAGCTCATGCGATGAAAAAGTGTACAACTAGAACAAAAGAGACGCACGACCCATTCATCATCTAAAAGATACTTCTCCGGTTCTCTTCGAAAACACATTTCAATTGACAACGAAAAATACACGTATGATCATTCCAATGTTCTAGTTATGAATCTCTCGAACACTGTATGGAAAGGAAAAGTTAACACATTTTATTTTATGAACAATTGCTTGGAATCTTGAACGAAGACAAAGTTCATCAAAGTACCACCCTCCTATTCCAATCTCTTTCTTTTGCCTTTGTATTGTGTATTAGATAGGTTATATGTATGTACATTACATATTATGTTTATGCTAAAATATATTATCTCGTATCTTGTGGTCCGCATATTTAGTTAATTATCAAAAGATCAACATAGATCGAGTGCAGCGGTAGATTTAAGAAACAAATATTAAGGTGTAGAAATCTTGGGAGCGAATAATTATAATTTAAAGTAAAAAAAATTAATATTAACAATATTGAAAATTATGTGTCAAAATGAAAAAAAAAACAAATCAAATTTTGGTTCAAGATGAAACTTTGGGGTATTTTAGCTAAGGTGCATCCTCCCTTTAAAATAGCTCAACATTTAAGGAGTAAATCCTCAATTAAAGAATTTTGATTGAATGTTAGCATATATATATTTTGATTGAATTTAGAATTTTTCAAATTATCACTTATGATTAGTGATCACTTTTTCTTTTCTTGTTTTCTAATGAAAAGGTAATACAAGCCTTTTCAATTTTCATAAACAATTGCGTGTTGATAAAGATAGTGCTTATAAATAACTCGTTAAGTTACTGTACATGATGATGTCTATATTATACCCATTTTTGGATAGAGCCCTATTTAAAGCTAGATATATGCAATCTGAGACCAAAACGACACAAAAATTTCAGTCGTCCCAATTGATATCCAAATGTTTCAACTGTGAGATCCACTTTTGTGTGTCTTGGGATATGTAGGGATTTGAGGCTGTGTTGGTTTTGTCCTCCAAAGGGGTCGGAGTTGCAACCGCGGTTTTCCTCTCTCTCGCCTGCCTGTTCGGATGCCTCCCTTTCAACGACAACAACCGCGACACTTCCTGAAGCCCGCCCCATTTTTCCAGCGCTCGGGCTATGTCGTAACGACCTGTAACGACCCCAAGTACATTTCAGTAAAGAAAGGAACCAAAAGAAGAACCGAAAAACGAATCGATTTTTGCAAAATTACACTTGGAACGGGTTGCTGCTTTGTTGGAAAAAGACGAAAAAAAGGGAAAGCAAAGAATACCTGCACGCTCAAATGTCTTCCTACTCGGCATAAATGATGGATCCATTCCCCATTTCATTTGGAAACGACTTATCTGAAACATGTAAAAGAGCTTAGAAAGGCGACCATCTTTTATACTTTAAGACAAAAATCTAGTAAGAAACTACATGAATTCATTTTCTTTTTTCAGTTTCCGGCCATTTCCTTAGATCCTGAATGGTTTATGATGTCGCGGCCACTAGTTCACCGACTCATAAATCTACCTAATAGAGTCCACGATCTTGATCTCAATCTCGTAAGCGGAAGTGTTTCTCCATTTTTTGAACCACTCTCTCACAAGGCAAGTCTCTATGTTCGAGAGAGACTAAACTCTGTCTGCTTAAAAATGACATAACTAGAGTTCACATAAAAACGGCATAAACTAAACGACGTATTTAGTCCTAGACCGGTACGTTGCGGTTCCTTCTTTGGTAATTCTTACCAGAACAAACAGGCATCAGTAATACTACATATCTGTATATTTTATGGTTTATGAGGTCTTGAAGTTTAATATCATACCTCTTCCTCCAAATTCTGGAGGTTGTCCCAGAAACCCTTCGGTTTACGATTTTTATAAGCAAGAGACAGATTCATCATTGAAGCTATCCTTCTGAATCCACCCATTCGTGTGATCGCCTTCTCAATATCTACCCGTCCATGCAGTCGTAAATCCTTTCGCATCGGCATGAATCCTTCTTGCCCATTTTCTGCGATGAACTTCAAAAGCTCGGTTTTGAGGATTTCGACATCTCTCTGCAAGCCAGGGACTCTTGACCTTTGTCTTGATGAACTCGCCCTTGTACAATCATTAACTTCATCAGAAGATGAATTCGAATCTTGTTCACTATCGGTACAAGCTTGCGTGTTCTTATCATCCGCATATATAGCCTGGTCACATTCTCCTGAAGACTGAATTGCCACCATCTTCTCAACATGGTCCCGGATCGCACACAGATTCGAAGGAAGGTCTTCGTATATAACCTAGAAAGTTAAGTTAGTGTGAAAGTAATATTAATCACTGAAGCAACTGATTTTTAAGCACAAAGACAAAATCTATCTTGGTTAAAATTTTGCACCAAATAGATTTCAAATTATATACTGCTATTCCATTTACATCAAACCTATAATCATAAACTATATAATGTAAATGTATTATATTATTTTTCATCAAACCTATGCTATAATCATATATTCATTTTACAAAATAAAGTATGCAATGTCATGCACTGGATTTACATTATATTTTGTTAGCAGAAATAAGTTCTCTTAAGTTTGGTTTGTCTCGAATTTCAGGTGATTGAACTACAATATGTTACATCCATAAAATTATTCATAGTTTATTATGTTTATTAGGGTAATTAATTGTGCCATGCAATTTAATAATGTTGTGCTGTTTATTTAATTATTTTTAATCATGTTATGCTTTAGAATTTTTAAGCTTTAGCTGTAATAATTTGGTCTCTCTAAACAAGGTAGGCGAAACTACCGTTTCGAGAGAGGACTTTGGGTCGTAACGCAATAGTACGTGTTTTTTTTTTTCATCGTTGCGATGTTGAATCCATTCCATTTATAGCAAATTATATTATTTACTAAAATGAAATTAATTGCAGTCAGAATTTATACCAACCTCTTCCATAATAGCCTCAGAAAGAAATGTATCTTTGTGCATCTTTGACTCTACAGTGTACTTTAATAGGGTGTGGTGATTCCCTAACTGCTCGAGAAGCCATTTTCCTTGAAAATGATCGAAGTCGCCTTCAACCTGCTCGAACCCAATCTCTTGTTCGTGGACTTCACACAAGTCGAGGACGACACGGGCATGAAGTACCATGTAAAGAAGACCCTTACATCCTTCCTGCATATAATCCAGAAAAAAGAAATCGAAATTGTAAAAATTATTTATTGAGCCACTTGGGAAATTCTTTAAAAAAAATTAAGAACTCGGAGTCAATTGATTCCTGTTTGTCACTCAAAGGTTCGATGCAATATCGTATGGCTATAATGTTTTTTGGTTCATTCTCAAATATTAAATCCTGAATTAGTAAGGACCTGTACATAGTGTTGATATAATGTTGTTTTTTCACTCCAATTTAGAGTATGGATTAGTGAATTGCCTATATATAGTTTAGCACATAAGTGAAATTGTTCATAAATTCATTCTTAACTTTTCAGCCGTGGGAAGTACGATCCGGGAAATGTATAAGATAGAATTATAGCAGACATGACTTTAGAAACTAATTGTTAAGGAAAATATAGATTCTCATAGTCCTCAATCTGTAACAACCCGATAAGGCTGTCTTTTTAATAAAATCTCTGTATTTTAGTTAAGCCGCAATCATACAAGCCCCTTTAAATTTAGAGTAATTTTTTCGGAAATTGGATAGGTAGAACATCATTTGTGTACCTGAATAATGCGAACTTTGTTGTTTTCCCTTGATAATATTCTACTGATTGCTAAATTTGGCACAATCCTGCATAGGAAGTTTGACGAGTGAATACAAGGAAAACTAGAGGGTGGGAAAAAATGATAATAGAAAATCTCAAAATTTAGGGAGCAAAAGGAAAAATAACAGAATATTAATGATAATAAAAGAATATTTGCGGCAAAAGTTAGGTAAAAATGGCAGCATATTTGCTCTTTTTTATTTTGCGGCGTATATTCCCAGTATTATTGTACCCAATGCGTTTAGTTTTGGTACCTAGAATTGACACCATTAAAATAGACCCCGTGAAAAAGAAAAAAAGAAGAAGAAGTGGAATGTGTCGCCACATTCACCTATCTTTCAGGTATTTTTACAGCAAATTACCCTTAAATACAAGAAGGTCTGGAATTTTGCATGAAGTGGTAGCTGAAAGTGAAAAATATAGATCTAATAAATCCTTAGGTGTATAACCATATGAGAAATTACTTAGTTCTCAGAGCCTTTTTCTTTGGGCATCTAGAATTTCTAGCCCTGTGTAAAGCTGCTAAATTATATGCTTCTTTAATTATTTAGAGAAATCAAGGAGTAAATGCAGAATCTGTCACAAATTCGTATGGAACATAAGGATCCATCCACGAGAAAAAAAAATTCAACTACTAAAAGTTACATTTGTAATTTGAATACGATCACTTACTCGGGAAGCCTTTCATATGCCGTCAATACGTTCCATACTTCACAAACGGGAGCTTTAACTGTTATGCTAGCCACAACGAATCGATGAACGCCTCCGTTTTCCTTCATCAAAAACAAATTTATCAACAAAACTAAAATAAATAAATAAAATGCCCCTTTGATTCGAGTAATAAACTAAGAATAATTGTGATAACAAGAAAGATTACCAGTAAACCATCGAATCTACGAAGATGAACCTCGTCTACTATAGATTGTCTATCGAGACTGCAACTTTTTCCGAGCATGCCCCAATTCGAACCGTTCAACTCAGTTAAAGATAAGGAACCAAAGTTGGAGGCTTGTAGACTGTCCTTGAACTCTAACGGCAAGAGATTATTCTTTCCATACAAGGATTTATCCACGCTCCTGACCGATGGTTTTTCAGTAATTACAATGTTCTGATTTTCTTCCGAGATCCTTTCAGCTCTACAAGCTAAGGCTCGGAGATTCAGTGGGAGGTCTGTTTTGATAATTCTTTCCAAGAAAATTGCAGGAAAGTTGAACCTCGGTACCACGTTAACTTCGTATGATAAGATGGATGAAGACGACCTACAATATTCAAAGACGAAAAACTTCAAAAAAAAAAACACGTAATCAACAAATGGTGGTAGTTTTTTTTAATTTTTTTTATTGCGAGTGTTATCTTTCAAATCTGCGCATAATATTACCTTGTACCACACTTAACAGACCATTTGCCTTCGAACTTTTTAAAGTCTCCATCCACCATGGAAAAATGGAGTTCACGATCGAAATCCTGAAAAGGACACGACATCCCCGAATCAAAGTTTCTACAACAACGAATAAAGGAACGGAAAACGGTTGCACGTGATGCTCGAAAGAATTATTCAAACCAATATGCAATAAGGAAGACAAAAGGAAAGAGATTGAATGAAACCAAAACCCACATAGGTACAACGTCGAATCCTGTTTTCTACTGGTAAGCAAAAAACTTGTGGGATTTAGATGATTACTGAATTGATGGACTCTTGAAGGTCCAATACGACGCGAGCTTCGATGTGCCAATAGAGCGCCCTCTCAAAGCCTCTCTGTTCGAGCCATATACGCCCCGGATACGGGCACGGAATCCTTTTGCTGTCGATTTCACAAGTCATGCCATCAATATCAAATACATAAACTATAATATACCATTATCAGCACTAAATGGGAAGGAGTTTTTATTCTTTTCTCGGATTTACAGCAAAAATTGTCAGTCTTATGAACATAAATGTAGTCAGATTTGTAAAGATCCGGAGTTGATCATACTTACTTATTTACGAATGGACCAAATTACTTATTTAGTCGAGAAAATGAGTCGAGAAATCTAGAACTCCAAACAGAAAAGAGAGAATTTACGAAACCTGGCCCAACCCCAGGATTGGTTCAAATTCTGCATGAAATTCACACTATGAAACAACACGATTGCTAAAGGCCCAACACCACGACCCGACCCAACCCAACCCGACCTAAGCCCGAGACGACGGTGAGGTGAGGCCCAAACCCAATGCATCATTTCTGAAGAAGAGCACTAAGAGGATGCCGGCAAGAGACTGAGCATGAAAACAACGATTGTGACCGAGCCGGGGACGTCAAAGGTGGATAGAGAGCGAGATGTCTGGCCGAGTTTTTTACTTCTGTTTTCTCTAATTTTAGCATATTCGAATTTTGATTCGCTATCGTAGTTGGACTCAAGTTTAATCCTCTGTTACATCTTTCATTTCTGCCATTGATGGAGCTTGTTCCCGCTCTAATGGAACCTTTAGGCAATCCCGTGTCCACCACATTACTAGTAATCATGATTATATAGTAAAACTATCATAATTTCTTGTAGCAGAAACTCAAAACCCGAAATTGAAGGAATCACAGGAATATCTACACACACACATACAGAAATATACCTTGAGACGAGATTGGGAATGAAATCGGCGAGGCGTTCGTAATCGGTGAGAGCGCTCCACACCGATTTGACGTCGGCTTGGACCGGAATCTCGGCCTTGATTCCCCGCTCTCGCCATGAAACCACCTCCATTTCGCAGTGAACCTTCCTCTCTTCTCTCTCCTCCATCTCTTCCTCTTCCTCTTCCTCTTCGTCCTCCACCGTCAACGGCCTCTTCAGCCTGAATTCGTCGCTCCTCTTCGGGCAGTAGCGGCTCGCCGCGGCGTCGCTGGGGTGGTGGAGGTTCCATCGGGGACCGTCGAAGACTGCGCGATTGGAGACGTGGAGCTTCCTCGGGTTCCTGATGAGGACGAGGTGGGGAGAGAGAGAACCGAAGCTGAGCTTCAATGGCTTGCAAGCGACCATGGAGTCGGAGAGAGATTGAGCTGAGCGAGTGCGACTCGGAGAGTGAGCTTGGCAGTTTAAAACGGGTTGGAGTGAGTCGACTCGGTCGGTAATTGATGACCACAGGTTTCGGTTCGTTTGTCGTTTTGCGCGTGTGGATGTCATGGCGAGATTCAGGGGCGTTTCAGTCATTCCAAGAAGATTCTTTAGGAAGAATCTTATGGGCCCAGCTTAATTTGATGACACGTGGACAAGTTAGTCTCGTGATATCTTGTAACTGATCCGCAATTTGGATTTTATTGAGATACATTTGGATCAGATTGTATGTTTGGATTGATATTTTTAATTTATGCATTCAATCTAGAAACTATTGTAGTTTGATGATATTATTTCTTATTTATTTATTATAAACTTTACGAAGAATTAATACATAAAATACAAACTCATAAACTCTTTTTTTTTTTCCACAAACTTGTCGTTTATTTTTATTTTTTTCCATCCTCGCATGCCCGTTTGTCTTGCCGCTTTATTGTCGTTGACTCGCCATGTTCTATACTAGTCGATGTTGCGGTTTGGTCGCGTGACGTTTTCTGGTTTGTGCAGCCTCTGTTCTCGTTGTTTTCGGCTCGTCTATTCCGCAATATATGCAAAGTTTGAAGATTGTCATATCTCTTAGCTTCTCCCTCGTGCAATATTCTTTTGCTATTTAATGTTTGTGTATTACTTCTTAGAAACTCTGTTTTTTGGTTGATTTGATACTTGAGGACTATTTTTGTGGTTTTTTTTTTTTTTTTTGCATTCAATTCAACCAATCCTACAAGTTAAAATTAAAAGTGGCAATTACTGATAATAGAGCATTATATTATATTTTTGTTATAAGTAAAACAAAATGGTATGGGAAAGTACAATTTTTAAATAATGAATTTTTGAAATAAAATATACTTTTTGAGGATATAATTTAGCTATAAATGATATTTTAATAAAATAAATAAATATATGTACAAAAGAATTCCCTTTTAAATTTTGGCACATAGATCAATTTACTTTATAGTATTTATTCAAGATGTTATATTGAAATATAATAATACATCCAAAATTTTATATTTTACAACAATAATAATGCTAATAATATATTTATTATGGGAAGAAAGAAAAAGAAAAAGAAAAAGAAAAAGAAAAAACAGAAAACGTACGATGTTGAAATGTAAAATAAGAAATGTCTTTGCTATTTATATCCCAAATAAAGGGGCTAAAAAGCTCATGGAGATGCGTATGTAAATCTCGAGGAGAGATGAACCAACATACTTCCCACATTTTCAGTAATATGTACAAACCGTGTAATGAAAACAAAGTTTCACTATAACCCACAACAACAAAAAAGGGGGAAAATGGTGGCAAACACGACAGCGAGCCGAGCTTTGTACAAGTCACACTCTCGACTCTAAAATTGCGTCGATGCGTTCGGCCCAAAACGACTTCCATGCAAAATCAGCCTGACGAGCTCGTTTCTTCGACTCGTCCTCTCCTCTTCAGCTTTGGTGCCTTCTTTTTGCTCGCCTGCCTCGTCACCGCAGGCGCAGGCTCCAGAAGGTGGAGCCGGGACATGACATATGCCAAGAGCTCTTCGCGATGCGAGAACGTGAAGTCCAAATGCGCATACTTGAACTCCTCGTATGACACGCTCACGCCTGCATCTCTCATCGCCTCTCTGTGCTTCCTCACCATCGAGGGTCGTATCACCTTGTCCTTCTTCCCAGCGACCAAATCCACGGGAATGTCAATGAACTCGTAGAACTCACCAACATCCAATGGCTCGGGAGACCCATAAATCTCCATATTGGCACGAGCACTCCCGTAGTCGTACATCCGGAACCTTCCGGATCGTTTCATCTGCGCCAGATGTACCGCCACATGGAACGAAACGCCAGGCATGTCGTTCATGTTGTAATGAGGCAACCCTAGAACCCCAACCCAGTTCGAGCTGTCACCGCCGACGAAGTAACTCATTAGCGTCTGAACGAGGCCTCCGACAGCAGGGTAGTTATGGAAGTCACGTGCCAGTTTGTTGAGAAGCATGCGACAGAACCTTGTTGGGATGTAGAATCCCGGAACAAAGGGCTCCAAAAGAGGCGCTAAGAGAAGGAAGATCCGTTCGACGACGGTGAATACGAGAGTGGAGTCATCGTGGAAACCGGCAGGGGATAATAGGACGAGTCTCGAAAGTCGGTGTGGCTTCTCTTGGATTCGCTGTGTCACGACATATATTAGCATTGCTGCGCCGCCCAAGCTGTGGCACAAGGCGCAAAGCTTGTAAGGCTGACTATTACTGTCGGTTTCTTTCTCTACATCAGGATTACTCAGCTTCAGTTCGGCGGTTTTGACTTCGTTGATCTTCTCAATCAGTGCCGGAATGTCCTCGGTCCCGTGCTCATTGATGGAGTACCGCCAATACCTGCAAAAAATTACTCCCTCAGAGTACAGTTTTCTAACGGAAATGTAAGGTACAAAAGTGTATTAAATCGTATGCTTACTGTCGGGAAGAGATGTTCTTATCGACATGCTCCCTAGAAACTAATCCTCGGAAGTTTCCAAGGAAAACATCGTATCCTATAAGTATAAAAACATATTAGTATTGAGTAAAATGTCCGAACTTAATGAAAAACAAAACGGTAAATGTTTCTGAGTGCTTATGAAGCCAAACCTTGATCATAGGCTGCAAAAGCCGGGGAGCCAACCACTCCATTGGACACCCAACTGGATTCATATAAAGTCAATTAAATATAATATATTATATTCCGAAAGAGAAAAGTATCTTATACATGCTCTTTGATATGTATTTAAAGAACTAAAAAAAATGCCCTTATATATTTTTATGAATTTTACTTGTTAAAATTGAGAGTCATACTGTTCGATTTTGAAGTCAAGCTTACATCTGGTCAAAAGAAGTAGGGTGTTCAATCTAAACTACCCCAGAAAAAGAATAAGGAAAAAAAAAAAAAAGATCTCAAACAAACTCCGATTGAATGTTTCCAAAAAAAACTCCGATTGAATGAAATAAAATATACGTGTTGCATATATTCCAATCCATAGACCTACCAAAACACGCGGAGGGAGATTGTGCTAATTAACTAATAAATTAGTGTTCCATAAAATAGATTGTTAAAATACGTCAAACAAAAAAAAAAAGTACTTGATGGAATATACGATACTAAAACATGCTTTAATGAAAAACTAGCATTCACATGATTGCATGTTAGAAACTCAAATAAAGTACAACTTACCCCATGGAAGAATCTAAAATCCCGTGTTGCAGATAAATGGCCTTGCGTGAGTCACGTCTGCAACATCGCAAGAATTAAGATGAAATTCAACAAAACCACCTTAAAATAAATAAATTTTTAGAAGAAGGGTTAAATTATACCTAGGAATTCTTTCCAAGAGAAGGACATAACCGTCATTTGTAATCACATGAATTGCCTCATATGGATATCTAAAAGTGCAAGAATATAAAATTAGCTGCATATATTCTTGATTACCGAAGAATAACATAAATACAGAAAAAACATTACCCTAGCTCCGTTATAACATCCTGGCACGTTCTAGAATCTGTATTTAGAGAATCCTGGAAAGTTCTAGTCCTCTCTGTGGGACTCGGATCATTCTCACCAAGCGTAGCTGTGGCAAAAGAAGCTTCTGATGCACTTCCATTATCTTCCGTACCGTGACTGTTGCCTGAAGAGCACCACTGAACTAGTAGGGAAGGCGAGAGGAGAAACCGTGTGCCCTTGTGAACAACATCGAATACCGCTTCTATGACAATTTCTATGGCTAATTGAAGATCCTGTAAACCATAAAGATAAAAAAATAAGTTAAAAACACGTAACTCAGC
This sequence comes from Parietaria judaica, assembly GCA_954871525.1. Lineage (NCBI taxonomy): Eukaryota > Viridiplantae > Streptophyta > Magnoliopsida > Rosales > Urticaceae > Parietaria > Parietaria judaica. The sequence goes on along the minus strand of OX940862.1, from coordinate 19,938,296 downwards.
CCATGCAATCCCAATTCTCTTCGGCTCTACAGAAACATAGATATTTTGTTGGAATCTCAAAAACCAAGAAAAAAATGCTTAAGGTTTGGAGAATAAAATTCTACAGATCCTGAGCTAAATTTGATCAACAAAAGTTGCTGATATTCAGCCCCAAAATTGCTAATACTTTTGAAAATATGAGCACAAAATTCGACAGCTTCAAACAAGGGCAGTCTATTCACCCCTAAAACCGATAATTAATAAACAAAAATAAGGATCCTAAAACTAATAAAATCACCCTATGGACCGGTCCAAAGCACAATAAAACTCGCCCAAAACTAAAAAAAGATCTCAAACATTTGATGCAGGGGTGAACTATCTACTATAATTTCTATTTTCAGGGGTTACTCCATCAACAAATCAAAATCAGGAGAAAACTGCTCTTTCTCAAAAAGATCAGGAGTATTACTGCCAATTAATCTGAATTTATAACATTGTAGAAATTAATGACAATACCTCAACAACTCCACGTCTCCTATCAGTAGCGCGTTGAATGAAATGATCCTTAACTTTCTTAAGAGAGGAAACTCTCAAAGGACGATTGCTTTCGGGACCAGAAGATTTTGAGCTGCGAAAAATGAAATAAAAAATACGGCATGGAATCGCAAGCATGATCCTTAAGGGCAAAAACACCCACAGGAATATGTAAGTAATCCATCCGATCTGTCGTCTTTCGGACTTTGCAGACTGACTAGATCTTGAGGCTCGAGAACAGTGAGACGATGGCGATGCAGGGCATATGCCATCATCGTCTTCTGCGGATGAATAGCCTGAGCTTGAAGAATCAGAATCCACCGAGAGCTCGTGAATAAAATGGTTGAAAGAGGACACACCACTGTAAAATCCAGGGAATACTGATGAGTAAGAAATATAATTTGCAAGAAACAAAATGCAAATAAAATTATAATCAAAATATACATCAATGTTTTAATCCTAATCTAGAAAGATAGTCTCCTCGACCAACAGAATCAACTAATTTTATGCTGCATAATTACAAATAGAAATAATGATAAATTTAATTATTCTTCATATTGACTTGTACCAACATCCTTGCTATGTAGGTCTCATTGAAAATAAGGTTCTCCATCGTTGAAAAATACTACTTGAGTTTGATTCATACATTCAAAATATATTCAATGGCAATAAAAAATTTCCTTATAAACACTATGAATTACTTCAATGCGCAAAGCTGACATGCGTATTGGGGATGAAGTTCACAAGACTAAGAATCTTACTTCTCCATCCAGCGCGGGAATCGAGGTCCATAAAACGTGGGCTTGAGCTCCCAGCCATGAATGCCTTCAAGAATCGACCGCTTTCCGGGCAAAAATGTCAGCAGGAGCCCCGATAATCCATTGATGAACCTCGCAATGTTATGTAAAGACTCGTACGTGAAGGTCTTCACAGACCTGCACTAAACACCATAAACAAAACCAAATGTTCATCCTGCTATCACGATTGAATAAATGCATATACACCAAAGTCCACAGCATTATAAGTCTACATTTAACGAAATTTCTATCCGAACTCTGCTCCTGCTAAAACTCACCCGTAGAAATCTTACGAGCACAAACCGGTTCAAATTCTTCAATACAGTTGTTAATTCTGACGACCAAACTTTGTACTATTAGATTTCCAGATACCAACAAATTCAGAATTTCAGATCACCATGGCCAAAGAAAAATTAGGTCGAAAATAGATTTAACAAAACTTTCTCATCAAGCTACAAGCTCAAATGGCAATTTGGGTAGAATTAAAATTCCACCCCATCACGAGATCATTTATCATAATATGGATCAAACCAATTGACAACAAATGTCAACCTCGCGTATCTGAATCCTGATTAGCCGATCCTAATTCATTCAACGAATTCAACAAGATAAAACAGCTTTCATGGTCAAAAGAGAGAAAAGAACTCCCAATCTCTAATTCAAAACGTATATCATTGTTCATCACTATTCGCTAATCAACCACCAAAACTCCAATCAATACGCACATGCATATACAATACAATCATAGAAAGAAGAAATTGGGCTCACTCTTTCGTAACAGCGAGAACGTTGTCAACGAGCCGTTGCATCGTTTCAGATAGCGATGGCGGATTCTACCAACTGGATATATATCCCCTATTTCCAAGGAAAACCTCTCCCAATTCTCGGATATCAAAATCCCCAATCCAAAACCAGCAAAATCCACGCGAGATTCCGGGAATATCAGCGACGAAGCCGGAAAGCTTTCTCTCTGCGTCGGATTCCGCGCGGATCAACGGCTGGGATGAGTCGGCGGCGATGATCGGACGGTCGTGATTAAGAGAGAGAGAGAGAGTCGGTGATTTAGAGAGAGAAAGAGAGTAGTAATGATTATGCAGAGATGGTTTTCAAAGTCATTTTTCGCTAATAGCCTAATACTGGTTCGCGAGTCCCTTTCCAATACGTGGCAAACCGTTTCGCGTGGCGCATATCCAAAGTTCGAGAGAAAGCCCTAGATTCGGGGGTTAATTACACTTATTGCCACTCGAACTTTTGCCCTTTTTAGCTCGCGAAACGACGTCGTCGTGCAAGGCAACAAATAACTATCGCCATCCAACTTGATGTATCGGCTCAAATCGAGTGGTACATATATTTTGACATATTTATGATATAAAAACCCAATTTTTAGCAGTAATGGTAACGACAGTGTTCTCTGTTGACTCGATTTTTCGTCGAACATCAACTCGTTTAGGGTGTGAGAAACAAAAATATTTTTAACGAAAAGAAATGTTGACACGAGAATTTTATGTCTAGAAATGTCGTCTATATCATGAAACGCCGTTTGATTATGTTACTTGTTTTCGTTTCTGTTCTTATTTTATTAATTTTGTAACTTAAATGTCGGTTCGAGAAAGTCAATGCGAGACCAGCACTGATGAGTCATGATAATCAACATCACTTATTTTTAGAAATAATGTCGTGTGTAAATTTTTATGTTTATTTTTATTTTTATAAGAAATTCACACAAAATTAAATTGGTGTATCGATAAGTTGGTCTTGGTTTCCAGGTGTACGAACTACATGTACGATGCAGAGATCTTTGTTTTGTCGTTTTTCGTCCTCTTTCAGTAGAATTGGAATTACACTTATACTAGACGAATTCCGAAGTTATTATATCCCACTATCCGTTTAAATGTGGTCCGTTTATATTTTTATTACATTATATAATGTACACTCACTTTTTATTTCACTCCTTTCAACACCAATAGTATTTGATGATAAGGTTGAAAAGGTTAATATAAAATTAAAGCTTGTAACACAATCAGTTTGTCTATTAACTTACTTTGTTCTAGTAGAAGTCAGAATTTAAAAAGATATTTAACTGATCAAATATATAAATGTTAAATAGAGGACTTGGGCCGACCCTGTCGTGTCACTACAATTCCGACGGTCCGGCAGTGATGCTGGATCACTACGTAATACTTGTCTTTCTAAACAAATTAAGTTTCAATTTCTTCAACAGTTTTTTTTTTTTTTTTTCCTTCTACTTCTTTAATTAGTAGAGCTAGCTAAAGCTTATTGAAGATACGTGCTTTGACCATCTTAAAAAGAAAATAAAAATAAAATTATGTGAGTTTATTTTTAGAGCCTAAATGAATATGGGACGTTATTATATATTCTTAACTATGATATTTTGCATGGCTTCAAGTTTATTTCGTCAAAAACAGTAATTCTTACTAACAGCAACCATATGTGTATAGATATGGTTATGATTATGAAGTAACGACTATATATATATAAATTCATTTCCTATGCACTAAACGGAACAACCGATCTTCTATTGACAATCAGAACACCACTTTCTCTGATCGCTCTCAGATTCTTTCAAGACTCTCTTAACATCTGTCAGAAAGATCAGGCCGCGGAAATCGCCATCGCGACGCCTCTGTCGCTTCCATCGACGCAAAACCAGCCTCGGCGTCGGTCTTTTTCCGCCTTCTTTCAAGATCCTCCCTGCAGCCAGTTAATTCGCCATGGACAGAGACAACGATCCGGCGGCAAAGACCGACCTCCAAGAACAGGTAGATGGCGGAGAGGACCAAGGGTTTCAGGAGCTCATGCAATTAGTTTGTGAACCCAACCCGCCTCAACAGCTTGATTTAGAAATTCCGACCCTTAACCAGCCTCGGCCTCAGCCTTTTTTCGACTGCTTTCAAGATCCTCCTTACAGCCAGTTCGCCAGGGAGAATGGCAATGATCAGGCAGGGAAGACCGACGTCCTCCAAGAACCAGTAGGTGGCGAAGACGAAGGCCGTCAACCTGAGCCGCCTCCACTTACGGAAAACACGGCCCTGCAAAACAACCTTCCAGAATCGGTCGATCGCGAGGATGAAGACCTGCTTAGGCACACGCTGGGTACTCGTCAACCCCAACCCGAGCCCAATCAGCCGGTGCCGTGGCCCATCCAGTTCCACTACTATCCGTACCCGCCACCATCAACACAGGCTCAACATTCCACAACGGATCTGTCGGCACAAAACCCTACCCTCGTACAACCCTTGATGCCGCCCCACCACGCTGAGCCGGAAAACCCACCTCGAATGCCTGTGAAACGGGGTTTACCTGCACCCCGGCGGGGCGATCAGAGCCGCCGCCGTAGCGAGAAATACTCGGCGCCCAAGAACGGGAAAAGCCAGACCATACCACCGCCTTTCCTGTGGGCGACGGACAGACGTGCCACCGTGCACGACCTCAAAACACTTGCAGAGAGAGGCATCGCGGACGTCTCCGGGGACGTTTGCTGCACTCACTGCGGGAAGCCGTTTTCTTTGTTGTACAACATTGTGGACAGGTTCTCGAAGCTTCGAGCCTTCGTGGAGGCAGGGAAGGATTCATTCAATCAGCGAGCGCCCGAGGAGTGGACAAAGCCCGTGTTACCAGACTGCAGGTTGTGCGGACGGAAGAACTGCACTAAGCCGGTGATTGCGGAGAAGAAGAAGAGCATAAACTGGCTGTTCTTGCTCCTCGGATCGCTTCTCGGGCTCTGCTCGCTGGAACAGCTCAAGTACTTCTGTAAGCACACTCTGAACCACCGCACCGGCGCCAAAGACCGTGTTTTGTATCTCGCTTATCTCGGGCTCTGCAAACAGCTCGATGAGACTGGGCCTTTCGAGGCTCTCGATTAATTTCTTGATGGATACATCCACGGTGTGCCCACTTCTGGTGCAGTTTCTTTATTTTTTATTTTGTTTATCTGTATTTCTAATAATTAGGCTCTCTTCTTTGTAATCAATTAAGTGTTTTCAAATTTCCAAACTGAATTTTATTATCTTTTGGCTGACCCTTTTCGTTCAATGAAGCTCAAACTTGTTTCTTGTTTCTTTTCGGGAAATTTATGCTCTATTTAATTGGCTGTTCTTGTTGTAATTTTGAGTTTACGATGATCGATAAAAAAATTGACCGTCGAAAATTAAGAGTGTTTTTTTGTCGTTCATATATATCGAGTCTATGTTAGTTGGCGGTAAAATAAGGCCTGAAACCCGCCTCCTGGCTTAAAAAAAGCATACGCCAGTTCGAATGCGAAATCGAGCTTCAAAATTGGCAGGTCTATTTTTTCGAGTATAGTTAGTTTCTTATAAGTAAAAGAAAAAAAATGTAATTTCTTTTGCACAGTTTAGATACACAATTAGAAAAACATTACATTCAAATTCAATAATAAAGGTAATCAAGTCTACAAATGATAATTGAATAAGTTTAATATAGGCTAAAATAAACCGTAAAAGCTAAAACTATATGGTAAGTTAATTAAAAAATGAAAAATATGATGACCTTGCCATCAATTGGACCAATTTTTATAGCCTCGGCCGTGTCTCAATTCCGGTATTTGAAAACAGAACAACACTTTATTTTGAGCCGCTAAAACCTAGCTTTGGAACCAAAAAATTTCATCCGTACATGGAAGGTTCACGGCGCTTTAGCGCTGCCTCTCTATTGGGGTGCCGCTACGACTCCGTTTTAGCAACGGTCCGGCTATAGTGCTCAATCACCACTAGGTGTTGTATTCGTTGTAACATTTGTCTTTCTAAATAAAGTATCAGGTCTTTAACACAAGTTTTTTTTCCCCTACTTTTTCAGTTGAATTTTTTTGGGTTCTTTAGGGTAATAGCCAAACTTAAAATTGTGTTTAGCAAAACAGCCAAACTTTGATTAATTTTGTAAACTAGCCAATTAACCACTTAAACAGAACACCAATTAGATTGTTAATTTTAGTTAATTTTGGCTAGTTTAAGTGGTTAATTGGTTAGTTTACAAAATTAACCAAAGTTTGGCTATTTTGCAAATATTATGCCAAAAGCAATTTCTCAATTTTTTTTCTTTTTAAAGTAGAACTAAAGCTTTTTATCGAAGATTGATCACCTTAAAAACCAAAATATAAATTATGCAAGTTAATTTTTAGAGCCTAAATGTATACATGGGAAGTTATTATGTATTCTTAATTATGATATCTGCATGGCTTCAAGTTTATTTCGTCAAAACAATTATGTAACAGCAAGAATATTATGTGTATAGATATAGTTATGATTATAAAGTAACGACTATATATATAAATTCATTTCCTATGCACTAAACGGAACAACCAATCTTCTATTGATATTCAGAAGACAGAAAACCACGTTCTCTGATCGCTCTCAGATTCTTTCAAGATTCTTTCAACATCCGTCAGAAAGACCATCGACGCAAAACCAGCCTCGGCGTCGGCCTTTTTCCGCCTTCTTTCAAGATCCTCCCTGCAGCCAGTTAATTCGCCATGGACAGAGACAACGATCCGGCAGCAAAGACCGACCTCCAAGAACCGGTAGATGGCGGAGAGGACGAAAGCTTTCAGGAGATCATGCAATTAGCTCATGAACCCAACCCGCCTCGACAGCTTGATTTAGAAATCCCGACCCTTCAAAACCAGCCTCGGCCTCAGCCTCAGATTTTTTCCGACGACTTTCAAGATCCTACATCCAGCCAGTTCGCCGTAGAGAACGACGATCAGGCAGCGGAAACCGACCTTCAAGAACCGGTAGATAACGAGGAAGAAAACCTTCCGAACACATTGACGCGAGTCCCTATCATCGATGAACGATCGATGCAGCCCCATCAGGACCCACCTCAGCCGCTCGCGGACCGGGCTCTCCCGGGACCGATCCTCCCGGGAACCCGGCCCCGCCGCCCCAGCGAGAAAAACTCAGCGCCCAAAAATGGGATCCTTATCATCGCAGCGCCATTCCCATGGGCAACGAACAGACGCGCCATCGTGCATGACCTGAAGACATTGGCGGATAGGGGCATCAGGGAAGTCTCCGGGGAAGTTTGCTGTTCTTGCTGCAGGAAGCAGTTCACGGTGTCTTACAACATCATGGACGAGTTCTCGAAGCTCCGAGCCTTCGTGGAGGCAGGAATACAGGAGGAAAATGTTGGGAGAAAGCGCAACGCAACGGAATCTCAATATCTCCCAATAGCCGCTGAAATATGAAGGCGATAATAATCGAAACACAACCACGAACACGAGACAATTTTTGGCGTGGAAAAACCCCCAAAACGGAGTAAAAAACCACGGGACCCGTAGGCCGCTTAAAATCCACTATAATCAAGAGTGAGGTACAAATGAATTCTTCCCTAGATAAAACTAGAGGCATACATCATCATCATCAAGATCGAACACCAATCTCGGATTACAACAAACAAGCAAGAGAAGAATTTGTGAAAAACGTTCTCACAAAACAGCCTCTGGTTTCCACTCTTCAGACCGACCTAGAAAACTCCAAACCACATCTCCACCGTTCCGAACATACCTCTATGTCTTAGGAACGTTCTGTCCAAAAATCACGACGATCCAACGGTGAACGAGTGCGCAATGACGATTTTCCTCAGGGTCGACGAAACTGGGCGGAAACCGCGAATTTGCTCTCTTTCTCTTGTTTACTCTCACTCCTTCACTCATGTATTTCTTCATCTCATCTAAGTCATTTATGACCTAGGCTTCATGGGCCGGGTACATGAATCAATGGGTCAAAAATAACCCACATTGTTGGGCCTCCAAATAGGAGGGATACCCAACAAACTCCCCCGACCGACTAGTTGGAGGGCAATGTCAACCCGGCGACCGAGCGACAAAACTCAAACTTCCCTCTCGGCAAAACCTTTGTCAACATATCGGAACCATTGTCATCGGTGTGAATCTTCTCGAGCTCCATCAACTTAGAATCCAATGCGTCACGGATCCAATGATAACGAACATCAATGTGCTTCGACCTTGAGTGAAACGATGAGTTCTTCGCTAAATGAATGGCGCTTTGATTATCACAAAACAAGACATATTTTTCTTGTTTGACCCCAAGCTCCATTGTAAATTTCCTCAACCACAACAAATCTTTCGCCGCTTCAACGGCGGCAATGAACTCGGCCTCGGTAGTAGAGAGTGCAACACACTTTTGCAACTTCGATTGCCATGCCACGGCTCCCCCGGCAAAAGTCACCATATGCCCCGAAGTAGATTTTCGATCATCCAAGCTTCCGGCTAGATCCGAATCCGTATAACCAACTAACGTAGGCTTCTCGCATCCCAAAGCTAGTCTCAAATTCGAAGTCCCCCGGAGATATCTCATAACCCACTTCACGGCCTCCCAATGATGTCTTCCCAGATTTGAGAGATAACGACTCACCATTCCCACGGCGTGGGCAATATCCGGCCTCGTACAAACCATGGCGTACATCAAACTACCAACCGCCGACGAGTATGGAACGTTCTTCATACTTGACTTTTCACCATCGGTAGATGGACATTGTTGGTGGCTAAGCTTGAAATGAGAAGCAAGCGGAATGCTCACCGCTTTTGCTTCATCCATCTTGAAACGCCGAAGAACTTTCTCGATGTATGATTCTTGAGACAAGTACAACTTCCTCGCCTCTCGATGACGAAACATCTCAATTCCAAGGATCTTTTTCGCTTGTCCCAAATCCTTCATCGCAAAAGACTCACTCAAAGTCTTCTTCAACTCTTCAATCCGAGCAATGTTCTTTCCGACAATAAGCATATCGTCAACATAGAGCAAAAGGATAATGAAATCACCATCGGAGAAATTGCGCACAAACACACAATGATCGGCATTTGTCATCTTGTAGCCATGTTTAACCATCACCGAGTTAAACTTTTTGTACCATTGTCGTGGTGCTTGTTTCAAACCGTAAAGACTCTTTACCAATTTGCAAACATAGTCTTCTTTACCATTTTCTCGAAAACCCTCCGGTTGCTCCATGTAAATCTCTTCATGTAAATCTCTTCAGAGCAATGTTCTTTCCGACAATAAGCATATCGTCAACATAGAGCAAAAGGATAATGAAATCACCATCGGAGAAATTGCGCACAAACACACAATGATCGGCATTTGTCATCTTGTAGCCATGTTTAACCATCACCGAGTTAAACTTTTTGTACCATTGTCGTGGTGCTTGTTTCAAACCGTAAAGACTCTTTACCAATTTGCAAACATAGTCTTCTTTACCATTTTCTCGAAAACCCTCCGGTTGCTCCATGTAAATCTCTTCATGTAAATCACCGTGAAGAAAAGCCGTCTTCACGTCCATTTGCTCAACTTCCAAATCAAGGCTAGCGGCTAGCCCAAGCACTACCCGAATGGATTGCATCTTCACCACGGGAGCAAAAATCTCGCTAAAGTCAATGCCTTTTCTTTGACTAAAGCCCTTTACCACCAAGCGAGCCTTGAACCGTTTTTGCAAAGTGCTTTCGTCTTGCTTCACACGATAAATCCATCGATTCTTTAACACCTTTTTACCCTTTGGTAACTTCACCAATTCAAAAGTGTTATTCTCACGAAGCGATTGCATCTCATCTTCCATGGCATCCATCCACTCCTTTTTGTTTTCGTCATCCAAAGCTTCTTCAAAGCTTTCGGGTTCTCCGTCATCGGTGAGAAAGACATATTCGTTCGAGGGGTATCGAACGGAAGGATGTCTAACACGAGTGGACCGCCTCAACTCATTAAAAGGTTGCTCACTTTCATCTTCATGGCCAACCTCATTTTCAACATCAACAAAATCATTAGGATTTAAATGATTAACATGTAAATCCATACCTTGATTTTCAATTTGCACATCTTCGACAACGGTCGGGGTGGGAGCAAGATTAGTTGGTTCCGCATCAACTAATTCTTCGTCTTCAAAGGTTGGAATTTCTTTCTCAACTTTGTCGATATCTTCAATGGTGTAATCTTCCATGAATACAACATCACGACTACGAACAAGCTTTCTTGAAACCGGATCAAAGAAACGATATCCAAACTCATCGAGCCCATAACCAACGAATATACATTTCTTGGTCTTGTCATCCAACTTCGACCTCTCATCCTTCGGAACGTGCACATACGCCATGCACCCAAACACTCGAAGATGGTCGTACGTGACATCTTTACCACTCCAAACACGGCTCGGAACATCAAACTTCAAAGTCACACAAGGTGTGAGATTTAGCACATGTACAACCGTACTCAATGCTTCGCCCCAAAAATACTTCGGCAACTTTGATTGAGAAAGCAAGCATCTCATTCTTTCAACCAAAGTTCTATTAATTCTTTCGGCCAACCCATTCAATTGCGGTGTCTTCGGAGGAGACTTTTGGTGACGTATACCTTGCTCTCGGCAATATTCATCGAAAGGACCGATGTATTCTCCCCCGTTATCCGTTCGGATACACTTGAGCTTTTTCCCCGTTTCTCGTTCAACCGACGCTTGAAACGACTTGAAGGTATCTAACACTTGATCTTTTGTCTTCAAGGTGTAAGCCCAAACTTTCCGAGAGTAATCGTCTTCATCGGCCCACAAACATCGGAATGTACCAAGTCTAACACTTGTGACTTTCTCTTTGGTTCAAAAGACCGAAACGATATGCGCTTTTGCTTTCCCGCCAAACAATGCGAGCATCTCTTCAACTTTGCGTTGGAAACTCCAAATAGTGCACTCTTCTTCACCAAGATTCCCAAACCTTTCTCACTCATATGACCCAAACGTTTGTGCCATAGTTCGGAAGAACTTTCATCTTCGCAAGTGTTGACGTAGCATTTAGAACTCCCAAATTGCGCGACATACAAATTGGAGCGTCTTTTTCCTCTAGCAATCACCATTGAGCCTTTCTTTAGCTTCCATTCATTTTCCAAGAAAGAGTTGCCATAGCCTTCATCGTCCAATTTTGAAACCGACAAGAGATTGAACCGAAGGTCCGGAACATGCTTCACATCTTTGAGAACTAGAAAAGTGCCATTACTAGTTTCAACACATACATCTCCAATTCCAATCACTTTTGAGTATCCCTTGTTCCCCATGCCGACAATACCAAAATCACCGGCCTTATAAGTGGAGTAAATATCGCGTCGTGAAGTCCCGTGCGAAGAAGCACCACTATCAACCACCCAACTCGTCTCATCACGAGATAAATTGACACTTTCTTCATAATCATCACAAACGACAAAGAAATCATCAACAATAGCAACATTTTCACTATTATTACCTTCTTTCTTGACATCGTTGTTGTTGTGGTTAATCTTCTTTCCCTTGCCTTCATTTCTCAACTTCCGGCAATACTTTTTAATGTGGTCTTTCAAGCCACAATGATGGCACTCAACATTAGCCCATCTATTTGAACCTCCACGCGACACTCATCGCGATGCACCACGGTTATTTGAACCCCGGGCATGATTTCTCCCCCTCGACTCGGTAATCAATACCTCGGAATGTGAAGAGGAGCCTTGAGACTTTCTTCTCATATCTTCATTCAAAATGCTACTCTTTGCCAAATCCATCGACATAATACCATCCGGAGCGGAATTAGACAACGACATCCTAAACGTCTCCCACGAGTTCGGCAAAGTACCAAGAAGCCACAACCCTTGAATCTCATCATCCAATCTAAGATTCATCGTCGCCATTTGGTTCATAATTCCTTGGAAGTTATTCAAGTGATCGGTTATTGGCGTACCGTCATGATACTTCAAGGCTATCATTTGCTTGAGCAAGAACATCTTGTTATTCCCGGTCTTCCGTGCATAAAGCTCCTCAAGCTTCCTCCAAAGGATGTTAGCACGAGTTTCACTAACCACATGGTTCCGAACATTGTCCTCCACCCATTGTCGAATGTACCCACAAACTTGTCGATGCAACAAATTCCATTCTTCATCACTTTTTCCCTCGGGTTTCTCGGTAGAGAAAACCGGCAAGTGGAAATGCTTGACAAAGAGCAAGTCCTCCATTTTTCCTTTCCAAACATTGTAATTGGAACCGTTCAAACTCTCCATTCGTGACGTGTTCGCCTCCATAGTCGCACAAAATCAAACCACGGCTCTGATACCACTTTGTTGGGAGAAAGCGCAACGCAACGGAATCTCAATATCTCCCAATAGCCGCTGAAATATGAAGGCGATAATAATCGAAACACAACCACGAACACGAGACAATTTTTGGCGTGGAAAAACCCCCAAAACGGAGTAAAAAACCACGGGACCCGTAGGCCGCTTAAAATCCACTATAATCAAGAGTGAGGTACAAATGAATTCTTCCCTAGATAAAACTAGAGGCATACATCATCATCATCAAGATCGAACACCAATCTCGGATTACAACAAACAAGCAAGAGAAGAATTTGTGAAAAACGTTCTCACAAAACAGCCTCTGGTTTCCACTCTTCAGACCGACCTAGAAAACTCCAAACCACATCTCCACCGTTCCGAACATACCTCTATGTCTTAGGAACGTTCTGTCCAAAAATCACGACGATCCAACGGTGAACGAGTGCGCAATGACGATTTTCCTCAGGGTCGACGAAACTGGGCGGAAACCGCGAATTTGCTCTCTTTCTCTTGTTTACTCTCACTCCTTCACTCATGTATTTCTTCATCTCATCTAAGTCATTTATGACCTAGGCTTCATGGGCCGGGTACATGAATCAATGGGTCAAAAATAACCCACATTGTTGGGCCTCCAAATAGGAGGGATACCCAACAGAAAAATCGAGCGCCCGAGCGATGGATGAAGCCCGTGTTAGCAGACTGCGAGTCGTGCGGACAGAAGAAGTGCATGAAGCCGGTGATTTCTGTAAAGAAGCGGGGCATAAACTGGCTGTTCTTGCTTCTCGGATGGTATCTCGGTCTCTGCACAAAGAAACAGCTCAAGTTCTTCTGCAAGCACACCCTGATCCACCGCAGCGGTGCCAAAGACCGTGCTGTCTATGTGGTTTATCTCGGGCTTCTCAAACAGCTCGACGAGACCGGGCCTTTCCATGCTCTCTCTTGATGGACACGCTGCATGTACGTTAGGGTTTCTCTGTAGTCTCAGTATTTTGTTTGGCAAATTCAGTGAATGCTTGCGTTGAAGTTTTATGTGTTTTAAGAATAACTAGTCAAGATTTTAGACTCTGCTTACCAAATCCGCCTCTGAGATCGATTTACGAAGATTTTTGAAAATCGGCGTCGATTTTCCCGATCCGATTTTATGGGCATATTGCAAAATTTATAATGTGTATATTGATCTATGAGGTTTTCGTAAAAAAATGTAATACATTTTTAGGAATAAAAATTAATATCTGAGACTTTTAAGAAGAAAAAAAAATAATTTTTTTAGCTTCTTGTGAATTTTTTTTTTTAATTTTCTATTTTAAATACAATGTTAAAAAAATGTACCCTTTTGATACGACATGCAAAATGCGTGCAGACCAAACCAAAATCATCTTGCTTTGCTTGCCAAAAGTATATGTCGATCGTTAGACTACAGAAAGTAAATTTTTCTCCTAGTCAAATGTATGAATTTATACATTTATATTAGTACATAACTACATATGTTGTATTTGTAAATGAAAAATATTAATATATTGTTTTTATTGTGATCATATATAATTTTGAACTTATTATAAGCAGCAATAAGAGGTTGATTTGTTGACTTGATTATGAAGCTCTGATTTTAAATAAATTATTCTTCCAAATCTAAACGGATGTAGTTAAAAGTTGTTATCTAATGTTGCAAATACTCAAAGAATTACTGGAATCAGCGAGCGCTTTTATTTAGGTTTTGTGTGCGTTTTTATATCGTCGGTGTATTTGTTGTCGTTTTTTTAAAGTTCTTTTGGATGCACTATATATATATAAGCACCATTTCAAGACTCATAAGATAAAAATTTAGAAATCGAATGATCACGTTTGAGCTTCTTTTCCAATTCAAATGTTCTTGAGCGGATCATATTTTTTGTGCCCGAAACTAGTATTTGTGAAGAATCGACAATCCTTAAATATCCCAAATATAATATTCATAATTTAATCAATACGCTTAAAAGGTTCTCTGCTCAGCTATTCGTACATGAAATAAACTATCTTAATCCAAGCTATGGTCGTGTCAGAATATATTTAACATTCGAACCGATTACTTTGATGTTTTGCGTATAAAAATTTGGTCAGTTGTTTGAGGATTCATTGGTCCTTTTAATAATCAATTTTAACTCCTCGATTTTCTTGAATACTATCTTATACACGCTATAGAGTCAGTAAAGTTTACCCCTAATAAGCCTCACTTTTTTTTTCTAAAAAAATAATAATAATTAGTTTAAGCAATTCATCATCGAATATATGTACATATACAAAATTTAATGCGCATACAAAAAGTAAAAAAATAAATACTCTTATAAATTAACGAGGGATTCATAGAGAAAATAACTAATCGTTTATACCAGCACATGAGTATTGAGTATAATCGTTTGATTTGATTTTTTTTTTTAATATAAAAAAGTTGTGTATAAGATTGAAAAAAAAAATATAATCCCTAAACTACTCAACCACTATTCAATCTCTCAAATCCTTTAAGAATATCTGTCGCCGTATAACGAGAAATAATATACTAATAATAAAATAAAGTAACAAGAAAATAGAAATACGTGCTAATTTCAACTATATTCTCTCTGCTGCGTACATGTCGCCGTAGTAGGCATTCACAACTTTCTCACCCGTGTCGCCGCCGTAAATGGAGGAGTGCATAGGAGACTTTACTTCGATTCTATGTAGTTGATGCTCGAGTCAAGCAACGTTGACTTTCGTTTCAGGAGCTCAGAGAAGAAGAGGTAACAATTTTCTTCAAGTATCTAGAATATTTTCTTTCGATTGGTAAGGTTTTTTTTCTCGAGAGTTACGAGGGCTTGAACTTTTCGATTTCGAGAACTCTTCCTTACTGACAAAGTGATCCAAAAAGATTTACGATTCAAAAAGAAAAGAAAAAACTGAATCCTCCAACCTTCTGATTTGTTGTTTCAATCTGGTTTTGAGTATGGATTTAAACCCTAATTCTTATTCGTCTCTACAGACTGGTAATCTTCACTTTTTCTCGGCTTTGAACGACTATTTATTCTCTCTCTCTCTCTCTCTAATATATCCATGTAAATAGAAGAGCTTGTATGTAAAGCTCTTGCTATCATGGAAAGCGACAACAACGAAGACATGCCTCAGTCAGAGAATGGTTCGTAAATACTTCTTCATGCATTTACTTTGTTCATTCAAATAATTGATTCTTTTATTTTTATAGATTTCATTGATAATATATACGATATAATCACATTGCTTTATGAGTACCATGAATATTAACACGGTACGAACAAAATAATTCTGATTAGTAGTGGTGAGATTTTATTCATGTTCGATTGAGATTATTAACTTTATTTTGGTTTTTAATATGATGGTTTTGTTTGTGAAATCATGTTGTTTTTGGTCAATTCTACGTTGGACTTCTGTCTCACATTTGGATAAGTCGTTGTACTTATCAGATGCTTATAGGGAAATTTATTCATTTGATATTCGAATTAAAGCAATTTTATATTTTTTGTTCACGCAGAGCTAAGCCCTAGAATTAGAACAATTGACTTTTTGTCTAAGTTTGGAGAGAATGACAAAGCTCAGGGAGAATCAATGCCGATTTGTGACGGGCTCACACTCGGCCCTCGTCGGAGCCGAACTCTGCCACTTTTCCCGATAAGCCCGTCATCAGAGTTAGGTAAGATTATCCAATTGTTCGTATGAGAATTTAAGTATATAAATCATTTGTAGCTCCTGGTCTGAGAGATACGTGCATATATAATTGGTTGTATATATGCACATATTTAATAGGGAGTGATAGGGATAACGAAGATATGCCTCAGTCAGAGAGTGGTACGTATACAAATTACAAAACCCTTTCATATAATTAAATTTTTTTATGGATTAATCATTGATGATGAAATATTATCACATGGTTTTTGTAAAAACTATATAAAAAAAATTAAACTAAAGGGTATATTTTGACTATCTTTTTCAGCTAGTTGTACAATTACTTCAAAATAAGCTTTTTTACACGTTAACGTTTATACTAATTTCTCAAATTCTCTCTCACTGCTACATAGTTTTTCTTTGTAATTTTCTCATAATTATGTATATTCACACAGGTCCGCGAGCTAAATGTCAAACAGACCTTCATGCCACTATGCTAGCGTTGACCAAGCTCCCGGCACCGAAAAACGCAGAGGAGGAAGAGCTCCTCCGACTCACACTCGGTACTCATCAGCCCAAGCCCGAGCAAAAATTAGGTCATGAGGTCATGAGATAATGAAGCCAACGAACATGATAAAACATCCACAATTGTGGTTAATTTCGCAAAAGAAATTACGAAATTAATCTAATGAATAAAGCTTATAATTGGGCTGATTGTTTTCTACTAGTTTTAGGGTCTTTTTATATAAATTTTATAACTGATGCGATCAATTGTAAATTGTTTTATCAAATATTTTCGACATCAAAGGAATTATATGTGTTTACGCAATCATGTTAATACTTTAACCTAATGATCATATAGAAATTGTGAACTACCTCTTTTTCTTGTTATTTTTTTTATAACTTCCTCACCAATGTCACCATATTATAATCTTACAGGTCAAAAAGACATCATGCAAGGATTGACTGGACTCCCACAACCGGTCAACGATCAGCTGAAAGACCTCGTTGGACACGCACTCGGTACTCATCATCCCCAACCCGATGATCCCACTCAGCCGCAGCCGTGGCCTATACATTTTTACTACTATCCGTACCCGCCGCTACCATCAATGCAGGCGAATTATTTAACATCGTATCTGTTGACGCAAAACCCTACCCTCGTACAACCCTTGATGCCGCCACATCAGGCTGACACGGAAAACCAACCTCAACGGCCCCTGAAACGGGATTTACCTGCACCCCAACGAGGCGACCAGAGCCGCCGCCGTAGCGAGAAATACTCGGCGCCCAAGAACGGGAAAAGCCAGACCATCTCACCGCCTTTCCGGTGGGCGACGGACAGACGTGCCACCGTGCACGACCTCAAAACACTTGCAGAGAGAGGCATCGCGGACGTCTCCGGGGACGTTTGCTGCACTCACTGCGGGAAGCAGTTCTCGTTGTCGTACAACATAGCGGACGGGTTCTCGAAGCTTCGAGCCTTCGTGGAGGCAGGGAAGGATTCATTCAATCAGCGAGCACCCGAGGAGTGGACAAAGCCCGTGTTACCAGACTGCAGGTTGTGCGGATGGAAGAACTGCTGTAAGCCAGTGATTGCGGAGAAGAAGAAGAACATAAACTGGCTGTTCTTGCTCCTCGGATCGCTTCTCGGGCTCTGCTCGCTGGAACAGCTCAAGTACTTCTGCAAGCACACCCTGAACCACCGCACCGGCGCCAAAGACCGTGTTATGTATCTCGCTTATCTCGGCCTCTGCAAACAGCTCGACGAGACCGGGCCTTTCGAGGCTCTCGATTAGCTTCATATAGTGGTTTCTCCACTGGCAGTTCATTATTTAGGTTTGGATTATTAGGGTGTTTATCAGTGTTTTCATATTCTATAAGACTTGGTCTCGTTGAAATTTATATGATTTGTTTGGTTGGTATTTGCTTTGGTTGAGTACCTATTGTTTTGAGAATAAAAGAAACTGCCATTTCTCTTTATATTAAATCACGCTGCTTTAGTTTCTGTCTTTATGAAAATTGAAAAGTTTCTGGATGTGCTATTCTATTTGGTTTTGTCGATGTTTGCATCATTATTTTTTAATAAATATTAGTGGCATAAATATTCAATGTTCAATATTAATAGTATAAAAACCATATTTTACCGTCAAAGCTTGCAATGTCTACTTGTTAAAGTCTAGTTCAAATATTTCACTCGTTTTCTTATATTCCTTGATCGAAGTTTCGAATTCCGATCGTGGTTATTCTATGCATTTGAATTGGTGATGTTTATTAAGTAAAAAATATATATAACTTAAACATTTGAAGTGGAAAGACCCACTGAAACGTGTATACCGTGGATTTTGGAGTACTTCAAAATATTTTTGCTAGTATCTTCCCTAGAACATTTAGTACTATTGCCACAACAAAATTGCTCTTATTACGATATTCAGAAGAAAGCATGAGTTTCGTAGTATTTATGCCGCAAATACCCCATATCTCTAATTCTATACCTTTTGAGAACTTCGTCAACGAATCATCAACCCTTGATAAACATTGTCATATTGACTCAAACAATCAAGGCTATAAAATAGGTAACAAGAATCCGACCATAGTTATCTAGTTTTGTTTGATTTTTGCATTAATGCATTATTAATCGCACTATTTTCCCTAATACTTTTCAACTCCAAATATCCTTAAATATCTCACTGGTCACTCCTACAATATCTCTTCCTCCTCCTCCCACCTGCTCTTCCTTCTCTCTCTGTTAAAGCTCTAGCAATTCACCATGGAAAATGACGACGATCGCCACGGAGACGGGCCTCAGCGGGAGATTAATGGTACGTAAACAGTTGGTTCTTGCACATAATTATTTCAGATTTTTTCATTACTATTTGACATTGACAGTTCGTTTATTATTATTGAGTTTATTTAGGGTACTTTCTTAATAATTAGGGTTTCGCATGTTATATCTTGATTTGGTTTCGTTGTCTTTCTGCATGAAATTTTCGTTCATAGATTTGGATCAATTGTTTGAGAGTAATGACACGTAGATTGTTAATCTTTTTATATTCATATAAAAACCCTGAATGGATTTAACACCAATTTTTTTAGGGTTTCAACTTTCAATCCTTCCAGTGCTATATATATATATATATATATATATATATATATATATATATGTTGCCTGTTATATATGGAGGTTTCGATCAGACTTGGTTTCGCTGACTTTTTGCTTTGAATTTTCGTTCATTTTTGGCTCACTTGTTTTTAAATATTATACATACAAAATTACAAATAGTATTAGGGCAAACACATATTTGATGATGTTTTTTTTCTGAATTTTAGCTCCGATTAATTAATGTATATGGACTTTTGCTATACCTTTACCACGTGTAGTGCTCTTCATACAAAGATACAAATACGACATTGAAGTTTAGATTCTTAATATTCTCATAACTACGAATAATATCCATATATAAAACATAAGCATTTTCTGTATGTGTGTTATTTTACAGTACTTTTAGGTACTGGGATTTGGGAAAGGAATTATAAGAAGAAATTGTGTCATAAGAAAAAGTAAAAGCGATAGAACTAATTAGAATGATAGCTGACAAAATAAATTGCTAATTACTAATGGTGCCGATTATTGCTTGACGGAAATTTAGAGAAGACCAAATAGTGAACACTGAAACTGTTGACTGTATGTTAGAAACTTTGACCGTGGAAGACAATCTTCAGTCAGACCATGGGGCCAACATGCTAGAGTTGACCGGAGTCCAACGGTCGGTCAACAAGCGGCTGCGCCAACCCGAGCCACCTCAGCCGCAGCCGTGGCCAATGAATTTTTTCTACTATCCGTACCCGACACCATCAATGCAGGCGCAATATTTCACATCGTATCTGTTGGCGCAAAACCCTACCCTGGTACAACCCTTGATGCAGCCCCACCAGGCTGGCCCGGAAATATCACCTCAGCCAGCCGTGAAACGGGCTTTACCTGCACCCTGGCGGGGTGACCAGAGCCGCCGCCGTAGCGAGAAATACTCGGCGCCCAAGAACGGGAAAAGCCAGACCATCCCACCGCCTTTCCGGTGGGCGACGGACAGACGTGCCACCGTGCACGACCTCAAAACACTTGCAGAGAGAGGCATCGCGGACATCTCCGGGGACGTTTGCTGCACTCACTGCGGGAAGCAGTTCTCGTTGTCGTACAACATTGCGGACGGGTTCTCGAAGCTTCGAGCCTTCGTGGAGGCAGGGAAGGATTCATTCAATCAGCGAGCACCCGAGGAGTGGACAAAGCCCGTGTTACCAGACTGCAGGTTGTGCGGATGGAAGAACTGCTGTAAGCCAGTGATTGCGGAGAAGAAGAAGAACATAAACTGGCTGTTCTTGCTCCTCGGATCGCTTCTCGGGCTCTGCTCGCTGGAACAGCTCAAGTACTTCTGCAAGCACACCCTGAACCACCGCACCGGCGCCAAAGACCGTGTTATGTATCTCGCTTATCTCGGCCTCTGCAAACAGCTCGACGAGACCGGGCCTTTCGAGGCTCTCGATTAGCTTCATATAGTGGTTTCTCCACTGGCAGTTCATTATTTAGGTTTGGATTATTAGTTGGTGTATCAGTGTTTTCATTTCTATAAGACTTGGATTATTTAGGTTTGTTTTTGTTGGTTTTTGCTTTGGTCGAGTACTTACTGTTTTGAGGATTAAAGAAACTGCCATTTTCTTTATATTAAAAATGTTCAGTGTTATAATCACATAGCTCTACTTATTGGTGATGTTGATGTTTGCATTAATTTTTCTAAGAAATATTAGCGGCATAAGTATTTGATGTTAGATTTTGGTGGTGAATGGTGATATAAATAGTAATGTATAAATATAGAAACATGTGTACAATGTCATGTGTATATATATATATATATATATATATATATAAAAATATGGGTATTGGACGTGATGATGGTGATGACAAGGCCAATTCCCCAATTCTATTATTGAAGGTGAAAGGGTCAAACCAACACTGAAACCATTAGAGAGGCCATTTCTGCTATTTCTAAAACAGAGAGGCCAAATCTACAGATTCATCAAGGAAAAGGCCATTTCTACCACCATTTACGGAACAAAGAGGCTAAATCCGGACATTCTTCGTAAAGGAAGGACCAGTAGACTAATATTCTGAGGGCGTTCCCTATGTGCCTAAAACATTTACATGTTTTATACATTTTCATATGAACCATTGCTTCATAGAAATTTGAGAACATTAATGACAAATATTAAAGCTTATTCGTATATATTTAGATGTTAAGACGATTCATTGGGACCTTCTTTTTAACTACTTTGCCTCAATACATTCCAGTAATGGTACAATTTAGAATTTTGCTTATATCGATAATAAACACGACATCTTTCTCGAAGAATCGTTAATCTAAAGCGGCAGCAACCGACTCCGGCGCTGAAAGAATCTGCCGAACTTGATTTGCAAGATCCATTACATGCTTGTCTTTGCACCCTAAAACAAAACAAAGAAGAAGCGATGTACAGAAATTAGAAAATATGTGATGGAGAATGGAAAAGAATAATATGTCTGAAATGTGTGCGGTCGATGCAGCGCCAAGAACGAAACGCTGGGGCGCCCAAACATGCACAAGCGATTCTACGTGGAGGACAACTGATTCTACGAGGAGCTGCTTTGTTTTACAGTTATATTATTATTTCTCTTATTTTTACTGTTTTATTTAGTGAAGGAAGTTCGTTTAATTATTTTCTAAATATATAAGTGGGGGGCTTGGTTGGAGGTACTAAGACTCTAAATGTGTTTGACGTTCAGTTAAATTGTTTGTGTGGAGTTTTTGTTTGTGTTCAAAGATGTGATCACAATCGTTTTAATTCCCTAGGACGATGACTCGCACTGGTGGAAACATTAATAGTCGTTTATTTTCCCGCTGCATCAATATCTTTAGTAACTAAAAAAAGGTATTGTGAATTTGTGTAAAGGGTATTAGGACAGACCAATTTTGAGAAGAGCCGCTTCGAGTTGGAAAAGATAGTCTCTGTTCGGACCTGACGGGCCTTCAGCTCTAACAATTTGCCTGCAGGATCATATATATTCGACATAATTAAACAAATGCTACACTCAAATATATTAGTATTATACATGTATTATTAGTGTATTTAAATTAGTCTGTTTTGTGAATGAATACACTGATATAATAGTGGTGTAATACAATAAGGTAATATAGAAAAGACATACGCGGCTATGTCTTCGGTGGATGACGGGCCCAAGTAGTTGACGTTTTTTTCCTTGTCCGGAGAAGCGATGTACCTGAAAAGATTTAAATCTGTAAGTTCTCAACCAGTTCTGTTGTTCAGTTTAGCCTCAAGTTCTTATGGTTAAAGCTTACAGCATCACTCCTGAAATGGCTGGTGTAGTAGCCGCGGGGTCCTGAAATAGAGACATTCACGGAAATTTATACCTAATTTACTCCAATTGGCAATACTAAAGTTTTTTTACAGCAGAAACACCTAAGTTTCAACAGTTGTAACATCCCTCCGGAAGTTGTATATAAATTGGACAGAGTTCGGATATATAATTTCCAAAAGGATGCTACAAATTAAAACTTAGGTATATTTACGGTAAAAAAATTAAGTTGTGTGTGGACACCAATTTCGGAAGACATACCTACGTTATTGCAATTGGTGTAGTTATACACCAATGTTATTATAATTATTATTATTTTACAGAAAATACACCTAAGTCTCTTTTTCAACATCCCTAACAAATCTTCGGGAGTTGTATTCAAATTGGACAGAATCTTAGGTATATTTACTGTAAAAAAAATTGTGTATAGTACATCTATTGCAACTTAGGTAAAAGTAACAATTATTAACATGAAGACTTACAGTGAAAAAGTTAACATAAGCCTTCTGGTCGTATTGCTTCTCCCTCACCTCTAAGTACTGTGTCACACAACACCAAAGCATGAGTTCTACTATCTCTCTCTCTCTATATATATATATATATCCTGCTGCAAAAATTTATAAGAATAAAATGATCATCATATAGAAGCCCCAATTAATAAGTCACTGTCATGGTTAAAGCAAATTGTTGGTTTCATTGGAGGAAAGGTGAGTTAAGTTCAGAATATTTTGGTTGCTTACAGAAACATGAAGCAAAACACTCACAAGGGTGCTTTGCCTATTAAATACATGATTTTCTCTATGTAATTTTCTTGCATACGGATGACAAAGTACAGTCTGTATGAGCATATTATCCGGTAAAATATAAGGGTAAGTAAACGCGCCTAGTTAATCAAACTAAATAATGGATAGCCGCAGCCGTGTATATATTAACATTGTATTCTTTTAGGAAGAATGACGATTGGTATAAAGGAATTTTGCGGCACAATAGGAGCTATAATCATGAGAATTTACAATAAATTTATCGATTACTTACCGTCAAAGCAATTTCTTGATCTTCCTTTTTCGATATCCTGTATGCAGCTCCCCACTGAAACTCAGATACAAGACTTGTATGACAAGCTGTTTTCTCTTTAATTTGCTATATTAACATCTGATTTTCTGCAAATTCCTAATTAGCTACCCAAAAAAAAGTGGAAAATTTAGGCAAAAGTTCCGCTAATAAAATGACTATATTAGCTCTCCTTAATACAATTGTGTAACCGGCTTAAGAAATGAAATTGACCATGATATTTAGTATCTTAAATCTTAATCTAAAATATCAAAGCACAACGCGTCGCGTCAACGTAACGCCTCAATCTCGGACCGCTTCAAATCGGCGATAACCGTAATCTATTTTCGCATTCTTCTTTCAAAACTTATCCACTTCACCCAAATTCGCCACTCGTATTTGAATAAGCTACTTTATAAGCACATAATCGCTCAAAATTCAAATCCCTAAGCTCACAAGTGCATTTCATCATCTAAATTCAATTTCCAAAAGTGGGTATTGGAAATTTTGGGGGGGAAAAAAAAGAACTTACGCAAAATTCTCCGTCAGCTGGTTCCAATGTCACTGTTCTTCCCGGGTACTCGGGCGTCCCTCTGTGGTCCGTACTGCCTAACATGACATACAAAGAACCCAATCAATCTATACATACACATATACAGAAACAGATATATATATATATAGAGAGAGAGAGAGAGACCTTGATAGAAGACACGGCGATAGTCCTTGATGAAGCCGACGACGCGGTCGTCATAGTTGAAGCCGGCTTTCCAGATGAGAGAGCCGTAGCCGAATACCCACATCGCCATGGCTTCTCTCTCTCTGCGATGATCGGAGAAGGCAGAGAATCGAACAAACCAAGGAATTCGAATAAGTGTTTGGCTCGCTCTGCTGAGTGTTCACCAATCAAAAATTGCCATCTCATTACCAACCATGCTGACGAAATAAATAACCAATCGTGATTGATTGATTTTTTATTTTAAAAATAAAATAAAATTGCGTTTTAAACGTGCTTTAATTTATCACTTGTAGTCAGAAATGCGTCGCAAAGGAGAATTAACTAAATAAACTTAGGATAAAGAGTCACGTAATATATGTGGTCCCACAGTTAAAATGACAAATACTTGTATTGGAAAATGATTTCACATTTTTGTATTTTGTTTTATGTATCTTTTTTAATCAATTTCTCTATAGAGTGATGTGTATATTTTTTCTTCGTACTCCTATAAAATATAGAAGAGGGGTAAGAAAGAATAAAGTAATAATCATTTTATTATGATATCGCATTTAACCGCTAACTCTGCCTAATTAAAAAAGAAGGTGTAGCTTTAGTGACTATTCTGATAACAAATGTTTGGAGACTTGTCTAATTCAAATAAATAATTTTGATTACTTTATCTGCAAATATCACTTTTATTTCGTATATATTACGTAGCTCAACCTTCTATAATTTTTTTTTTAAGAAACACAAATTTCATTAATTAGAATAAGGGACTAAGTCCGTTTTAATGCGACTTACAAGCCACTCAGGGCATTCAAACGCTCACATGTCGGCAATTAAAAGAGAGAGACGTTTCCTAGATA
Organism: Parietaria judaica; assembly: GCA_954871525.1. Taxonomy (NCBI): domain Eukaryota; kingdom Viridiplantae; phylum Streptophyta; class Magnoliopsida; order Rosales; family Urticaceae; genus Parietaria; species Parietaria judaica. The sequence goes on along the minus strand of OX940862.1, from coordinate 19,913,199 downwards.
CGCAATTGGCCACTGTATTACATTCTCTCGGGGCCTAACGGCACCCTTCAGATGGTCTTATCTTCTACGCTAAGTCTCCAATTCCAAAGAGGATCGGGCCTTAAACACCATCGAGTTTTCCTCCCCTAAGAAGATGAATAGCTCGTCTGCTCGTGAGCAATCGCATTCCACTACAGACACCCCTACCCGTATATTTCTTTAAGAATCTTCGAAAATTAAGTCTGAAAATAAAATAATTCACCAACCCAGATCCATTTGCCTCAAAAATCAAAATAAACAACCTTTGTACTTGCCGAAATCATGGAACACGTGAAATCGCATCCATAATCAGTCCACTCCCCCACTTCCAAATGACTATAATACCCTTCCCTTGAATTGGAAGGACATTATAGTCATTATCAATAAACCCAAACATCTATCTGCACTGCCTCCGAAACTGAAACCCCTTCGCTTCAAAGTTCAAATTCAAACGGCAAAACCGTAATTATCTCAAAATCCATGGGCAGAGAGGCCAATTGGAGCTGGGGCTCGGCGCTGGTCGGCGCGGCGTCGGCGGTGGCGGCGACGGCGCTGCTCCGAGCGAGGCCGAAGGACCCGACGTTCCACCTCATCTCCATCAGCCTCACCTCCTTCAAGCTCAACCTCCCGGTGGTCGACGCCGAGATGATCCTGACCGTCCACGTCACCAACCCCAACGTGGCGCCCATCCACTACTCCTCCACCGCCATGTCCATCTTCTACGACGGCGAGCTCGTGGGCTCCGCCGACGTGCAGGCCGGTGCGCAGCCGGCGCGCTCGTGCCAGCTGCTGCGCCTCCCGGCGCGGCTCGACGGGCTGCGGCTCGCCGGGCACGCCGCGCGGTTCTTCGCCGACGTGGCGCGGCGGGAGATGCTGCTGGACGCCGCCGTGGACATCGCCGGCACGGCCAAGGTGCTGTGGTGGGACCACGGGTTCAGGGTGCGCGTGGACAGCCGAATCACGGTGGATCCAGTGTTCTTGGATGTGATCGATCAGGAGAACCAATCGCAGTTGGAGCTTTTCCATTCCTAGGGGATTGTCGTTTCTGCTCGTTTCGTGTCGTTTGATTTCTTTTCTTCCACTTTCTGAGGATGATAAGGTGGAAATTAGAGGCGGGCCTTCCCTATATATGTAGTGATAATTGGATTATGATATTAAAATATTTTTCATCGGAATTTTTGTGCAGATTTTTTTTTTCAATGTAATTTCTGTCCACAATGTGAATGATCGATTTACATAGAACTTTGGTGGTAATGTTAGGACTTAGGAGAACATAGTTTTCTTTTTTTTTTTCGGTTTAGCTTAATTGAATATGAAATCGATAAAATAAATGGGATAATAGCGGCACAAGTCCTTAATCTTTACTCAACTGGGGCGTCATAGCTCCAACCCCATTTAATAGCGGTATAAGTACCAAAAGATAATTTTCGTCCATATTTGACTAACGGAAGTAGTCAACGTTTGCGCGATCAGCTTCTCGTCAACGTGGACGCCACGTAATCCGACATGTCACCATACACGTCATCCTCGTGCCATCAAATTTAATGCAAAATTAAGGGTGATGGAGGGATTCAATTAATTTTGCATTAAATTTGATGACGCGAGGATGACATGTCGGACTATGTGGCGTCCACGTTGATGAGAAGCTGACCACGCAAACGTTGACTACTTCCGTTAGTCAAATATGGACGGAGATCATCTTTTGGTACTTATACCCCTATTAAATCAGGTTGGGGCTATGCCGCCCCAGTTGAGTAAAGGTTGAGGACTTATGCCGCTATTATCCCTAAAATAATTGATGAACACGGCATTAATAAAACAACAAAGTAAAATTCAGGTGATTTAAATTAAGGACATACAAAATGTGAAAAATTTATATAATACTAAAGTAAATAAAAATAAAAATAAAGATATTTAGTCATAAGTTTGATAACGATTAAATATATATATATTTTTAACATTTTTCAATTGAGTATTGTTTGACATATTTTTATGATAAAGCCGGTAAGACCCATCAAGTCCTAATTAACCTAATTCTCGAGCGTGGATGACAACTCAAACGAAATAAGAAAAAGCTTCTCTCAAAGAAAAAATGTTAACACTACTCATCAAGAGTGTCACACAAAAAGTAACTTCAAGTTACTCAGGGTCATCTCCATAAAAATAACACAATTATAGAGTTCAAACTAATATGAACATTTTCTATTGCTCGCCTTTTGCCAATAGTAAGTGATCATAGACATAATTTTGCCATCTCTATGCAACAACGCGACATAATGTAGAAAAATAAGTTTGTCGACGTTGACACCGATGATATGTCACCGGGCATAATGGATTATATCTAACCCACCACTCGTCGTGGGTACCCTTGGGAGAAGATGTAAGCCCTCCAATGAAGTCGATGGAACATCCTCACCACCGTCAAATATACCAACCACCCAATTTGCAGAAGTTCTATTTGACAATTTCTTCACTTGTACATAATCAACAAAACCCTCTGTAAAGACTCGAGAGCTATCCCTTGACAAAAAAGACACAAGAGAAAAACTTAGGTAAAAGTTATTACAAAAAGATTAAGGAAAGACTTGCACCGAAAGCAATAAAGACAAGCAATGTAATGTGTAGGTGATTGATGAATAATAATAAAATAGTTATCATCATTGATCTTTAATCTTTAATTATATTGTCATACTCGTGGCCATGGGTCAAGGTAATTATGGGTTTGCTTGATATTACGCATCCATCACCCTTACAAATGTCAAATCACTAGAGGATCACGTTCTGTGTATGTCTAACACACAGCAATAGAAGACTTCAAAAATCATTTATGTATTAGGCTAATCGCGGTATAAGTATTTAATTTTAAGTTAACTAAGACAGGATGAGCCTAACTTCATTTAACAGTGGCATACGTATGTAACGTTAGTTAAAGTGGGTTGAGTTTTTTTGTCCAATTTTGTACAACGTCTCTTAGTCAAATGTGCACGTGGTATTTCCATGTCATTTCCAACCTTCAAGCATAACAATAAAAAAAATCACATCAATATATATGTTTTTTATTCTTCAATATAACGAGAAGTAAATTTTATGTATGACTGCTACGTGGACGGTTTAACTTACAGACGTTAGTCAAAATTAGAAGAAAATCTAATTATCCATAACTATTCATCGTAGTTTCAACTCTATTCTATTATTCTATATATATATCTACAATCTCACTCTTACTCTATCCTTATTAAAAAAAATAAAAATAAAAAATAAAAAAAATTGAGCTCATACATGGGTCCAGATAACTCACACAGACATAAATCTGAATTCTTATTTGTAGAGGATATTCTTTTCTTTTGCTTGCATATTATCTCATTGATATGTATAACCTTCTAATTTCAAAATAAAATTACGCAAGTAAATAAAATTCCAAATATAAGTAATGGTTACAAATAATAGCCTGCTTTTCTCTAACTGAAAATTGGAAAGTTTATATAAGGGTTAATTGCGGAAAAAAACTCAACTTTTAGTCAAATTCTATCCCGTGTACCTAACTTCCATAAATAGTGGCAATATTATCCAAACTCAGTGTTTGAAAGTTGACCGAGAAAATCTATCCATGTGGCTATTAGCCGCCGCCACGTGGCATGCCACATGGCACTTGGACGCCACATAATTATTACCTTTTAAACGGGCCGCAACAACCATACCATAATGAGCGTACCCAAGAACCAAGTTGCTTACTCCTCCGCGTGCAAAACAGAAAGGTGGAAAGGGACAACTACACCGGTTGCAACCGTTAATGTATCTTTGATGCTATAAGTCCCACGAATCAATAGAAGGAAACATTTTGAATTTTTATCACATATAATTGTATAATTGTGAAAGCGGGCTTCAGAAGCAGCATGCATAGCTGTCTCAATCAATTAAAATCATAAAAAAGAAACACTTAGACATGAAGTAAATTCACCCTTTGTCGAGCTTCTATTTCCTAATATTCAATTTTTATACGAGCTCCTCAAGTGTTTTAACACTCGGGTAGTTATCTTCGTCAAACCAATCCTCCAAAACTAATTTTCCTAACGAGTACTTTTCATTTGAATGCTCTTGTCCGAAATCCATATGAACTTTAGAAAAAAGGAAAATAACATTGTTGTTCAACCGTGGCAGCCAAGTGCCAGTGGCATGCCACATGGACATATTTTCTTGGCCAACTCCCAAACATTGAGTTTGGGTATTATTGCCGCCATTTATGAAAGTTGGATATACGGGAGAGAATTTGACCAAAAAGTTAGGTCTTTTTGCCGCAATTAAACCTTTATATAATTGTATATCTAGACAATAACTTAATTAATTAAAGGAGTTCCGATAAACTTTGATAGGACTTTTTTTTTCTTATTCGTACATAAGATTCCTTTAATCGTCCACTTATTTTTTGTTTTAGTCATTAATCAGTCTTTAATAACATACTTTTTGGGTTAAGGATGACACGTCAAATACTTATGTCTATGGAGACGAATCATATGATATGTCATATATCAACCAACTTAAATATTTAATTTGTGTGATTTAATAGTTGACATAGTTCATGCGAGGCATTAACATTTTATATAAATCTGAACTCTATTAGCTTTACGGCCTTCTTTGGTTTAAAATATGCAAAACATTTTACCACTAAAAATTGAAATTAATTTAATAAGAATACATGTTAAAAATATAGGACAAATTGGTAAAAAAAATATATATGTTAAAACCGAGAAATGTTCAATTTTCTTTAACCCATAACTTAGATTGGTATTTGAGATTTTAAGACTGAGTTTAATGCCCCAATCCGAATGTGGATCAAAAATTGGGTTATCACATGTATCTATTTTCTTAAAATAAAGTAAATGTTAAATAAAAAAAATATATGAATTACAGTTGAACCTCTATAAATTAGAGACCAGAGAAATTTATTATATTATTGAGTTTATTAATTTATCGAGGTAAAAATTGATCGCGACTATTAATTTATCGAGTATCAATTTATAGAGGTTCTACTGTATATAAGACAATTAATTATCACTATGTGAAAATAAGCATTAATTCGAAATCGTAAAATCAAAAAACAAACATGGCATAATTTAAAAATAAATCAAATATCAAAAATTAATAAATAGTGAGTTTTGGCAACTCATTTTCTTCAAAATCTTTATGAAGATTTTCAACTTAAGTATTTTTAAAGCTAGAGTTACAAATTATAATTTCCACCTTGAAATATATTCAAGTAATAAGTTCCGGAGGAAAATGGATTAATTCTAAGATAATTTGATAGACACTAATAAATTCAGAGGATAGCTTTCTAAATTAGCATAACAATAGCTACTTATATATTTAATTTTTTGATAATGGATTGCACTTGGACATAATCTTGTCATCTTGAGATTAATTTTAAGAAACCGTATTTTTAACAAATAAATAAAATATAAAAGTGACGATATGAGTTAACTAACTTATCCAATAATACAAAAAAGTCACATAAATAGTTTATCAAATCTTTTCTCTTTCATGCTATTCTTGTCTTAAGCTATTAAAGGCAAAAAGATTTGTCTAATCAAAATTACGAAATGATGAGTGTAGTCAAATTACTTATCTTATAAATTAGTTTCTTTACTTTCTGTTTTTTGACATATCACGGATAAATTTCCATGTACACGTAGCTTTATTGGATAATTTTAATTATATGTCTAAGAAATCAAAATTAATCAGAGGCGATAAATAAAAATAGTGAGACCCACGTACCTATTTATATATATATATATATATGTATATATATATTAAGGATTTTTCGGTATTAAAGTAGAACAAATCTTGAAGGAAATAAATATACTAGATACCAAATCTTCTTTTTAAAGAAAAATAATAATAATTAGAACGTCCAATAAATTGCTCGCCAACTTATTTGAGAGCCATTAGGTATAAATAATCATGCAATATTATCATTTATTTTCTCAAAAATGAATTATCATTTATTAATAAAGACATTTTCTCTCTCAAAATTATAAAACTAGTGTAATAGTAATACTATGTTAGGAATAAAATAATAACTCATAAATTCAATAATATAGTTAATAGTAATACTAGGCTAGGCAATAAACTTTTTCACATTCGCTCATTATTATATAAATATACAAGAAATGACGGAACTAAACATACATTCCAAAAAAAATAGATTTAAATTCTATAATAAAAAAATTACACTTTGACCACACAGAGTATACTTAAGTTGCATAAACAAAACTTTTAATTTACTAGGGACTAAAAAATTGTCGGTATATGTCGTTTTTCAGTACCGATATAAATTTCAGCATATCTCGTGTCATTTTATACACTAGCGGAACTAATTAAATTTAACTAAATATCGACGGAAGACTTCCGGCTTGATGAAAAACTAATATGAATTCTTTTAAATTGCTACATTTAAAAAAAAAATAGCAGACAAGTGAATTGAAAAAGAAAAAAAAAAGACAAATCAAATAACTTTATTACATTACATCATGACATCATGTATGAGATCTGGACCTATGCTTGTTCTACCTGAATAAGGAAAAAAAGAAACTACAGAAAACAAAACCACCATATTTAATTAATTAATATAAATAATTAAATAAGCACTTTCTTAATCTTAACCACTAATTCCACTCTGTTCATTGTTCCTGTTCGTCATCGCTCTCTTCTCTCTCTCTTGTTCAATTCAACGCCTTCGAACAAGCATTAAAATAAAACCCACCTACAAAAAAGGGCAAGCAAGGAGAGAGAAACAGTGAAGAATCAATCACATATATATACACCTATAGATACATACATGGGAGGAGGAGGAGGAAGTTAATGATTCTCACGTCTCGCAAATCTTTCTTCCTTCCTGGGAGCACAAGACCTTTTCTTTCCCTTGAAGCTGAAGAACCCATCTTCTCCTCTTCCCATTATTCAATTCAATTCAATTCGTTGAATATTTTAAAGAAAAAGAAAAGGGGGTTTTCAAGAGCCGGCCATGACAGAGGTCCTTCATTCTCCTTCGCATTTCACCCGAGAGAGGAGGCGAAGAAGACCCTCCGATTCCTCCTCCTCCTCCTTCTCCGCTTCCAATTCGTCCTCGTACGACGACGCCGACGGCTTCGGGGTCACGCCCGGCGCCGGCGACGACCGGAGCAGGGATCAGCAGCTCTCGCTCTTGGCGCTGCTCGTCACGCTCTTCAGGAAGTCGCTCGTCGCCTGCAAGACCGACCGCAGGGACCTCTGCGCCTCCATGGAGATCGGCTGGCCCACCAACGTGCGCCACGTGGCGCACGTCACCTTCGACCGCTTCAACGGCTTCTTGGGCTTGCCGGATGAGTTCGAGCCCGAGGTGCCCCGGAGGCCTCCCAGTGCCAGGTAACAAACACAATGCGGACTCCATTGTTGCGTTTTCGGGTTTCATGAAAGTTGGTGTTCTTGAATCTCTGGGTTTTCAGGGCTTGAAAGATGATTTGGTTATGTCTTTATAGGAATGTGATTGTGGGTGCTGTTTATCTTCTTCTTTTCCAGGAGTGCCATGTTCGTTTCGATTACGTTTTGACGGGTTTTCTTCGCTTTTTGTTGAAATTTAATCGTGTTGAACTATTGTCTGCCATTATTCCTCTGTTGGGTCTGCTTCAGATTTAGTTTTGGTGTTTATGAATGGCTCTTATTCTAATTCCCTTATGAAGATTGCAAACTGATATTATGTTTGTGTTAAATTTCCTTTGCTGATGCCTTTTGAAGTTTTTGCCGACGCCCCATTTAACAATCTAAATGTATTGTGTTTAAGCTTTCCTTTATAGCTTTCGTGTTTGTATGACTAATTATTGCAGTGGAAATTGAAAACTGATTCTGTTATGTATTATGATTTTTCTGGTTTACAGCACCACCGTTTTTGGAGTTTCGACGGAATCCATGCAGTTATCTTATGATTCCAGAGGGAACAGCGTGCCCACGATTCTCTTATTGATGCAGGGACACTTATACGCTCAAGGAGGTCTTCAGGTACGTCATCCAACGAGCCGTGTCTGATTATCTTTTTTATCCCGAATTATAGTTTTCGATAAAGTAATCCATGGAGTATACAAATCCCGTGTTGTATTTCATTTTGAGTTCGTGACTAATTTGGTGTCTTGGTGTGTTTAGGCAGAAGGGATCTTCAGAATTAATGCAGAAAACAGTCAAGAGGAGCATGTACGGCTCCAGTTAAACCGAGGAGTTATACCGGAAGGCGTAGATGTGCATTGTCTCGCTGGACTTATCAAGGTAACGGGTTTTCTTCTTTAGGACATTGTAGCTGTTCATTATTATTGCCTTAATCTGCTTCTATGCAATTTCTGATTCATTTAGGGAAAGTGCTTCGATGCATAAAATTCAAGTGAGTTAAAACAAAGAAACGGTTATAGTAGACAAAAATAAATAAATCAAATTAAGAGAATTTAAAAAGTTGATTCGAAACTTAATCCGTTACGAGAAAAAATTGTATTCTTGATTTATAAGGGAGTAAGAGTTAAAGTAGCAACCTAAGTTTATGATCTTATTCTTATATAAGACGTTTCAAATATCCGAAACTTCGCTAAAATAGTTTTTAAATCAAAATCAAACGTGCAATCTCTCTTTCGTCCCTATATATATAAATATTAGTATTGCATTTTCAAATGTTGCTCTTATTCAATATTATGGAAGCCGAAACTTCGTGAATCATTATCCAGTCTTAACGTACTGTAGTGTCTTCTGAGGTCTACGGCGAAACTAATACCGTTCTCGTGGATTTTTTATGGCATCTGATGAACTGACTAAATGTGTTATCGGCCTTTAAGCTCGGTTCCGGAATTCCCAACTGGAGCTCTAGATTCAAATCTGTTTGAAATTATTAGAATGAATTATGAATCATAGTATAGTAATTAACGCTGATATACTGTAATTAGCAGAGGCCGTAGAAGACATAGAATTCATCTTACACTTTTATTATACACTTTTTTTAACATTAAACTTAGTTTTTTTATATATATATATATTTTTTTTATGACTAGGCTTGGTTTCGGGAGTTGCCAAGTGGGATTCTGGATTCATTAGAGCCGGAGCAAGTGATCCAATGTCAGACGGAAGAGGAGTGTGCTGCGCTCGTGAGGCTTCTTCCTCCGACCGAAGCCACTCTGCTCGACTGGGCCATCAACTTGATGGCCGATGTCGTCACACACGAAGACCTTAACAAGATGAATGCTCGCAATATCGCTATGGTTTTTGCGCCTAACATGACTCAGGTGTGTGCCTCAATATTTTAAATTATATATGTTGGAGTTTTCCAATAAATTATTTATTTTATTCGAGCTATAAATTCTAGTTCGATCGATTATTGTTTGCCATTATTAAATTACTGGTTGGTTCTGTTTTAACATATTTCTTTGTAAAATTACATAATCATTTCTTAAAAATGACACTTAACACTAAAGAAACGCTATATGTATATATATATATATATATATATATATCACTTTCTAATTAATGTTCAAAATCTCTAGGATAATTTTAACAATTGAAAGATGAAGCATAATTTACAAAAAAAAATTATGCATTTTCCGAAATTGGATCCTGTTTCCGCCACTAGATATATTTGAAAGATAAAAAAATCTTAGAAGTACAGTTTGGTAAATAACGATTAACCGGTTTTCTTTAATTCCTTAACCGCTTTGATAACCGGTTCAGCATTCATTTACGGTAATTTTCGTCGAAGTTCGATCGTTTTTTTCAGCCCTAATTTGTAACACATTTCATCACAGATGGCGGATCCTTTGACCGCACTGATGTATGCAGTCCAAGTGATGAACTTCCTTAAGACGCTCATCTTAAAGACACTAAAAGAGAGGAAAGATTCATTCATAGAGGCTTCTCACCCACGTCGTCTGGAGCCTTCAGACGAGAACGAGCACGAGAGCCCTTCGCAATCGTGCACTAAAGATTCCCGCACCGACGACAACGAAGCATTGACCGGCGAGAATCCTAATTCTCTGGAGGCTTATCAAGACGAAATTGATAATTTGAATAGCACGATACGGAAACTAAATTCGAATCCGGGAGGCGGGTCTTGTGAGGCTACAAGTACGGGCAGAAGAAACGCCGGGAAGAGCCGATCGGGACAACCGAGCTCTTCGAAAAAGGGGTCGAGAAAGCAAGAGATTCCTTTGTCCGAGCACGTTCAGAAGTCGAAGGGAATCAGCAAGCTGAGCCGCGTGGAGTCTAGAATTGAGCTGATCGAGGCCTGGCGTTGACCGCCGTCATCGGTGGGCGTTGACTGACTGTAATTGGTGAGTGAGAAGTATGTGAATTTGCTCTTTGTGTGTGTGTTTGAGCCTTTTTCTTTTTAACATGTTCGTCTGACTCGATGAATGTTCACACTAACGATTGCCTTTGAGCTTCATTAATGTCGTTTCTTGAGTTTGTTTCTGTGATTGATCGTGGCTTTATGACCACTAAAAATCATAACAGTTTTTTTGTTTTGTTTTTTGTTTTTTTTTTCTTGGAGAATTTGTGCAGTTTAGACTGTATATAGAGAAGGCTCTGAATTAATTGATGATAAATTGTTTTTATTAAAATGGTAATAGGGATATTTGGAGTTTTAAAGTGAAAACCAAATAAGGTAGATTAATTATCTTACCTATTAATTCTTGAAAATGATTAATCATGTAAATATGGTCAAACTTGTTGAACCGGAATTCCGATTCGCATTTTACACGGATCCGGATCTGAATTCGTCTATTTTTTTTTATATTATTTCTAGAGAATAGATGGTTTATTTTTTAAAAGAAATCATGTAACAACATCATTGGTTTCGAATTTTTTTGTAGAAATATCGAAAAGATGTGTTGTGTAGTATTGGGAAGAAGATATTTACATGAATTGTGAAGATGGACGATGTGGGCATACATGGGTAAAAAGTGGTGAAAAAGTGAAAAGTGTGGTTTTGAAAATAAAAAGAAAGTGGTCTCCAGACCAGAGATGTGTAGGAATAATGGAATATATTCGCTTACTGCCTGGCATTAATTGATTATTACAAACGATATTCACAGTCACAGACCAAGCAAAGCAATTATTGGCCTCTTTTTTATAATTATTTATGAGGATACATAAAATCATGCAAACGAGTTGCTACTCTTGGATGATTCATATATATATATATATATATATATATATATATATATTGAACGAGTGAATGCTTCAGAATTGCTTGTCTTTTTCTTGTTACAACTTCTATTCATTATTCTCGAGAGTCAAAAAGTGCCACTCATACTTCCTAAAAAAAAAAACTCTTTTTTTTTTTTTTTTTGACGGGATACGGCATTAGATTCTTGTCTTAAATTCGCCTGAGTTGATGAGTTTTTCATTATGTCTTGATGAAAAACTTCCATGGGCGTTAGAATTTCACGGTAAATTTGTCCAAACTAGTGTGAAAAGAGTCTAATTTGTCCAAGCCAAGCGGGACTGAAACTTACTAAGTTGCTATTGGGTTGTAAATTGTAATCGCTAAACTCATAATCTTGATCGATGAATTACACATTTTATTGAAATAAAAGGATTTGTAATTTATACTGATTTATAAACGAGATTATGGTTAACACTTATTATTTATGAATCAGTATACTGAATTTATATTACCATCTCCATCTTCGAGTCTTCTCAGTAGTAAAATCTCAATTCTCAACTTCGAATAACTTATTTGACTGTTTGAATTATTAGACAATTATATTCTCTTTTGGAAATTGTGATCGGACGATTTTTTATTTTTTATTCTTACAGAAATAATCTGCAATTGTATATTTGATTTTGTTGTAAATAAATTTCCATAATAAGATCCAAGGATTTTTTATTTTTATATTTTGGGAACAACATTTTTTTTTTAAAGTTAAGCACGGCCAAAAAGTAAAATCTTACGTTAACGGAAAAGCGTGTACACGTTATATATAATGTGGTATATATATACTATATATGTGACTTTTATGAGAAAGTGCAGAATTGGAATGTATTTTTCCTAAAAATATAAAATAACTAATAGATTACAATACAAATTTGTTGCATATTATAGCAAGAGGTTTCTGTCTCATATTTTTTTTTTTATATTTCTCTTTGAATATTACTTGTTATATTACCTGAAATCGAATGGAACAAGTCTCTTGGTGGGAAAAAAGAAAAAAGAAAAAGGTATTCAGTAAATTTAGTGACCTGTGAAGACTCTTGATCGTCGAGAAAAACTATAGCTCTATATCTATTAAGTAGTCTTGAAATCACACATCAAATAGATATTATATATATATAAGTATTTCGAAAATAATAATAATAAATAATAATAGCTTATTAAATGTAAGCCCAAGAATATTGCATGATATAACAAGTCTCAGAGATTCCAACGGCAGGAGCTGTGTGAAGATTGAACGAGAGTAAAAAAAACATATTTTTAGAGATTTCAAGTGTTTAAGATAGATTTCGGCGTGATTCAAAGATGAATTACTAAACATGTATACATTATTATGAATACTTTTTACAAGTTACGATTTAATGTAGGTGTTTTTTTATTAAAAAAACTGTATTATTATTTTATTTTATTATGGTGGCCATCGCGGAAAAAGAAAATATCGATGATGAGCCGGCCCTGACCGGAATTATATGGTCTCAACTCCAAGCGTAGATTACTGGCCAAAAATTGTGAAAATTATTAATGGTGAAAACTGGTATCATATATTTAATGTGTGCTCCAAAATAAATCTTTGTAGATGTCTAGATCACTACATGATACACAGGATCTATTTCCCAAATTTTAGCTTCTCAAATAATTTACTTATCAACTAGAATATTTACGGCAAAAGTACCACAAAAATATACTTTTATATGTAGTATATTTTAAATTTCATTTTATCAAAGCAAGAGTTCGAAAATAAAAAATAAAAAAATCATGCTGTAAGATTTAAATCTTATTTTTGTCTTCCGTAGTTGAATCTCCGTGGTATAATCCACTATTTGTAGTGGCCGGCCACGAAAATATATAATTTAAAATATTCCGCGTACAAAGTAATATGTGTGGTACTTTTGCCGAAAATATCCTTTTTTTACAAACAAACTTTGAAAGATAGAGAGGGAAGCCTTTGGAAAAGTCTTAAGGAATTGTAACCACCAAATCTAGGCCTCTGGCTCCAAACCACCCATCCATCCTTGTTGGAGATCCAAAACCCTTCTTCCTCTTCTTTTCCTAATTTCATTAAATTAATTTTTATATATTTAATATTTTTGCCACTATATTTCCCCTTCATTGTTCTTGGTCTTGCTCACACAACAAGCTTAAAGCACCCCCAAAAAATGGCTGCCTGTGGAAGCCTACAACACATCTTCGAAAACCCGCTGCAGCCAGAGAACCCTACCCTCCTCGAGTCCCTCTCGCCGTGGAACCAAATCAAGAAAACTTCCATTTCCACGCCCGAGCAGTCGTCTTCGTTCACCGAGATCTTCGGGGAGCTTCACTTCAAGGAGAATAGTTCCCTCTTCCAAACCGCACCGGAGATCAAAGAGGTAGTCCGAATCTCTCCGTCAACGGAGTACCGCTCCTTTCCGGCCTCACGGTACGATAACTCCCACAAGAACTGCACGGAAGGGCTAGGGTTCGAGAGCTTCGACGAGGTCGAGGATTTGGCCGGGAAAGAAGAGAAGGACGAGAGCGTCGGAGACAGTAGGAGAGTGGAAGATCGAAGGAGTGAGATCGGTGCAGCCTGTGAGATGGGTCGTTGGAGATCGAGGATCTCGCCAGCTCCGGTGCTAGAGAGTTTCCCGCCGCCGATATCGTGTCTGAGGAAGAACAGCGGCCAGCCTAGGGTTTGCTTCGAGTCGTTCCGAGAGGACGGGAGGTTTGTGTTAAAGGAAATTAGGGTTCACAGCCACGAGATTTTGCATGCATGCAGGGAGGACGGACGTTTGAAGCTGCATTTCGTTCGGCCGAATTTCGACGACGTCATCGGCGAAGACGACAACGAAAATGAAGACGACATAGTAGGAGACACCGACGACATGAATTATGCCGGTATCTGATGTATATGATAGAGGCTTCGGTAATTAACACGTGATTTTCTTTTTTGGTAAGATGAGCGTTTGTTCTATTTTGTTTTTTGTCGCGTGACGTGAAGCTTGAACTATGTATCTCAAAGATACTAATTCGAATACTCAACCAACGAAATTGACAATACATAACTAATTTAATTGCGAATATGTTTTTTTTTTGGGGGGGTTATGAAATTACTCGATGACTAACAACTACTTTATTACTAATATCAATCAAAATTTCACATTAATGGAAGTGAGTTTCATCGTTTTTAAATCTATATGAATGAATCAAAAGACTCCCTTTTGTTCGTCTGAGGTTCTGAAACTTCCAAATTAACATAAGTTATTTTTGCCGAGTTGCACGATATGGCTGTATAGAAAAAAATTGCTTTGGGTGAAAGCGGTAGATGCATTCAAAAAACTAATAAAAGACCGAAGATTGTATTTTCAATATTTTTCAAAATATATTTTATTTTTAAATTCAAAAATCACATTTACCGAATATTCGATATTTACTACCAGTAAAATCGAAATATCAAATGCTTATATCATTCTAAATTAGTGACTACAGCACATTTAAAAAAAAAAAATAATAATAATAATAAGCATTTAAATAAAATTAGAATACATTTGATCATTAAACAAGAAAAGAATAATAAAAAATATTTAAACGAAAAAATAACGCAATAACTGAAGATAATCAGGCCATATGATTTTTATATGTTTATATGTATATACACAAATCGAATACGGCCGAAGAACATACGAGTTTCGAATCTTATTATTTATTGTTAGAATTGGATTTTTATTCGTTATCGGTATATTTGGATTCGATTGATATTTTTCGATTTTACCCCTATAAGCAATAATTTGAAAAGGTGATTTAGCTTTAGATGAGTTCTAGGTGGTAACATCATAGCAATAATGCATAAAGATTGTGACACAACGCAAGTGTCCCAAAATATCGACCACTATCAACGCAATCTAAAGTCTAAGATTGCAGCACTCAAATGGCGACACGTTGAGACCAAAACATGTTTCTACTCGTGACTTTTTCAGGTCACAAAGATCACCACCAAATATATTATGCTTTACCAAAAGGCATATATATATATATATATATATACTTATATATAGCAAAAGAACAGGGATGAAATATAAGTAAAAAGTTATACTATACTTAATAATATGTTATGAAATAATGAGTGGGCCGTATAAGCTCTCTTTTTTCACGGGAGAAACTACAATAATAGTTCTTATTCAAGGATGTCAATTAAATTTTAATAGATAAGTTGTTTTAATAAGATTTTAGAGAATTCGTGTGCCGAAATTTTACAGTAATTGACGTCAAAACTTCTTGAACTTTGAGTATGCTTGCCGTTAGTACCCTTAACTTTGAATAAAACAGTCAAACCTTCTCAATTTTGAATTCTCTGGCATTTGTACCCCCCCTTTTTTTTTTGAGTGAGCATTTGTACCCCTTTCAAACATTAAAAATGGTGCAAATACATTTTATATTTTCGCTATAAATAGGAATTTAGTTGTTGTAACACGTTTTTGTTTAATTTAAGTGAGACCGACGGTAAAATATAACGCATGTAATTTTTTTTCATTGTAAAAAGTTGCTTAATTTGAATTTTTGTTTGTTTGACATTATGATCATATTAAAAATATATAATTATTAGTCAACTTCTAAAATATACAAATGTATTTATACTATTTTCATAGTTCGGGGAGTGTAAATGTCAAAGAATTAAAGAGGGTGTTGATGTTACTTTCAAAGTTCACGTATTAGCTGCAATTACACTTAAGGTCAGAGAATACTGACGTCTTAGAGAAGTATGTAGTGGAATTAACGTTAGGCTAAACAAACTTAGTTGAAATTATTTAGTTCAAAAATATTAGTTTTTTTAATTCAGAAATATTGTAGTAAATAACAGATATTTCTCTCGTAAATTACAAAACCCAAACAAATATCCAAAAATATATATTTACTATAGTAAAAAGGAACATCTGTGGTTGGTGGACTGGAGATGATTGTATTTGTGATGATAATGCACAGAGAAAGTAAATCCAAGGATGCAAAATCACTCTCCACCTTCACCACAATCTGTTTTGTCAGAATTCATGTTTGGCTCACTTGCTAAGAAAAGGACCTTTTAAGTGCGACTATGACACCGGAAAATCTAAAAGCAAAAGATACCAATAATCATAGTATAGTGACGCCAATGAAATATTAAAATTAAAATGAAATAAAACTATAGATGCTCAGTGAATGCATTTGACAATTTTTGTAGACCACATGCATAATCTTGGTGTAAGATATGGCGTTGATTGAGGGAATATGGACATTTCATGAGGCTCTTATCTCTCACCAAACCTTACCCATAATCTCATCTCATTCTCTTGCTATCTATCAACATTCACATCCTTCAATTCAATCGTACTCGCCCAAAATTGAGACATCAATTTAATGTAACGTTTAGTTGTATTATCGAGGAATTACGGGAGGTCCGATTTTAGAGCTATACCGACGGGTTATGAGTTTCTTGGTGGATATTTTATGAGCAAGAGGTTTACAGATAAAATAATAAAATTGCATTATACAAGGTAACAATATACTTCATTGCCATTGTAAAAAAAATAAAAAAAAAATCAATATACATTGTATAAAATAATTTTATTGTTTAACCACTGTGGAAGCCTCGGTAACTCATAAAGCGATAACAGTTGGTGCGGCTTTACTCTATCGACCGCAATTAAGGCGACTTAATTTACCAGCTTCCAGTAAAAGCGTGAGAACTCAAACCTTAATGTAAGGATATCAAACTAAAATGTTGATGGCTCAGTAAGTTATTAAGCTATTTTTGGGACAATCTATGGCAAAAATGTTAAAGCTCTTCCGAAAACTTTCAATAAGTGTGGAATTGGAATGATCAATACAATGTGAGTAACGTTACAGAGATTAAAATAAAGCGTTGTTCTATCTAGCTAGATTATAATAATTGGGCATAATATTGTCAGCGGCAACAGCGGTGGCGGGTTTAGGATCGAATTTTTTTTGAAAAAGCGATTAAATCATGGCTAATTATTGTTCTGAAAATCCTTCATTAAATACGGAAAAAACTAAAATTTTGAATTCTAAAAATGATTTATGAAAATAACTACCAAATAAAATAGCAAAAACGTGTTTAAAAGACATCCTAAGTAACCAAACATGGCCAAATAGTTCTTATGAGGTGTAAAGCGACATTTATCACAAAAAAATTTCTGCTCCAAACATTATGAAAAATGTTTTTAATACTATCCCACTTTAGAAAATTAGTGCATAACAAGGGTACTACTGAGAAGAATTTATTTTAATTTCATAAATTTGTGCCAATAATTAGCAGGATGATCAGGCATTACTACCATCTAATGTAAGTAACACCTTGTATAAATCGGGGCGCCTGTCGCGGAATATTCCCCAACTTTGTCTCTTTGACTTGATTTTTTCCAAATCAAATTCCTCCACGAGGATGGCTTCGTGCTTATCATCTGCGGACGCTACGATTTCTCCGGTCGGACCTGGAATTAAAGTGTAAAAATTAGCACATGAAGGCTTTTGAAATGTGCATACTCAGCAATGGCATACCTGCAATGAAAGAGTTCCCGTAGAACGTTATCTCGCTTTTTCCGTGCTCTGTCTCGATCATCTCCTTTCCTATGCGATTCGAAGCAACCAGAGGCACCTGAAATTTCATTGATATTAAGAAAATATTGAAGGCCAATTAACTCTTCCAGTTGATACTACAAGATTCGCACAATATTACCCTAAACCCAAATGGGATTAGCACTGTACAATATTAACGTCAGCATGCCCTGAATCCCGAATCCGAAAAGATTAGCACCAGCAACGTCTTAAACCCTACAAGATTGATACCAACATTCTCTAAAGCCTAAGCCGTACTAAAATAGCACTTACAAGATTAGCACCAGTATGCCCACAGGATTAGCACCAAGTTACCCTAAATCCTCCACGATTAGCACTTACAAGATTATCATCACCATGCTTCAAACATTAGCACCAACATGCCTTAAGCCCTAAACCCTACAAGATCGGCACTTACAAGATTGGCACCGGCATGGCCTTGCATGACCCTTTTCCAGTGATCGCGTGAGTCAAGCCCTTGATCTTGAGGCTCAGATCCTATAGCCGTAGGATAGAACAGTATCTCCGCACCTTGAAGGACCATAGCTCGGGCCGCCTCTGGAAACCATTGGTCCCAGCAAATTGCTGCCAAAAAAAAAAAAAAAAACCTTCGCTCTTCAAATTTCAAATACTCCAATCAAATATCACACCACCAGAAACGATATTATCCTTATTGTTTAACCGCATTTTATGGCTGCGACAAAATTGTGGTACTAATTTTAACGAATTTTATCTCCATAAAGAGAAACAAAAGAAATGAACAGAGCTCAAAAGCAAAGAGTACATCTTACCGACTCCAATTTTTGCATATTTTGTTTGGAACACCTGATAATAGGTAGCATCATTGTGAGTCTTAGACATGATAATATACGCATAATTCAACTCATGAAAAATAATTGTTTCAAGAACCCACCTTGAAGCCAGTGTCCCCGGGATTGAAATAAAACTTCTCTTGATATCCTGAACATGGAATCACTTCTCATGAGAATATTACTTTAGAGACAGGGAGAAATAGATTAAGACAAGAAATATGTGGGTGTTGGATACCTGGTCCATCAGGAATATGAGACTTGCGATAAATTCCAAGATCCGAACCATCAGCATCGATTACCGCAATTGAGTTGTAGTGTGCGTTATTCGCCTCTTCAAAGAAACTAACCGGGATCACCACACCCAGCTCTTTTGCAAGTTCCTGCATCCTACAAAGCAATTATAGCTTAATAGCTTTGTAGATGAATTGTCCTAGCTTTATTAAGATTTAATAGGAATTTTATTATTATTACTTTTGTCTAGATATTTGGAAAGGTTCTCAATTCTCATTAATTCTAGACGTTGCTCAATTATTTTCATAATTATGGATAGTCTAGAACACACCCCTTTCACACTAGATATTCTCTAAGTAAGTTGTACTCGATACATCGAGACATGATGTTGTGAAATAATAGAACTTTTCTGAATTTTCTTTACCGGAGGATGGTCGGATGATCCTTATAAGGTTTAGCTCTCTGAAAGAAGTCTTCCCTCTGTGCCTGACAGAAGTAATACCCTTCAAATAGTTCCTACACAATCCATGAACAAAAATTCTTTAAAGCGTAAAACATCCATATCGATCGTATCCGACAAAAGTTAGATGTTAATACATGATCGAGAATGATATCCATTGTACTAAGACAACAGTATAAGATTATAATTAAAAAAACAAAAGTTAAAACAAACATTACTATCTTCACGACATCACACTAAGCAGTAAGCAGGAAGTAACAGAAAAAAAGGCGTTCTCTGTAACCGAAGGATTGATTGATAACTGCGGACAATATGTTATGGAAGCCAAGTCTACATTCCATTTGCTTTAACATACAAAACCGAAAAAACAAGTTCCGCAATGCAATTTTGGGTACAAACGAAAGTAAGTAGTACTTATTAGATTTCGGTACGATATATCCACGAAACGAACTTTTGCCAACTGTAGTTTCAACTCGACTAATACAATACCAACGATCAATGTGATCACTATACAAGGTCAAAACAAATATGCCTATATATATATATACAAAATTTGAACAAGGCATATATAAAACACTCTTCATACACTGCATGTTCAACACACTTCCTTTTTTTAGTAAAATTTTCAGCAGGGGCTCGAGCCCCGTATTTCATAGATACAAGTTCCGATACTCAACCCCGAGCTGGTTACACTATCAATCATCAAAAATAAATTTGCTCATACCAGTCCAACGATTACATGTACTTCTCATTCCTAGGCCATTTACATATGTCACCAGCAATAATAAGCATATAAAATTGATATGATCTGGAGGAAACCTGAATGAGAATGATATTGGCTCCCTTAGAATGAGCAGCTCTCACAAGCCTGCAATGGAGACAACATACAGCAATCAGTTTCTCAACACACAAAAAAAAAAAAAAAATCGTTCCTCTTCTGCAATGGAAAGAATATCGTGAACTGAATGTCGAGAAAAGAGCTAAAAGAATCGTAAAATTGAAAGTGAAGAGAGAGAGAGAGACCTCTCGGCGGTGGCGAGGTTAGAGGAGAGTTGATCGGAGCAGGCGAATTGCAGAGCCGAGACAGAGACGCATCTCTTCCCCTTCGCCTCCATTTCTTCCCTCTCCTAAGCTCTGCTCAGACTCAGAATGTCTTTGCTAAGTGCGTCACTGGCAAGGCAAAGAAGAAAGGAACCGACTTATATTAATTAATTAATTAACTAAGAGAAAATAGCGACGTAAATATAACGCCGTTTTCTAACTACTCATGTGGCGAGCTGATAATAATATCATGTTATTATTCTATTTTCACTTTCAATTAAGTTTTTCACATTTTGCCAACGTTTACTATCAATCCAACTAAATTACCACGCTGTGAATCATCACAAATTGTGATGAAAAATATATTTAGTGATACATGATTTGGCAAAACGTGATTTTTTTTTTTTTTTTACTGAAATGGAATATTAATGTAATATTATTAGGGCGTCACGTGTATCATTTAAAGTGTTTAGCTAATGACACTACAAAAGAAGAAACCAAAGAATTTTCAATATTTTTATCACTATTTTAAAATTTTGAGAATATGTCCATAATTTTTAAATGATGCATTTGTTTTCTATATTAATTAATGCCACAGTATCCTATTTTCATGTTACTAATTTTTTTTCGTATATTGATAGTAAGAGTAATTAATTAATAGCGTAGCGTAAATACTTAATATTTAGACTTTTGAAAAATATATTGTTAATTGTAGTTGCTTTGGCAGGCTAAATTAATTAATATTTGCAGTCATGTAATTTGGGCAACCGTCCATTTATTTAACGGATGTTAAACATTTTCACGCTGAGACAAATGGATTAATACTGATATCACTATTAACCAAGTAATGTCTTAAATTATTAACAAAGCACAAAATATATTGGAGGACATAGTTCCCTCTGTTATCAGTTTTTTTTTTTTAAAACATAAATGACTGAATGCTCGTGAATATGAATGAGGCAATTGATAGTGATACATCACCTTAACTTTTGATTCCGCAATGAAAGAACGAAGAGTTTGCTGAAACTATTTCCGGAAACGGGTAAAAGACTGTTTATATTTCACTGGAAATTCAATATACCCGACGGAACACCAAAACAAAAAGGTTTGTGCAAATTCTTGTGTTATTTGTCCAAGACTCGATTCCGGAAGTTATTTGCAACATCGAACGCTACAACGGCCTCAGTCCTCCTGAACTTCGGGCTTCTTCTCGCTCCCTTTGATGTACCATCCAACCGCTCCGAAAATGGTCGCCACACCGGCCATAACTGCGTAATTCCGGTGCTTGTCCGTTGATGTTTTCCCCGTTGAAGCTCCGGCGGAGGCGGTTTCGGCCGCGACTTTGGTCTCTGCGGCCGCAGCGGCGGCGCTGGAGCCGGCTACCTCCTCCGGCTTAGGGCCCTGGAAAAGGGTATCAGATTGAGAGGAGGTTGTGAATTTAGGGATTAGAACAGAGTTTGCTTGAGAAAGGGGAGATAAATATATTCTTGAAATGGCTTATGCCGGAAAAATTCGAGGGATTAGTAATTTGGTTTTGAAACTCAACGGAAACCAGAAAAATTCCTCTTTCATGACAAATCTTGTAACTAACTTTTTTATTAGAAACTGTTTAAACTGATACTGGTTTTCCGTTCACATCGGCAATCAGACACTGGTTACCAGTTTTTCTACTTTTTTCTTGTTTTGTATATTTTGGTTTTGTTAAGTGAATTATAGGTTTTGTTAGGTTAATGTTAGGTTTAGCTTTAATTTTAATTTAATTTAATTTAATTTATTCAAAAGAAGGTTTCAATACTAGTTTATACCGAATCCGGGTTAAAAAACTAAATTCATTAAGAAAATGGCGATGAGGTGGTGATCTTCTAGAGAAGTATTCGGAAAATGCTTTGAGCTTAGATCTTTCGATAAGAAACTTGAAACAATGTTTAAACGACAAAAATGCAGCTCGCTCAGCGCTAATAAGCCCGTGAATAGATGGGGTTCATCAACGTTTAAATCAACCTTCGGGCTCAACTAAACCTCCTAGGGAAACGAAAGCTAGAGAATAGTTTTTTTAATTTTTCAGCGGTTCACGTTCTCTATAGTCAAAGTACGCTTCTGAATTTCATGCGGTCAAAATTAGAACAGAGAAATAAGGTCCATATCATACCTTGCGTGCAAGCTTAGCAAGTTTCTCTTGCTCGGTTTTCTGAAATTGTAACAACCATAAAGAGAGTATAAGAAGACAATATAAACTTTCAACAAGGTAATACCACGTTTAAAATCGAAGCAGCAGCTACAAAAAGCCAGAAAATGTGATATAAAGCATCAATATGACCAAGCAAATCACCTGATAAATCTTACAATCTAAAACTATATAAAGGTAATAAGAATGGAGTTTAACAGCTGATACAGCCCCGAGATCTTGATCTCGTAACGGGACACGCGAAAACACATCCAAGCACAAAATCGATTGAGAGGTTGAAATTGACTCGGGTCAAGATAATTCATTAATAATTAATTGGACCCAATTATATCTAGGTCCACGTATGGCTAATAACTTCGATTAAAATAAAATAATCTAATTAGCCTAATAAAGCTATAATTAGCCTAGGCTTGGCGTCTAGGGCTTCTCGGCCCCTCTGTCGGTTGCTTGGTTCAGGCCTATGGTCGGGCCTAGTGTTACGGATCCGCCCACGATAAGTCTTGCATATTTAGGATAACAATTTCACTCTCTGCATTCACCAAATGGCCTTACAAAAAAGATGGATCACTCTCAAAAACCGATATTTTGACGGCGCTTGAGACACGAAAGCAAGATTTTAAGCCCGCCAATCATGATAATCTTGAGTGAATAGTGATACAACCGAGCATGAAAGAAACGAAAGAGAAAAGGACTATGTAATAACACACTTGAACAATATACAGACATAGATTTCCAATGTCCAATTCCATTTCACTACGAAAAACACATAGAAATGGGTTTATACAATCTTCAGCTACAACTTCGAACGGTATCGAACCCAATTCACAAACAATCATCCCAATCCAGTTCGTCATCCTATTCTGAACAATCAAATTGATCCGCGAGCAAAAGAAACCCTAGAAACGAAGAGGCAAAGACCATGAATGCAAGCTTGAATTTACCTTGATGTATATATTCTCGGCGGCTTTTTCCTCCTCGCTAAACATTTTCCCACTGCTCGATAGCCTTCGAGACACGAATCTGGCGGCGATTCTTGACGCCATTTTTGTCCCGATTAATCAATCAAAAAACCCCTGAAATGACACAATGAAGCTCGCATTACACGATGAACGATCGAGTATCGTAAAATGAGAGAACGAAGCGATTCAATCGATGGCAACAGAGTGTGCACGACAAGATCCCAGAAAAAAAAAAAATAATAAGTGGCGTACGAAGCAAATTGCAGGTATGGAATCTGAGAGGAGTGAATTCACTTGTGTTGTGTGCTTGTCTTTGATTCTAATGGTGAAAACAGAAAGGGCATTTCTGGAATTCAACGTGGCAAAAGTACCTATAAGTCTGTTTCTCTCTCTTGGGCCCAAAGTTCTACGTCCCAAAAGCGAAACATTATAGGCCCATCCTGCGTGGACAAAGTGGTCGGGTCAAATGCCACGTTGTCAAACACGTGGCAGATCTATATTGGTCTTCTTCATGTGGCACTTCAGTGTCTCTTCACAGCTGCGAGCTCTCCCATTTTCCGTTTGTTTCCCGAGAAAAAAAAATTCGAAGATTCACAGCCATGGCGGTGAGAGCGACGGTGTCGAGGTTTCCGATGGACGCCGACGCGCTGGAGAGCTCGGGCCTGCCCTGGGGCGTCACGGTCACTCCCTTCGCGGCCAAGGACGAGGAGGGCCGCGCGCCGGCGTACGGCACCGACGGCGACCTCCTGCCGCGCTGCGAGAATTGCTGGGGGTACTTCAACAACTACTGCGAGCTCGATCAATGGAGTTGGACCTGCTGCCTCTGCTCCCAGCTCAACGGCCTCTCCTCCAAAGCCATCGCTCGCTACTCTCACCCGCAGTCCTGCGCCGAGATGACCTCTTCCTTCATCGATCTCGATCTCCCTGGTCAGAATCTCCCTAGAATTTCTCTCACAGAATATAATTGGTGTATATTGTGCTCTCAATTGCGTGTTTATTTGGTCTCGAGGTTCTTTTTCCCCTCGTAACAATGGCGATTCGATCCGGAGTTGACTGGTCAGAATTGCGCAAACTGCGAGCTCGATCAATGTGATTAAGTAGTTTGATATTTTCCTCATGGAATTTCAAATTTGGATCTCTGTTAATCGGTAGATTTGAGAATTTTCAACTTCGTTGTGTTTGCTGCAATGAAACTTGAATTATGGGAAAATTTTCTTCTTGTTCTCATTTCTTGTCTCTTTGGTTCAACTGTATATATGTGATGAAATTGGGATCAATGCAAGCTATAAGTTCGTTGTTTTGAACTACTTGCGGTTTAGGCTTGGATTTGTGCGAATTTTCTGTTGACTGATTCGGGTTTTGCTTGTTTGAATCTTTGTAAAGTGGAAGGAGAAGAAGAAGGAGTGCAGCTTCAGCCGGTGTATGTTGCAGCCATTGATTTATCTTGTAAGATATTGTCAACCGATAGCCTTTCATGTGTTGGTTTTATTTTTTACTTAATTATGGTCCTTGATGTCCAATTTTTTTTTATCCAGTTTGGTTAGAAATTCGGTACGGTTCTGAAACAATATTTTCTATTTGTTTTGGATGTTCTAACTAATCATGTCAAGTAGATTGCTTGGGAAATGGGCATCAGGGATGCTTTCATAAAACATAATAGATAGTTAATCGACGCCCATCATGTGGGCGTCGGGGGATTTATGATTTGTTTAGTCTGTCTTCTTAGCATCGTTTGGAGAGTGCTAGATCTTGCTCTTAAAATAAAGGTCTAACATGTTAACTGTTTTTCATCGTAATAAAGAGAAAAGGAATTCATTACACTGGTGAATTCCCGCTGGCTGAACTTTTTTCTTGGAAACCATGTTTGGATCCTACAATCAGTAAGAAATAGCCAGCCTGGTAAAGATAAAGATCAGAAATGAATCAAAATCAGACGAAAACTAATAAGTTTCCATCTCGTTTGTCAGAATGATCTAATTTGACTTTACTCTTGATGTACTTGCATACCTATTAATTTTGAAATTTATTCTTGAACTAACTGCAGCCTCGGAGGAATTTCTGGAACTTACCAAGAGTGCACTTCTGGCTGCGCTAGAAGGTTAGCAATTGTTAACAACATAATTCCCCTATTTTATTTAATATAACTTCTGTTTTCAGAAAATTAGAACTCTCACTGTTACTGCCGTTCATATCCAGCTCTTGCGCCGGGTTCACTATTTGGGCTTGCCACCTTCAGCCACAAAGTGGGCTTATACGATGTTCAAGGGCCCATACCTGTAGTCAAAAACGTTTTCATCCCTCCTGATACAGAGTCCACTTTGCCTATACCTCTTGCAGATGTCATGCCTTTGTTACAGTTCTTGGCTCCTGTATGGTACTCTTTTTGGTCTTATATATCGTTATATACTCATTCTTGTCTGCATCGCATTTAAACTTGACTGCAATGTCCCTAAACTTTTTGAGACAGAGCAGATTACTCGTTGATTTTTATTTGCGGTAGGTGACATACATATCCCCTGTAAACTTTTTTCCTTCAAATGTAGTAGGATTGCCCTTGTTTTTTTTTTTTTTTATATTACACCCGCACTCTATCCAGTTCCATCCAAATATATCTATATTCTAAAATTCTCCTCTCAGACCTGAATATAGTAATTTCGCTTCAGGTAGAAACTTGTAAAGACCGTATCACATCTGCTCTCGAAACTCTCAGACCAACAACCTCGTGGGAGAGAACCACCGCAGCTGGCCAAGGGCTTGATGGGGTTTTGATGGGTGGGAGAGGTTTTGGGGTTGCAATGGAAGCTCTTTTAAATTACCTTGGCTCGGAATATGGAAACACGTTTGCATTAGGTCTGTCTTACGTAACATTATGCACCTTTATCTCTTGCTATTTCTTAAATTATGTATCAATGTTTAGGTTTTATTATGTTTTATTTATGTATTTAAGTTTTCTTTTAAATTCTGTTATTTAAATTATTTAATTATGCTTGTATATAGGGATTATAATTGTATGACCCTGCTCGGCCCACCCCACCAAGTAAAGTTATTGAATTATTTAAAGAGACCAAAGCAATGAGAAATGAGTGAATCAAATATCATTCATTAATTTTGTTTAGTAAAATTAGCGTAGCTCTAAGATTTTAGCGTAGACACAATAAGGTCAAGAGAGTTCACCGGTTTTAGACCTGTGACGTGATCGATATACTGGGAACATAACAGTGTGTATAGAAGATAACGCGAGACTATCAACTAAAGAATAATTAGGCTTATGTCATTTTCTTAACATTATTGCAGCTAGAATTTTTGCATTTCTCTCTGGGCCTCCCGACTATGGAGCGGGCCAACTAGATACAAGGCGTTACGGTGAACAGTATGCGAGCAAAGGAGAAGATGCAGATCTCGTTTTGCTTCCTGAACAGACACCTTTATACAAAGATTTGGTAATATGATCATAACTTTTTGAGCACTTCAATTTTCCTCTATTTTTTAGTGTATTGAGGATCTGAAAGAAATGTGCAGGCTTCAGTTGCTGCTCAAGTGGGCGTTTGTGTCGACATATTTGCTGTCACAAACGAGTACACAGACTTGGCATCATTGAAGTTCCTCAGCATCGAAAGTGGAGGCTCTTTATATTTGTATTCCAGTACAGATGATTCTACACTTCCTCAAGATATGTAAGTAGTGTGTATGGACTTATTTATTCATCTTTTAGAATATGAAACTTTATACCTGAGATGTTTTAAACTTGTAGCTAAACAGTAGAGTGATAGAATCTCTTTAAATTTACACTCGTAAATTGTTGAACTCTCTAAATTGGTCCCAACTTGGCTTATGGTTTAAAAATCCTCGAGGTAATAAGATTGTATATTTTCAAAAAATTCCTATACTTATGTATGATCTTATTAATTGTAAATTAAATTACAAATACAACTAGGATAATTAAGTTTGTGTCCTCGATCTGATTAATGCTTGATTGAATTAAAAAAAAAATCATTGAACTAATAAATATTAATTTATTGGCTATTTAATATAAAATAATAAAATATTGTGGTTCCAATAATATTAATTTATGGAGTTATTATTTTTCCTTGTGAAGGTACCGGATGCTAAGTCGGCCATATGCTTTCGGGTGTATATTACGATTGAGGACATCTACCGAATTCAAACAGGGGCATTCTGTAAGTGAGCACTGTAATTTTATGTGTATTTACAAGAATATAGTTTTTCATACCGTTACTCTGTTATGTTGCAGTATGGTCATTTTTTTCCAGACCCGCAGTATGAGAATGTTCAGCACATTATTTGCTGTGATTCTTATGCAACATATGCTTATGATTTCGAGTTTGCAAATGCTGATGGGTTTTCAAGGTAGGAGATCTGCTGTTATTGTTATCGTATATATTCCTTTGGAAGTTAATATAATTAGATAAATAAAAAAGAAGAGAAATTATAATGAATAGCCACATTCATACGTTTACATTGCATTTTAGCAAACTTAAAATAAAACCTTAAAACGTCTAGTGTACTTGTTACAATTTTTCAATTAGAATGAAGCCTTAGGATGCATTTGATATATGAATTAATAATCAAAGCATGAAACTACCGAAAATTATGGTACAATGACTAAAAATGGCGTGTATTTGGATAAATGTGAAAAGAATACTACCGTATATTAGTAAATAGTTTATATACCAATAAATATAAGCTTTGATCATTTTCATCAAAGGAAATCCTAAGGATTTATTTGGTATATGAATTGATTATGTCCTAAAAACTATAATAATATCAATATGAAAAATGAATAATCGGCTAGTATAGTTAGAAGTCAGATCTTTGGATCTTGTTTAATATCCTTAAGAAATTCTCTGGTATTGAGTAATGCGGTCTGATCTTTTGACACCTGTATTTTATTTTTCCCTTGAAAATCTTATTTTCTTTCAGTATGGTTTGCTTATTAATAGTATTACTGACTTTTGTATAATTGTAGACATCATTCAGAACCTCCTCCAATCATACAGATTGCGTTCCAGTATACAGTTGTTGTGCCCCCGGACGAGCTTTCTAATTCCGGGCTTCGACCCTCAAGTAGGTATATATACTTGCAAATCTTCATCTTTTGGATCATATATCTTTGGAACACTTTCCATTTATGCTCCTTCTATGTTGCTGTTCCTTGCCATATCTTAGTTCCTAAGGCAATAATGTATGGATTTAACTGATTTGCCTCGGAAAAAAAGACTTCTGTTGAGAGATTCTGAATGGATCTTTCCTGACTGGTAATAGGGGAAAATATTCACTCCAACGGCGACTAAGGATTCGTACTTTGCAATATGCAAGTGCTCAAAATATCAACGAGATTTATGACGCCGTTGATGCAGAAGCGATTCTATCTCTACTTGTTCACAAGGTAATACCAAATCATCTATCTGTGCTATTTATGTTAATAAACTATGTTATTTTAATTGTGTTTTAGAGTTTAGTGCTTGAATTGTTATATTATGTTGTAGGTAATTTAGTGCAACATTTTTTTATTTTTCTGATTAAATGTAATATCGAACTCCTTCAGGTAATATTAGCGTCACTGAAGGAAGGGGTTCGAGAAGGAAGGCTGTTGCTGCACGACTGGCTAGTGATCTTGACAGCGCAGTACAATGATGCCTATCGTCTCGTTCAATACAAGAACGGAAGCTCGATGACGACGGCTCAGATGGACGTGACGTTCTTGCAGTGTCCTCAGATGCAGCATCTGCCCCGTCTCGTCTTCGCTCTGCTTCGCAGTCCCCTTCTCCGCCTTCACGAAGAAGGGGTTCATCCTGATTACAGAATCTACTTGCAGTGCCTCTACAGGTAAAACTTAATCCAGGGGTTGACTTTTGACTTCTGAACAGAGAACTTGTTTTGGCTCTTTAGACTTACGGTAAAAGTAGCTTAGCTTACAATTCTTTGTTATGGACCCGAGGTGATTTTATTACAATCCTATATACTAAGAAACTACCCTCACCTCTCTAACCTCCAGAGAAGACTACACTAAAGTTTTGAGTGGCTAATTGTTTATCTCCATGAAGTCTAATCTGGTCTTCTTGCCTCTGTGTGCGTTACCGTAAACTAGTAACGGAGTTTGATGATACCGCTTGTGGCTGGACTCCAATTTAGCATGGTTCTCCTTGGTTTTCTCTTCGATTTCTGAGCTTTTGGCTATAAAATGTTATGTAATTCCCATGTACTTAAACTTTTAGCCTATTTCTCCTACCAGGTTATAGTTAAAAATATCTGATATTATACCCAGTTTAGCATATTTCTCCACAGGTTTTTTCTTCGATTTCTGAGCTTTTGGTGGTAAAATGTGATGATAATATCCCTCGTAGTTAGTTACGCTTCAACTTTTTAGCATATTTCTTCTTGGGTTTCTCTTCGATTTCTGACCCTCTATTTTTGTGTGTGTGCAGTGTGCTAGAGCCAAGCTCGCTCCACCGAGCAGTGTATCCGGTGCTGACGTCATACTCCACGCCAGATAAGCAAGCCTTTCCCCGCCACTCACTGAGCCGTGCTGCACTCATCACCAGTGGAAGCCCCATATTCTTCCTCGACGCATTCACGACTCTAGTCGTGTTTTATTCCTCTATGGCCGACCCCTCGCTTCCTTTCCCTCCACCCCATGACTGTAAGTACTCTTGTCATTTTATCTTTCCCATCACGACTTTAACAAACGGTACGCAAATAAATGATCAACCTCACTTTCTTCTGGTGGACGATGATGGGGCAGGCTTATTGCGGACGACGATCAACAGACTGAAGCATGAGAGGTGCGTGACTCCGAAGCTGATATTTATCCGCGGGGGGCAAGAGGATGCCACGGCCTTCGAGAGCTATCTCATCGAAGAGCAGGACGTTGACGGCAGCGGCCTCGCAACTGTCACGGGGTTCGTCTCGTTCCTCGACGAAATCGCTCAGAGCGTGGCCGAATACATGAAGTGAAATGAATCAGACTGAGAAGCTATGTGGTTCTGTGATATCAGCTTGTGTCAAAGGAATTATCTGTTTCTGAGTCAATTGAGTAATGACATCAATCAACAAGGCCGTCATTTTTTTTCCCCTAATATATGAGATAAATTTTACAAGTTTAACTATTTTCTTTCGTTATAAGCTTTTCATTTTATATACTCATTGATTTGGACTTAGTTTTTTAAATACCAAAAGTGATTTATCTTTTATGACTTCTAGTCCTTAAACTTGAATTAATAAAAAAATTAACATTTTTTTTTCCAATTTGAGAGTAAACAAATATGATTCTGAAAATATTTAGGGAGATCTTTTAGGTCCATTTCATATAAATTTGCATTGGAATGGGTTCTTTAGCATTTTAATTTGAAACGCATAAAATAATATATTAATCAATTAGATTATAATTTCATGACTCCAAATTTGAAGACAACATTTTTTTCATTAAGAAAATGAGTTTCGAGTATGAACATAAGCTAATGCCTAATATATATAAATTAATAATATTAGAGACAATTTTTTTTTATTTTTTTTACCGAGTATAAATTTGAAATTACACAGCTAAAAAATATAATATAATTACATTCACGATAATTAATATATGGGTATTAGTTTAATGAAATTTATGATATAAAAAGTATTTATTTTTTAGATAGCTTTATATTGAGTTTTCCCTAATTTTCCCTCCAAATTAGCAGAGATGGAGCGAGCAGATGCGCCGGAGCTGCCGAAGGCTATCGTGCGCCGCGTGGTGAAGGATAAGCTGGCGCGGTGCTCCGACGAGGCGGAGATCCTCCTCCACAAGGACGCCCTCCTCGCCTTCTCCGAGTCCGCTCGCATCTTCATCCACTACCTCGCCGCCACGTAACCCTCTCTTCTCTTCCTTGTCGATCGATCATCATCATCTATCTTCGTTGCGAATCTGAGCCTCTGTGCAGCGCCAACGACATCTGCAAGGACTCCAAGCGACAGACCATCAGCGGCGACGACATCTTCCGAGCTCTCGAGGAGATCGACTTCTCCGACTTCGTCGACCCTCTCAAGGACTCTCTCAACGGTATCTAACTGTTTTATATAATGTTTGTTGATTCCGTACAACTTCGTTAGTCAGAAGTTTATGGATTTAGCTTCTCTCAACACAGAAACGGAATGGAGGTGTTTAAGCCCTAGGCTAGGCTGTGTGAAGGATTGCAGAATGTTGATTCAGTACGACTTTGTTTGGAATCTTCCAAAGTTTGTGTTTGTGTGAGTGTTTGTGTTTGTGTTTTTGAAGGGAGCTTTTAGAAAGAAACTACAGGCCCCAGTTTTTACAAATATATATGTATATATATTTGTTGTGAGTTTCTGGTGTTTTTCAATATGATCACTGGTGCCTGTAATTTCTGTCGAGTAAATTTGTGATGTGTATTGAGGGTTTATTAGTAAACGTTAGTTAGTCTAAGGTTACAAGAATCAAGACCTGACCGATTTTCATCGGCCCTTCTGGAGGATATGTTGAAAATTGTTTAGAATGTTTGAAAATTCGTGACTCGTTATTAAACATGTATAATGCCAAGTTGCTAACTGAGGTGGTTTTCCAAGTCTCGGCGTGATCGAATCTCTAGAAAATGTACTCTTTTCATTTGGCATGTGCTCGTCTTTGCGCATATGTGTTTGAGATTTTTGTGCAAAGATCTCCCTACAATTTTGGTATTACGAGCAACCTTGGGAATGCATTCAGGGTAAAACTTCATGGTTTTACATCGATTCGTGTTGGAGATCACGTTTTCAGATCAATTTTGCTTTCATCGACGTGTAAATTTCTGACATCTACCATCAAATCTCCTAGTTCAATGTCAAATCTTTCACGAGACGATAACTTGTTTGATAATTTTTTGTGTCGATACTCTATATATATCTTTCGTTCAGAATTTGTATTTGCCATTTATATAGCTTTAGTCAGCTGATACATCGATTCGTTTTATTTATTGATTCTAGCGAAGATGATCAGTCTTTAAGCGTTATTGATGTATTTTTCTTTTTAATAATTTAAGAATGACTGATTAGAGCAAGTAGATAGTTAAGGAAATTCATTTAGATTTTAGTTTCTTGCATGACATTGGATTTTTTACCGAGCCTTAAAACGCTTCTGTTGGTTGTTTGACAGAGTTTCGAAGGAAAAACGTGGTAAAGAGGAAAGGAGCTACGCAAGCAAAGGACGCAAAAAAGAAGAAAAAAATAGAAGAGGAGCAGCCATCAGCTGAGAAAGAAGACGACGAGAGCAAGCAGGACGAAGACGAAGAAGACGAGGAAGAAGAAGAGGACTGAACTAATTATATTTTAACTTTACTAAAAGCTTCTGAATAGTTTCTGCTTGTAAGCTTCTCTAATTTAAACACTTTTGTGCTGCTATTGCACCATTTCTCTCTTTAATATATTCGCTTGCTGATGTAAAAAGAGAATTTAATATTATTATCATTATTATTATTTCAATGTGTTGAAAAAGTATTTCGCCTCTGTTGATGTGTTAATGAAAATCTTCAAGTTTGAAATTAGAATCAGCTCTTCTGTAAATTGATTTGCAATGAATATGTTTTACATGTAGGAATCAACTTGAAAAAGAAATGGCATAAATAAAATAGTGTGAGAGGAAAAACTCTGCCGCGAAGAAGAGCAAATAAAAAATTGTTGTATGTATAGTTGTGATTGATAGCAATTGTTGTTGATTATATATATATATATATATATATATATATATATAATTGTGAATTTTAATAAGTGTATATTTTTGTTTGAATAGTCCGGTGGATTTGTTGTAGACAAGTCACTTTGGAATTCAAAACAAAGGATCACCAGCTAGTATCGCGCCAAATTGTTGGCGATTCCAAGTTGGTCGACACCTCATTAAGTTCACGATTAAAGAATTTCAAAAAAATTCCGGCATGTTGTTAATTTCTTTAAAAAAATATTAGTATATAATTTATGTTGCATTATCTATTTTATGTTAATTTTTTACATAATGCAACACAAATTGTAGGAAACTTATTAGTAATTAATATTTACATAGTATTAATATTAAAAAATATTGAAGGATAATATTGATATAGAGAAATTAATTTTCAACGACTTAATTGATTAGTTTACAAATTAAAATTTCAATTAAAATAAAATAAACACCTCAGTTGAAATGTGACTACTTATTATAATTTCTCGATATATTATTATTATAAACATTGAGGATGATGATCAAGGAGTAGCGAGTTCAAGTTGAGTATTAAGACGACACGTCACCGTGTTGCGTTTGGAGACAAAGTTATAGACGAAGTTGTCTTCTCTTGAAAGAAATCATCATCATATATTTAAACCATCAAAGTCTATCACTAATCAACTCATAATACAGAGATCGGCCATGGCTTCCTTCGATCGATACGGCTCTCACTCCTACTCCCCTTCGGCCCCATCTCTGCCCCCCCAAGACTCTTCTCGGCCTCCCACCGCCTATGGCGACCACCAGTATTCCTCCTACGGACAATCGAATGTCTCTTCGTCCTCGTCTTCGTTCGGGTTCGGGTATTCTGGTTTTCCGGCGGGGACGAATCCGGATGTGGTGAGAAGCTTCGAGATGGCGGACAGGGATCGGAGCGGCTTCATAGACGACAGCGAGCTGCAGCGAGCGCTGTCTTCTTCTGGGTACCAGAGGTTCAGCCTCAGGACTGTTCGGTTGCTCATGTTCCTCTTCAACACCCCCAACGATCCTCTCCGAACTGGTCAGTCTCTGCCTCTTCTGGTTCTCGAGTCTAGAATTGCTTTGTGGAAGAGTGTAATTATTCAGATTGATTAAGTATGAATTTTGCAATTACTGATGAGAGCTAGGGACCCAATTCAACATTGAATTTCGCTATTTCTTTCTAATTAAATCGATGCACCGGGATCGGGAACCGGGATTTTGGCCTTTTTTCCGGCTTCCCTAAACTGGGTCCGGTCCTGATCCCGGTTTGAATACGGCTAGGCCGTAATCGGGAGGGCCTCCCCGATTCAAAAAAGTTTATTACTTGTAAGTAAAAGTATACATAATGCTGTATGATTTAAGCTTAATACAAGTGGAACCAGTAATAAATTAGTTAAAAGTACCTAAACCTAGACGGGAACAGGCCGGCTGTTTGTGGAAGTTTCGGCCCGAGTCCCGTTTTTATGCCATAAAGGCCGATTTTAAGGTCGAAAAGTTTCACCCTTGTTAGAAACTTATGGGTCGAAAGATTACTCATTGGATAAATTGATCTTAGAATGCTTAAGCGTTGACATCTTTTTAATGACGTGCCGTTAATTGAACAAAAGTATGAAACACACAACTTTACTTGGTGTTGAGCTCGTGGAAAGTTGGTCGCCTTTATAGACTTGAAGATTTAGGAAACATGTTTTTGTTGCTTTTTAGTCTCGTATTCAAATGATAATGAGGTGTTGATTATGTAATGTTGGTGTGGTAATAGGGCCTAAAGAGTTCGTTGCGCTTTGGAATTGCCTCGGTCAATGGCGCGTAAGTCTATTCAACTTTTCTACTCTCTTCCTGTCTCTGCCTTTTATCACATATTTTGTCAAAAGGATAATTGTGGCGTAAGTTCCCATTCTTGTTCGGAAAGGGTTGACTTATTTGATCAAGTTCTCAATGCTGAATAAAGCGTGTTCAGGTATCCACAAAGTAGTTTCATTTCGTGATTTTTCGTGCATGGGGAGCTTTATTCAACATTAGAAATTTAATATGACAAAAAAAAAAGAGTAATATTTTGGCCGTTTTTAATAATAATGGGAACTTATTTCGCAAAATATCCCTTTTGTTAATGGCCTTTTAGACTTTATAGAAGCACATTATTAACATTTATGGTGGAAGGGTAAACTATTGTTTCACAAGGGCTTTTCTGTCCAAAAACAATTAATGTGGTTTCGTAATCTAATACTATAGTTGTATGTTATTGATAATTGAGTAATTTGACCGCTATTAACTTCGCTTTGTTTCCTGAATATTTATTTGGTGCTAAATATCAATTCATCTATAAAATTGGTATTTTGCTACTAGAAGTCCTTTTATTAAATGCAATACCATAATTAATATTATTACTAATTGATAGTGAAAGTAGGAAAAAGAAATCCACTTTTGTAGTTTATGAGATTAACATAAATAACGAATAGAGAAGGGAGTATTTTGCGCCAAAATGAAAATTCAAAGGCCAAAGTTTACTAAAAGAAAATTACATAGACAAATTTACACTTCTAAGCAAAGTTTTAGAGCATTTATGTCATTTTCTTTTGTTGATCTCTCCTTTCTAAACTCAATCAATGGACATATTAAATGTTGGCAGGACTTGAAGCAATTTGCAATGTACTTTCAGTGCAATTTTAATCTTAAGAATTGTAATTTTTCAAGTAAATGACACTCAATCCCCGGATTCTTCGGAACAAAATCGAGTTTTAAAAACTCGTCGGAAGAGCTGGTGCTTACATTTTGCACTTCTTGGCCCAAAAAGCGTTTGATCTCACATGACTACCGTTGCAGGGCATATTTGAGAGATACGACAAGGATCGGAGCGGAAGAATCGACGTAATGGAATTGCGGGATGCTCTTTACGGTCTGGGTTACATGGTCCCGGGTTCTGTTCTTCAGCTCCTGATTTCCAAATATGATGATGGAAGTGGTCGGAAAGTTGAACTCGACTTCGACAGTTTCGTCGAGTAAGTGTTCTTGAGCAACTTTTGCAGCCCTTGTTTGATAAGAAAATTTCTATGTTCTGACATTTTTTATTTGTTGGATCTGCAGATGTGGGATGATCGTAAAGGTAGGATCTTTAATTTCCACATTAATTTTCGTACTTTTTATTTCACTATTAATAAATGCTGTAGGTTATGTTATTAGCTCTATTATGATAAAAAAAAAAATAGCGATTAATTTATGTGGAGAGATCTAATGATGTCCATTAACTAGCTGTTATCTACATAGTTTATATATATTTTCTTTTAATATGGATACTTCTTTTCTCTTAAAAGTATGGAACTGGCTGTAAATGTGGTCAGAACGGGAACAAAACCGAAATTGTTTGCGGAATCCGGAATTTTTTTATTTCGGATTTTAATTTTTCAAAAATTAGTTTCTTTATTGAAAAGGTAAATTAACCAGGAAATCTGACGGTCTTAGATAAATAGCTACTATTGAATATTGATATTAGCTTTAAAAAAACGTAAGTAGAATAAAAAATATGGAATAATTAAATAAATTCTTTTAAAATTAATGGAAAAAAAACGTATTGAATACAAGAAATAAAATGAAATCCAGGTGGATTTTCCTGGAAACGAAATTTGGGTTTCTGGCTAAAATAATCAAATGAAATTGAAATCTGGATCAGGAAAAAACAGTTTAGATTTCCGGAGACGATATTAACAGGAGTGTCGAAATTGTTTTGTTTTTGAGTCGATCTGATTGCTGTTTGTATTTTGCAGGGTTTGACGGAAAAGTTCAAAGAGAAGGACACAAAATATTCTGGGTCTGCGACGCTAACTTACGACGCGTTTATGTCGATGGTTCTTCCATTTCTTGTATCATATTGATTTGAGCTTCGGCGTGTATTAACATTTTCTGTTTGTTTAATGTGTTGCATACTTGTAAATTGTTTCCTTGCTTCTGTTTGTTGATTTTTTTAATAAATATTTTTCATAAATCAAACAGTTCTATGGACTCTGCTTGTTTTAATTCAAAGATTTCTGCGGGTTGAAAACTCCTCTTTCTTTAATAGATATATATATAGTCGAAAATAATGATTGTATAAATATACAGATGCGTAAGACTAATTAAGAAAAACTCTCAACAATGCAACGTGACATTTTTCATCTAGTATATTATTCAATAATAATAAAAAAAAGATCTTGCGTGATCTTGATCACATTGTTAGGTAATTACATAACAAAATTGAATTATTTAGATTTATGACTATTCGGTGAATCGATCAATATCACGAGAAAAATGCTATATATTGCGTAAGAAGAGAAAAATACAAAGTAAACACACACCAGAAAATGATCTTTAAAAAATTGTTCAAAAAAAAAAAAAGAATCACATTTTTTGGTGTTCTATTTCTCTTATTAATAGCTCGATTACTAATTACAATGACAACATAGAATTTTGATAATTCTATTTAAACTTTTTTTACACGCTAATCGACTATTATAAGTAAGTTGTCGAGCTGGAGAACATTCGAGGTTTTAAGCGATAATAATTCTCCACCTTAAATTGTTTCTTCTACTCATGCAACGTATCTTGAGCGGTTTATCGACAATGTTTGCTTGTGTCAAAATTGTTCTTGCTGCGGGCTAGTATGATTTGCCTTCGTTCTTCTTCAAGACACGGCTGTCAACCTATTAGTGAGCCGAGTGCCGTTTTCGAGCTTACATTGTTCGCATACAAGGTACTTGTCTGGCCGAAATCCGATGACTTGGGCTCAGGGATGTTTGCCGGCCAGATTGTCAAATTTGTGAAGGTTTTATTGAGTGATAAATGGCTTTGTTGTAAGAAAAAAATATATGACAAATTCTTACACCAAAAACATCCTTAATTATTTTATTGCGATGTATGATTATATTTTACTCTATTCTAATTATGTCTCATAAATAAAAAGGGCCTAACCAATGCCTTAAAGTCATAAACTAGTGAGTCAAAAAGGGACTAAATATATTATCCTATAAGATTCAAGCATTAATTAAGTTCTTTGACAATCTTCGTTGGAAATTGTTTAGAAATATTGTTCCGCTACTGAACTCAAGAAAAAAAAGAATCTGATAAAGCCAAGGTCCGCCCATTTGTTCAATTTTACAAATTAACCGATTGACGAATTGTAAGCTTTTAAAAACAGAAACTGTTTGAGCAAATCAGACTTTACGCATTAATCGATAAGTGAGGGGTATTGTATTATGTAAAGTAATATATAATATTAACTTTTCTTTCTATTTAAAATTTAATAGAACTTAATTTTTATTTTTTTCCTAAGTTGCTATTTTGATTGTTTTTTAAAAAGGTTTTGTATAAAAAAAATATAAGTCGCATCCGGTTACCACTAGAACCCGTTCTAGTCGCCAGAATAAACCGCCCTTTGAACATTAATTTGAACTAATGAGTAATAATTGAAGAAAAATTGGAACACTTTAGCTAAGTCATATATATACACAATGGAGACGCCAAAACCAATTAAATATAATATTTTATAAAATTTAACTAAATATCCATGATAACGAGTAACAATATGTATAAAATACAAAGCATCTTTTTTTAATATTATTAGGTGACATTATTGACGAAGATCGCGTATGTTGGCCTCAAGCACTATTGGGCAAGGTAACATGTACACACAATTTTTGCGTCTCAAATGAATCCAAATTCCTCATAGAGTTGTTAGAGTGTATAAGAGCACTGGCCAAAACAATCTTGATTACAAATACAAAGCATTCAACTCATACACTTTTGAATGAAATAAGTAACACCAATCGCTCAATTTTTATTATGCAAAAGATTTTAACTATCTTGCATACTTGTAGAATTTTTTATTTTTTATTTTTTTCTTAGACAAAAGCGCTTTTTGGTGATTATTGATGAACAACATTAAGCTAAAAAAACTCCAATCTCCAATTTCTGTCACATCTAAAAAATCTGAAGCTTAATTGCATCAATTGTAGTGGCTATAATCTCCATGAAACAAATGCAAAAAGATTTTTGTCAATAAAAAAATTAGAAAAATAATAATTGTGTCATGTAGTTCATTAGAACATAAATCTTATAAGTATAACCACTTCTGCAATATCATCATTATTTAATGCAAAGTAGCTGAAATTAGCATCAATTCTTCATTAGTGATGCCCTACCTGTCACCATTAATTATTTATTTTCTTTTCCCATGATAATTAAGGATTTAGCTAATCAATCTTAGTCTGGTTTTCGATGATGACAACACATAATTACAAAGTTAATTAGCGAGGAAAAATGTCGATAATTAGACCAATAATTCAAGAAAACATAGTATGATGTTCCTTCAAACCAAAGCATCATGAATTTTTCTCCCTCAGATAGTCTCCCACAAGGTTTAAAATGCCGCTTGCCGATGTCGTTTCGCATTTTCTGTTTT
This sequence comes from Parietaria judaica, assembly GCA_954871525.1. NCBI lineage: Eukaryota > Viridiplantae > Streptophyta > Magnoliopsida > Rosales > Urticaceae > Parietaria > Parietaria judaica. The sequence continues at coordinate 19,873,566 of OX940862.1, read as the reverse complement.
ACGGATATAACGCTTGCCGATGGGTATGTCGATGGGCAAATGGTAAAAAAAGGGCATGCCGCATATACCGCATGGGCATACCGCATGCCGATGGGGTTTTCGATGAATATTTTGTAAAAAATATTTGAGTATTTAAGTAAGATAATTATATAGGTTAAAAACTACATATTTAATAAATACAAGACATAATTGTATACAACAAAACACATTTTTAACTTAAATATGTAGGTGAAATGTTATGTCACTTTATTAGTTGAAGTGTATAATATTAAGTCAAATATTAATTGGTATTTTTGCCAAAATCTACCATTTTTTTTACCGAAAGTGTAATTATTTTTGCCGAAAGTTTAATTGGTATTTTTGCCGAAATCTACCAAAAGTTTAACTTTTACCGAAATTCCATCCATTTTTCGCACATTTTACACACGAAAACGAAAAACGAAATTTCATCCACTTGCCCATGCGAAAAATGCAAAAAATGATAAAAATCCAGCGAAACGAAAGGATTTTCGTTTTGCATACCTCCGAAAAACAAAAATCAGTCGAAATGTCGACCGCTTTTCGCGAAATTTTGTACCTTGGTCTCCCAAACTTCCTTGGATGGTCCGGTGATGTTAATCTGACATCAGCCAATGAAATCTTGGTGTAGATACTTATATATTTATCTTAACTCAAACATAGCTCTCTCTATATATACATATTTTTTTGTTTTAATTAAACTGCCCTAAAATAAATTTGTATACTTGCATTGTGATATTTCACCTTAAATGTATATATATTAAATAAATACAGATATACGATTAAAAAATATATAAATCCGTATTAAGGAATATAAACCTAAATAAAGTTTAGCATGAAAAACTTAGTCGTATGAAAAGAGTACAATTTTTAATTTTTATTTTAATTATAATGACACTATCGATAAGTGTTTGCGTCTCATAGAATTTCATAGAATTTGAGCCCGAGACCTTTTAGAGATGTATATAGCAACGTGAAATTATCAGCGGGATATTTTCTCCTCAATTCCCATCAAGTGTTAAAATCAGTCAAACTCAAACGTGTCGTTTGTAAATATTATATGATATATAATATAGGCGTGGCTGACTAGTCATGAACATAATGCGGTGGATTGGGCCAGGTGGCAATCTTATCCGAGTGGGCCCAAAGTGATGAGAATCCTACAAATGCAAAGCAAGAAACACATGGTCTATGATACTGCTGAGGACTGTTTTTGTGGCCTTTTCATTTTTATTATTATAATGAATTAGTATCCTTTCGTGCTACGTATCCCCACTTTTTCAACGTTATTATCGTTATTTTGATTTCATCATATTAGCTATAACCGGCCAGGAAGCATATATAAAGAGAAGAACAAATTGTATATTTTATATATACATAAAATGTTGTTGATAATAATGGAGACTAATTAATAAGACCTTGACCAAACTTTGGTCACCAAAGCATATCTCTAGCTAGGTCTCAACAAAGGCTGCTAATTAATTTATTATGTCCATTAGGTGAAGAAATTATATATGATTTGACCACAATTAATTAGTGCATTATACCATATACATATGGTTCATAATTACATGCAAGTGGGACTGGGACGGACATGTCTGCTCGGCCTGTGATTTTCATGAACGCCGGCTACCTCAATGGACATGTTGCTCGTTCTAGATGGGCAAAACCCGCTCATCCTAAATATGAACGGTGGGCATGCCATTTTCATTTATTTTATTTTATTTTAACAACTTTTTTTTTGCACAATTTAACTGGCGGGTTTGCCCGTCTACCCTTTTAGTGGGTGCGGACCTATCTGACCTTCACAACAGATACATTATACATATATAATAATATGCATATGCAATGACAGTAGTCAAAATATGTATCTTTTGAAGTCAATGAACTCCGAGGTACCAAAAATCCAAACTCTTCGTTAGAGCATTTTTATATTTTTTTTGTTCTCACGGTTTTCTAAATGCTCTAACGAAGAGTTAAGAGGATTTTGATTTGAAATCAACCTAAACGTAGACGGCTTAGAAATCAGGGGTTGATTGTAAGGAGGGGTGTGGTTCAAAGCTCAAACCACCGCCTCCTTTTTTATTTTATTCTTTGTATAATCTTATATTCATTTTTTAGCGTAAATTTATATAAAATTTTAATTAAACGCCTTTTAATTTTTACTCAAATTAAATTTTAATAAAAAAATTTATAATTTTTAGTCCCTTTTAGTTCCAATACTATAACAAATTATAACCGAAAAACTAAGGGGTCGTCTTAAACTTTGACAAAATTAAGCTCTTTTGTTATTCTTCTATAATAGACAACAATATGAACATGTGAATGCGAAAACGGATAAGGGACTTGTGAAATTGAAACTAGGCAAGATGATAGGGTGGTTTAGAATCAAAGGCAAATGATTTTTATTATTATTATTTTGAGGATGACAAATGATGATTATTGGTGTAACTTGAAGTAAAATAAAACATGATTATAACAAGTGTTGCACACAAATTGCACAAAGTAAAGGGCGTGTTTTCTTTTCTTCGATGCAAGCCAATTTGGACTTTTGTGTGACTGAAGACAGGAAGAATTTCATCGATCGCTACAAATATTCACATGCACGATCGCTAGTGGGATGAGATAACAAAGATAAAGACCCATTAAGACTTTTTTATTTTTTTAATTACATATAAATGATATTAAAAAAAAACTATAAAAAAAATAATTTGTTATGTTATTATCATATATAGCTTGATACAGCTCTCAATTAAACTCATGTCTTATTACGTCAGGCAAGTCCATTTCGGTGCATGCATGATTTGGCCAACGTTGACATATGCTTGTGCATATATAGATTATGACGTCACGCATCAAAGATATTTTAAAAGAGGATTAAATAACCATAAGTATTTTAATTTGTTTCAAAGTTTATCCTAAATTTTCATTTATTTTTTTACTCCTGATATTTTTTTTCTTCAACTTTTCTAATAAGAATGATATTTGAAGCTGAAACAAGACACGACGTGACAAAATAGGTATGTGATTAACCTTAACTGAATTTAATTAACACATGACTAACATGATTAATTTTACTAAATAATTATAAAGAATATACATTTCTTTCCATATATTTAATGTATACAGGCAAGTGTTTTATTATTAACGTATACATGTTAAATTTATATATATATATATATATATGAATGAAAATTGCTATTTAATTTCAAAATTTACATCATGTAGTTATAGTAATTAGGTCAACTTAGTCTAAAATCACTTTGTCATTTAATAATTCTAAACTCAGTTAAATGGAGTAAACGGACCAAACCCGATCAATACTATTAACGAATACAAGTTTAGATAAAATTAGTAAAAAAAAATTGATCGAAACATGAACACAAGTTAAGACATGAAATTGACAATTCGGAATTGTCATTCCAAAAGTGAAATTTTTAGCCAGCACAATTGATTCTCGAGTCCTTATCATTAATTATTAATAAGTTGATATTACTTATTATTCTCTATATATCTCTAGCATGGTTAATTCCACTATTGAATTTCCAAGAGAATCCAAAGGAAATGGAAAGAAATCATTTGAGAAAGAGGTTACAACTTTTTTGGCCCTTTATAAAAATACACATCTTCAGACACCGACTGTTGGAGTACTCCCAATCGAATCGGGTTGGCAAAGGATAATAAAACAATTTTTGATCGTGATTAATATTTATTGGAATCTTGAAATTAAATAAAGATAGGAGAATTTAAATTAAATCAAATTAAATTAAATAATATGAGAAAATGAATGTTTATAATTTAATACCTGTTAGTACAGTCTCTTTCTAGCTCTAAGCAATATATGCATTTGCGTAAGTATCAAAAACAAGGGACGATCTCAAACACAGATGAAGGAAACCACGAGAAGTGTCACGAGGTTGAAGAGTGATAAAACCTGTAAGAAAATAAAACCATAATTAATTTAACAACTATAATATAAATTAATAATTAAATAATAATAATATTAATAAGCTTCGTATAATCAGAATTGGGTTGTTCATAAATAAGTATACGAAATTACGATTGATTTTTTCATAACGCGTGATATAATAGAGACGTGACAAAAAAATTATATGATATATATTATATGATACGCGTATGGTAATAAATCAATAGTGACCACTACAATAATCAATATTCATTTATAACAAATATGTACTCGTAAAATCATTTCTATATTTAATTAAGCGCATAACGCTACCGACCCAAAATTCTAACACCAACGCCAAATAAATAAGTGTTGATAATGAATTATAAAATTAAGAAAGAGTGATATGTAATCTTCATAATAGAGCACTAAACCAATTAATCAACCAAGTATTTATATATCTAATAATGTTTTAAAAGGGTACTATATTATTCGTGTAATTGAATAATTTATCATGTAATAATTGATCGAATAAAGTATTTGAGTCTGTTACTTAAAAAAAAATAAAAAAAATTATGTCACTCACAGTGGAACTGCATGCCGATCCTGGATACATGGCCAACTCCGGCAGATTTCCCCGCACTCCGATGTCGTAAACAGGCGTACCGTCCGGATAAAACAGCCCGTAGTTCCTTTCCGACCCCGGTCCGGGCTTCATATTCTCGTTAAACAGCGCAAAAACGTAGACGTCGATGGGCACGGAGGGCCTTGCGGGCGTGCCCTGCCGTTGGGAGACTCTCTGGATAAGGTTCCGGTGATAGAGCCCCGCGTTTACGGGTGTAGCACCCGCCTCGTTCCCGTCACCCTTTGACGGCCACCCCGTCTCCGAGATTCTCACCTCGATGTCGCCATCGTGCCCCATTGCCTTCATCGCCGAGTAGACCGCGTCCACTTGCGCGTAGAGCATGTTGTCGTAGTGCAAATTCGTGTTCGCGTCTGTTGATCCCTGATTCGGCTCGAAGAGGACGTACTCGATCGGGACCTCGCCGGGGCTGTCTTTGTACGCAAAGTACGGGTACGCGTTGATTAGGAACGGCGATTTGATCTCGGCGTGGAAGTTCAACAATGGCTGGATATACTCCGCCAAGCTAGGTTTGAACGCGCCGAGGGAAGGCGGGAACGAGGTGCCAAGGATGGTGAGGGAATGCGCGGTGGTGACGGTGACATCGTCGGCCAGGCCGAGGTTGACGAGGGCGGTGTAAACCGTCTGCATGGCGGGGAGTAGGTACGCCATCAGGTTGGTGTCGTTCGAGCCAAAGACCTCGTTCCCGACGAGAATCGAGGTGATCTTGGTGCCGGGGAGGTGCGGCGAGAGGTGCTGGGTGACCCAGCTCTGGGCCTTGACGGGGTCAGTCACCTCGGCGAGGAGCTCGTTGCCCAGGCCGATGACGAACGACACGCCCGTGCCGGAGAAGGCCGAGAGCACGTTGGGGTCGGCGTCGTAGAGCTTGACGCGCGTGACGTTGAGCGAGCTGAGGAGCGACGCCACGCGCGTGGGCGACGGGAGGTTGTTCGCGATCTGCCCGTAGTTAATGCCGAAGCCGCCGAGGCCTCTGGCGGAGCCTGCACCGGAAAAGTCAACAAAGACACGAAAACAGAGCTTAGGATGAGTTCAAAAACAGAGGAAGAGCATATCATAGTGTGTAGCATTGATTAAGGTTGAGTTATGGAGTGAAATGGAAGGTACGACGAGCACATGGGAGCATTGGGAAGATTAGCTGGAAGATCTGAATTTCAAATTATTAAATCAAAATAAAATCAGTGTAAAGAACTCGCTGAATCTTGAGAAGAGAACTAAAACAGTGTTAATAGTTTGTATCGATCATTCAAAAGAGAAGACGAAAGCAGAGAGCTAAACAGAGTCATGGTTTATCTTTGAGAATGAGAAGAGAGGCACCTGAGAGGAAGAGAAGGAGCAGAATGATTCTGAAGACGAGGGAAGAAGAAGCCGCCATTGTTGAATGGAAGAGAAGCTCTCTTCTTCTTCTTCTTCTGCCACCGCCAAGAAGAAGAAGCTCGTCAGATGTTTGGAGTCCCTTCTCTGCGCTATTTATAGGGCTAAGCTAGTAAACATCTTCTCTTGTCGGCTCCGTTCACACTACGCTGGGCTCCACTTCACTTCCTATTATTTTATTTATTTTATAATTTTGGTATTAAATTTAGTTTACTATTTTTTTATTACAGCTTTAATTAACAGTGATCTCCCTGAATTTCAATATTTGCTCTTTTTTCCTGGTAAATTTAAAAATTCTCGTAATAATGTCTCTAGATATTTTTATATATAAAAAAAATAGCACACAAACCCGGGTTGAAAATAAAGAAAATATTAACTTTTGTGCACTGCATGACTGACTCGGGAGGGTGTATCAGTTACCGAACCGAACTAGATAAATATATTAAATTACGAGACTGTTTTGAAGTTATCAAGTAATCTGTTTTTCGAGTAAAAAATAGAATAAAAATCTCGTTAAATTAGAGAAAAAAATTGAAAATAAAAATTCATTTTTTGCACATGATAATACTTTTTGTTACCTTTTTAACACGTGTGAAGCATTTTTAGTAGTAAAGGACTATATGTGAAGATTTTAAAAGATTGGAGGGTAGTTCATCAAATTAGTAAAGCTGTAGGGTTATACTGCCAATTTTGCATAAGGAGCTATGATCTCCTGTTGTGGGCTCCGTTGAGACTAGCGTGGGCGCCCACATGTCCTCTTCGATATTTCTTAGAGCGGTGTTTAGATGGGTTATGATTGGGCAGTTGTTTCGCGTGCACGTTTAAGACTCTGCTACGCGATTATACCGACCTCGACATGGCTTTTGTTTTCCAGATATACCCTTCTTAAACGGCGTGTATGGCAACGGGATTAAAGCAGTGCTGCTCACCGTAAGATTGGTACACTCTTTGGTACTAGACTATGATGTACACTAAAACCTCTATAAATTAATTCTCGATAAATTAATAGTCGTGATTAAATAATATTTTTGGTCGGTCTCGACTTGAGCGTAACTAGCTAAATTAATAATTCGCTAAATTTATAAGATAACAATTTTTTAGAAAGTATATAGGTCCCAAGTGATACATAAATTAATAATTCAATATAAAAATTACATAAATAATTATAAAATCACTATAAATAAAATATGGACAGTTTCTTATGATCTTTGGGACATTTTCTTATGATCCTTGGGGACAGTAATTTGAATTTAAGGGACAATTTTTGGTAATATAGAGACATTTTTCTGTGCAGTTTTGTGGGAGGTTGTATGCGTAACATTCTTGGGACAATTTCTTCATATTTTGGGGACAATAATTCGTATTTTGGGGACAACTTTTGGTAATTTAGGGACAGTTTCTTCAGATTTTGGGGACAATAATTTGGATTTTGGGGACAACTTTTGGTAATTTAGGGACAGTTTAGGGGTTAATTAATCAAGGGTAAAAATGTCTTAAATTGGACAAAATTTAGAATTATGTATTTTTCAATATGAGTTTAAAAGTTGAATTATGGTGTTTTTAAGCCTTTTTTACAAGTTTCCCTAAAATATAACATAAATAACTATGAAATACATAGAGTAAAAAGATAGCATTACATCACTAATCATGTAGTATTCTTAAGGGTTAATGACGGTAAAAATACCCAAAGTTTGGTCAAAGAACCCCTCGGGTACCCAAAGTTTAAAAGTGGTGCAAAAATACCCAAAGTCACATTTGGGGAGTTGACCACTTCATTCTTGTAACGCCATTAACTTACCCAATAACTCTGGCTACGTGGAAAAATCTGTTTCGTTAAGTGTAATCATTAGAGGTTCAATTAGTTGTATTAAATAGTATTACTTAGGGGTTTAATTCGCTGTTTTCTCATAAACGAGGCTGATGTGGGCTTGTCAACGTGGAAAAAATTATTCTGTCGGCAACCCACGTTTGTTAGCGTGGTCAGAGTTAACATGTAAATTAACGGTGCTACGAGATTGGAGTGGTCAACTCCCCAAATATGACTTTGGGTATTTTTACCACCATTTTTAAACTTTGGGTACCCGAGAGGTTCTTTGACCAAACTTTGGGTATTTTTGTCATCATTAACCCTATTCTTAAAATATGTTTCTTTAGTCATTTGTTTCTTCTTGAAATCGATGTCCTCTTGAACTTCATCTCTAAGCTTCCGAAGAGCATCAAAGGTCGGCTATCATATTCTCATGTTGGGCTCTTTAATATTTCAGACATTGGCACTCTAATAAATTCTTTTTAAATCATATTAATCTCTCTTGATATTCTTAATATTGATACTTTAATATTCTCGATATAATAAATTGAAACAATTTTTCGTTATTAAAAATGTTTATATAATTATAATTTATTAATAAATTTTGTCTTCACTTAATGTATAAATTAATAAATTATTAATTTATATGTTAATTAATAATCCGATAAGATAATATTTTTTGCCGGTCCCAACAATATTAATTTATAGAGGTTCTAATGTAATATTAATCTAAAAATTCAAGTTATATACGACGTGATATAAAATTTCAAGTTATGGGTGTACCAGATTAAGTTAACGACGTGATAGAAAATAAAAATAATACACGAATACAAAATAAATGTATTTTGTGAAGCAAACATACAGTTGTACTCATTTTTGTCGTTCCTAAATTTATTATCTTCCTTTAAATACAAGAAACTGCAATATCGACTACAACGTAAAATTGAATATAGTAACTCACTCGTCAATATATCAATATGTATAAATACCTGAATATACCCGTAAAAAGTTCAACGGGTATAAGCGGCAAAAGTAGTCGAAGTATAATTAATGAGAAATTGCATGGGATAGTCATATTGAAACGTTTGATTAGCCAAATAGTTAACCTTTCATTTTTCTTTGCAAAATAGCCAAATGGCTATTTAATAACATATTTTATACCTATAATACCCTTTTAACTTATTAACGTGTATTAACTAAGTTAATTTTTCTTAAAAATAAGAATATTTACTTGTATAATAACATATTTTATACCTAGAATACCCTTTTAACGTGTATTAATGTGTATTAACGCGTATTAACGTGTATTAACGCGTATTAACTAACTTAATTTGTTTAAAAATAAAAAATTGTGATTAAAATTTTAACAAAAATTTAATTTATTTTTAAACAAATGAACTTAGTTAATACACGTTAATACAAGGGTAAACGGTCTTCCGTGATTTATTAATGTGGTTGATTGGCTATTTGGCAATATTAATTAAAACATTGGCTATTTGGCGCAATGTACTGGCCGTGGCCACAAAACGACAGCAGCAGCGTTTATTCGACTAAGTAGCCGTGTGTGAAGTATCATGAGGTTCCACCTCAAAACCAATTGGCAATGAAGAGAGTAACCCATGACCTTTTAAACCTTGCTAAGTCCCCATGTCTTTTCCATGTGGGACTCAACATGCCCCCTCGAGATGGTGGCTCTTTGGCTCACTCGTCTCGGGCCGATCCTTTTTTTTTTGGACCGGTGCTCGTTTGAGCTTAATGGGCTCTGATACCATGTGAAGTATCATGGGGTTCCACCTCAAAACCAATTGGAAATGAGGGGAGTAACCATGACCTTTAAACCTTGCTAAGTCCCCATGTCTTTTCCATGTGGGACTGAACACCGTGGGAGTGGCACAAGATATCTATCCGTCACGGTTGGATCATTATAGGATAATTACCACGGTTGGCATTTTCCATAGCCGCTATAAAGAAAACTTTTTTCCCGAGGCCATCAAAGACCAACTACGTGCGACAATGCTCGCTCCACCAGTCGTGCGTCCGCCAGATGCTTCTTCACCATTGTGGCTTAATGTGTGGCGGTGATATTGTAGTTGCCGGAAAATTTGCTCGCTCAACCGCGCTCTAGTTCTAATGCCACTGCCACGGCTTGTGTTATTCCGACGCCGCGACTTGTGTTTGAAAAGCCGCGTCGGGTGACGAGTTTTAAGAAAAATGGAGTCCCAATAGTCTAATCTATATTTGTAGTAGTGAGTTTTACAAATATTTTCATTTTCGTTCCTAAAGTAAAAATAATAATAAAGTAACTAGAAAAAATATGCATGCTTGACTATGTAAACTAATGACTAGATTCTCTAGATAAACATGAAAAATAAATTAAGATTTCATGACAAGTTAGGGACTACAAGTGTTGGGAATTCACTCTTTCAAAATAAAGTTAATGTTTAGTGTAAGTTTACAGCTTAAATATATATTTTAATGTTGGGTCAAACATGAGATGTTGGTGAAACATGTAAGACATGCAAACATATATAGAGCCTAAAAATGAAAAGATTTCTCTTTATTAATAGATTATAGAATCTTATGTTATTATATGATTGATGGAGAAGCGTTACGAGAAAAGAATAGCATGCACTTTTCAGTCACTGAAGCTTTTTAAGATCCAAATTAAAAACAAATAGAGAAAGGAAGAGGGAAAAGAACTATTGTTAAATATGATTAATTAACCATGATAAAAATTATGTTCAATTGTGAAAAGCAATCGATTGTAAGTTGGAACGTATATCGGATTAATAAAGAACGTTTTTATTTTTTTGGGAAGATTATTAATAATTAATGATTGACACAACTAATAGTGGTAATATTATTTTTTCTTTCTATTCTTAATAACTGGTCTAACAATTCTAACAAGCAAGATAAATACACTTTGTTTTACTGAGATCGTACTATTGATAAAGATTATAAGACACACTTTCATTAAAAGATATCTTTGTAATGTAAGAAGTTATTAGCCAAAATCATATATATATACAGTTTTTGCGTGTGATTGCAATTGAACCCAAGATTTGTTGAAAAATCATTATGCGGAGTTTCTACCGATCCAAAAAATAATCACTTTCTAATTATTAAAAATAGTCGACACCTTTGCGTAAATGGTTAATCAGTAAATACTTTTTGTAGAAATGATCGACTAGATGAAAGTAAAGCTTTAATAATAAACAAGTTACTTTCAAAATGTTTTAGAACTGGTAAAATTCAAATAATTATTGTATTATTATGTATACACGTATAGACTATAATATGTTATTTTTTTTAAAACAGTTTTTTTTTAATGGAGAATCGAACCCACAACTTTCACTTTAAAGGTGGTGTGGAATTACCACTAGATTATCCTAGCAACCCGTACACGTATACAAGTATGTATAGTATGTTATGATTGTAGAGTTGTAGTATTTTAAAGCGGTGCATGGACGCGGCATCTCCTCTACTGACAGGTGTCAACAGCATTATCTTTCATTATATTCGAAGTTCCCATAAAAAGTAACCTTTAATATATTTCCAAAAGGTCCTAAATGTTATAAATTCACTAACTTTGCAACTTGAATTTAAGTGGTAAGAAATTTGGTGAGTGGTGTGTTTTTTATGGAAAAGATGATGGAGAGAAGTAAGATGTGAGTGAGATAAATGTAAGTGTAGAAAATGTGAGAGGTGAATTTTATTCATCCACTTAGGGGGGTATTTATAGGAAATTTGGAGCATACAATTATTGACTAATATAGTGTGAAAATAAATGAGCATTTCACATTATACATAACACTCCCCCTTGGAATGCTCATTACAAGAATTACGTGTTCACGCTGCCTCATTAAAAACCTTACTAGGAAAAACCCAGTGGGATAAAAACCATAGTAAGGAAAAAAGAGTGCAGTCACGTAAAGCTCCCCCTCATGCTGACATGGGTGATAAATTCTGTAGTCTTCGCATCCCGATGTCATGAACATGTTTTCTGAAAGTTGAAGTAGGGAGCGCCTTTGTGAAGAGATCCGCCGAGTTTTCGCTGGAACGAACATACTGGATACTGATGACATTGTTCTTTTCCAGTTCTTGAGTAAACGAGAAAAACTTTGGAGGAATATGTTTTGTTCTGTCGCTTTTGATAAATCCTTCCTTCATCTGAGCAACACACGCAGCATTATCTTCGTAAAGTATGATGGGATCATCATTTGTTAGAAGACCACTTGTGGTTCTGATATGCTGTGTCACGGATCTAAGCCACACGCACTCACGGCTAGCTTCATGTAGTGCGATGATCTCAGCATGGTTTGATGATGTCGCTACGAGTGTCTGTTTCTGGGAGCGCCAAGAAATTGCAGTCCCTCCGCAGGTAAACACATATCCCGTTTGGGATCTCCCTTTATGTGGATCTGACAAGTAACCTGCATCTGCATAGCCAATCAAAACTGGTTTTGTATTGTTAGGGTAAAATAATCCCAAATCAATTGTTCCTTGGAGATAACGAAACACATGTTTAATCCCATTCCAGTGTCTTTTAGTAGGAGCCGAACTGAATCTTGCTAATAAATTAACAGCAAAAGCTATATCCGGTCGAGTACAATTAGCAAGGTACATAAGAGCTCCAATTACACTGAAATATGGTACTTCTGGACCAAGAATCTCTTCGGATTCCTCACATGGACGATATGGATCCTTTCCTACATCAAGGGACCTTACGACCATTGGGGTACTCAATGGATTTGATTTATCCATATTGAATCTCTTTAAGATTCTTCTCGTGTAATTTGATTGATGCACAAGTATCCCCCTTTGAAAGTGCTCAATTTGCAAACCGAGACAATACTTTGTTTTCCCAAGGTCTTTCATCTCGAATTCTTTCTTTAAGTAAGAGATTACTTCCTGAATCTCTTCATTGGTCCCAATGATATTTAAATCATCAACATAGACAGCGATAATCACACAACCAGATGTTGTTTTCTTGATAAAAACGCAAGGGCAAAGCGGGTCGTTAATATATCCTTTTTGTAATAAATATTCACTTAGTCGGTTGTACCACATGCGTCCGGATTGCTTTAACCCATATAGAGACCTTTGCAATTTGATTGAATATCTTTCTCTGGGTTTTGAACTTGATGCTTCAGGCATTTTGAATCCTTCAGGGATTCTCATGTAAATATCAGTATCAAGCGATCCGTATAAATAAGCGGTAACAACATCCATGAGGTGCATATTTAGTTTCTCATGAACAGCTAGACTGATCAAGTATCTGAATGTAATTCCATCCATGACAGGAGAATATGTTTCCTCAAAGTCAATTCCGGGCCTTTGAGAAAAACCTTGTGCAACAAGTCGAGCCTTGTATCTCACAATCTCATTTTTCTCATTTCTCTTTCGTACAAATACCCATTTGAATCCAACAGGTCTCACATCTTCAGGTGTGAGCACTATAGGCCCAAAAACATTGCGTTTGTTAAGTGATTCTAATTCAACATCAATAGCCCTTTTCCATTCAGCCCAATCGCGTCTATTTTTACATTCGGTAACAGACCGTGGTTCAGGATCCCCATTATTTTCGTCCATAACATCGCATGCCAAATTGTAACAGAGTGCATCATCGATGTCCATATCTCGGTTCCACATTATACCTGTACTGGCATAATTAATCGAGATTTCTAGATTTTCCTCGTCGCGTATTTCTTCAGGAATACGTTCCTCTATATTGGGGTCATCTTGTTTCTCTGCTCCTTTTCTTTTTCGAGGATTTTTATCTTTGGAACCGAGTGGTCTCCCACGCTTCAGGCGTGTTGTGATTTCATGGGTGACTTTATTTTCAATTTGCCCTTTTGGAATCTCTATTTGGGCAGGAGCGTTCTCAGCTGGTATATGAGATTTAGTCACTCTCTTTGTGTCTGTAAATGCACCAGGAAGTTGATTTGCTATATCTTGCAAATGCAAAATTCTTTGAACTTTTCCTTCACAATCTTTTGTGTAAGGATCAAGATGCAATAATGTTGGTACAGACCATGTAATTTCTCTTTCCAGCTGTTTTCTTTCTCCCCCTAATGCTGGGAAATTTTCTTCATCAAAGTGGCAATCAGCAAAACGAGCTGTGCAAATATTCCCAGTTTGAGGTTCAAGGTATTTAACAATAGATGGGCTTTCAAAGCCTACATAAATACCAAGACTTCTTTGTGGCCCCATCTTTGTTCTTTGGGGTGGTGCAATAGGCACATAAACAGCACAACCAAAAATCCTTAGATGGGATATATTTGGTTCTTGGCCGAATACAAGTTGCACTGGGGAGTATTTATGATATGCACTTGGTCTGATGCGAATTAATGCCGCAGCATGTAATATTGCATGACCCCATACCGAAGTAGGAAGCATTGTTCTCATTATCAATGGTCTAGCAATAAGCTGGAGGCGCTTGATCAATGATTCAGCCAGACCATTTTGTGTGTGAACATGAGCAACAGGATGCTCGACATCAATCCCAACTGACATACAATAATCATCGAATGCCTGGGATGTGAATTCACCGGCATTATCAAGTCTGATTTTCTTGATCGGATGATCGGGAAATTGAGCTCGCAATTTGATTATCTGAGCGAGTAATTTAGCAAATGCCATATTGCGAGTTGATAATAAACACACATGTGACCATTTGCTAGAGGCATCTATCAATACCATGAAGTATCGAAATGGTCCACACGGTGGGTGAATTGGCCCACATATATCACCTTGAATACGCTCAAGGAACATAGGTGATTCTGTTTCAACTTTTCCCGGTGAAGGTCTTATGATTAATTTTCCAAGAGAACAAGCTTTACAATGGAATATTTTTCCTTGAGGGATCTTCTGGTCCTTCAATGGATGTCCATGTGTATTTTCAATAATTCTCCGCATCATGGTTGAACCAGGATGACCTAGGCGGTCATGCCATATGGTAAATATTGGAGGTTTGGCAACTACCATATTTGATTCAATTGCACTTATATACGTAAAATGCAATCCTGTGTGGAGCATTGGTAGTTTTTCAAGTACGTATTTCTTCCCCGATTTATGCATTATAATAAACATATATTTCATGGCATTCTCAGTTGCAGACTGAGTATCAAATTCATGAGAATATATATCCTTGAAACTCAACAGGTTTCTTTTAGATCTTGGGGAGAATAAGGCATTGTTTATGGTAAACATGGTGCCATTTGGTAATGTAAAATTCGCTTTACCAACTCCTTCAATCAGATCTACAGGACCTGATATTGTATCCACACTGGCTTGTGTTGATTTTATGTTTGAGAAAAACTTTTTATCCTTCAATATTGTGTGTGTCGTTCCACAGTCGAGTATACAAAATTCTCCAGCTTCACGATTAGCTTTGTCCATTTGAAAAACTTTAACTAAAAACAAAACACAAATTTTGATAAGAAAGGTAATTAATTAAACATGAGCATTAGTCTATTACACACCTTAAAAATCATGACATATTCTAAAAAGAAAAGACAAACAAACATCGGACCATTGGGCTTCATTCCCAAAAGGAATTACATAATTCATATTAGTTTCCACTAGTCGCTTGTTCAGCAAAATCGCCAACTGTGTCAATGAAATCACCATTGAAGTCGGATGCTTCGAGATGAGTGGATTCGTTATTGTCAATAAAGTTGACTTCTTTCTCTTTCCCTTTCCCCTTCATGGACTCTTGGTAGAGTTTGCATAAGTGTGGTGGGGCTCGGCAAACTCTTGACCAATGCCCTTTAGTGCCACATCTGAAACAAGTGGTTTCAAAGCCTTTTGGGGAGATCATCTCTTTTCCCTTTTTAGAAGGGTCATCGTGGCTCCTCCCGTGTTGCTGTTTTTTATGATAGTAATTAGCGGACTTATAAGAGGGATTATAACCACCTCGTCCACGTCCGTAACTACGACCACGACCTCGACCTCGCCCACGACCTCGGCCTCGCTCTCGACCCTGAAAATAGTTCTTGGGCTCAGGCTCGTCAGAGTTGATAGCGTTTGCTTCAGGAAGCGCTTTTGAGCCGGTCGGGCGAGATTGATGATTTTTCATCAGCAACTCATTATTCTTTTCTGCGATAAGGAGACAAGCAATTAGTTCAGAATACTTTTGAAAACCCCGTACACGATATTGTTGCTGTAGGGTTACATTTGATGCGTGGAAAGTAGAAAAAGTCTTTTCCAGCATTTCAGCGTCAGTTACCGTTACCCCACAAAATTTTAAGTGGGTCACGATTCTGAACATTGCAGAATTATAGTCTCCGACTTTCTTGTAGTCTTGGAACCTTAAAGCGGTCCATTCATCGCGAAAAATGGGGAGCATTACATCCCTTTGGTGATCGTATCTTTCTTTGAGATTTTTCCACAGCTCACTTGGATCTTTCACAGTGAGATATTCATTTTTGAGGCTTTCGTCAAGGTGTCGACGAAGGAAGATTAAAGATCTCGCCTTGTCCGTCCTTGACGATTCGTTTACCTCCTTGAGTGTCTCAAGAAGATTCATTGATTCCAAGTGCATCTCAATATCCACTGTCCAAGGCATGTAATTATTGCCAGTGATATCAAGAGGGCTGAATTCAAGCTTCACAAGATTTGACATAGTGGTAACTAACATGAAAATAAAATAATTCATTAAATTTAATTCAAAATATAAAAGTCTACAAATATTGTAAATAATAAAGCAAGATACATGAATACAACCATCTTAAAGGAAAAATAAAATTCCTCCGGTGTAATATGAAAAATGAAAATACTAATATTAAATACAAGGATCATTATGGCTATAAAAACTAACATTAGTCTAGTCATTTTTCGGCTAAAACTTGGAGAGAAAATATGAGGTAGAATAAGAGATGTGAATTTTGTATGGTTTGATAAACTTGTATTTATAGTGTAAAAACTAGCCGTTTATAGCCGTTATATAGCCGTTGGAAATACACAAACATAATGTAATTAAATGCTATAATTAGGTTAGTGATGATATGTCATAAAATGAGATGTAAAAATAGTCAAACATTATACATATATAATATTAATCATAAGCATATTGAAAATGAAGTAGTTAAAACTAATCTCAATAATATCATTTTACTATAAGGTGGCAGAGCCTCCTGTATATAATAATTTGATATTACTTGAAGATAAATTTTTTTTTAGATGTAAATCACATCATTTTATTATAAGGTGGCATAGCCTTCCATTGTATAATAATATGATGTTATACATAAAAAAGTTAAATATTATAAATCATATTACCATAAGGTGGCAAAGCCTCCTGTGTATGGTAAGATGATGTTATTCATAAGAATAATTAATTATCATAGATCCCATCACATTACTATAAGGTGGCAGAGCCTCCTGTATATAGTAATATGATGTTGTACAACGATAATAATAATTATAAAATTTTCAGTCCACAGTTTAATATACCGTGTTCTGAGCTTACCGTAGAGTGATCGTGCTGATAACGTGTTATAAATTCACTAACTTTGCAACTTGAATTTAAGTGGTAAGAAATTTGGTGAGTGGTGTGTTTTTTATGGAAAAGATGATGGAGAGAAGTAAGATGTGAGTGAGATAAATGTAAGTGTAGAAAATGTGAGAGGTGAATTTTATTCATCCACTTAGGGGGGTATTTATAGGAAATTTGGAGCATACAATTATTGACTAATATAGTGTGAAAATAAATGAGCATTTCACATTATACATAACACTAAAAAGGTATATTAGTCCCAACAAAGGACCTGAAATAGTGTTGACTGAAAACATAAGGGGAGAAAATAAGGACAAAGCTGGTTAAATTAAGGGTAATTAGCGATATAAATAGTCAAAGTTTTTGAATTCTCTTAGGTATGATGCCAATGTTAAAAAATAACGGTAAAAGTCTCTAATATGTACTAATCACACTAATCACATAATTCCATCCAACTAATTGGGTGACTTTTAGTCAACTGATTATGTGGCACTGTTGACCGCCACGCGGACAACTACATGGCATGCCACGTCATTTTTAATTTTTAATTTGTTTCCCACGTCATTTTTGCAATTCTTTCACGTGGCCCACTTTTCTTCTCGCCTTCTCCCATGTTGTCGCGTGTCCATTCTCTCTTTCCCACACTATAACATGTGCCATCCAAATAACTAGTTTTTTTTTTTTTGGCATTTGTGAGGTTGAAACCCAGAGCCCAAAGAAACAAAACACTAAACCACTAAATTTATTTGGTGACAAATTGTAATGAATATAACAATTTGAATAGCAAACATATTAAGAGATTATCAAGTTAAGTATAACTAACTAAACCAATAGGAAATAATCTCGTACAATTAGCATGCCAAGTATACCACATTATCTAAAGTTTGGTTTTAGTTGGACTTTATCAAGCTAAGTATAAAACTTCTCAACAATCAAAAGGGTTTATGTTAGTCGAGTCACATTATTCATTTTTTTAAAATTTCTATAGATTTATGATCATCATTTTTATTAACTAATCATAATAAGCTAGTTACAGTAGTTGTGCTAAACTCATTTTATTTTCAATTAGTCGTGATATTGTTAATAAATAGATAAATTTATCTCATATTTATTTTACTTTATTAAATTATCATAAGATGTAAGTATTTAAAACTTATAAGTAGGATAGTTTTTACAGATTTAGTAATATTTTCAACCACTACCCTAAAATAAACTTATAAGTAGGATAATATTTACAACTTTGGTAGTATTTTCAACCACTAGCCAAAAAAATGACGGATAATAATCGAAAAATAGCTCACCTATTAATGGACATGTTTGCTATTTAAATTGGTATATCCATTACATTTTGACACTAAAAACCTTTGATGTAGTAATTTAGTGCTTTGTTTATCTGGTTTTGTTCATGGGTTCCAAAATACAAATACAAAATATTTTGGTTACTTATTTGTATGACATTTGTGATAGTGTGGGAGCGAGAGAGAAAATGTACACGTGGCAACGTGGGAGAGGGCGAGAAAATAAGTGGTCCCCATAAAAAAATTGAAAGAAAGAAAAAAAGACGTGGCAATTTTTTTTAAATGACATGGCGTGCCACGTAGATGTGCGCGTGTCAGTCAACACTGCCACATCATTAGTTGACTAATAATCATCCAATTAGTTGGATGAAATTTTGCGATTAGAGTGATTAGTGCACACTGGGGACTTTTGCCGTCGTTTTTGGGCATTGGCATCATGCCTAAGGGAATTCAAAAACCTTGGCCACTTATGCCGCTAATTACCCTTAAATTAAATATAACAGAAACACTAATCAAGTCGTGATCCAATCAATTCCTACCTGTATGATGAGCACCTTCAGAACTAAGTTTGCTTGGCCTAGTGGTAAATTCATTACAATAAGACTCTTCCATGAAGTCTTGGGTCCGATCTCTTGAGACACAGAAATTGCGTAATATATGTAATCTTGACCGATAGTGCCTGCGGCCAATAATGCCAGTTGTTCTTATCGTGACAAATATCTTGTAATGTGAGTACATGTAATCTTGGCTAATAGTATCACCCAATTTAAAAAAGAAAAGAAAAAGATGAGCACCTTCAGGACCCCGATCAGCATTAGGTTTTTTGTGCCGACTTTTAGTGTGGTAGGAAAATGAAAAAAATAAAATAATGCATCAATCTAAAAGACAAAATCTTTGTAACGCCAAAACAGAAAATGTTTGGTCTTTCGTAATTCAAGTTCAATTAGTTTTTTTTTACTAAACAAATAAGTATTTATCTAAAGGTCATATTTTTCAAAAAGCTAGGCTTAAAGGGAAGTTTCTCTGTTGAGCGGCGAAGTCTGAATCCTGAAAAACTATAATTTTGCCCAAAAAAGTTGTTTTTTTAGTTGTGGTATTCATAATTATTAGGGATTTTTTTTTTTAACCTGAGTTGATTAACTTTTTTTTATTGTAAAAAAATATAGTTCTGTTTTAGTAAAGGCTATGATCGTTAAACTATGACATCCAAGATTTTACTTTATTTAAAATTTAAGGAAGAATTCAAAATCACAATTGAAAACTAAAAAAGCTTTTAGAAAACAATTTATATCGGAACTTTTAAAATTAGATGAACTATTTTTTTTTTTAAAGTCCGGCCAATTTAGGTCAACAACGAGTATTACATAACAAAGGAGGATGACAAGAATAATATTGGGTCATCCTCAAGAATAGGCTCAATGAATAGATCGTTAATGGAATAAGGTAAGTGATCTGAATATTCAACCAAAAATTAAGATTTTTTTTTTTGGAGAGTCTGGAAAAATGCGAGTCCGACGTGAGGTAATTTATTTCGCCGTCAAATACTAACGTTCCTATTATGTTGTTTTTGTGGAGCTTCCGAAGAGACCACTGTTCATAGACTGATTCTTTGCCTGCTGATCTAGGAAGCTTGAAATCAAACACATTAACAAGTAAGGCTTTTTGAGGAAAATTCCAATCACAAATTATTAGATACTTTTCTCAAGATAGAACATGACTCTTATCTTTTCATACTGTATGATGATGTCATGTTATTTGGTGCAATATATTTAACGGTAATTTGATAAGAATTAAAAGTTCAGAGAGCAAATTGATTATATAACTAGAAATAATAATGAAGGAGTAATATATTGTCACGCTGTTCGGGTAGTCTCGGTGCGGGTTGTGAGAAGTCCACGCCCTTGATCCACTTATCTTAATTTTTTTGTAATATAAAAACTGAGGACAAGTTACCCAGTCCATAAGTACAGTACACAATAATAATTTCTTGGAGAAAGTACTAAAAAAAATTAAGGGCCTCTTGTTACATTATAGAATACAATGTAAGAATGATATATGTGGTATTTAAATTGTTTGCTAGAAAAAAATTGAGAAGAAATTGCAGAGCGCACGTGTTGTCCACCGTCCTTCAGGCGCAATCTTCGTTGCTGCTGCATGGGAAGGTTTGCCTACACGCACATGTCATGTTTCTTTCCTCGTCCAACTCGTGACTTTTTATTTTACATATTTACATATGATATATGTCACACCCCCTAGTTTAGCTAGGGGGGCCCGTGCGCAAGAGCGTAAGGGCAGGAGGCCCTGTAAGCCTCCAGGGCGCGAGACAGGTTATTTAATGCGCCCGAAGAAGTCTAGGTGTGCCAAGCGGGAGTCTCGGTGTGCTGAGCGCGTTTGCGGGATTTTTATGCAGGTGATTTAACGAATGAAAACTCACCATAAGTGCACGACGGATACCCGAGCTACAAGAGAGGCCTAGGCCAAACGACAAAGGAAGAAATCAAGAGAACGTTGGATAACGCGCCAAAGAGTGGGCCAAGCGAATGGGCTGCCAGGCCCATGCGCACAGCAAGCACGCACGCCGCACTGGCAGCAAGCGCGCGCAGGGGCAAAGACTTCGCGCGCGACACTACGCCTGTCACCCACGCGGTTTCGGCAGCGACCGTCACCCACGCGGAGGCAGTGAGCATCACCCACGCGGGTAAGCCAACGAGCGTCACCCACGTGTTTGGCCAGCCTTCTCGCGGATTGCCCACGAAGATTGCAGATCAAGAAGAGGAAAGACGCGTGAAGAAGAGAGCAGCCAAGGGGAAAACGTGTGCTAAAGATTGCTTGAAGATAGGATCGCGCCTGTTATGGGTGTTTTTGGAATTAATAAAAAGCAATAACGGCCCAAAAACGCTCCCCAGAAGCCCATATCACAAAATCGAGAGGCCCGGCGTGGCCATACGTAACCCCGCGTGACCCAACGTGGCCTAGCGTGGCCCAACCTCCTGCCTCATTTCATTAAGCAATGGCATGTGGCCCAGCGTGGCCTAGCGTGGCCACGCAGGCCACTCAAGCAACGCATGCCACCCAGGCCACGCAAAGTAATAAATAATGGCCATGCAAGCAACGCAGTCCACACAAAGTAATATTTAATTACTTTAAGGCTTCTTGCAAGTAACTATTAATTATTCAGAGGTCCCTGAACCCTCCTATAAATAGAAGCTCATTCTGAACAAACAGTAACTCCGATTCAAATGCTCTATATAGCGATAAACAATGTTTTATCTCTTCTATAAATATTCGGTAGAAATCTCCGACTAAGTTCGGAACCGGTTCTCAGCGATCGCCGACCTATATCCCGAGTCCTATGACTTTGCGGTAACGGGTCGGAGAACCTGATCACGGTCAGACATTTAGCGGAGGGTATGATCATCGAACTGCCCTACGGAGGCTTTGGTTCTCAGCGGTCATCGACCTATATCCCGAGTCTAAGGACTTTGTGGTAACGGGTCGGAGGAAGGTCCGAACGCCGTCCGACTCTGGCCTCCGCCATCGGTCATCCGGCTCATTGGAGGAATCGCCAACTCACCAGAGGAAAGTCTAAGCGCCGTCCGACTCCCGTCTCGGCCATTGCTTCCAAGCTCGCCCATGCCAGCTCAGGAACGGCCCCATCAACGTCTTCTATGAACTACGAGATGACCTAATCCCACTTGACTAAAAGTGGGTACGTAGGCAGCCTCACAATACTCAACGAGGCACGGCATCACATCACCATCACCTCCAGAATCCAATAAGTCCAAGCCCCAAGCCCACAAGAAAGTCAACAAACGAAGAGGGGCCCAGCCCAATCCACACAAGTGGGCCGCAACAGTGTTGATCTAATTTTCGGCATCAACAACACCCTAGAGAGGACTAGGATTAGGATGATATTAGCCTTGTCTATTTAAAGAGCCATGTTGGCCGAGTTTATTAATTCCATTAATTCGTTTATTCTCCAGCATTCGTTTAGGCTTAGAGTTAAGTCTTTTCTAGGGATAAGTTAAGAGATTCGAGTACGGGCCGTGCACGAGTTAGGGTGCGGAGTCAGGAGAGTCTGTAATCATTTTGAATATTAATAAAGCTTAAGGTTGGGGTGTGCCCCGTATGCGATTGTGTTCAAGAGTGATTTAAATACTTGGTGAGGGTGAGTGAATCCAACTGAGAAATGGTCTCGGTTGTTAAGGCTGGTCGGATTCGGTGGAATTCGACGCCGCATAG
Organism: Parietaria judaica; assembly: GCA_954871525.1. Taxonomy (NCBI): domain Eukaryota; kingdom Viridiplantae; phylum Streptophyta; class Magnoliopsida; order Rosales; family Urticaceae; genus Parietaria; species Parietaria judaica. The sequence continues at coordinate 19,850,781 of OX940862.1, read as the reverse complement.
GGAATTTCGTTAGGGGAAAGATAACGGAAAAAGTAACCATGTGACGATATATATATATATATATATATATATATATATATATATATATAAGTCAGTTGGGCAAAACCAGTCCTTGGGCCAGTTAGGTTGGGCCTATCAAAGTGTCATATACATAAGTCATTTACCGTTATGGGGTATACTATTAACTTTTATTAAGAAAAAAAAACAACAAATATTATAGGATCCTCTCGTGCGAGCAGAGCAACGAAGGAGTACTGAAACTGAAAACAACGATCAAAATCAGAAAGAAAATAAAAAATCATTGCTTTAATATTCAAAAAGATGCATATGAAGATATTAAAAATAAATCTAATAAGCACAAAAACTTTAATCCACACATTAAACCATGAGCTTTGTTGGATAGCGATTCACAATCAGGTAATTAGGTGGACTGACTTTCATGGATCGGTCCCGAGAATACACATCTCGTCTCCGCTACGATAGACCGGAGAATTCATAAATTAAAATGTTTTTTTTTACGAATTACGACCACAATAAATAGCTGAAATATTGTCCTCACAATAAAAGTTCATGTAAAATTCATATAATTTGTCCAATTATTAGGAAAATTGTTGAACTTCCCTCCGGTAATTAGTTTTTATTACTTTTTTAATTTTAAAAATTTCCTTGGGTTTTTTTGTTTGTTAAATATTTGTGTGAAAACTAGAAAATGCAGTTTTCGGAATCACACCTCATGCATCTCTAATCTGTTTGCATAGCTTTGTTTAATTCCGGATATTTGATCAAGGATGAAGGATAGGCTTCTCCGTCATGATGCCGAGCTCAGCCGATCTGAAATTATGGGGGGTGGTAGACTGCCAAGCTCAACATCATATCACGTGGGTGAAATGTCGCGGTTGCACCGCAGACTCGGGTTTGAAGAAAAATACAAAAAGAATATATAGAAGTTTTGGTAATTGTCTTAAGATATTTTAGTTTCTTGTTTCGATCCAAAAATTATAATATATAACAGAATATTGGAAAGAAATATAAACAAATAAATAACATGAAAACGAAAAAAAATCGAATGTGGTATTTGAAATAGCGACTTAGCAGCTACAACGAAGCTTTTTAGCTTTCCTTTTACGTATAGGCAGGGAATCTCTCACGATCTTCGTTGCTTCTCTAATCGTTTGGGGTGTATCATTGGACTCTGTCACTTCGTTGAACATTAGGGTTGTACCATAATCCCACTCCAACAGGAACTGTACTTTTTTATTCGTCCGAGAACTTGAAAGTTGATCAAGCGCAAGACGAAACTGCTCGTATTCGATCCCATTGATTTTATCACTAGAGGACACATCTCCACCGAAATTGATCTTCGCAGCTTTCAAACCATGATGCCAACACTTGTTATGGTTTAGATTGCAGCAAGACCGGTCTTTGCTTTGGAGCAGCTTATCGCAGAGAACCTAAATATGAATCTTAGAGTTCAATGTTCATAATTATATTCTACCTAAAAGAATTCTAGATCTTTCATTATTCATTAAACTAATCTACGATTTTTATTTTTTTTACATGTAATAACTCCATCATGAGTTTTTTTATTTTATATAATAACGACAAACTAACCACATCAAACACGATAATGGCAAACAAAGGAAAGTCAACTATGAAATTTTCATACCTTTTCGAGACAACTCTCGACATCTTCATTTGTTGAAAAAGATATAACCTTCGGATGGCAACTCCAGAGCATTCCTTTTAGAAAAATGTCACTTAAATATTCATCCATATCTTCAAAACAATTAAGGTCCAAATGATCCACTACGATCATTGAGGGACCTTCCTCTCCCAACACTTTCGAATCGAAATATACCTACCATCCATGAATATAAAGAAAAAAATTTAAAAATAAACATACTTAGCCATGGCAATAAGTACGTTTATCTTCAAAATAAAAGGAACCCTAATCAAAAGCCATGCATAGATACCTTGTTGCCATATAAGGATACTGTCAGATATATGCGCATAGTCAGGTCACCGAGGAATCTCCTCAAATTACTGAACTTAGCAGTCTTGAGTACAAAATTGTATCGTACTCGCAAGCAACATATAAAATCAATGTTGTTGAGACTCGAGTTTGACGATATTTGAGGAAATATCCAATTGGGAGACCTGTATTTGAACTTCGATAAACTTGGAGCATCTATAAAAATAGATCCGATGGATTCGCAGTTAATGATCTCGAGAAACTTCAGTCTTGGATGCGAGATCCTAATACTTCCCAGCTGAATGCAAAAAATAATTTCAAGAGTCTCGAGGAGGGGAAATCTCGAGATTTGCGACATAAATATATCATCGGTGATTGCGATTTTGGCTAGAGTCAAATGCTTGAGAGCGAGACACAAACTCAGGTCCAATGCAATAGGCACTTCAGATACAATGTAGAAGCGTTGTAGAGACAAGGAATCAACTAAGATCTTCTTGATTTCAGGGCAGTGCTCCGAAATTGCAATCGTTAAGCGCTCAAGTTTGTGGAGTTTGGAGAACTCTAAGCTCTTAACGCCAGAGATATTCCAAAATGTGATTCGACTAATGTTGGGGCAGTTTTGAGTGATGTCTCCAAAGATCTTCTCGCTTATGATGACGTCATTCAGATTCAAGAATTTAAGATTTAAAAACTTGGACGAACCGCCATTTGAATTGATAGAAAAGGTCGTCTCTGATAAAGGGTAGGCAATCTTTTGGTGGGCCGGATCGAATAAGATAGAGAAGATCAATTTCTGAACACCGTTGCGAAGAGCTAATGGAAGCCAAGCATTGATAAGAGGAATCGAGTCGACGTGGATTCTATGCATTCTCAGATCCAAAACCTCGATTATCAGCCCGCTCTGAACGAATCTTCGCACAGACCTATCCGCAAAGTTCAAGAACTCTTCGATTCGCTCGCAGTAGTTCGGCACATCCTTGTCGACGTGCTTCATAAAATCGTCTTCGTCGAAATAGAGTTCGGGAAACGACTTCCAAGTAGAATTCCAATGCCGTGACAACACTGATGTTCTCACGGCCTCTTCTAAGGAGAGGTTTCGCACAATTCGATGCAAGATAAACGCCGGCAGCTCTGAGATGACGTCCTCGCTCGACCCCATCACACTAAGTTCTTGATAAACGCCGGCAGAGCGTTCGATAACGTCCTAAATTTCAACGAAAATACCATGAATACTAACGTCATTAAATAAATACTCGATAACACGTAAAAAAATTCTCCGTTCGATTCCACCATCATTCATCATGATCAATTCCAGAAAGAAAAAAAAAAACAAAACAAAACAAAAAAACCCTCAATTCGACTAACCTGTGTTCACTGTGAGCGAAGACGACTGTCGAGTGACGGCGAATCTGAGAGAGAAGAGGTCCGAGTCCTGTGCTGCATCAATTGGCAGATTTGCTCTTGGTGTGCTGTCGTATGCAACCCAAATTACTATTTAAAACCGTAACCTGCAAAACTTATGTAGTAGTGTAAGTACGGGTCGATCCCACGAAGAGTTTTCTAATAACGTTGCAAAAAATAATAAAAGCGAAGTAAAAAGGGGGATTTTTGGTTTGAGATAATAAGTAAATAAAAAAAAAAGAGAAAATTGCGAGAAAATAATATGAGAACCGATTGGCATGAGTAACTTCCACTAATGATTCAATTCATCTAATCATCGACATAAATTTGTTCTTCAACGTACAGAATATCTTACCGATTAACGTATTCCTTAAGATTATTTAATTCAATTGAAACGCAGTTAAATCAAACCTAACTCAGAGATAATCCAATCAAACGTAACTGAATTTAAAATCTAAGCAGCATTAATATTTAGAACACTTCAATAAAACTGAACAATAAAACACCGTGGTAATATTTAATTCAGCCGATCTCCTTTACCTGTTTCGCTATTTCACTAACCGCGTAGCAAACTAACCAAACGTGCGTTCAACAATCAAAAGACAAGTACGACGAGTCAATTAATTAACAGTATATAAACTTCAAAAATACAGTCGATGTACTTATAAGAAATCTATAATAATATCACGCTAACGATTAATACACAATCGCCGATCACAATGAAACAATTGATAAATTAACGTAATCCTACAATTGAAATTGATATAAATCGGAGAAGAGATATCGTTGATAACATAATATAATTCTAGATAACGAGATCGATATTCACGGATTGATAATTGAACAAAATAATGCCTCACAGGTTTATTGAATCATAGTATCGGAAACTCAAACCAATTACAGACTTAGCCGATCACGTTCATCGTTTCACTGAGAGGAGAAGAAATACCAAAAAGCATCGAATACTGGCTCTGCCTCCAATCTATCGACCTCTGCTTTTCACCCTCAAAACGACCCTCTTTTTCTGATAATAATCAAGCTATTTATATCCTCCTCCTAACCCTAACAAACCTAAACCACGATTTTATTCTGACGATAAGAAAAATAAATGTTTCCATAAAAATCTCTAACTGTTATGAGAATACCGTGACTTAAGTCGTATTTCTCTTTCTTATTGGGCTTTGTTTGCTGAGCCTGGCCCATCGCAGCGTAGCACGGCCTCGACGGAATTCCTACGAGCAGCGGCGGCGGCGGAACTGCAATAACGGCGGACTATCCCCGAACAACGGCGTATCTCCGGCGAACAGCGGCGAAGCTCAGGGATCAGCGGCGGTGACGGACCTTCGAAGAGCAGCAACGGCGAGTTATTTCCGATCATCAGGGACTTCGAGCTTTAGCACTCTCTCTCCTATTTTCTTCGTTCGTCGTTCGTCATTTTCCTCTCGTATTTTGAATCTGATACATGCTTTTCGTCTTTTTGTGGGGCTGGTGAGTGTGCAAATGAAGCAGCACGTGGAGATTATGAGCTAGTCTCAAAGTTTGTTCTTTTTGCAACTTTGATCCTTGGAATTGTATGCTTTCCATTTTTACAATACAGTCCTTTGCAATCTGGCCCTTGCTGTAGATTTATTTTCATTATTACCCTGCACACATAAATAACACATAATAGCTCTGTTCTAATAAATAATCAAAGTAATATATCAAGAAATATCCCTTATTTATTAGAATAATTAGGCCCTATAGCTCTTCTTCTTCTTTTGAATCATCGAAAGAAACCCAGAACAAGAATTTTCAAGGAGAGTGAGGAGAGAGAGAAGAGAGTGATCCTAGTCTTGCGACTTGCGAGTCCACTTTATATATATATATATATATATATATATATATTTAATTAGATTACTAAAATATGTCAGTGTCATATTCAGTGTTTTATCAACAACTAGGTGTCGTTTACTGTATAAACTTTCTCAGCAATCTGTTGTCGTTTATTGACTATAAAAGTAAATAACCTCTCAATACAATGAACCAATGTTTAAGATATCGCGATATCAGGATCGGATCCCGCGAACCGAGCCTGGGGAGAAAAAGAGAGGGAATTCGACCTCAGAGAGAGATTTTGCCTAGCACATGTTGAAAAATAATTCTTATACTTTTATTTAGGTTTTTTGTTGGTCGATAATATTCTTGGTGTTGGAAATCCATATTATGACTTAATAATCATATCAAACCTATCAATATATGGTGGAATATCTACCCAATTCGTTAATACAAATACACTTGCAAACTATAAACGACGTATATACACTCGTCGTCTTAAAGATAATTGATGGGGACATATACCAGTCGTGCTAATCTAAGCATAATCTTAAAACTAGGAAACTGTTTCCAATCATAAAAATAATTTCACATTCAAAATCATTAATAGTTTAAACTTTAAATGCTCAAAATAATATATAGTAGATTAACGCTCAGATCTCAAACATTTTGGTATCAAATGCTGTATTCGATGGCCCAATCTGGGGCTTTAATAGCTTAGTCCAGAAGTCAATAGTAAGGTAAAAACTCGTAGTAGGGAAAATTGAATTTTTCGAAAAATGCTAAAACCGGAAAATAAGGTTAACATTATAAAACCAAAGTCCAATAAATCGCAGTGAATGTACAGTTTTTATTTTGAGAAACGAGTGTACAAATTAATCGAGCCATCAAAATTTATTTGAGCTAATAATTAATCGATTTATGTTTTTTTTTCTTCTATATATAAATACAGACAACATGATCCAAGATAAAATTTAGAACGGACTTCAAGCAAGGTTTCGATTTTCGCGATAATCGAGCGATAATCGAGCGATTTATCGCTGAAAACCACTTCTCGGTAACTTATCTCCTCTAATCGTTATCTTTTTATACTTATCGCGATTTTTCGATTCGAAAAGCAAGTCACTTATCTCTCAAACTTATCAAGTGTATTTTCTCGAAAAGCAAGCTACTTTTCGGTCAAAAACGATAAGTCAACCCTGATATAAATTTTTCGTTTTTTGCGGCAAAAGTTCCAACTTCTTTTAATTTTGAAATTTAAATGTATTTTTAGGGTTTTTTTTTTAGTAGATCTTTAGCGTTTTGATGTTTAAATGTTGTATATGTATGAATCATGTCAATTTTTCACATTTTTATTCTATATTTGTATTAGTTACTTAGAAGGCTATTAAGTTGAATGAAAGTTAAACTTTGAGTTTCATATTAGTTTAATTGTACATTTTACGTTTTGAATCAAATGTTGTTGAAATTGATTTTTTTTAAAAGTATATGATAGAATATAGATGAATCAAGATGGTTTGCGTGATTTTTATTGATTTTTTGCAGATTTGGGTTAAATTTAAGGGTTTATGCAAATTATTTCTAATTGCGACAAAAATACCAATTTTCTTACAAATAGTGAATTTGAGATATATTTTAATTTTTTTGTGTAATTTCATTTTGTAACATTGTATATAATTAAGAAAATTTTAGTTTGACATAATTATTTTTGTAATTGATGTCTTTCTGAATTATGACCTTATTGCGGCAAAAGTACAAATTTTTGGAAATTAGTTAAGTTAAGCTAGTTAGTCTATTTTTTTATGTAAAATCATTTTATAACATTGTTAATAACTTATAAAATGTGAGGTTGACATAATTATTTCTAATTTAACGTTTTCCCGAATTGCAACCTTATTGCGGGAAAAGTAAATATTTTTTTTGAAATTGGTCAAATTGAGCTATTTCTTTGGTTTTTCATATGTAACTTCATTTTGTAACATTGTATATATTTCTGATACTGTGATTCTGACATAATTTTTTTTGTAATTTGACGTTTTTCAATTATTAAGGAAAATATACATATAGTATTTTATGTTATGAAAAATATTTTATGTATGAAAATATAAATATATATGAAAATATTTTATAAGTTTTCCATCGATAAATCTATCGATAAGCGATTAATCCATCGATAAGTTCGATAAGTTTTGGTAACGGCAAACGATAAATTTTATAGGTTTTCTATCGATAAATCCATCGGCAAACGATTACTCCGTCGATAACGGCAAACGATTTATCGGCAAAAACGGCATTCAAATCCTGACTTCAGATTTTACTTACAGATTTCGCTACAAGGCAAATTTCGCTATATAACTTACAGATTCAATAATAAAAAAAAAAAAGCAAAGGAATTGATCTGACAAGAAATGGCGAAGGAATTATGTAACGGTTGTTTAGGCACTCTTCGAAATGAATGAAAAAAAGATCCGTCTTCTTTAGGTGCAGGACCTTTGCCAGTTGCCACCATCGGGCTTCGGAGAGCAGGTCAGAGAAGACAATGCCAGCCAAATTAGATCGAACAGCCACGTGCAGCCACCACATCAGCCGTCAACGGGAAACACGTTCCCATTCCCGGTTACGGCTTGCCCGCCAGCACTGGAATCTGTATTCAGTGAGATTCCCCTTTTTCATGTCAAAAAAATTACCTAACGGTTGTTTGGACACTCTTCGAAATGAACAACCGTCTTTTTCACGCGCAGGACCCTTGGCACTGTCGGGTTTCGGAGAGCAGGCTAGAGAGGACAATGCCAGGCAAATGAGATTGAACAGCCACGTGCAGGCATCCAATCAGCCGTCGACGGGAAACACCATCCAGTTCCCTGTTGCAGCTTGGCCGCCAGCACGGGAATCTGTATTCGGTGTGAACCAATTTTTCATCTTAAAAAATTACATAACGGTTGTTAAGGATCTCTTCGAAATGAACAAAAATAAGATCCGTCTTCTTCAAGCACAGGACCTTCGGGACCATTGGGTCTCAGTCAGAGGACAAGCTCAAGAAGACAACGGCAGGCAGGCAAGACTGAACAGCCACGTGCAGCCATCAAATCGGCCATCGACGGGGAACATGTTCCAATTCCCAGGTATGGCTAGCCCGCCATTCCCGGGTATTGCTAGCCCGCCAGTCCCGGGTATGGCTAGCCCGCCATTACCAGTAATGGATTTCACTGCGGGTGCACCTCAGATGCAGCCCAACGTCGCTTACATCTGTTTGCCAATAATCTGCTTCCAGCAGCTGGGTTTTCAAGCTCCTGTCGCCGGTCCCGGACAACTACCAGCTGTGAGCTCACATGAAAGCTTTTCTATCCTCTTCAACAGCTAATTCCTATGTGCATCTCTAATTTTCTTTTTACTATGATTATTATTATTATGTTACAGCCATTTTTATTCGGATATCCGCAGTCAAATCCGGGCTCTGCCTCGCCGAGCAACGCTCCCCGAGGAGCAAGCGGCACTGGCGGCAGTTGATGATGCTGTTCTTCAGGTGTGAAAAGGGTTTACTTGTACAAACACCATTGTTTTTTCATTATTTGTAATAAACTCCCGATCAAATAATGTGTATGGATTCGAACGTTGCGGTATCAAATGTTGTATTCAATGTCCGTATAATAGCTTAGTTCAGAAGCCAATAATTAGGTAAATACTCGTTATAGGGAAAAATCAATTTTTTCCGGAAAATGCTAAAGCCGAAAAATAAGGTTGACGGTATAAAACTAAAGGTCGAATAAAACCGCATTGAATATTCAGTTTTTATTTTGAGAACCGAGTTTACAAAACTTGTTTAAAATCAATTCGAGTCAAGATTTATTTATGTTAATGATTAATCAATTTATGCTCTTATTTTCTTCTAAATATAAATACAAAGACAACATGATCCAAAATCAAATTTAGAACGGACTTTTAAGTCCAATCTTGTCTTCGGTACATTCAATTCTAAGTTCTGAAACGAATCGCTTTTAAATTTTTAAAACCGGATAATAGGTTCCAAGTATTTTTTATTTAGTAAAACCGAGACCAAAGACCCTGCACAGACATTGTAATCAAGTCCGATTTTGAGGCATTTCGCATTCAGAAAGTCGAAGTCAGCATTTCAAAGCTACTCGCTATATTACTTACAGATTCAATAATAATCATAATACGCAAAGGCATTGATCTGACAAGAAATGGCAAGGCAGATTCAACCCAAATTAAAAATCCAAATTAATAAGAAAAAAAGAAGAAGAGAAGTTTAATAGATTATCTATCTTACCAGCAAATCCATTTTTCTTTTCTACCATTATAATTCAAACCTTTTAATGTTCCCCTGTACGTAAGCTTCGCTCTTTTCCGGACCTCCAATCCATACAGACCGCATGTTCTTCGACAATTCCCGGATCTGACGGGTCTCGGGCTCTAAGATAATCCGTTCTCAATTTCATCGCCTCCAAGTTTCACAAGCTCTCAAGGAGCGACGGGCGTTCCCTCTTCGCATTCCGGGCTCGATGTTTCGGGCTCGGAAACTTCTGCGAGGGCTTCGAGCATGTTCATGACTTCCATGGTGTCGTCCAAATAGTACTTGGCCTTACTCGGTTTCTGACCAACGGTGCAGGAGAAGACCGACGTGTTGGGGACAGAACACGGCAAAATATTGCACTGCTGATGATCTCGAACATGTCCTCATCGGATCGATCGTCGCCCATGCACATGACGAAATCTGCATGCCTGCCCACCGAAGTGAAGATCTTTTCCACAACCAGCTCACTCCCTATAGACACATACGAAACACAAATCCGATAATAATTAGCACATGTTTATTACTAATTAGTACTAAAAGTAGTAAATTTTTCACTTGATCGTTTATTAAATAAATATTGAAAGGCTCCACTTCAAGCACCGACGGCATGTCAACTAATGAAACCAGGAAAGATGCGTACCTGTGGCTTTACCTCGACAATAAACTGACCGCTTTTTACAGCAACCGGTTCATTTGCCAAAACGTTTTCGAGATGGCCCAGCATTTGTTTGGCTTGACAAGATCCGAAGCTCGGATCAGCGTCCCGGTGGTGCCACACGATGGCGCTCTCCTTCCTTTCCATGGAGGAACCATCGGTGGATTCGGTGTAAAGCTTCATAACTGGATCAGCCATCTGAACCGAAATAATTGCTTGGCCCGCAAGTTTCCCTTTCCTCATTGGCGGACCACCTATTATGTCAAGCATTTCCAAGACACATCGGGTGTGCTGACGAACCTGTAATGCTTTTCATGGCGCAGTTGCTTCTCGGCATCAGCGACAGAAACAACCTCATTCATGGCCTCGGCAGTCGCTTCGATGTTTCATGGATTGACTCGGATTGCGCCACTCAAAGAAGGAGAACTTTCAATGAACTCCGACACTACAATTATGCTCTTCCTCGGCCCATTCTGGACCGAACCGGAATCTGAATTGTCAGAGATTCCTTGCCTGCACTCGATGTACTCATAAGGAGTCAGATTCATCCCATCCCTCACTGCTGCAACCACGAAACACTGGGCAACTGAGTAATAAGTTGCTCTCTCACTCAACGACACGGGTTGATCGATGAAAACGATTGGTTCGTAACCAGGCGCACCGAAACTGTCATTGATCCGTTTGCAGCTCTCCTCTATCTCAGCGCTGAGACACATCGTCCTGTTTCGATCGTGTCAACAATTATACGGTCCTGGATTCTCTACCTAAATATCCATTTGGGATCATGATATACAGATCAAACTTCGCAAAATCGAACTGAAGAACTGAAACTCGGTATACACAGAGATACCCAGATTGCATAGAATAACCAGACAAAAAGGTACCTACCAATCAGGGATCAACGACGAAAACCAAATCGTTTTTCACTGGTATCGCTTCGGATTAGCGAAATGGAAGAGGAGGAGAATCGAATTGAAATTAGGGTTTCATCGAATCGAATTGAGAATATCGCAAAAGAATTATTGGAATTATTTTTCTCATTTCGGTAAAAAAATGTCAAACAACTACAAACAAAAAGAAAAATATACACGAAGAGTAACGCAGTCAGCCACGTGGCGGACGCGGGTTAAGTGCAACATCCATCAGAATCTCAGCCACCGCCGCCGCGTCTGCACCGTCGATGTTCTCCGCCGCGGCGTCTGCGTCGCACTTCGGTCCTTCGCGCTTCTTCCCTGAAGAATCTCCTCGTGCTCCTCGGACACTCTGCGCCTTCTTACTCCGTTTGGTTGGAAGTCTTCTTTCCTCCGTCTTCGCGTCCCCTTTTAGACCTTGAAGTCGAGGACTTCTTGATCGCGTCGTCTGGTTTCTTGCCGTCTTTCACCGCCGGGTCGGGCTTCTTGCCGTCGTTCGCAGCAGTCTCTGGTTTCTTCAGGAGTTCTCCTGCAACGAGAATCCGATATGTCGGCCTTTTCGACGTCGAGGCCTCTCCTCCTCCGTCGTCCTCTTTCTCCTTCCGGTCCTTCGCAGCAGTGTCGAGCTCGTCCTTAGCCGCCGTGTCCGGCTTCTTCCCGTCCTTCGCCGCAGTCTCAGGCTTCTTTCCGTCCTTAGCCGCCGTGTCGAGCTTCTTCCCGTCCTTCGCCGCAGTCTCAGGCTTCTTGCCGTACTTAGCCGCCGTGTCCGGCTTCTTCCCGTCCTTCGCCGCAGTATCAGGCTTCTTGCCGTACTTAGCCGCCGTGTCCGGCTTCTTCCCGTCCTTCGCCGGCTTGGGTTTCTTCGTGTTGATGGCATCGACCATAAGCTCAATGTAGCACAGCAAGTCTCTTCTTGTGATCGGTTCATCGAGGAGAGAACCGTGCTCTACTTCTTCAATACCCTTCTCCTCTTTACTAGTCTTCATTCTGTTGTCAAAAATATTAAAAAGCGCACTGATGTCTGATATTAAAGAGAATAACAATCACTTAGAAATAATCCCCAAAATCCAAGACAAAAAGCCCACCGGTCGGACCAAAAAATTTTTGCCGCCCAAAACCCGGACCCGGATTTATCCGGTTCCGAAAAAAATATCCCGGATAAATCCGGTTCCGGTTTTTTTTTAATTTAAATTATTTTATTTAATGTTTAGTCCATGTATGTTGTTTAATTGTTCAAATACAACATTTTGGTACTTATTAGATTTAAACCTATGTTCGGTTTTAAAAATAATAAAGTTTAAATTCTTAAGTTATTTATGTGTTTGAATAATTATTTATAAACAAACATGAATTAAATAAAAATTAAAGTATACAACGAAAAATAAAAATGCGTTTTTATTCAACAAAACAAACTCAAGATCGGATTCGGATAGGAATGTACAACGGTAAAATAGTACAAGTTACAACTTTTACAACCAAATGTCCAAAGTCAAAGAAAATTTCAAAGGCGTAGTACAACAAGAAAAACGAACAACTAAAAAGTAATTACACTTGAATATTCGCAAAGTAATTCGCCATTTCTTTGTCTACCATATCGTTTTCTTGTTGTCGCTGGTTGGCCATACTCCAATCTCTCGAAAGCATAAGGATCTCGACCATTTTTGCCGCCGTTGACTTGCGACGAGGCTCTAACAACCTTCCGGCCAATGTGAACCCGGTGAAGAAGACGTAACGCCACCGCCTTGCTCGAGGGACGTAAGGTTGTAGAATAACCGATGATTGTACATGTATGGTGAACCGGCCCCGCGTCCGCCCTATATTGAAAAGAAAAAAAAACATTTAGAGTGTTAATAAATTAAAATTTAGAGTAAATTAAGAATTTAAATGAGTAAATTAAGAAATTAAAACTTATAATAAAAATTACCTGAGTTTGTTGTTGTTGCGGATTCGTTTCATCCATCTGATCTTCAGCCTCGGTAAATCTTCGCTCGTACTCTTGGTAAAGTTCCTTCATCTTTTATTCCGCGTCGAAGTAATTTTCCGTCATGTAGGGCTCCCCCGTCATATCTTGCATCGCTTGTAAGACAACTTGCAATTGAAAAAGTTTAAGCGTCAGATCTACGATAACCGCGGCGCAATATAAAAACGGAAGCCTTTCAGAACTCCAATAAGTCTGGAATTTTGAAATCATAGGTGTTAGTACATTAGCAAATAAAAGATTATTTTTTGCAGTTTCAAAATGACACAAAATATCAAAAACAGCGGGCAAAGCTCTTTTAGACGTGGGTGAGTAAACGTGAGATAAATAAATAGTAATTTGATTAAAAATGTGAAGAAAAGCCTGGAATTGGATAGCGGTTATCCAATCTTCTGCAGTGATGTCTTCGCGGTAGTCGTGCTCCGGGCTGTTGATCCAGTTCGTAAGAAGCTCCTTGTACGGTAGGACAGCATCCAACATCATTTAAGTCGAGTTCCAGCGGATCGACATGTCCGGTTGAAACGTTCTAACCCTGTAATTGTTAGTCGAGTTCCCAAGAAACGGTACGCTACGTAGATGATCGGATATATATAATAACGTTCCTTATTTTTGCGATACTTTCGGAAATAACACTCATACCAGATTGAACAATCAAGTTAATAATATGGCATGCACACCTTTGATGAAAATGACTATCCCTAAGATTGGTCAAACTATCCTTCATTATTTCCACGGCACTCGCATGCGCACTAGCGTTATCCAACGTAATACAAATAACTCTATCCTTGAGGTTCCAATCCGACAAAACCTCTATGATAGCCTTGGCTAGGTTTACTGATGTATGCCTAACCCTCATCGGCTTAAAACCTATAATGCACTTTTCCATATTCCATTGATCGTTAATAAAATGAGCTACGACGGTAATATAATCATCATTAGCATGGCCTTTCCAACAATCCGACGTTAAAGAAAATTTGTAAGAAGATCTTTGGAACATTTCATGTAAATCGGCCCTTTGCTTTTCATACAATTTTAGAATCGATTCGTGAATTATATAATACGTGATTTCCCTATAGCTTATCGACGCCAACTTTATCATCATTTTATTAAAACCTTCTCCCGCTTTAACTTTTTGCACCGATCGGCGTGCTTTTGTAGGCGGGAGTTGTCGTTGCTCTTCAGATGGGCCTTGAATTCTTTGCCGCAGTGGAGGCAAATTCCGAACCTATCTTCCAAACCGGTAGAGTAGTTGTATCTATACTCGGCCCGGAAGCCGTTCTGCCACACCAAACTCGTTAATTTCTTTCGCTTCCTCAGCGGCGGCTGCAGGGGCATACCGCTGCCTCCCGGAACCTCCTCCTCCTCGGCATCATAGGCGTCATCGCTTTGACTCGGGTCATCCGCATCGTTGTCCTCATCATCATCAGGGTCAACGTCGTTGGATTGGTTCCTCGACCTATTACCCTAAAAAAATGGAATATTAATATTAATTTAACAGATTAAATATTAATATTAATCATATTAATTTAATTAAATTTCATATAGTAAATTTATAAAGTTAACAAAATTAAAAATGGTATGTGTGAAAATAATTATCAAGCTCTTTTAGACGGAACTCCCCGAGGTTCCAAGGCCAGATCGACTGGAAATGATGCTATTATCTCACTTTAGGCCCCAACTTTTCTAGACAGAAATCCTCGAGGTTCCCAGGCTAGCTTGAAGGAGATTGCAAAGCGAACCTTATTTAAAAACCAATCTTTCTAAGACACCAATCGAATAAGAACTTTATAATTATCACCACACATACAAATTACCTTTTTAAATTTTTTAAACTTGTTTAAGTAACTATTTAAAGTTTAATTTAGCTAATATAATTAATTGATTATTTAAATCTCAAGAAATTCGTTTCTGATGTGGAAGATCAGTCGGAACCGCAACCACAGAGCATACTAAGACTTTCAAGAGACGTGTGATTAATTAATTAACTAACTAATTAAACTAATATGATTATTAAACTAGTATGATTAAATGATTATTAACTAATTAAAAAAATTAAACTAATATGATTAAATAATTATTAACCAACAAAAAATCTCAAGAAATTCGTTTCTGATGTGGAAGATCAGTCGGAACCCCAACCACAGAGCATATTAAGACTTTCAAGAGATGTGAAACCAACACTTACAAATTAATATTTATCACAAAAATTAATATTTTAATTTATTATCTAACAAATTAATATCACAAATTAAACTCGATTTTTACCTCGCTTTCGTGGGCTTGATTCGCTTGATGTTGGTATTGTGCTTGATATTGTTGCTCGTTGCTAAGGCTTTGCCATTCCGGAATATTTGTACCTTGATAATTGAGTAAGTTAGTAAAACCACCGCCGTGACCTTGAGAAAATAACAGTTGTTGGTTCGGCCCGACGCCACCGGCAACATGTTGAGGATGTGCCGGTAACGGTTGGCTAGAAGAACCGGGAAGTGGAACATTGTGTTGATTCATAACACCGACATTATAATTATGTTGACTAAAAGCGGTCCCGCTATTAATCGACCTCGCCGACGGAATAGTAGCCCGTCCTTTTCCTCGGACATCGGGACGTCCTCGAGAACGGTTGTTGTCACTCGACATATTAACGATAAATTAATCTAATAACAACTAAAATACCTAAACAATGTATTAAACTAAAAATAGAGAGTATTTAAATAACTATAAACTAAAAATAGAGAGTATTTAAATAACTATAAAATAGAGTTTGGGAGAGTTTGAGATGAAGAGAAGATGTTGTGTGAAAAAGATGAGAGTGGGATGAGGTATTTATAGGGAAAAATGTGAAAGAATCCAAGAAAGATGGTATAAATAAGCTCCATCGGTCATTTTTGGGGACCCCGAGGCAATATAGCTGTTGCCTCCCCGTCGGCTCCAAACCTGACGCGTGGCAGGTACTTTTGCCGCAGAACCTGAAAAGGTGTCCCCTCCCCCAACAGCTCTATAATATGAGCCGTTGATGGATTTCATCCAACTGCTCAGATCACACGCGAGTTTTTTTTATTTTATTTTTTAAAATATACCGGAACCGGATCTATCCGGCTCAACTTTATCCGGACCCGAATAGTTCCAGGTCCGGTTTTTTTTTATAAAAAAAAAATGGATCCGGGTTTTAAACCGGATCCATATCTTTGGGACTACTTAGGTATTTAAAGTTATAAAAATATATGTTAAAATGACTACATAATAAAATGTTAAATTTTTATTTAATGTAATTTCATAATTATTTATGTTATATTTAATTTATAATAATTTTATAATAATTTATATTATTTTTTATATTGAATTATTAATATATATATATACACACTTGGAACCTATATACTTTCTAAAAAAATATTATATTATAAATTTAGCGAATTATTAATTTAGCTAGTTAGGATCGAGTCGAGACCGGATAAAAATATTATTAAATCGCGACTATTAATTTATAGAGGTTCTACTATATATATATATATATATATATATATATATATATATATATATATATATATATATATATATATATATATATATATATATATATATGGGTTATTATCCAATTTTAACGAGATAGATTTTAGAGGTAAGCATTGCGGTCATTCAATAAGAGAGCCTCAAGCCTAAATTGATTTTTTTTATATGTTAGTGGACGGCTTCACACTTCGATAAAATATGTTGCAAAATTTGGATGAAAAAACTATTAATTTTTTATGTATTTCAATCAAAATACCAACACTCACTTCGAATATAAAAAACTGATTTTTTTAAGCCACATCCACATTGAATTAAAAAAAGCGTGATTTTTTTATTAATATTATTGTCGGTTTATT
The DNA here is from genome assembly GCA_954871525.1 of Parietaria judaica. Lineage (NCBI taxonomy): Eukaryota > Viridiplantae > Streptophyta > Magnoliopsida > Rosales > Urticaceae > Parietaria > Parietaria judaica. Next base: position 19,833,874 of record OX940862.1, on the reverse strand, counting down.
ATTAAACATAAACATAATAAAATCTTGCATTAGTAAAAGCAACAATTAAATTTGTAGAGATCATCCTATTAAAACCCTACATTCTATGCCCGGAGAGGTGATAAATATTTTGTGAATTTAGATGGAAAAAAAATCAACACCCATATTGAATGTATATATTTTTTAATGTTATTATAATTTTACTATCTATATATATAAAAGGAAAATCTCACTTACATGACATGGCATCCTACAAATCAAGCAATTCTCATTCTCTATTTTCTCATATTTTAGATTTTTTTCATAAAAATACTTCATCATTAATGAGTTGTACACTACATCCACTTTATTCAAAATTAATTCTTAATTTTATAGATTAAATACGCGTCAAATTAAATGAATTTGTATAGAAATGCATGCATTATGCATTAGCATAATACAACATTATGGTGCATGATGAATCGTGTGCTCTAATAAGAGTTTTAGTGTATCCTTATCTTTTATGATTCTTAATGGCAAATAAATACATAAATGCCATAGGTTATGATCTTGATTATGTCGTTTCAATGTTGGCCTCTTTGTATGCTCGTGATTTATAATTCTCACAATATAAGATAAATTTTTCTCGAGTCTTAGTAAATCTCTCGGCGTTAAAAAGACAAGAAGAGAGGAGATAAAACAGAATTTTGAGCTGAGAAAAGTGAGGGAGAAGATCACGAGGGAGAACGCAGACAAAGTATTGAAAATTCTACGAAGACTGAGACGATGCGTCTTTAAAGGTACACACAAATTCTTAAAAATAATTCACATTAGTTGTTTTCACTACCAAAAGTTTGATTTTCAAATTTAAGTAGAGTTTTTGGATTGTTGTTATTTTCCTAAAATTCGTGATCAACTGTCGAGACAGAGGTGGTCGACATTCTGTTCGGTTTTTTTTTTTCGTTGTATTATTCATCTTTTTTTGGGTCCTACAAAGGTTGCCTGACATTTTATATTTTCATTTGTAATTATGTAGTACAAATTTGTCTTTGTCCTAACTATTTCAATTCTTACATTTATGTAAAGTTTTTTATTTTTTATTTTTTATTTTTTATGCTCTAGAACACTATATTGAGCTAATACAGAGCTTACCAGGGGCCTTATATTATATTATATTATATATATATATATATATATATTTAGAGAATCTCAGAATTTCAGAATCGACGTGGTTAGTTGATTAACGTGTCCTGTAATTTCTTGCTTTGTTTTTCAATCTTTTTTTTTTTAATTTGTTCTTTACTTTCTTAATTAGGTGACATGTTTTAATAAGCAAAGCTGCAAAGACTAGAAAACATTTTTGGTCATGATCATTTTCTTAGGTGTACACTGATTCAATTAAATAATGGGTTTAAATAATTATGATTTGATCTACAAATATTTCTACTGCAATATTAAGATAAAATTAAGCACCGTGCATTAATCATGTAACTCCAAAATTAGCAAACTGATATCAAAAAGTTAAGTGTGAGTGAATTTTCCTGCTGATAAACTTCTCACACATTTCTTCTTTTATAAAATAAAGAGAAATAGTAGTAGATAACCATCTTTTAACGTTTAAATTTACATTTATCAAATGTGTGATTTTAATTATTAAAATAGCCAATCAAGATGATATGGCATTGAAAACTAATTTCTCCGTACAAAAATTGCCCCTACCTATAAAAATTCATTTTTTATTTTTAAAATAATTTTTTTTTTATTAATTATGCATGATTTTAGGAATAATTTTGTACCAAATTTGAAAAGGTATACCCAAAATATTATCTCCTCTTGATATATCAACCAAATCATCTTTCTCTCTCCTCCATTTTCGCAACTCTCTCTCTCCCATTTTCTCTCTCATCAAGAACTTCAAACACTCATAACTCCCTCTCTGAAACTCCGATTTACTCAAATTTGGTACCGTTGGAAAGGTCTTGACGTGACGAAGCTATTGATAGGTGAATTGTGACCATAAGTTGCAGGTTTTGATCAGAATAATCACGGTAAGTTCCGGTTGCACGATTTAAGATTTATCCCGAAAGAGTTCGATTTTGGAAAAACTAACACATGATTCATGTTCGGGAAGCCTTCTAGTGTTCGGTGGAGGTGTTCCGCGCCATCACCGCCGTCGTCCACCGCCTCCCGTCGCCGGAGTTCGTCTCCGATCATGAAATTGGATTGTGAGTTTTGAAGCCCTTGCCAAAGAGATTAAAACCCCTCAATTAATTTCATGATCCGATTTCCGGTAAGCTTCAATTTCACGGGATTTCCTCATTTGGTTCCGCCAAACTCGACACTCGTTTTCGATATCGAGTTTATTTCTTGGAGTGTGATTAAGGATGTCACCGACTATAGCGGCGGGTCGAAGAAGATCGTACATGACGGGAACGGTTGGGCTACTCCAAGGGACGAAGTTTTTTTTGTTTTGTTTTGTTTATTCGTGTTAATTTTGTATTTGTCATTGTTAATTTTGTGTTAATATGTATGTTAAGTCGTGTATATGTGTGTTAATTCGACTTGTAAATATATGTAATTCGAATGATAAATGTAGGTTTATTGGTTTATTCTTGAAGATGTATGTTAATTTGAATTGTAAATGTAGGTTTATTGGTTTATTTGTTAAATCGAATTGTTAATTTGGTTAATGTTTTTTTAATTTAAATTATTTTAAAATATTAATATGGTTTATTGAAATTATTTTTTGTTAAGAAATTTGAATTTTTATTTTAAGAAGTGAAAAACGTTTTTTATATTTAAATTTGAAATTTGAACTTTATTTTTAAATTTGGAATTCAAATATTCCTAATTTAATATTTTATTATTTTTTTAAACAAATAAAATAAATTCGTAATAATTATTAATTATTAAAATAAATTTTATAATTTAAGTTTTAATATTAATTATTATTAATAATAAGGGTAGATTAGTCATTTTATATTAGTTAATGTGGTTTATTGGCTATGTCACAAAATTAACTAAACAACGGCTATTTTAACAATTTCAAAACATTAAGATGGCTAATTATCTTAAGCTCCCTAAAATAAATGATATCTAACATATCGACCATGCAAAATAATAGTTGGAGGAAAATGTAAATAATCAATATTGTTTATACAATATTTCTTTTTGTTACAAAAAGATCTAAGAACCTATAATTATATTATCTGCCACTTATATACATGCGATTAATTTTCTTCTACTTTCACACTACGTTATTTTGAATACTCAGAGCTGTTTGGTTTAATATATTGAGCTTCATTTGCAATAGCTATTAGCTAATACTTTTATGGTTGTGACCTTTCACAAAATTGAAACTCATCAATTCATCTTAAAAAGTAATATATAATTCTGAAGCAATGAACGGGCTATATATCTCATCATCTATTTATTTTCGAGAAGTGTACGCCTATATACATTGTAACATACATGAATACTAATCATAATTTATGATTTATTGAGAGATTGTTTGACTATTCATTTTTTGATATATTAAACAGAAAGATCAAATATTCAAATCATGGAGTGTTTATTTTCCAAAAAAACAAAAAGCGAAAGGGCTGCATATGTAAATAATAACCATCGTAATGAATTAAGAGATACAATAGACTGTTCGTTTTCCAAATATGGTATATATGTTGAATATTAACATATATAAAAATAGAGTAAGGTTTCAATAACCAATACCAACAATAGTGATGGTCCGATTTGATGAGTATACATTAACGACGGATTGCGTGTATACTAGAGGGTATTTATAGGTATTTTAGTCACCATAAAAATTATAGCTTACCAATTGTCAACAAGTATTGTATAAAATATTATTGGTAAATCCTCTTTCTAATATGAAAACATGTTAGAATAATATAGGAAAAACATAAATAAAATTTTATTTGATTATATTTCATTAGTTAAATTTTTTAAAGTAAATTGAGTAAGACTTTTTTCTTAATCTCAAATTAGTTTCAAAGTAAGATTACATAAGAACAAAAAGTATAATATGCTGCCTCTTTTTTCATGCAAAAGATGTTAGTGATATATAAAAAAAATTTGTGGAAGAGTTAATGGTATCAGAAACACCATATGTATATTAGGAAATTTAGAGATAATTTTATTTTATTATATATTGATTTTCTATTCAAAAATGTTTCTCATTGTACATGATATTTTTTTAGTAAATTCCGCTATTATTTTTTTACATTTGCAATGTAAATTTTTTTAAATATTATTTTTTAAGAAATAATAATTTTAAAAACAATTATTTTCGTATAAATTTATATGTCATGTTTAGTCGCCACCGCGCGAAGCGCTGTGCCGGTCCACTAGTTAAATATAACATGGTAAACCTTGCATCATTAATAAGAACAATCAAATAGGTACATAATACAAATGTTGTTGGTAATCTGATTAAAAAAAGATATCAATTATATTATTTACCTAGTATTTAAAAGACCAACCTCCACAGAAAGAAAAAAAAAATAAGAACAAAAAAAATATGTAATCCAAAAAAAGAGTTTATATTTTTTACAAAAAGCGATTATTTATTTCTCTGTACTTCATTCTTAATTCCTTTAGATATGCTATTTATAGATATATGTTATGGGAAACTTCGTATGTTTCTCTTTCTATCAGTAAAGATTGCTATGCTAGTTATTCTTGTTGATATAAAGTTATTAACCCATTAGTTTCGTATATTAACTATTAAGCAAACTGAATCTATGATTGAGAAATCGATATGATTCTGTGAAAATTACACTATTAAGCAAACTGAATCTATGATTGAGAAATCGATATGATTCTGTGAAAATTACGTCTTCCATCCAATGAACCGCGTCGAACTAATCTTCCAAGTTCTTCGACGAAGAGAACTATCCAAAACCGACGATCCAAACAGAAAGTAAAATGTGCAGAAACGTAAAGAATACAAGTCGATTTTACTTGGTTCGGTTCCAATGCGGAATCCTACTCCAAGGGACAGGGATGAGAAATCCTTTTCGTGTCCAATCCACTAGATTTTCAGACGATTACAGCGAGCTCTCTCCGAGATTCTTCGACTCCTTCTCTTGTACTCTATGCCTCTCAGATCTTCTCTCAAGATCAAGCACAACCCAATTACAAAGAAGTTACAATCACTAAAAGTTTCTCCCTCTTAGAAACTTTCTCTCTCAATCTCTATCTTAATCTCTCTGTTACAAATCATCTCTCATTATTTTTTCTCTATGACTCACATTGGTTCCTATTTATAGATTCATAAGAGAACCAATATTACATTTAATAAGACTTACTAAAACAGTAAAAAATAAAACTCCTCGTCAAACTGCCGTTTCGATAATCTGTTATCGTATGTCTTCATTAATTTGAGCCATATTTAACAGATTCCGTTAACACTTAACATCAGCAATAAAATAATAATGATAATAAGGTAATTTGCAGCAAAAGTGTACGTGTTTTTACTATTTAAAGCAATTTAGTCTTTATTTTATCTTTTTAATGACACGAGTATATATGTTATCATTTCGTTGATAAACTAATCAATAAAAATTAACAAATAATTTTTTACGTTAAAATTGTGATGAAAGTATAAATATTTTTGTATGGCAAAATATATATGTTTCCTTACAATATTAGCTATGAAAAAAACATTTGTATTTTGCCTAATTTTAACGTCAAAAGCTAATTTTTAACTTCTAAAGACTACTTTGTAATAGAAAATGACAATATATATTTGTTCCATTCAAAAAACAAAATAAAGATTTAATTGCTCTAAGTGGTAAAACGTATATAATTTTGCCGAAAATTATCAATTATAGTATTTGATCCAATTTCTCATCAATAACTCCTTACTGGTGTCATTCCCTAAATAATATATTGAATGAAAGTAAAATATTTTTTCAACTAATATTATATAGTTTGACCCTACAATGATATTATATTATATGCTTGTATATGTTGTACCAAATCGAGTACAGTGAAATCCCACCACACAAAGCACAAAAGAGTGTCATAAGAAAAGTCCCACATCGAGCATTTACGGAGGATTTATATTCAAAGGGTGGAGAGGAGAGAGCACGACCTTACTTGAACAGGATCTGTTCTATAGGCTCGCACCTCTGCTTCTCGAATTCAAAGTAAGCTGTAGATATTATTGCTCTGTAACTAAATATATTAGTAATAATACTGAAAATAGTTTGTATTAGTATAACAATAAAATGATTTTTTTTTATATCTAATAAAAAAATCTACCTCGTTAGCATATAATCGGTGTATGATATTTACTAAAATTATAGAACATATTGATCTCTGTATATAATAAAAACACAATATCTATTTAATTAAGCATGTTGAAACAATTTAATAATAATAATATTCAAAATAAATAGTATAAGTATAACAATGACTTCCACCGATATTAATTTTTTAAGTTCTACTATGCGACTTTCATAGAGACACATATGTACCGACCTTTTTTTTTTTTTTTTTATGAGAATTGTCAAAGTTCTCATTCAAAATTATATTTTCCCCAAAACTTTTACCAGCCCAAGTAACAAAAAGCAGCGCCGTAAAGGTTTAGAAGAAAATATTTTTGCTAAAAAAATTCCAGTAAAAATATTTTTGCGCCCTTATGCATGAACATTAGCATTACGGTATTATCGCCGGTATAAAAATATGCAAACAAAAACGGAAAGGTTGGCCGACACTTTTCACGGATTTCAGGTTGTTAGAAGCAGACGTAGAAAATAGAAATCTAGGCTTGGTGGAGAAGTTAGGCCCAGAGCCCAATTGAATTTTAAGGGACGAAGCTTATAGAAAATATTTTTGGGCTCATCTTGAATTATTTTAACCCTATAACATTTGGACTGGCTTGGGCTGGAAATCCTTTTCTCCGATGAGCGGGTCCGTCCGGCGCAGTTTGTGTACGCCGGCTAAGCCCTAGTTTCTTGTAGTGTCATGAAGGCTTGCATTTCGTAACTGGACACTTGTTACACCTTCTAGATTTGAAATTTGATGATTAAAGAAAATCTATGAAAGTCAATTGACCTAATTTTGGGTAAAATATTCTCAAAATGATCGGAGAGTATATTTTGGTAGTGAAGATCTACAATCTTGACTACATTCATCTATCTTTTGTGTAATTTTAATGCAAATATTCCTATCTAGAGCTCTTGACCGTATAAATCAATTCTTATAAAATTAGACTTTTAAAGATTTATCATGAGCTATAACCTATTATAAGCCTCGGCTAAGCTCTTAATTTACTTACAATTAGTAAACTAATTAGGTTCATCTATCACGCATAAATAACGCAAATACTCTAGTACTTTTAAGTGTCAATATTAGGCATAATGTTTGAAAGACCCTTAAATTAATTTCGAGATGCTAGATATACGAATTAATTAGACTGCTAGAATTGCTTCAGTCTTCTTCACCAGCGAGTGTAATATCACGAGATAAATGATATATACTAAACGTACGTGTTATAACACACACACACACACACATATATCATGTATAAATTAATATTTATGCGTATCATTCATGCATACATAATACATACATATAAATATATAATTGTTCATAAAGCTGCTTCTAGCTAATTAGTGATACACTTAATCAATTAAACCTAAAGAAAAACTGGTGTAAAAGTGAACGATACTCGTGTACGTATATATATATACATATATATATATTGGCGGAGCAAGAATGAGATTTGAGTTTTAAATCTTACTATTACAAAACTGACTCCGTCGCTATATACGTATATATTTGCTTAACACCTGCTCTTTATCCTTGTCAGGCGCGGCGAGGCGGCAGTGGCTTGACGACGGCGGTGCGCCTCCACGACGAGCGCTTCCCGAGCGGATCTGATCCCGGCCGGCGCCAGGAGCTTGTCGAACGAAGAATAGTCGATCCAGTCGCTCATCAGATCCTCCATTCCCCATCTATCCGGCACCGAAACCCTGCCGGCCACCTCCTCCCGGTGTTTCTTCAGCCTCTCGCGCCCATTGGTCCGATGCTGATTATCCTTTTGATCGGGTTTCTGTGCGGCCATGACCGTCGGTATGGCTTCGGATGAACCGGCGAGAGGCATGCTCTGGAAACTTTCGTCCATGGAATTGAGGAGGACTGTGATCTTCTTGATACTTGAGAGTACTGTGGAGGTGAAGAGAGAGAGATAGGCGTGGCGATATTTGTTTGAAGGATGTTAATGAGCGAAGAGAAATGGAGTGGAGGAGAATGGGTTTGTGGGGTTTGGCGAAACACGTCGCTTGGTCGAAGCTCTGTATGGCAATGGAGTTGTCTACGTCTCATGCTAGCTTTTTGGTTGCGTTTGTGTGGTTTGTAGGAGGAGCCTTCCTAGGGCTGACGTAAGCGGTGCATGTACGTATTTGCATTTGCATTGCATGTGGTGTACATGTCGTTTTGTGAGGACCGTCGATATTGTATGTGTCGATCGGTTGAGTATTACGTCTTTAAAGGCATTGATTGCTCAAGGCAAGGGAAGGAAGGGATTAATGATGCTGCTGACTTCTTGTGCCAGATATTTTCAAATTCTCATTCGCCCATTCTCAACCCTACGATTTTAGGATCGACAAAACTTAGTGACATTCTCCGGACTCGGATTTTATGACATATCATGTGGTTGAACACTTGAACTTGGTAAGAGAACAGTAAACTTATTATAGCGACGATCATATAGTCGTTGCTATATTTAGGCCTTGAAATACAACGAATTTCGTTAATGTGGAAAATCGACGGGAGGAAAATAATTCATCAATATGTATAGGTACGACTACGAGAACCCGTAAGGCACTAGGAGAAACACGTCCTTAGAAATGAAGCACGAATTATAGGAGCGTAGTGATATCACTCACTCCTATATCTTAACCAACCATTTTGTCCAAATAAAGATTCATATCATTCTCGAAGCAGTCCTTATCGTTATCCTAGTAAAAAGTGACATCCAACTAAATCAAAGAAGATCTTTACCAGGTGAGAAGAATTTATCTCAAATCAAATATTTAACAATCTAATTATGAGAAACATTAGTGATATTAGAAATGTAATAGTCTCAAGTTGAGTCTATTCAGTACCACGATTAACCATTATTACGTGTATGATATATACAGTCAAATTTGTCAAATCATTATACTAGCCTCAACGAACCGCATTATCTTTGTCCTTTTTTTCGATGATGATTGACCGGAGACTTCTTAGAATGTTATTAATCTTTATCAATAATCATCTGATCATTGTTATTTATACTAACACATGTCCACAATTAACTAGTCCCCAAAATGTATGGTAAAAATCATACCGATCGGAAATTAATTTTTTTTTACCAAAACCCGGATACGGATATATCCGGGTCCGGGAAAAAAAATCCCGGATATATCCGGTTCCGGGTTTTGTTATTTTTATATATTTTAATTCAATCTATTTTCTGGGCCGTTGATCTTGATGATCCAACGGCCCAGATCAAAAGTTTTTTTTTATTTTAAAAAAACCCGGGTATTTTGATATCCGGGTTATGTAATATCCGGATACGGATATATCCGGGTTTTTAAAAAAAAAAAAGGGTATCCGGGTTTAATCCGGTTGGAGATTTTGGGCATTACAATTAACTTTTAACATATTTGGATGGATGGATGGAAACAACATGGCACTATTATACTAAGTACTAACGTGTATGTTGTTGCCGCTAATAAAATTAATGTAAACATGCCGCTCTTGTTGGCCGATTTTTTTTTTTTATATATACTTCCGTCATTCTAATACTTCTCGCCTTTCTTTTGCTTCCGAATCATACGGTACCTTGAAGCACATAGTGCATAGAAATCCCGGATTTCACCACGGGTAGTCGCACCCAAGTCCGTGTCACTAGACTTTTGATAGTGTCTGGTTATAGTGCCCAAGACTGTTTTTAGGCCCAAATGGACTTAAGTGGGACTTAAGCCCAATAGAGCTAAAATCCTTATTTGGATTACACTCCTCCCATGGTGCTACTGTGGCCGGTGATCGTTCGACGAGGATGTGTTTTCCCGTGCAAAAGATTGAAAAAATAGAGGCTCGACATCCTGGTGATTGGGATCAGAGCCCGGTGATGAGGTGATCGCCAAGGACGGTTTAAGCACGGAGAACATAGATTTTGAGCATACACCTTCAAAGTTAATTTAATAAATCTTAAATCGTTATAACCGACAAGATTGGCACAAAACATTTATCAACGAATTTCCGCTCGTCAAGATTTGTTTTTGACCACGCTGAATTACCCCCAGTTTCTTTATAATAAAAATTTATGGTAATTCATAAAATGGATTTATAAAATGAAAGTTCAAAAAAAAATTAAAAAAAAATCTATGATTATTCCATACATCCACTATAAGTATTGAGTTATCATTTATCAACTTTTCGTTGGTGTTATATTTTACGAGTTGTGAGGGGTTACACCGAGAAATCGACCAAACGTTGCAAAATTTTATTAACGTCTGTCATGCAAATATGGCAGCAAACCGTCGAGAAATCGGCAAAAAGTATGCTATTTTCAGCACAATATGTCGACTTATCGGCGGTTTTCAGTCGTATATCTGCAGAATGTGTCAATAAATTTTCACACTACATTGAAATATTGACACATTTCATCAATTTCTTGGCAGTTCTCCGTCATATAATCTATAGTATCATCAGCGCAAATTTTGATCATGAGGACAGAATCATTCGACAGTTTAAAAAAGATCACTCTTTTTTTTTAACGATTATCAGGCATTTTTATACATTTTCATATAAATATTTTTGCCCTGTAGGAAACTATGCAGATGTAAGCAATTGTTTTTAAATTCTTAACATGGTATTCTTTTCTATTTGGTAAAGACTAAAAAATCTTCTGAATCTTGTTCGTGCCCCAACCCCATTTGATAGCGGCGAAAGTAATAAAAGATGATTTCCATCCAAATTTAACTAATTAACATATGTTAACTTGGCCACGTCACACGTCATTAAGCAAGAAACATTCGTTGAAATTTCGGCAGACGTGGGAGTTGAAAGTAAAACTAATATTATATATTAAACGAAGGTATCGCAATAGTTGTTTGCTTTTTATAAAAATCACTTTTGTGAATGTTTAAATTATTTTATATGATTTACTAGAAAAACAATTATTTTATTTACAAAAATAAAATATTGACACAATTACAAATTTGAGATATATATTCATTTAATTTTTATAATCGTGATTGTGCTTTAGAATATTGAAACAATTAAAATTTTGATTATATAATTTTTTTTATCAAAATAAATTTTTCTATTAAGGTTTATCCCAAGATATTATTCCAAAACAAATTAAATATAATCTCATTTTAAAAAATCTCTGTGGCACAATTACAGGCCCAAAAGAGTCAATAAAGCACGATCCAAAAAGTCAACGCAAACTCGGGTAAAAAGAGTCGACACAAGACCGACCGAGAAAGTCGGTTGACTTTCTCGGTGAGCCCGGAAATTTCTTGTTTAGCGCTTACGTTGAGGTTACTCGAAGCCCCTACCTGCTTATTCTGATTGCGAATTGGTGTCTTCTGTATATCTTGTTGTCGGGTTTTTGTTAGGGACAATTTGATATGGATTTTTGAATCATCAAAAGGGGCTTGGAATTTTATATTAACACTGAAGCAGAATTGTCGCGAATTGGTGTTTATTCTGATTGTGAATGACAACATTCTACTCAAACTGTTTATTCTGATTGCGAATTGTTGCATTATACTCAAACTAATGAAGATCATGGTGTCCCGATGTTTTTCTGTTCTGTCTCGGTGTTTTTCGGTTCATTAGTGAACTGTTTTATTGTTAGTTCTTCCGATTTTACCACAATTGAGTTGTTTTATCACTATGTACGAAAACACTTACCACAGTTGAGCTCTTTTTACATTTTGTGCAGCGAAGTCTTTCCCTGTTTACTGCTAGAGGTTCAGTTGTTAATTTATTATTTATTTATGGCATTTATATTCATTTACACCAAGTCATTTATATTTGTCTATACTACTCGATTGGTTATATGCATGCAAATATCCAATGAGTTATTCAAGTCATTTATGTGGCATTTATTTTAATGCAAGAAAAAACAGTTATGGAAAACCAAACGATGTTATACATTTCTCTGGTTTAAACTCTCTTTCATCGATACTATCTCAATCTTTTTTTCAACCTCTCAGCCACAACAATAGCAGCTCCTCTGGCGACGGCCACGGGACGACGACAACTCTCTCCGGTGCGTGTGTGAGACTCTGTTACAAATCCTTGAATTTTTTTAAGGTAATATTTTAATTTCGTGAGTTTTTTTTTTTAAATAAATAGTGAAGTTCAAATCCATCCACAATTCCGGATTCGAAACATTATATTACCATTTGTACACCATAATGCAAAGATGCTACTTTAAACTTTGTACATCATAATTCTCTTTCTCATTGTATTGTATTTATTTTATGAAAGTGCCTACACATGTATAAAAGAGTTTGTCGTGCTTTATTGGCACCATTGTCTTTTTGTTGATTTTTCAGGGAGGTTTCACCAATCAAGTGTAAGTTGTCGTTTTCTCGGTGAGTGTCTTATTTTCTGGATAATAAATTGAAATTTTAGTCATGGATTGTAAGTTCTATTTCACGAATATTTTATTGCGTTTTTCTTTCAATCTTTTCTGGAGCGAGTTTTATTTGATTTATGTGCATTGGTTTTCCCTTTTGTTGATTTTTTTCGTTCAATATCTTTTCCGGGCTGAGTATTTGATTTTTTACTTCGCCGAGTTCTTATTTTCCAATTTGACTGATGCATCGTACAATTAAAATTATCGAATTAGTTCCACCATAATCCATCAAAGATAACGCAAATCGTTGATATTACAACTCCTTTTCTTTTCTCATTCCTTAATTCCATAAAAAACAAAAAAGAAAAAAAAAAGACATGTGTTCCTTCAAAAGAATGTTTTTTTTAATGATTTTTATCATGTTTATATATGTAATGTGGCGGTGCTTGGTGTTTTTTTTTTTACAGGATGACCCAAAATTTTCGATATAATTGCGATAAAATAAAAAATAAACGATATAATAAAAAATAAAAAATAAACGATATAATAAAAAATAAAAAATTATTATATTTTTTCATCCATATTATAAATGATATTTTATCGTCACCGCACGATGCCTTTCCACTAGTATTCATGTAAAAGTTGAGAAGTTTGTTTAAAGATTTATAGGAAAATTGTGAAACGACCTACTAACTGTTTTTGCATATTTGTTAGGCTGTATGTTTTTTATGATAATCTTAACCCAAATAAAGTACATTATACTCGGAGCTTTTCATCCGATGCGTATACGTATATTATACCTATAATCATAGCATAATTATACAAAAAGCTTAAGAAACTAAGTAAGTTGTTCCATTGCACTGTAAAAACGAGTCAAGTAAAACCAACAAACCCTATTTTTTGGCTCGTAAAACGAGTAAACCCGAATCCGTCACACTTATCATACAACAGAAGGTATTCTTCCTCATGTCAAGGAACCATGATGGTTAATCAATCTAAATAGCTCAGATCTAAAACCTGAATATGTGCAATGTCGAAGCTTTTCTATGACTATCAAAATTCTGTGCTGTCGTTTCAGTTTGTTGCCCGGGTCCGGGTAAAAAAAAAAAAAAAAAAAAAGGCAAAATAATACAGCTGTGGTTTTCTAACTCATTCACTTTTAACAGCGCGGTAAATGTAGCGAACAAACATCAAGGAAGAGCGGAAGCTGATCGTACCGAGCACCAAGAAGAACGCATAAGACATGCAGGCATTGTAGCCGAGGAAGAACGATAGCTGCGTCAAGCCACTCATATTCGATTTCCGGAAGAAGTAAATGCCATAGCCGAACATGAAAATAGCTGTTGACCCGCCAGTCAGCACCGATCTGCAGGGGCAGAGAAGATTAAATTTAGTTATTTGCAACTCTACAAAGAATCAAATTTAAAGTTTGGAAATAACACTTGGCTCTGGATAAATGCTTCTCAAGCATATGAAATAATAATAAAATACCCGCTAAAACTACCGCAAGCACGAAAAACAATTGCAATAAATGCACATAGGATTTTAAATTCAACAGTAATTTAAAATTTATGGTTGAAAAAGAACTTGGCTCTGGAAAAATGCCTCTCGAGCTTATGAAATTAAATTAATCCCGCTAAAACTACCATAAACACAGAGATGGAGTGCTATAAATACACAGAATTCTAATTTAACACTACTTTGGAATTTACGGTCGAAGAAAGAATCTTGGTTCTGGAAAAATCCTTTCGAGCTTTTGAAACCATATTAAATCTGCTAAAACTACCTCAAACCCGAAGACTAAATGCATATATATGTACATATTTTCCTAAATAAGCACTTATTCAGAAAAAGGAAAAAAAAAAAGTTATGCAATAAAATCTACGAGTGTCATAATTTTGCAGCGTTGTTATGCGAATGAACGTGTAGCATACCTCCACCACCATCTGTGATCTTCAACGGAGAGCTGAACATAAGTCAACCCAACGCTTAAAATTGCGGTCAACACGATGAGGATCACGAAAGTAAGAAACAGAATCCCGGGTAGAGTGTAAATCTTATATCCCCATATGCTTGAATACAGATGATCCAATTGAAGAACAATGGCACTGAAGGGAAGCAGACCGCCAAGAAACATTTGACTGGGTGTCTTTCTGTACCATGCTAATGGCGGGATTTCTCTTGGGATCGGCTTTGTGGCGCAGGGGGCAGAAAAGTCAGATCTGATACTATGACCGATTAGCCCTCCTAAGATGAGCAACGGGATCGAAAGAAACACATATATTAGAACGATGACCATGATGGTGCCAAATGGAAGTGCAGAGGTTGTTCCTTTCGCTATAGCAGTTGCATTAAGAATTGACATAATCCCAAATAACGGACCAATGAAGAGAATTCCCGCCAGAATCACACTCCTATGCTGTAAAAATAGAAAGAAATTGACTAATTCAAGTCTATATATAGAGATGAGAATGGGAATATACCCTTTAAGATCTAGGATTAATGAGATCACTAAAAATTTCTAAAGCTAATGAAAATATTCTCAAACATCTCGAAAAGAAAAAACGTAAACTAAATTAACGCTACTAATCGTAACAAAATATTAATTGTAGTGACTTGTCTATAGACAATAGTCAAGAGAAAATAATGGGAAGAATTTTGAAAATTACCCATCCTGAGTCGGAAAATTTACTGTGGAAAGAAGCGGCTGTGTAGCCAGAAACCACGGATGTAAGAGCATATCCGAGGACCAAAGACGTGAAAAGCGCCCCACGGTTGTAGGGGTATAGCGTTCCAAGAAATGCGAGCAAAAATAAAATACAGACCCTGAAATTTTGTTAAGGGCTAAGAATATAATTATTTAGCATCTGTCAAAAATCCGTGAAGAAAGTATTACATCGTTTTACGGCCCAAAATCGCGAATGGGGATTCCACCAATCTCCTTTAAACTCAATCTCACCTCTTTTAGGTTTATGTAAATGATTATTAGCTACCATTTCTATTAGCTTAAGGTCTCTTAAATAGACTACGTGATTACAGTTGAATGGCATTAACGAAACCTTCAAACATAATTAATTTTAGGACTCAGTTAAATAACCTCATTATTCTGCAGTACAATTCTACTTGTTATATTTCACACTATGCATACATTTCCATAGAGTACAGCCGGTTAAGAGAACATCGAACATTAATGAGAATATTTTAGAACATCTATGAAAGAGAATAATTCACCTAGAGTTTGTCTACAATACATCTGATATTACTTCACAGAGAATATTTTCTGGGGTTGAATGCAAAAAATAAAAAAAAATAAAAATCAAACCGAGCATGAATACAGAAATATTTTAGTAAATTAGCTTACAGAACAAGTAACTGTGTGCCAGCGCCTAGGACCCCGCTAAATACCGATATGTTAGAGGGACATCTGAAGACATCACCATGAATATATTTCCAACCGACCTCCTTATCTTCTTCTTCCTCGTCAAAACTAGAACACCTATACACATACACACACATTATATCAGTCTGAAAATAATATCACCATTAAGTGAACATATTTCGCATTTCTGATTGCTAACCTTCTGAGATCATTCTTCAACCGCCGCATAATAAGTAAGGAAAGAAACCCCATCAAGAGAAAAATCACGACAACCGAATTAATGAACGAGAACCAGTGAATTTTCTGCCGGAAAGGCAGCAAAGAAGCCTTTGCGTACTTATCCATTCGGTTCCGGAACAATGAAGACGTTTCCGTCCAGTTAACCGAATAAGTGAACTCAACGTGTTTCTCGACGTCTTCAGTTATATCCACGGCTTCATTAGGATCACTGAATGCTTGAATTTCTATGATTTGGTCAGCATTGTAGAGAACATCAAACTGAACATGCTTGAAAATGAAGTACTTCTTGTCACTCTCACTCAAACTCTGCTCCTCAACTTTCCCGACAAACGCCCAGAAAGGGAGATCATCGTAGTACATCTGGAAGTAAAAGTCGTTTTTGACTGCTTCCCTGAATTTTTTTATTTCAGAAACTTTAAGTCTCGGTTCGCAAAGGGTCTTACGAGTTTGTCCAGCCTGGAAGTTCAATTCATATGCAGAATTCATTAAGCGATCACCGTTCAGTACTTCACCCATCGTTTCAGTCTTTGGGATTATACGATCTGCATAAAAAGAAATAAATGATATACTAACTAATCCTCTTAAAATATCAGAATACCACAGAAGTGAGCAGAAGCAGAATTAGTTACAGGTAACATTTTTGTTTATATCCTACATTGTTTGATATGGCCCCAGTGTGGAATACATCTATATCAGTTAGTATCAGAGCCAATTTTTCTTCCACCCACGTTGCTTTTTGGGGAAACCTAGGAAAGAGCGACATGGAAAGTGGGTGACCTGAAATACGCCGGAGTAGGCCATCCATAGTGGACAACTAAAGTGGTTAACAAGGTCACTGATATCAGAAACGTGTATGTTAAGATCCCACATTGATTTTAAATATGGGTTTAGTTGATGATTTATAAATCCACAAGCTACTTTTTGGAGGTGAATTCTACTCAAGAGCTTATATATCCCTTGGTACGGGCCCAGTATGATTTGGGAGGCCATCCTATTGAGTTGCGAAGCATAATTCACCGGAACCGGTATAAAGACTAGACATAGAGTAATCAAGTTGATTAAAAACTCATTTAACAAGGGTATTTTAGGTAGTTTCACATGTATTTGGTGTAGCCCTAAGCTTCAAGCTCATTAGCTTGTGCCTGACTTTTGGTAGCGCTTGTAGCTACAGCGGGCGTGAGAAAGAGGGTCGTAACTATAGAAAGGGGATAAATCTTTCACAACGAGAACGGATCACTATAATTATTTGTGTTTTGTTTTCTGATTTGGGGATAAGGGCTCAATCCTAACACACATTTAAGTAAATACGATTGCTCTGAGTTGATAAGATTTGAACTGTAATCAAACACTGAAGTAGTCCTACTTGAGAATCCAATCTTGATTGATCCAAATTTAGCAAACTATGCTATTCTATTCAGTCAAATTCTTCCACATGATAATGAAAAAGACGATATCTGAAACCTGAAAGCAAACCTGGGCGGCAAAATGGCAAGTCATAGAATTGGTAGGTCTCACTGCAATGCCGAAAACATATAAATGAATCAGATTAATTTGACAATATGAACATATGATCTATGACTCAGAAATGTACCTGGGGTTGTTGAGAGGGCCGAGTTTGTTGACGAAGAGCGGGACGTGATCTCCAACATTGTAGCGATGGTCGATCGGCGAAGCAGAAGCTGAGGAGGATATGCAGATCACAAGGAGGAAGAAGAAGATGAGATTCATTTCAATCGCCATTGTTGGCTAAAAGTCAAAGCTCTGCCATTTCCCAATACTTGTCTGACTTCGCTGCCAATCATATGTGTGTAAGTAAATTTCTTTATTTTGGTTCAATTCAACATCTCGACGCTCTAATTTTACGAATATTAAAAAATTAAAAATTAAAACCTTTGAAATTAACATTTTACTACTGTTATTTTAGGGTTTTTTTTTTTTATCAAAATTGATAAATGCGGTTAAAATCGATGCAAATTTTTGCTTACGGTACCGGTTTCAGTTTTCATTTATAAACCGCTATCGATTACTATTTTTTTAATATATTTTTTCCTTGTTATACTTTGCTGTTAATTTATGTAGGGGTTATCATCATTATATCTTTTAATGGCATAAGTCAAGGAGTACGTGTGTGTCGTCGTAAAGTTTGTATTTTGATTTTTCAGCAAAATATTATAAGGGTTCTTAAGGGTAATAGTCAATCTTGAAAGTGGGTTTAGCAAAATAGTTAAACTTTGGTTAATTTTGTAAACTAGCCAATTAACCATTTAAGTGAATTTCTAATTACATTATTACCCTTAATAATTAAAAACGAAACTAAAAATAAATACAAATTAACCACGTAATTTGTGGGTTATTAATCTGAAAAAATCAATGACATTAATTATGAATAATTATATTAATTAAAAATTTATTTATTTTCATTAATTAAAAATATTGCTATTAATTGAAATAGCTATAAATATGGTAACAATCAAAACCAAACATTTTTTTTATATAATTCGAATTTTAAATTAAAAAAAATTATATAATTTTCGGATTTATTTTTTTTTCAAAAAATATAAACAAATTAAAGACGCGAATTAACGTAAATCAACAACGAATCATAATAAATTAACATCGAATTAACGTAAATTAACAACGAATTTACAATGAATTAACAACGAATTTACATTAATTTACGTAAATTAACAACTAATTTACAATGAATTAACAACAAATTTACGTTAATTCGTAAATTAACAACGAATTAACAACGTCGCCAGCACGTTGATCCCCACGTCGGTGAAGACCAGAGCCAGGATCGTCGCGAAGCTGAGCGTGGCGAGCACGGCCCGGTCGTCGACGACGCGCCCCAGCACCGCCACGGGGCTGTCGCGGAAGAAGTAGAGGAAGAACCAAGCGACGAAGACAGCGAGGAAGACGATCATGGAGAGCGGGTGCCATAGGAGGCTGAGGAAGACGATGATGAGCACGGCCATGGCGTAGTTCACTCGGAAGTAGCCGAGGTTCCACCGCACGCGATCCATGGCCACGGCGTAGCTCTAGGGGCGAGAGAAGGAGGACAGGTTCAGGACCTCCCGCCATGGCCGTTGCGTGGCGATCGCCGCCTCCGTGGTGCGCCGAGCGCGCGCGACGAAGGAGTGATCCTCCTCCATCATCGACGGCGACGCCGGGCTCTTCCCCGCCGGTTGGGTTCCGTAGCCCCCTAGTCGCGTCGCCATTGTTGGAATCGTGAGGGGAAGATCAAGAATCGAAACCCTAAATTCTGGTTGAGATTCGATCGAGGGATTCTTGAGAGAGAGAGAGAGAGAGAGAGAGAGAGAGAGAGAGAGAGATATGATTCAAATCGATCGAGGGATTCTTGAGAGAGAGAGAGAGAGAGGATTCAAAATTTGTAATTTAATTCCAAAATTTGTGCATAATTAATCATACCATGATTTGTGGGATAATGATAATTACCAATTTAATTAATTACGAAAATAATAAACGAAATTGATTAATTAAAGGGTATTTTAGTATTAAAATTTGAATTAAATGTAACACCTCATGTTAATTGGCTAGTTTACAAAATTAACCAAAGTTTGACTATTTTGCAAAATCAAAGTTTCAATTTGGCTATTTGGTGCAATTTCTCATATTATAACTATATCATGTATTAAAAATGGTAAGATATTATTGTGTTACTAGTGAAGGCTTTTTATTTGTTCCACATATATATATATATATATGCATACGGCATAAACTACATGCTTCAACGAGCCACATCCATCGTGGAATTCCCAGCTCCCCATGCTGAGGGACAGAAGGTGATGACATACTCCTTCGCAGCGCAGCTGGCCAGCGGCGCAGCCGAGTCGAAGGCGTAGCTGTAGTACGCAGGACAAGCGCGCTTGAATATCTTCGAGTAAAGGCTCGGCCCGCACTTCTCCGGGCTCCCAAACTCCTTCCTGCAGCAGAACGAGTCCGAGTTGAACGCCAGACACGCGCTCTTGCACGCCACCACCTTCGCCCCGTCGTTGCTCATCACACGCAGCTCCTCGGGGCAGATCGCGTTGAGGTTCTTGGCACAGCCCCCGATGGCGCATTTACCGGCCGTGGGACGCGCCGAGATGGATACGGGAAGGTTGTAGCCGTCGACAATGCTCACGTCGTAGAAGCTGAGCTGCGATTGGTCGGCCTGCACGGAGATCTGCACGAGCGTCACGGGCGGTGTGCCGATGAGGCCGTTGCACTGCAGCCGTCCGCCGCAGTCCCCGGTCTCGCACGCGCAGGGGCCACCGGTGAAGCTGCATTTTGTGCGGGCCCACAAACGTCCAGTCCACTTCCACGGTGCGACGATGTGGTGGGCCTGCCCTGGCTGGAGGGAGAAGCCACCGTCGGCCAGCACCGGGAATCCGTTGTTAGGCGCCAACGCTGGCCAGATGGGGAACCGGCATTTGTTGTGCACGTTGAGCGTGACCGAGTGCGCTATCACGTGATTACCTACATTGAGTTGTGAAATTGAATTTAGTTAGAATACTTATCGTAAAATATATATATATATACACACACACATTTAGAGAGTTCTCCGAGTGTTTTGTGCCTTTACGCAACCCGCACGGATTGCCCATCCCGCAGTGAAATCAGGGCTAGCAAAACCTGCCGCGCAATCTGGGGACGGGCAACCTGTCCAAACGTTTAGGTGCGGGCTGCCCGAGCCCACGGAACAGTGAAAAAACGGTATCCCATTTGGACTAGTAAATTAGAGGAGCGACAATATATCTAGGCACGCACGTAGATTAGTAAAGTTATTGACAGAATTACCTAATGAGGCGATATATAAGAGGGACATGTAAATTAGAGGAGCGATTAGTTCTTGTTGCATCCTCATTTTGTCAGAGGCGAACAATCACAATCACAGAAAGATCTTTCCTTTTTTACAAAACACAAGGAAGAGTTGAATTATATATGTAGAGTTGATGAAGAAGAAATGGTAAATGTATCCTTCTTGGATTGCACTTCAAGATTTTATTTGGCAGATCTTTGGAGACAAGAAACGACCTGTTGTGAAGCTTATACTCCATAAGATAATTAAATGCTGGTTTTCTACTACCTAAAGTTGAGAAGCGTGGATAAGTATTTGCTTTGGGAATAATCTCATCGCTAGTCAAGGTGTGACATGAAAACAACAATGAAGTGGGCTAACTTTTAAATTTTTATTAATCACATCAACACATTCAACTTCTAAGTTCTACCCAGTAGCGGTGAAACCGGGACCAAGAATCTGAATGTTAGCCTTTTGTCTCGGTCCTAAGAAAAAAAAAACTTGGATGCCAAAAACATGGCCGGTTTCGAATCTTGATTTAAAAAATTCCTGATTTTCTTGGAAACCGAGAGTCAAAACGGGAATTGAGACAGAGACTAAGATCTCAAATTTTATTACGTAATTGAATCTGTATAATAAATATAAAAAAATGAGCATGGCAAAGCATGGCAAATCGCAACAAATGTGGAACCACGATATCAGAGAGAAGGAGAGAGAGAACGTGAGATGTGGGATGAGAGAGGATAGGAATTAATCAAAGATTTGAATTAGTATTAATTTAGGAATTTAATAGCTATTAATATACAAGAATTAATAATAATATAAAAATTAATAATAATAAAAAGATTAATTAAATGGTAAAATAGGAATGAATTCTGATATTGAAAAGCCACATCATTAAAATTGTCTATTTTGCAAAGATGAAGGAAAGTCTGACTATTTTACTAATTATATTTTTTAATTTGGTTATTTAGAGCAATTTCTCTTATTTAAATTACATTGAGAGAGGAAGCTTGCGACAGTCTTGGCCGTCGCCCTTCCGCACCACAAGCTTTGCGACATGGTTCTTCCGAGGCGATTGGCCACACGAGCCACTATGATTACATATGCATATGATATAAGAGATATACATGTATAATATTTGCCAAACTAGAATGCTCTCATCAATAACCTAGGACGATAAAGAGAATCAAGTGTTAAATTTCTTTGGTGCATACGAGAGCTATTCATTCTCATTCAACATATGACACAAAATGAAACAAGCTCGACCAAATGTTAGAAAACTTTGCCCTCTTTATTGGTGGCAAAAGAGCAAAATAGTTTCAAGTTTAATACAAACTGTCCAAACATCACTTCCCGTCAATTTTCGCAACAGAAACAAAGCAGAGCGATTCCGCAGTCACCATAAAATCATTTCTGAGAACCCGGTGCCCAAAAGAATTTCCTGTAGGGTCTACCCGCGTCCTCATCTTGCATGTGAAATTCCTTTACAATGCCTTTGTACACGATGATCGGGATGGCGATGCCGAACAAGCCCACAAGGGCCAAGTTGCGGCGCGACCACCGGAAGTTCTGCTCGAGAGTTTCCCTCGCCGAGCCCCAATCCTCGATGAACTTGTTCTTGTTTGCCTCCATTCCTCCCCCCATCTCTGCACATACACATGTCATATAAGCATCTTAAAATCTTATTGATTAACAAAAAATGACAATGGACCTAAAATGTGAATTCAATAGGTCTACACTATCACATAATGGAAAATACGAATTTATTTTCCTGTTTGACATTATATGGATGATTCACATTGACCACTTATTGACATTTACGTAATTCACGATTTGAAAAGTTAACAAGTCGCTTGTCAGCATATTCCCAATCTCTTCTTTTAGTGGTAATAGTACCCAGATGCTACAAATAGTGTCCATGTCCAAGTTCATCCATATCGAGTTAACTTCTTTTAAGCTAGAGACACGCATGCGTCTCTAACTCCCTATGATAAAAGTGTTGAGTACTTGACGTTTTAAGAAATAAATGCAGAGGGACACGCATCCCTCGTGTAACAGCTTTCACGAGATATGGACAGAATTTAGACGTTGACATTGCTTTGTGGCCTTCCGGTAATATTGCCGCTAAAAAGAGATTAAGAATATGCCCGCCCTTAGTACAAGATTAAATAGTTATGCTGCAAACAAACATCCCTTCATGAAATAGAACCAACTTTCGCTTTCGAATATTAAGGGGAAAAAACACAGCCTAAACTATAACAATAATAAAGTGATAGGAGCTTGAATAAATTAAGAGGGGACAATTCGTTATAACTAAATAGCTAAGACTTATATTAACGAGAGTGGTCTTTATAAATAGAAGGGCACGGGTAACATAGAAGGATCCAGAAATTAGTGTGACGATCTAATACGAGAGTTAAGAGAATAGCACAACAAAAGAATCACAATCTCAGAAAACCCATTTTGGTCAACCTTTTGCCTAATTAAGTTATTTAGGGTATATAATTATGCCGTTTAAATTATTTAATTATATGCAGAGTCTGGTTTTGTTGTTATAATTAAGTCGGGCCTGGTCCAGCCCCATTACTTTGGAATCCTTTGGTCTAGCCAATACTCATTCACAAAGTTTAATCTCTCACAAAAAAGGGGAGATTAGGCTCGGTGAAGAAACGCAATTTTTTGCAGCGCCCTAATTCAATATCTAGAATTCAGACAATGAATACAAAAAGATGCATCGGAGAAAACAGCAGAAATAGAGGAATTTAAACTACAAATCCAGCCGAAAAGGCGTTCAAAACTAGAGACATTGAGACGGGAAATCGAATTCAAAATCCTAGACCGTTGCTGGTAACGCGGAACAAAAAAACACTAGACGATTATGAGTTTGTAGGACAACATACTAGCTGGTTATGTTTTCGCCTTGGGATCTGTCTGTCAAAAGAGAATCAATCCGCAAAACCTGCACACAATTCCAAATCAGGTCGATCGCAAACTCAGAATTCCAACACAACAAGTCAATCATCAATATACAACTACAACCCAGATTCTCTATTCAGATTTATCACAAATAAATAAGTAGCTCGTGTTCTTTTGAATCCAGATCTAAAAGCTAATCAGATTTCGGAATAAATACTGAAAGATTCAGAGGACTGGAAGCGCCACACACCGACTGGAAGCGCCGAACGCCGACGATGCGCCAACTGGAAGCGTCGAGGGAGAGGCGTAGAAGTGGAGAGAGAGAGAGAGAGAGAGAGAGAGAGAGAGAGAACTGAGGCATATTAACCCTTACCCAAAATTTTCGAAAAAAAAAAAAAAAAAAAACCTTACCCAAATTCATGAAGGGGCTGAATAGTAAACTAACACGTAAAATATTAAAAAAAAATAAAAAAATTATGTAATGGTCGAGTTCATGGAGTTGACCCGAACCCGAGGATTAGAACCAAGTCCCAGCCCCAGAGAATGACCGGGTTGGCCCAAACCGATTTTAATCGGGTTAGATTGGGTTGGGCCATTTTGGATCGGGCCTAATCAGATTGGATTATTTTTGCTCACCCCTAGTTCAATGTACAGCTCAACATGGCAAAATAATAGGTCATTGACTGACCAAGAATGAATACAAAAACATAGCCAGGGGATTTGGTTTTCAAACTGAATATTAATTCAACTATTTCATTTTTAATTTTTGGCATAAGTACCCAATATATATTTTAGGCAAAAAAACACTAAAATTTCACTTAACTTGAAACACAAATTCCAACGACTATGTCAAGAGAATTGAAGTTCGCATTATTTATTAATATTAGACTTAAAATACCAGCATTCTTATGTCATAGTCTCACAATAATATATATATTTTAATGGGTTTATTGAGAAGAAGCCCATCGGTCAAAAGCCTAATCTTTCATCGAAGGCCCAGACAGATTGTTCCATTCCAAAATCACCTTATTTATATTTCTCTGTCCCGAGAAACTTGCCTAGTAGTTTTTTAGAATAGCAGGAAATCACATATTTGCGATCCCAGTCTTTATTTGTGATCCCGTCTTTATTTGTATCAACGTTTTTATAACGATGTTTATCAACTTTATTATATGTTAATGCAAAAAACAATTGTTATATGCATTTTTTAGAATAAAATTTGGGCTCTATACGGTAAAGACAAAGCCGACTAGCGAAGTCAAATCCCATAAGCCCACTTTGGCGAAGCGCTGACCCACAGGAGTCAAATCGGCAAGGCCCAAAACCGAAGTCCGCATCCGAGAAAACATGTCAGACAACCCGACAAGGCTACGCAAGCCCCAGAAGACTCGCCGGACAAGGAGCAACACGATGAACACCCACCGGCAAAACTCCGTGCCCCGCGAGGCCTTTAGCGAGATAACGGCAACCTTAAGGAGTTCCCTGTTACTTTTGCTAACAAAGTCCCTCGTCGGCGGTGAAACCCTCTACCCGCGGAGAACCTTGTCTCTAGCTAAGACAAATGATTCGCCTCCAGCTCGGACGATCTCCAATAAGCATCTCTGACTCCACCTTTGACTGCCCACGCGACTACGTGATCGGGCGTTGGGTCGAACAATGGGCCGAGTTCTACCGGTAATTTATTTTTGCGCATTAAAGATAACTAATTGTCTAATTCCATTGTCATTTTTAATTATTTATTATAGGTAATCAGGTGGGCTAAGCTCGAAGCTGATGTATCTAAAATTAAGAATTGCATGGAAATGATTAGGGGTGCAAGCGGACCGGGTACCCGGATATTTTGCCATACCCGCTACCCGGATCCGGAATCTGGGTTTTTTGAAATGGAAACCCGGATCCGGATATTTTTTACATTAAAATCCGGAAATCCGGATCCGGATGTTATCCATTTTCGGTTATAAAATTCGGTTCTGGGTTATAATACGGATTTGAACCTAAGTTTTATATTAAAAAAAACCTGAAGTAATTATAGCCAAATTAAAAAAATCAAACTATATCATAAACATAACATATATATACTTACAAAAACTGATAAGTAATTAACACAATAATTACATGTAATATTTTATACTATTAGTATTGTGAGAGAGAAAAAAATTATACCAATTTGGACTAGAAGAAACAAATGATTAACCTACAACAATAGTTTGGAGTTGGATGGGAAACAAATAAATGAATATTTCTCTTGATAGAAATTCAATATGTATTTTTTTGGTATGAAAATTCTAAATATTTTTATGTATATATTTAATAACCGGGTTTTAGTAAGCTACTATGCGGGTTCCGGATTTTTTATTCTCTAAATCCGGGACCCGGAACCGGTTTAATCCGGATGCGGTTTTTTAATAAACTAGTTCCGGTTTAACCCGGATTAATACGGTTTCGATTTATTTAAAATACGGTTCCAGTCCGGATGCGGTTTAAAGCCCGCATTTCCGGGTTTTGTTTGCACCCCTAGAAATGATGCTAAACGAGTTTTATTTTAACTCTTTTTTTTTTTGTTTATCAAATCAATGACGTTAATAATGATAAGTATGCCAAATTATTACTCAATCATAGTCATTATTAAAAAAACAAAAAAAGACTTTCATTAAAATTGAAGACGGTATATTTATTGATTACAATAATAAGTGGTAAAAGTGGTCAAGTCAAGCTCAGAGAAAATGTTGAAGCAAAAAATTGGACGACCCTTTTGTTTAATGAACGAAGCTGACAAAATGTGACGCCTTGGAGTGATTTTTGGGTCATTTATTAGAGCAGTTATTTGTCACAACTTTTTGGCCTCGGTATGTACAGTGACACATCACATGTACATATTATTCAAAAATAGATCAACTTTTGCGGATAATGAGCTAAAAAGTTTTTTTTTTTTTTTTTTTTTAACACCAACTCTGAATTAGACCAAGAATTTGTCCATATTGAAATTACGGAAAAGATTTTTTATTTTTATTTCACTATTAAGTAACACTCTTTTTAAATTAGTCTTACGCGTGTTATTTAACGTTATGTTATAATAAACATGTGATTTCGATATTATAGACTCGTGTCTAGATCATTGTCATTGTATTCTAATAAGGTATATTAAGCTAATTTCTTGCGATAACAGTGTTATAATTGATTTCATCGTACATTTACACGTGTCACTTAATGTTTAAAACGTAATGCAAAAAATTTTAATTTTACGACATTGAAAATTTTAGCTGCAATGATTATATTTTGAAAATATAGCGTAATTTTTGTTAATTTCAGAATATTTAAGCGACAATATTTATTAAGAAACAGTAAATTTTATGGATTTCGAGATATTTATTGTATGTTTATCATTTAATAATATGGGGTAATAAAAGAAATAAAGTCTTATCCTCGCACTTTGATAAACATTAAATTAAACAATTGTAATGCAAATATATATTAGTATTAGTAATGGTGTGGAAGGGAAAGAAAAACAGTAAGCAAAATGAATGCTTTGCTTGAGGCACCGCCTGAAACAGAACCATTTTGGATGCTTCTTCATGGCAATACGCAACACACATTTAAGGTTTGAGCCTTCACAAACTTCAAGACAGCCAGTCAAATATTAAATACATACCAATTCAATTCCCATTTGAATTTCACACCAATCTATTATATATATAATAGGGAGGTGTGTGACAGGTTTACAATTCACACTATTAAAAAAATGCACAATAACATATTACAGAAAGAGATTATTTATATAAAAAAAAAAAGTAATTTGCGACAAAAGTATATATTTTTACTACTTAATGTAATTTGGCGCTTATGTAGTATTTGAGAGGCACAAATATATATGTTTGTCATTCCGATTTAGTTTTTACAAAAATCAGCGGATAGATAGAGAATACTCGTATAGTGTCTCAGTTTTAATTTTATTAATAGAACCTTACATATGGCGGAGGAAAACCGTGGTTAGATCGTTATATTGAGACTTACAAAATCAAATAAATAAAAGCATCATTAACAACAAAACAATTATTATATAAAAAAAATGATAAGAACAAATAGCAATATTGATACATTAGACATGCCTAATATGCCTAATGTTCATTTTGTCTAACCTAAACAAACTTTTTATATTACTAGGAAACTCGTTAGAATATGTGAAAATCTTTTTCCTACAATCAGTACCCAAACAAGTCAATACATCTGCCACTTGATTCCCTTCTGTATAATCTACATAAATGATGTACCGAGTAATCCGAAACATATTTAATTGCTCCAAAAAATCTCAAAGACACCAAACATTGCAATTACCATATTTAAGACAACTTACCACAATTCTGAGTCATATTCAATGTGGATACCATTATAACCCATTTGCTTACCCTTAATGCCAACAATTTATTTTTATATATATACACACCAATAAAAATAAAAGATAACAATGTAACAATGACATGATACAACATATAAATATTTAACATTGTAAGGTTTCTCACGTGTGTGTATATACAGGCACGGAGGCAAGGGGACCCACAATGGGCCCCCGGCCCCTGCCCTTCTTCAATTTTGTAATATAAAATATAAGTGTATGTTGAGGTTGATTTTTTTTAGTAACTAATATTCCTATTTTTTTGCTGTCCATAGAGACTTATTCCGGCGATCACTGTCGTGTAAGCTATCATTGTCTCTTATTCCGGCGAAGTCGTTTTTTTCTCTCACTTCCTGATTTTATAGTCTGAGATTTAAATTTAGGATTTTTATTAGGGTTTTTGTTTAGCTCTGTTAAACTATGTTCTTCGTTATTTAAACTTTGTTCAAGAAAGTACTTCATGTTTGGTTGATTTTGTTACTTATTTTGTTGATCTAACTCATATTTTTGTTGATTTCACTGATTTAATTGAACTTTATTCTTAAACGCATGATGTCACTGAGATTTTATACAATTATGTAATATGTTTAATCGCATGAGATGGGTTAGTGGTCCGTTAATGATATTTTGATTTTCTATGTTAATGAGTTTGTTTTTAAATGTTTGCTACTTTTTTTTTAGTTTTTTTTTAGTTTTTTTTTTATGTATTTAGTCATTTGATTTGATGAGTGTGTGTATATTAAATTACATTTTGTATTTTTTATGTCCCACTTGCATTTTGTCTACAGAGCCTCTATCGCCGAGACTTTTGTCTCGCCGAATATCGAAATCTCAGTCTCACCGACCTTCTTTCTAACATATGCTATTATTTACATTGTTGAGCCTTTATTTTTTATTTTACAGTACTTTCAAAATACGAAGTCTCGACGTCATCCGTTGTAAAGTATTATTTTTAGAGTTATTTTGAGTTATCTAAGATATGCTATTATTTTGCATTGTTTTCAATTTATTTTTGTAAAAATTTATCCGGTGCCCCTTCTATGTTCAAAGGCTGGCTCCGTCACTGTATATATACACATGTTATAAATTATAATTATGAGCCCAAATTAAATTTATCTGGCCATAGTTGTTTAGTTATTCGGCCATAAAACATGTTAAATATTAAAATTAGTCTCTTAATATATAAACATATAACTAAAGCATATTTAAGACTAGTCGTTATTTATTTTTAATTTGAATTTGAAAAATGGTGTTAATTATTAATTATTATTTTGAATTCGATAATGCTATTTGGGTTTATAGTATTTGCTTTTAATAATATATAAATTGTATAATTCAAATAATCTTTTTTGTTCAAATTACCTTTGTAGTATTTTAATCGATCTATCACAAAATAATTTAAGTCAATAAAAATAATAGCCAAGACACGGCATTTTCTCTCAACCTCCAATACTTGAAACCAATTTGCTCAAAATAAAAATAAATTTTGTCCTCGTTGAAATTGTTCGAAGAATGGTATAAAAAAAACTTGAGAGCCACGCAAGTTCCATTCTGTTGACTCACTCACAAGTCAAAACGACACCCGTAAAAGCGAAAACGACAATCCAAAGAGGTAGACTTTAGACTAATCTAGCCCTGGCAAAAACAATATAGACATAATCTAATCCATTAAGTTAATTAGACAAGTGGAAGTGGATATAGTGATGCCTTAAGAGGGATTCTAGAATTGGCTATAGACATTTATATCAGTAAGATTTTTAGCCAGTTTATATCTATCTCTTTCTTTTGATTTTTCTTCTTTTATGATCATTTTAATAAATATATTTATTTGTCTAAGTTAATCATGATTTCTTTTCTGGGGTCCATAGCTAATGATTGGGAAGCAGGATCTTTCCTATAATTCTATTGGTGAAAGGTCAACTCCATGATATAACTATCAACAAGCTTCCATTCATGATCCATGCTAAATTTGAAGGCTTCAAAATTAAATTTAGACACGCAAACAAAAGTAAATGATACATTTTTAGAACAATTTGCAACTTGGTCTGGCCTTAGACAACCTATATAGCTGAACTATAAAGCAGTATTATTTATTCTATAGATATAATTGAGATAAAAATCCTTAAGTTCTAGTCACATGTATCATCGGATACTTATATTTTTTTTCCCTAAAAAAATATACTTAAACTCTAAAGATAATTAAAATTAAGTAAATTGTGTGGATCGGTGACATATGTGTTTTCATTAACGTATTTTTAACGTGAATTAGACCGTCTATTACTATTTTTTAAACAAAAATCAGGCACAACTATTGTTCTACTTATTTTATACTTTTCCCACTACTTATATGACCTAGATATCTAGCGACGTTGTACTATAATTTAGATACTTTTTCCGCTAATAATAATATTTATTATTATTATTGTATTGCAGGTTCTTGCTTAGGTGACAAGTAATGACTTGATCCAGTTACATATAATCTCCGAAGGAATAATTAATACAAGGATTTGATCTGGACCAATCACCTTTCTACAAATCATAAGTAGCTAAAAGCTTTTGAGGAATGTGTAAGATTTCATGGCAATCAATAGTTTGATAAGTAAAAAAAAAAAAAGGAGAAAAAAGAGTACCCTTATGAAAAACATGGTGTAATGTTTACTGGGAACACAAAATATTGTGATGATAAACAAATTAAATTTTACCTAATCCATGAACATTTCTTAATTATATGATAAGAGGCCTTTTAATTTTTGTAGACCAATCATTGGTACTACAAGGGGAATAATTGGTTGGAAGCATATTACCTATAAAGTTGATGGATGAGTTCAACATAAAATATTTGCATTATGAGAGAGATAAAATGGGACCATTGGATTATAATTCTCTCTCTATTTGTATAGATAATTAAATATAATAACAAAGAGTTATTTTCTTTATATAAGCTCAATAATGTTGTTTATGGATATCTAAAACCCCTTAAAATTTTAATTATTTGTAAGGGTCTGCTTGTTTTTTAATTGTTATTTTTTTCCTTAGCAGAGATGAGGGTTGATAATACTCGATTAAGAACAAAGGGGACTCACCTAATGTTGGAACTAAGGACTCAAAATAAACATTATTAATAGAAATTAATATTTGCTATTAATAGAAAGGAATAAATGTGGCATGGTTTTAGGTGATGACAGGGAATGGATGTTGACCTATCAACTATGGGATAATACCAAACTAATACATCCCAAGAGCAGGATTAAATATAGAAGTGGGTTTTACTTGTTGATTATTATTTTTATTATCTTCATTAATTTAATCATTATTATTAATATACTTAAAACTTATAGTTGTTAAAAAGGTTTTGGTTGAAAACTTGAAACGGTACAAGCTTAAATAATTTGTAAAACCCTTATAATAATAATAATAATAATAATAATAATAATAATAATAATAATAATAATAATAACCCTCAAGGGCCCAATTTCTCAAAAGTAAACTCAATTCCCCTCTGGGCCAAGGAAACATATTCAAAAAATTATTTTTTTATTAAAAAAAATTAAAAGTTCAAGAACAGTCCTTTTGGGCTTTTCTGCTTTAAAATTATTTTTCCCTTTGCTTTTCACCTTCTTTTTTTGGAAAGAAAACATTGTCTCATCAGTCACACAGAAAAAAACCATATATTTATCTATAATATATAATTAAATTAAATTAAATATGAAGCAGTTTACTATCATCTACTTTGTTTATTTGAGTACTTGCAAGAGCTGATCAAAGAGGAGCCAATGGTAGAGGTCGGGCGGTTAGAAGAGAGAGAGAGTGGAGTAGGAGTCAGTGATTCTAGTGGGTTCTTCTTCCTGCAAAACAAATATATATATATATATATATTAAATATGTTTATTACTTGTTAAATTAATTATTTTTATATTGTTTTGAAACCCCACATAACCCAACCCACAGAGAGTTCTGCAAGGACAAGATTTTGTGTACATATGAAAATGATCACAATAATAACTACATACTCATAGAGTGGCATTAAAGCATGATGAGTAAAGAAGAGAACAATACACTAAAGGGCTCTTTTCCCTAGATATATATATATAGCTATATATTATATACATATATATGACTTTGACAAAAAAGCTTTGATCTTTTTGCTTCACATAGAGGTATAGAAAGATGAGAATTATTTGTTGAACTTTTCTTCTTCTTCTCCCTCTCTTCTTATTTTATATTATAATTATTGAAATCATTATTAAGGTTGGGATTTTCAGGCTCTCTTTGGAGGATCATTGATCAAAGATGATGAAGTGATCATAACCGAGTCAAGAGGAGAGCTTTTGCATGGCGAGCCACAGCTCTGGGCACAACCCCTATGCAGTTTTCCACGGCATCGACAATCCTGCTTCTTCAAACCTCATGTAATACACACACACACACACACATATATGTGTATATTAAAGTGGGGATCTTTGTTTATGATTTGTTCTGGTTCTAGCAATCAAGAGGGGTCAGCTTTTGACTTCGGCGAGCTCGAACAAGCAATCGCTCTGCAGCATGCTGTCACTGACGATCCTCCTCATCAGGCCACCAAATCACGTACATATTACTCTCTCTCTCTCTGTGGGGTGAAAGAAAAAAAAGTAATGATTTAGAGAGGCCAAAAACATGGAGAACTGACCTTACTCGCCATGATTTTTACTGACTCCGTAACTGCACAAAAGCATGGATTAGGTTTCTTCTTTTTCAACTCTCACGTATGCACCCACACACACACAATGAATGAATTCATATTCACCTCACCTAAAAGAAAAACATACATACATATTATTATATAATAAAATGATGATGATCTTTCTGAGAGATCTTGATCTTGGGTTTGGGGTGTGAATCTGTTGCAGCTTTATTCACAGGCAGGCCTGCAGCTACTCTGGAGATGTTCCCTTCCTGGCCAATGAGGTTCCACCAAACCCCAACTCCCAGACCAGTAAGTAGTTAGTTTGACCATTCCCACCCCTCCTCTTTCCCCTCTCTCCATTTCCACCCCTTCCATCACAAAACATGCTCACTCTAGTCCCTTCTTGTGTTGTTATTCATCCTGCAGGGAATAAGCGAGAGCACGGACACCAACAGCCTCTCCAGCAGAGGGCAGGACGGTCAACGGTCAACGGAGCCCGAGTCCCCCCTCAGCAAGAAAGCCTCGAACCCGATGTCTCAGTCTTCTTCGGGTCATAATAAGCAGCAAGAAAAGGTCTGTCTCTTCTTCCTTCTGTTAACTCCCAGTTCTATATATTATATATATAGTAGAAAGAATACGGCACGGATCCCAACAACTCTCAGAAAATCAAAGAACGACAGGGCTTTCCTGATTCCTGAGCGATTTTCTGACACACAGAGAGAGAGAGAAAAGCACTGTACAGCACAACAAGGCAAAGCCCGAGAATCTCCACAGTGGTTTTCCCACTGATTGTTTTCTTTCTCTTCGTGTTATATTAATAAGCAGAAGCGACCCACTTCGCTCAATCCACTTCTCTCTCTCTCTCTCTCTCTCCTCAAGAAAACACCGACTTTCTCTCTCTCTAGCTGGGTCGCTCTCTCATGGAGGAAGACAGCGATGTGTTCTGCTATCCATACAACGTGGAGAACGATGATGACGTGGACGATTACTTCATGTCTCAGCGATTCTCGGACGACCAGCAGCAACACGAAGCTACTCTTCTCCCCAGGAGCGGCAACACTGTGAGTTAGCAAGCACTGGAATCTCGCGCGGAGATTCTGCCCGTCAAATCCAAATCTCTAACGAACCCGAAAAAAGAGACAATAGTTCCTTCAAAATGCACAACACCACGAGTTTAAAGACTCCGCCTTTTGTTTATTTTATTCATAAATACCCCTTCTTTATTATCTTCTTCTTCTTCTTTTTCTCTCACTAAAGTTTGTCGTTTTGGGGTTAATGCTGCAGAGAAAGGGAGGTGGTTCAGCGTCAGATAAGCCACTTGATACCAAGGTTGTGTAATGTATATCTTTCTGCTTCTTTTTATATTATATAGTTTTTAATATTTGTGTGTGTGTGACTATGATTCAGACATTGAGACGCTTAGCTCAAAACAGAGAAGCTGCCAAGAAGAGCCGTCTCAGAAAGAAGGTAACACAAGCAAGACTATTTTTTTTTTATTCCTAACATTTCGTATAAAGGCGAACAAGTAGATTCATAATACTGTAAAATTTAATCAATTTAATTATCAAAATTAGAAATTGAAGCAATAATCGTACATACTACATAGCAATTGATACTAAGATCGTAATATAGAAAACAAATGTAGAATGCTCGATTTTTGTTGCATTTACTCGTTTTAATATAAAATAATAATATTTCGTCTCTGATTTTTTATTTTTTATTTAGTTTGGTTTATGCTCTTTTTTATACATCTCTTCTAATTAACTAATCGTTTTTTATTTATTGTTGTTAATAGGCGTATGTGCAGCAATTAGAGTCGAGTAGAATAAAGCTTACTCAAATTGAGCAGGACCTTCATAGAGCCCGTGCGCAGGTTTTATTTAATTTCATTTATTTATTTCGTGCATTTAAGTAGGCTTTATATTTAATTTTTATGGAATATTAATTCAATTTAATTAATTGTTTTTATAGGGATTATTTGTGGGTGCTTGCGGTAGTGCCGCTGGCAATATCAGCTCAGGTGAGTCTGTGCCAGTATTTTGGCGTTTATTGCTTTTTACCAATCTAGCCTTTCGTTTCTCCATAAGACACAACTGTTCAATATTTTTATGTGGGTATTTTGGTAAATACGATCATTTATTAGATATAGGAAAAAGGAGTGAATTCAGCAGAGAATACGAGTACTTATTGCGTTCTCGAAATAAAATCTATAATTTATTTAAGATAAATTTACTTTTATATCCTCTTTATCTTCAATTTTTTTTCTACCCCTCTTCTTTTTTTCTTTTGAAAAAAATCTACCCCTTCTTCAAGTTCAAACAACCAAAATATATCTTAATTTATGCTTCTTTTTTTTTATAAATAATTTTAACTAATATAAAAAATTAATTCTTAAATTGGAGACAAAACTACAGCAATTTGGATTTTTGAAAAATTAATAGTGGTAGGATATAAAAAAATAATTAAAATACACGTTGAGAACATAATTTGCTGGTTTTGAAAATTAAGAGTATATTTTTGATAAATCGATCATAAATATTGATTATCATTGAAATGTATGGTATACCTTTGAATTATATATAGTAATTAGTATTATTAGCTAATATTTCTTCTTAGTAAACGTTTATTTTTATTTGTTTTCAATTGCGCTGCAAATCATTGACAATATTCCACACACATATATGATTATATTAAACTATACATATGACCGGTCGATAATTATGAATATATATATGCGAATTCTTAGTACAATAATTTTCAAGTCAAAAATTGAAAAAGCTTAATGTTGTTGACTTGTTGTTGCACATCTTATTATTGTTTTAAATATTAAAAATTTAATATTTTTTTCTTCAGGGGCTGCAATTTTTGACATGGAGTATTCACGGTGGCTAGAAGACGACCAACGGCACATGACGGAGCTTCGCACGGGGCTGCAGGCGCACTTGCCGGACGGCGACCTGAGGATGATTGTGGATGGCTACATTGCACATTATGACGAGATATTCCGGCTGAAGGGCGTGGCCGCGAAGTCCGACGTCTTCCACCTCATTACCGGGATGTGGACCACTCCCGCCGAACGCTGCTTCCTCTGGATGGGTGGTTTTCGACCTTCCGATCTCATTAAGGTAAATTTCTTCCTAATTACTAACTAGAATTATCTCCGAATATGAAAATGATTATCTATTCTTCAGTAAATGCTGAGTGCACATAGTTCTCATAAGTGTACTTGCATTTTTATTTTTAGTACACTTTTATATATATTTTTTTAAAGAAATACTTTTATATATCTACGGATATGATACTTATAAATTTATTTATTATCAAGGTGCACTTTAACAAAATTCAATCGGCACTATATACATGAAAGTTAAGAGATAAATTGTACTTTATTAACATTCAAATCAACTAAAGTAAAATACACCCTTAAAAAAAAAGATATTTGTGGCAAACAAATAATCCCAAAAATAAGTTGCTGCATATTATTCAACTTTTTTAATCACCGCAAATATTTTTAAGATATATTTTTAATGTTCTTAAAAATATAAATAAAATATATCCGTGGGTAGAATTTACACTTTTAACAATATTTAGAATATCTAATAAATATAAGTGCAATATGCCGTCATTTTCATCTAAATTAAACATTTTGGACCTTAATAATATGATTTTTTTATTGAAATTAATTTAGATTGGAATTGATGTGCAGATGTTGATACCGCAATTGGACCCGCTGACGGACCAGCAGGTGATGGGGATATACAATCTGCAGCACTCGTCGCAGCAGGCGGAGGAGGCGCTTTCGCAGGGGCTCGATCAGCTCCAGCAGTCCCTCGTCGACACCATTGCCGGTGGCCCGCTCGTCGATGGCATGCAGCAGATGGCAGTCGCCCTCGGCAAGCTCGCCAATCTCGAAGGCTTTGTTCGCCAGGTACGCTTCTCATTCCGTTTCGTTATAACATATTAATATACTAACTTAATTAGTTGAGTATTCGATAAAAAAAGTAGTCTTAAAAAGATTTTTAATATAGCCATAGACATAAAACAATTAATTGTACAGCTACAAAGGATTATAGTTCTTTTCTCATAATTCGTTAAAAGGATCAAATATAAATTATAGAAGAGAAATTATATATAGTTGCTATCTTATATATAAATTTTTATACAAGAGTGTACGTTTAAATGATTTATTTTCAATTTTAATTAGAATACTCTATATTTTCAATTTAATTAAAATACTCTTTATTAACGAAAAAAATAAGCTAATATTTACTTTCTTTTCGTGTGATCATTTTAATACTCAGAAAACCATTATTGCAAGTTACACTTAATGATTTAGGTTTTTAATTTTGACTTTCTTATAAAATTTATCAAAAAATTAAAAAATTGAATAAAAGTAATATTGTCAACTTAAACTTAGAGGGTCTAGTTTAGTTTTTTATTTTGTATTTTTAATAATGGCTTTATAATTGAATGTGCATGATTTGTCCCTGTCGTCTTCGTTGCTCTCTAGATATTTGCTTCAGTAAGTTACATAATTGTAAGAATATTTAATCAGTAGGTCAATAAATTAGCGACATAGGCATTTATGTATGTTAGTTTCCTTGTGATGTACTGATACATGCATACATAGGAATATACACAGGGATCTAATCGTATATGCCTTTGTTAAAATTAATTTATTCGTTTTCCAATAATTAAAAACAATAAATTAGTATTTGATTCGATACCCTTTAAAATTATTTTTTAATTATGGGCAATTAGAGTAATCAAAGTGTAAATGTCAAACAATAGAGGTCGTAATTGAAAAATTAAGGTCCGATGAAAATATAGAGAATGTAATGAATACTTTCAGGTGATTTGTTCCCCAATAGTCAATAAGTTGAAATAGCGCCCAAATTTTAGTTTTAAATTTATTGTGTTGACTAATTTAATTTGAAACGTGGCAGCACTGTTTAGCTAAAAGTGCTAAACCATGTCCACTAGTCAAAAGGTAAATATGACTCATACATATTCATATTTGTGAATTTATTTAAAAAATATTTGCGGCATATGTATTCAAATTTATACTAAGTGTGTTTGACACATTCTTATTCTCTTTTTTGGTGACTATTGTACCGAACGGTTACAAAACAAGTTGAGTTCCAGTTCTGTCTGTGCCAAGTTGACATCGGCGGAGTTCCAATTATAATGTTGAATAAACTGATGTTTTCAAAGTTTAATCGCAAACGTATTTATGTCGCCCGTGTAATAGACTTACACGAGACATGGACGGAACTGGACCTTAACATTATTTTGTGGCATTTGATACTACTTGCCGCTAAAAAAAAAAAAGAGATTGAAAACATGCTAACTGACAAAATATATAAGATTAAAGTATTATAACCACAAATATCCTTATAAAATAACACATATTGCAAACTCTTTTTTTTTTTTTATAATAGAAATCCAACTTTTATCGTAGAGCCAGTGTAGATTTTTGATGCTTTCGAATTATTAGTGCACAAAAATACAAAAAACAAACTATATCATTTGTCTAAAGTCAACTTTATCGTGGACATAGACATATGTATAATTTATTTCATATCTATTTATGTCTTGATCATCATTATATTCCAATTGACATTTCAGATTTTTTTAGAAATTTGGCCGTCACCGTCACGTATATTGTCAAATTTGAGAGCATATACGATAAACACTATAAAGATTACACACATTATAGAATTAATGAACACTCGATGGCCTCAACTACATGTTTTGTGATTTGACAATTAGTTCTATTTTCTATATTATTTAGCAGGTGAATATATATACATATATATATATATATATATATCAGCTTCGATGTCAATCATCTACATGCTGAAATGTTGGGGTTGATGTAGTTTTTGCATCTTAAATGGTTGCTATCGAAAGTTTGGTTTGATGTAGATGTTTGTTGAAATGGAAACCCTAGCAATACAACATATATATATTTTAAAAGGGCAAGCATAAATGTTTGTAATAGAAACATATATAATTGAGATTTGAGATTGTCCAAGAGCTCATAATAGAACAAATCTTTTAAACAAAAAATAAACCATTTGCAATATTTTAATAATTTGTGCCATATTTAAAGGGACCAATGCAAGAAAACTTTGAGATATTAAATATCAGACTACTAGCTAGTTTTGGTCTCTACTTGTAATGTAAAACCCATGTAAATATTTTGTCTTCTGGGGAACCAGAATTCGGGTCTCTCTTTTACGATCTTGTACGTTTAGAATTAGTAATTTTAATCTTGAAAGAAATTTGTGGAGAACTAATTCTGAAACCAGGATTAGATCCGGACTCACCTCATTCGAATTCTAGAGTATATTTTCAATTTGTAATTCTGCTTGATTAGAGTTATATATATTTTCTTTCATCATTGTGTAACAAATTTGTGTTCTCTGTGACAATTACTATTTAAATTAGGCTGATAATTTGAGGCAACAAACTCTTCACCAATTGCGTCGGACATTAACGGTTCGTCAAGCAGGACGGTGTTTCCTAGTCATTGCAGAGTATTATGGCCGTTTAAGAGCGCTCAGCTCACTTTGGGCATCACGACCACGAGAGTAAGTTGTTCTAAATTTTATTGTTATTTATGTAATATTTTCGTTACTACTACTATTATTACGACAAATTTTGGCTAATTTTTGTATTACTATTTGTGGATAGCAGCATAGTAAGTGACGATACTTCTTGCCAAACGACGACGGATTTACAAATGGTTCATCATCATCAACATCAACATCAACAAAATCATTTCTCGTCGTTTTAATTCATATACATATCGAGTCCACACTAGCGATCGAGTGGAGAGAAAGCTTTCGTCTCATCACCCTATCACCGTCATCCACATCATCGGCGATCCAGTGAATATACACATTCTCTCGCTTTCAGATTCAAAATTGTGTTCTCTAGGACTTGATCTGGATGTTTGATGATATTCATATACTATATTAGAAGGGTAGGATATATTATAATATATGTATTTCCATGCTATTAATTGCTTTTAATATTCCAATGTTATTATCTCTATATATTTTGTGATCTTTTGTAAATGTAAATCAATTTTATGTTGGTAGGGTATAACTTTTCCTTCTCACTTAGAAATACAAAAGAAAACCTTTTAAATAATGGTATTACTTATATATATATAGTTATAGATTTATATGATTGACCTAATAAGGTGTATTGTGTATAATTTAAAGTACATGAAAACAAAAGGTGACAATAGTGACTAAACAATGTATATGTTATCGTGAAGTTGTTGTACGTTACACTTTCATTTATACGAAGTGGTTGTGAAGTGAAGAGTATTCATTGTATACATATATATTATATATATATATGAAATGACACATGTAAGAGACATACATATGTTGTTTTATATAACTTTTATATGTAAAATCATCATAAGGATACCATAATTGTATTGCAGAAACGACGAGGAAAATGGTTGGAAGTTTTGTAAGCGAGCGAGAGTTATTTGACTTTAAAGGCAGAAACAATATAAGAAGTAAGAAAGAACAACTTGCATGAATTGTTATTGTGTTTGGATAGGAATATAATATATATATATATATTAAAATGTGGATAACCATATGTGAGATTGCAATTTGCACACACCTCTTTTGGTTGATGATATAGATTAAAACATATGATTAATTCAAATGCATTGACACAAAGAGGTTAAAGGTGGTTTTACTTTTAATCTTGTTGACCTTTGTATTTTTAAAAAGTATTAAAATTTATTGACTAACAAGCTTCGCAATTTACTTGTGATTCGGCGAATTATACAGCTAGAAATTAATTCTTAATGAGATTTTTTTTTATAGATTTGGTAGAGAAAAAAAATATTTACAATAGTTGTCATCTCGTAAATAAAATGAATCATTTTCATATACTTAATCAATTAATGAATAGTCGAATATAAAATCTATTTCATTTTAAAAAATAAATAAAATAAAGGTTTTCGTAATTAGTCATAAATATTTCATTTACATGCTTAAAATGTTAGAAGCTAAAAGTCGAAACAAAAGAATTTGATCTTGATGTCTAAAAGTTGTCGATACCTGATAACACAGACGTATTACATGTATATATATAACTATTAGAGAAATTATAATGAATAGTCACATTTATATGTTTACATTGCATTTCAATAAACTTAATATTTGTATTTATAACATAATCAATTGACTATTTTGTAACACGGCCCTAACTACAAAAACTAAGGTTTTCTCAACGAAAAAAAATAAAAATAAATGATAATCATACGCACACATAATAGTAAAAGTTGAGAACATTATAGTGGATTAGGCGAGGACATACAATATCTAAACATAAAAATCTATAAACGTCATATCTAGTCTCTATATAATTTTTTAAGCTTTTTATTCATGCCAAAATGTAATGTTTAACATAGATTAATCATTATGAGATAATTTAAATTTGCGAGATTTTTACCTAGATAAATCAAAGAGAAAAAAAAATCTACAATAAAAAATATTATACGATAATCTTAACGCTGATTCTTTGGAGCCATTTGCTTCATCTAGTGATCAATAATGTTGAATGAATAATTTGTTATTTTATGGTCGATGTATTAATCAAATCTTTTATTTTTTTAATAGCTAATTACTGTTTATTACATGCTCGTTACTTTCCATCACTCACTAGGCCACATAGTAAGATTAATGTTATAAATAATTAATACTTTTTTTTTCTTCATCTTTTTGGCATGTCTGCTTCTTTTTCATGCATGATTTTATATGATGACCAAAGGTCCAAAACCAATGATGAGGATAAATTATAACGTCACAATCAGCGTGCCTTGTTCACCATAATATAAAATTCTGGCCGAAGAGGCAGTAGAGAGAAAGATGATGACCCTATCTTCATTTTCCTTTTTTAATTACTTTAATATGTTGTTAAATTAGGTCACAACTTTATTTTAATCTTAGTGTTACAAGGCGTCACTACTTTATGGTAAAATCAATATGATTAGTGCTTTCAAATTAAAGGGTTGGTGATTAATTATTAGAGCACGAAAAGTGATGTGATCCGATGGATTAAACACACACACATATTCATATACTATTAAGAAAGAAAGAAAAAAGAGTAAAATCTCTTATATATATTTACATATGTCTTGTAAAAGTGCTAGCTTTAATTAGTAATGATCATGTTATTATGTCCACGTGAAATGTTTTAATTTTACTTTTTGTTTGAGGTTGTTAAGGAATGTTAATATATATATATATATATATATATATATATATATATATATATATATGTATACACATATATCATGATATCATGCTTAAAAACACACATATAAAAAAAAACATATATCTTTTAATTGAGATAATATATTATATGTACTAACAGTGTCCTAACTTTACCACACCATAAACTGCTTTTAAAGATAAAACTACAAGGCCAATGAATTTAAAGACGTTCGTGGCCATTTTCTCTTTAATTATTAAAGTATCCAAATTAATATGCGTAACTCTAAAATCTGATCGATAAAAATCAGTATCGATATATAAATATTTGTCATATACCCAATAGCATATTTATAAAATTAAATCACCAGGGATTACCAGTCATTCGTTCGTGTCGTCTCACGTTGTCGAATCATGGAAGTGTTAAGATACAATTCATTTCTCAGTCAATTGTATAATTAAAGAACAAAACGTAACTAAACATTAAGTTGGTGAAATCAATCCATATCTTTAATCCTTCACATTTCACAATCCAACTTGTACCATAAAATTAAATCCTTAGCTATGAGAAAATAATTCAGTATAGGTTAAGAAAACCCTAAAAAAATACAAACCAACTCTCCTAAATAATGTATACTACTACTTTAAGCTAGTCTAGTTTCAAATTTTATAAAATTATACGAACCGTTTTCCAAAAAGCTAAAATATTATCAATGTTTCCATTTTAGAGTTTTTAAATGATGAAATTAGTTAAAATAAAAAAAGAGGGTAGTATTGTCAAACTTAGAGGTTTACTTTGGCTGCTTATATATATAATCATAGAGGGTATATTTTTACATAAAATAAAGCAAAGTGTGTATATATATATATAATCTCTATATATTAATATTACTAAGACATCATGGATTCGGTCTTATTCAATTGTTCAATTTTTTATTTTTTATGGGTGTGGTGAGCTTTAGCAATCAAGCTTGTCACTTTCGAACAAGCTTGTAGAATCATTTATCATAAATTGATGATAATCCTGATAAATAGTTTAAGTTATTTTCACATTTCTTATTCTCAACCCTATAAATTATCTTAGAGTTTGACATTAATGCGTTATGTGTTGTTGGTCAACGAATGTTAGGATTCCTTAATCATGGCATGAAAACATAAGGTCAGACGATATTTAGGAGTAATGAAAAGATGATAATAAATTAATAATAAGCTTTCTATCTTTCTTTTCCTGAATCCTTATCAACACCTTCTCGAGTTCAAGCGTATCCACCTTAAAAACGAAACGCCTATAATCGTCCAACAAACAAGATCAGATTGAGTTTCAAGCTGATGCTACGTGAGAGAATGCAGTTTTTATCCAGTGGCGGAGCCACGTGTGTACACGGGCTGCACCTAAATTTCGTTGAAAATAAATAAGTATTTTTACTTACAAAAATAATCTATATATGGGTATAAATATTAACGGTTAATAACTAACCTACTAAAGAGAACATTACAAAGCTTACAGCATAGTTGCAAAAGCCTTTTTGCGGAAGCCCAGTGGTAAGGTTTGAATCCCAGCTTAAGCTATTTCGCTTTTTTTTTTTAGGATAATAGTGCAGGAAGTTTTTAATATTACACATTTTTTTTAATAAATGTTAGAATATTATTACATATTGTTGTCTTTTATGTTTGATTTATTTTTAAAATTTACCTAGAAAAAATATATTAAAAATTCACAAAAAAAAAAAAATCAAAATTTACTTAAAAAAATACTGAAATCCTGCTCCGCCACTATTTCTACCCGCACCAACCTTAAGAATGAAACACCTTTGATCGTCCAACAAATAGAATCAGATTGAGTTTCGCTGAGATTATGACGAAAGCTCGAACTCCCTAGCTCGGGCAGTGTTGGCCGTGAATCCCACATAATGAGGGTATTAATTTGACTTAATAGAAATTATGGACAGATTTTTGCCAAAAACTGAAAGTAAAGGGTGTAAAAAAACTGAATAACCAAAAACAGGCACAAACAATACGTTCATCCACACTCCACATTATAATGCATACCCTATATTTCAACTTTGCCATTCGCATAAATAAAAGAACACATTATAATACATCCACAATATTATATATAAGAAATACAAATATAATTCCGTTCATCAACTTTCCTACAATTCTAGTATCTTGGTTTGTAGTTCATCACGCTAAAAACATTGATGACTATTACCAAGCCAAGCTCGTTGCTCTCCTTATTGTTCTCAACTTTTCTATTAATTTCACTGCCTTGCTGGCCTGTTGTTTCCTTCTAATAAGCACCTACAAAAATATATTAGTATATCTCTAATTATATCTGTATGAATAATTTGATTTATTTAACAAAATATTTCCTCTTATGATAGATTGATTCATGCTGAAAATATACTTACCTCTTGCTTTCTCTTAAGCTCGGTTTCCGCCTGTACCGTAGCAAAGAAAATGCTTTAAATCAGTGCATGTTCTGAATAGTGTGGTTAAAACTAATATTTCTACTTACACTACCGGCAAGGATATG
This sequence comes from Parietaria judaica, assembly GCA_954871525.1. Taxonomy (NCBI): domain Eukaryota; kingdom Viridiplantae; phylum Streptophyta; class Magnoliopsida; order Rosales; family Urticaceae; genus Parietaria; species Parietaria judaica. The sequence continues at coordinate 19,789,118 of OX940862.1, read as the reverse complement.
TAAAGGTGACATATTGGCTAAGTTTACATATGTAAAAGGTGACACGCATTTGCGTCCCAAGAAGTATGAACCCGAGACCGTTGGAAATGTATAAGTGGAGTTACCACTAGGCCAAACAAACTTTGTTTACGTGATTATTTAATTAATTTGTATATTTTTACTTTGGATTTTAATTTTGCTTTTTGGTCAAGGACTTGAAATTTTAGTTCACTTAGAGCATCATAGAACTTAAGGCCGCCCTGGTCACATAAGATAAGTGAAGTGTAAACTAGTTGTTGGCTTTAATTGTCCCTTTATTAAGGGATTTGCTGCGCGCGAAAATCGTTCATCTGAAGAAAAGACAAATAAGCGGAAATATTTCCTCTTAGCTCCAAGATGACTAATATATGGTGATGGAGATATAAGTTCTACCATATGTTGAATTGGATGGAAAGAAAAAAAAAATCAATGAAAATTTAGAATTTTGATTTAATATTTTAGGGCATATTTATAGAAGCTAATGTATTAATTGAAGAGTTTCACTGTCAAAATAATTATACCAAAGTATCTAAAACTTCTGTTTTCATCTATTTATATCCAATTTGAATGGCTAATGAGGCCACAGCCTCATATAAGAATGACTATTCCGGCGCTTTTTGTTCCGTACTGGTACCTTTCTCGCATATATTCCTTAGCAGAGGACCGTTAGAACTAGTAACTGTAAATTAAGGGCTACGAGAATAAATAAAATGAATTATGTAATTACTTACCATAACTTTCTTAAGCTTTTCGTTCTCTTCTTTAAGTTGATTGAGTTCGACTTCAAGCTCCACGGTATACGCCTGCATTCACATTATTCATCCGGAGTTAATTACCATTAGCATGATGAGGCTATATTCTACATATATTTTCTTTTCATACATGTCTCGCCTTTTTAATATTTATTTTACAAATTAAAAGCGACTCCAATAAATTTCTTGTATCATGAAATGTTCATTTTTGAATAAATTATGACAAGACACATTGATAAATGGGCATTATATTCCATAACGTCCTATCTGTTTCTAGTTTCTTATTGACAAGCATTAATGGCCACTGAAACTAGAGGAGTTGCTTTTTTATTTTTTTTATTATACTCTATAATATCAGTTCTTTTGCATAAGTATGTATGTCTTCGATTTTAAGAATTGTAAAAAATATACACTCTAAGTATAAATTGCCAACAATATGCCATATATTTTAAATAAAATAATTTTTATAAATAAAATATAAAACCTCACAACCTCACCATCTCTCTAATTAGTCCTTCCGAGTTGTTTCGTGTTATAATTTTATTATATTATGGAAGATGCTAATATTTTCGACATATTCTGTATTTTGGTATAGCCTATTTGACTGTGTTTGTAGTTGAAGATGCAAGTTTATAATTGGCTATCATGTGATCCGCAAAATCACGTAAACTGACTTTTACAATAATCAGGTGGTATTTTGAATTAATTTTTACACTTTACAGTAATCAGGTGGTATTTTTAATTAATTGAGTACGTTAAAATTGATGATTGTTAATATTTTGGCTTTTTGAAAAATAAATAGTACATACATGTAATATTCAAAAACTTGAATAAGAAAGGTTTTGGGTTTCTATATATTTAATTAATTATCTAATATTTTATACAATATAAAAAATACTTTGATGACATATTTTAGTTGTTTTGAAGGTGGGGTGAGTATAGAAAGTATATAAAAGTATCCAGAATATCACTGGTATTTCACAATATATGAACATTTTAATATTTGTTTTGCTATTGTGAGTTCTCCCATTTCTTAGGAAGCATGTTTATTATAAGGGTTGTAACTTATTATTCAGACATTAACGAAGGGACCACAAATACACATTGATATTCTGATTTATATTCTGATTTTAGAGAATTAATAACTTCAAAATTTTGCAACTTCAATGTATATTGTCATGTTATATTGTATAACTTACTAATTATTACAACAATATTATTCTACTTGATAAAAGAGAGTTGAAAGACTTAAAATCAAATATGTTCTTTAAATATGTTACCTGCTTCCTCGCGCGCGACCGGGCTGCAGATTCTCGGTTTTTGATCATCCGGCGCCGCCTTCGCTCAACAACCACCTCTGGTGGGCCGTCCACAATCCTCCTCTTGCTCTTCACCACGCTTGTCTCTGTCAAATCTCCATCGCGCTTATCAACACCTACGCAGTAATCACTGTCCCTGTAACTGCCAACTTCATGATGCCGCTGCACGTCCACCCCGTCGGCCTGTCCATATACTCTATATGCCGCAAACGCCGTGCAGCCACCACTCATCCCCACAACTCCGTTGTGGGAAAGTTTTTCAACGACTTGCTTTGGTGACGATGATTGGACAATGCCAGCTTTGACCAAGAAGTCTTCGAGCGTCATCTCGCCTAGGGTTTGCTGCCTTCCAGGTGCTAATGGCAGCGCCCTCGAGATCTCGCTCTTTTCAGGTTCGTCTTTGTGCATTTCGAACCATATCTCGTCCACGGTTTTCTTACACATCGGGATCGGAATCGTGAACGAGCCTCGTCGGGATAGACACTTTTCGCGATCCTCCTCCTCATCGCCATCGTTGCCAACTTTCTCGTCGGAAAGTCGGTCTAGGATCTGATTATCGGGCGAGCTGGACACGTTTAGTTGGCCGTTCTCTTCGACGCTCCACATGTTGGCGATAAAATCTTCCATGTTCATCGACCCAAAACTCCGACCGCTCTTGCATTGGATTTCGCCGAGTGTGAGTGAGAAGATCGAATTCTGCTTGATCAGCTCCGGTATCTGATCAAGCGATTGGTCGGCTCTCGGGTTTTCCTCTTCTCTGTCCGGGAGAGAGATTTGGTGATCGAGCTTTGAGCTTTGTCCATTGTTGCCCATAGCTTCGATCTCTGCTGAAACTGCCAGCATTTTCCAAGACCTCCATATATACAGTATAATCAGTAATATAGCCAAAGATTATGTATTTATACTTATACATGTAATCTTGTTAACTGTAGAAACTCTTTTGGAATTAGAATTCAAATTTGATATTTTAAAAAGCGGTTTTATTAATCTGAGCTGTGAGAGAAAGATCCGTCTCCCAATTGAAATAATATTCAGAAACCGATATAACCGAAATCCAAAACCCCGATTATTTCTAAAAATTAATTTTCATTCCGACGTTAAATATTGTTATAAATCAGTGGCGGATCTAGTCTTTCAGTTTGAGGGTGGCACCAATTAAATTATCCTTTTTCATCAACATAAACAATATATTTATCGACAATGAAGATTAAAATAACATTGTTTTGTTGGTATAGTTAAGAATTGAACTTATGAAAAACTTAAAAAAAATACCACAATCTCGCTATGAGCTTTTTGAGTTTTTCTTACAAACTTGCTATAAATTGTCGTGTCTATGCATTGCATTTCTATTTCTAATAACAGAAGTTATTATATATACATGTATGAATGTGGGTCTTAATTACAAATAAATAACCAAGTGAAACAAGTGAAGAATGCTTGCAATAATATGATGAATCAAAAGTGTGAAAGGAAAGAGAATCTACCTGAAACTGAAGTGGTCGATCAAATCAAAGAAAGAAGAGACGACGAAGTTGAGTGAGCCCAGAAATAGATTATTAAGAGAGAGGAGAGGAGTGTGTTTATTGTGGAAATGCATATACACGTGCCGTAAAGGTCACGTGGGTTTATTATCCATGCATGCAGAAGCTTGTTGACACGTCGGGTGACACATGCTTCGACTTCTCTGCCACACTGTGAAGAGAACACTCACTCTCTCTCTATGCCTTGGATTCTCCGCCAAGACATGCAATCATTAGAGACTATATATGCTAATTCCATCTTCTTAATCATTATTAACGTATTCAAATCATCGAATATTATGCATGCAAGTAAGTTATACTAAATAGTAAGACATGCATTATTCCCTCAATGCGATGAGCTCTTTGAATTTCAAGTTTTAAGAGAATGTCTTTTATTGATGATACATTTGTTGAAGTAGATTAATATATGAAGTTATGGGACGGTTGAAAGCATGAGTCTATAGTTTGTAGCTGACATTCTCTAATGTTTGTAGCAGAAAGAAAGAGAGCGTCAGAAAAAATTAACAACTGGAACTCAAATCGATTAATGTAACCATCTCCAGTATTTTTTAACGCTAGCTGTTTTAATTTTGCTTTCAATATGAGATTAAGGCTTAATTATAACATGAAACAGTACCATCCAACTAGCTAGCTAGGCACGTACTATCTACAAATTAATTTATTTTTTTTGTCATTTTAAAAACACATGAAAGAGCAATATTTACTTTTTAAATTATTAACAGCATTGTTGTAGAAAACTAAATATAAAAAGAGCATAGACTTAATGTTTTAGAGACCACTTACCGCAACCGTCCGCAAATTCAAATCAGTAAGCCGATAGTGTGTACTGTACAAGTATGTGAATAGGTTCTTTTATGTTTTTTAAAAATTGGTACTTATTATGCTGATATGATTTTATGGGTGTATCAAAATCGATGGATGTACTTTTCAGAAAAAGAAAAAAAAAACTCAAAATCTAAAAACTATAGAATATTTTTTATAATTTTAAATATATATATATAGTGCGATCTTTTATTACTGCCCAAGAGAGTTACCGTGGGTATATACAATTAGATGTCCGCAAGTATATTAGGGTTCTTAAAACTTGGATGCATGGTATCCCACCGATGGCGGAATCACCTTATGTTCTAAAATAAAATAAAAATATTAGTGTCCTTTTATGTTAAATATATTGTTATATAAAAAGAACAGTTAACCCTCTTATTTCTTTAAAAAAAAATAAAAAAAAAATCAAAGTATAAATCCTTAGTTCCACAAAGCATCCTATGTAGTATTAGTATTAGTATTGCTGCATACTACATTTCATTTTCAACCTTAAATTCTTTAATTTTTTTCAACCCTTGTGACACCGTGTCAGTTTTCTTTTATCTATGAGCACATGAATTGATTCATGTGCGATCCACAAATGAATTAGTATATACTCAAAAGAACATAAGCACTATTATTATGATTATTTTCAGAATATAAGTTAATTATATCTGAAATTCCCAAAAGTATAAACTAGATTTGTAAAATAAATCCTATCGTAAAAATGCACGTTTTGGTTAGACTGTAGGAAGCAATTTCTTGATCATCTGGCCGACCAAAAATGATGAATCTCGAGGTACGAAATTTATTGTCATTCTTTTATTTTCCTCTGAATTCGTTCTTGATCATTTTTCGGACAATAGAATGAAGAGAATTTTGTTAACCTATACCTCTGAGAATATTATATAGGAGCTAAAATTAGAGAGATATTTCATGAGTGTGAAATATAGTTATGTCATGGCATGATAAATATAACGCGTAAAGTAATGTAAAAAGACTTGACACACGATATTTGTTAACGCAACTCACAACACTTATAATAATATCTTATTTTGCAACTCTTACAAAGTTACTTTATTCACAAACAAACATAATATTCGGTGATCGTTTCGCAAGGAAATGGCCCCTCAAGACCAATTCCGACTTGTAGTCTATCTTGTAAAACAAAATGAAATTGCGCGTTACACAAGTGTTAAGTGAATTAAATTTTGGGAAGACAAAGAAGCTATAAATATGTTTGCGCATGTTAATTCGATAATCCACGATGAAGTCTTTTTAAAACATCGCGTGGCAAACTCACCGAGTATCAAAAGTTGCACATTTGCCAATTATATGATTGAGTCTTTATGGAGCTTTTGAAATCTAAACACTCACGCACTGTATTCATAAAAATTTCGGATGAGGTACCCATTCGTTTTTTAACGAACTTATTACAAGGTGATTAGAAAAGTTTATGAAATCGGTGTTCTTATGGTTTTGTGTTTTATGTTGTTGGTGCTTAACCGCTTGTTAAGTTTCAGACTTGTCTGATGATTCAGTGTTTTAATATGAAATGTGTTTGAATTTTAATCAAGATTGAAACAAAATAAATAATAAAAAATAAATAACTTAACATGCCCCTAACCATAAGAGGTTATTTGTGCATTTAAATAATTTACTTTTGCATTTTTATTTTATCACATCTTCAAAACACAAAGACATGTAAAAACATAATATCCCTTTCTTAGTTTCTTCACTCCTTTATTTGATACAACATTCGAAAGCACATTGATAAACATTCATTAAATTTAAGGTTATTCATAGGTCTATAAATATCCTCGGAACTTATTAATCCAGCCATGGATATAGATGAAATATGCATCGCCAGAAACTTGCACATATAAACATACGTATAGAATATATTACTCAACAAGCAAAGATTTATTACATATACATTAGACATATATCTATGTAATGTATATAGTTTATAAACTCAGGCAAATATGACAAAAATGTCACAATTTGGAACGAATGGATAGGGAAGGTTGTATTCTGTATCGAACACCCATTAACGTCAACAAGTGACAAAGTTTTCTTATAATTTTTTTTTTGTCTTAATACATACATATATATAGAGATATATTTCATGTGGATTGGAATAATGGAGAGGTCTATTTGTGTTAATTCATAGCAAGGAAAGAGGCCCAATAAAGTTTTGGACCACAATTGAATGGATCATGATTTCCTAAACTACAAGCTTGTATGCTGTAACAGTCAAAGTATATAAATATTGGCCCAATTTTATTTATTTATTTATGAAATTTTTAGTAAAATGACAAATGGTCTTATTAAGAAGTAAATTGAAAAGGAAAAAAAATGACCTAAATGCACATGCTAAAAAAAAAAAAGGATAAAGTTTTGCCTTGTGGGTCCTACAAACACAGTGTTGGATAAATTTGATCCTAATTCCAACTGTGGATATGCACAAGTGCTTAGAGATAGTTCGATCTGAAAACCGAAAATATCTTTGTAAAGGAGAGAAGAAGCAAGATATGATATGATATTTCATAGCTTTTGCATGTAGAGAAGTTCATTCATGCCAATATAATTATGGAATTGGAAGGTATGATGTGTTTATGAATTATACAAATATATTTAACTTATAATAATGTGAATTTAAGTGGATATAACTGTAGCCTTATGTGTCTTTGATAGACTGCATTTTGAGGCGGGAAAAAATGGTTACGATCTAACAAGCGTAGTATATAATCGTGTTAGTCTATTTATCGTTTGTTTACAAATGAGAGAAATTGTAAAATGAGTGTGTGTGATCGATAAGTGCGACTATGTGATAATCGTTTTTTAGTATACTGGATATTTGACTAGCAATCTACATCTCTTAGAGTAAGTACAAGCAAGGTTCAACTTATCGAACCTGCCGATAAATTGTTTGCCGTTATCGACTGATTAATCGATAGGTTACCGGATTATCGTCGGAAAACTAATAATATTGTAGCTTACCGATTACCGATTTTCGATGATTATCGACGGATTATCGACACTTATCGAGGATTATCGATGAAAAATCACTACAATATTTTTAAGAATATATTTACTAAGTTTATAATGTTGATAAAACATTAAAAATGTCAAAAATAAAATCATTTCATACTCAAACATAAACATAGGTAAATAAAATATAGTCTCACTCTCACATATGTAAATACTCGAATAAAATCATCGAAAAGTGCAAAATTTCTTGAAAAGTACCATATTTTTGTTATTTTTCAAGATGTTTGCCAATTTTCGGCAAAAATCATGGAAAAATACTAGCATGGCCGTCTTGCCGATAACTACCGGCAAGACGGATAATCGAAGATTATCGAAGATACTCGTGGAAAAGTCAAACCATGGGTACAAGTACTACTAAATCAAGTAAATAAAATATCTTCGCGCTTTTTTTGTTTTTTTTATTTTGTTTATTATTGTTATTGAATTGGATCGATGTCATTTTATTATGAAAATCCCAAAACTACGTTATGTAAGTGATTATACATTGATTTTTATGTATGGAAATCTTAATTTTTTTACTCTATCCATGATACTAGATGGAGAAAACTTAAAAATTGTACATTCAAGATTTAAAAATAAATAAATTAGGCGAACGGTTCACAAATATTGCAATTTCAATAACATAAGACCCTCTTTTTAACAACTCTCACTGTAAGACTATAATGCTTGATAATTTATGCACTTGAAGTATATAGTTTAGGGGAATTTAAGGGGACAATACATTATGTGCTTGACAAGACATTACATTTCTTAAATTCTGAAATTTTTTGTCACACATTCTTCTCAATATGTAAGGTCTCCATTGTAGAAACTCTCAGTATATATAATTTAATAGCTAAATACATTTTATTAAATCTTATTCTAGGATTTGAAATAAATGCACGCCTATGAAGTGTGAATGCCTAAATAAAGGCCAAGCAAAGTGCTCTTGTAAACCTAGAGAGCTTAGAAGAAAATAATATAATATGCCAAGCAAAAAAGACCACACGACAAGAAACCCCACCAATTAATTGTTTTTAATTGGAAAGCTCTGTTCAATTTGAGTCCACATATTACTAATCAAATAATCAATAGATGGGCCTACACTTTTTGAGTTGTCACTACAACTTGAAATGTTTTTTATTATTATTATTAATATCATTAATTTTCGGCCGAAAGAGCAAGAATATTGACATCAATACCCCCAAGAAGCTAAGATCATAATAATGATTGATCATATTATAAAAATTAACAATAATGGTGATTGATTTTATTTGGTGAGCTTGCCCTTTTCTCCTCTCCACATATTTATTATATTATTTTTCCTTTTTCATATTATTGTGTGGTTGTACTTGAATATATCTCTTCTTGTTTTCTTTTTGCTTTGTTTGTGCATGAGCTTTTTTTATTTATTTAATTATAAACACATTGAAAGTTCAAACCTTTTTCCTTTTGCAAGCTCAATCAATAATGACATAACATTCATGGCCTAAACTTTAAATGATAATTTCCCTAGATGATAAATGCCTATGCCTACCACAGTAGAGACACTGATTAAATAACTAATATATGTTGAGGCACGCAGAAAAACTTCAACAAAAGTATCAAATTTATTATTATAAAACCAGATTCATACTTGACCTAAATTAATTTATGACCATAAACAATGTATAACGATCATAAATAAGTGGGTTTGTTTAATCAATCCTAGTTGCAAACAATCGACACATTATCGAACACGTCACTCATATTATATAAAATTTTAAATACTCGATTCAACGATTGAATCAGTAGACACAATATAGACAAAAGTTAATTTAATCGTACTACGTATTTAAAAATAGTTTTATAGACTGGTTTTTTAATCCCATTAGGGATAATAGCGGTAAAAAGGCCAAAGTTAAGCCAAGTGTCCAAATAAGTGGCCAAACCGATTTAATATCGGCATAAATAGCCAAAGTTTACCAAACCGTGGACAGTACAAATTTCATCCATTTCATGTCAACGCCGTTAGCCACGTCATTTCCACACGTGTTGAACTTTGGCCACTTATTTGCACACTCAGCCTAACTTTAGCCACTTTTGCCGCTATTATCCCTTATTTTTTTACGTTCCAAAGTATGTTTTAGGGTTTATCTATATATTTTTTGTTATTTTTTTTTCTTTTTCTTAAGATTTGACTAAAACTTTTTCCGAAAGAACTGATTCCGTTTCTAAAATTTAGAACGCTGAATATCACTCTCAATTTTGAAAACATTAAAATGTGTTATCGGTTTAACATGTAATTTACGATCATAGGATTTGACATAAAACGTCTATATACTTAATTGTTAGGGACCATTAGATTTTTTAAAGGAATAATTACGAAATACCCATTTAGCCACAAGTTTTTTTTTTTTAATTACTTATTGTGTGTATTAAAATGAACTAAAATATGTATGTTTTAATAAGTTTGTACAAAATAAAAATTTCGTTAATAATGTTGGCCTAACATTATTGTTAGTTAGAGTCGAGACTAATATCGAGACTTTGTAATATTATTTTATTGAGATATATTTAATTGTTAGAGACCCGAATTTTTTTTTAAGGAAATACCCATTTAGCCACAATATATTTTTAAAAAAAATTACTCATTATGTGTATTAAAATGTACCAAAATGGGTAGTGTTTTAAAAACTTTGTAAAAAATGATAATCTCGTTAATAATTTTGGCATCATTGTTAGTTAGAGCCGGGACTAAATCGAGACTTAGTAATATTATTTTATTGAGATTATTAATTTAAATGAAATTTTATTGGACGAAATAGTTTTTCGGTCTCTAATGCCAAGGCTTCGTGGTTAATAGTTTGGCACACCAAGATACCATAGTTTTAAGAAAATAAAAAATTAAACAGTAGCATCAATGATTTGATATGGGTTTTGAGATTAGTGAAAGTGACTAATACCTTCTTGTTCTATTTCTTGTTCCGTAAGATGGTTTTCTTTTAATTTTTTCTATTTCGACCCCTAAATCATGATCAGGTAATTTGTATAGGGCCGAGAACCTCAAAAATTTGTTAGTACCGTCTATCTCGTACCCTGGTGAACCAAAGAGAGCGTAAGTCTTCCAAGCATGGAGAGACTAAACTAATCACTAGTAACCCCTACAGTTTGCGCAAAGTTAACAAAAATGTTTTTTTTTTTTCGTAAGTTATGTGTGGTGATTTCAAATGACTAAGTCCATAAAAGCATGATACAATAAAATTTCATAAAATTAATAATATTAATAAAATTAATAAAATAAAATAATGGTCCCTAACAATTAAATATATAAAGGTTTTATGTCAAATCCTATGATCGTAAATTACATCTGAAACCGATAACACATTTTAATGTTTTCAAAATTGAGAGTGATATTCAGCGTTCTAAATTTAAAAAACAGAATCGGAAATCAAGTTTTAGTCAAATCTTAAGAAAAAGAAAAAGAAAAAATATCTAGAGAAACCCTAAAAATACTTTGGAAAGCAAAAAAATAAGGGATAATAGCGGCAAAAGTGGCTAAAGTTAGGCCGAGTGTGCAAATAAGTGGCCAAAGCTCAACACTTGTGGAAATGACGTGGCTAACGGCGTTGACATGAAATGGATGGAATTTATACTGCCACGGTTTGGTAAACTTTGGCTATTTATGCCGATATTAAATCGGTTTGGCCACTTATTTGCACACTTGGCCTAACTTTGGCCACTTTTGCTGCTATTATCCCTTTTAATTATTATTATTAGTATAGTCGGCCGGTGATGTGGCCGCTTTTGCAGTAATTTATCCAATAAAAATAATTTTTATTTCGTTCATATCTTTAATAATTTTTTAAATCAACCCGACACATGTGCGAGTGATTCGCAAATAGCCGCGTTCATATTATAGAATTCCATGATAAATTGTGTTGATTTGGAACCGTAAAAAACCCAAATTTGCCTAAACTCGATGGAATTTTATCGAGAATGTTACGGGATACATTCAGTTATGACATATATAAAGTAGTACATACCTAAAATTCGAAGATCACGATATCTTAGGGAACAAAATGACATAATGCATCATACTAAATAATTTATTTAAAAAAATAAAAAAAAACGTAATTAGTAATAGATCATAATTCATTGTACGATCATGGACATGGTCAAACAGACCATGATACTCTCTGCATATTAGATCAAGATTCGTCTATGTATATCTGTATCTCTTGCTTGGATAGGAACAACGACACCTGCCACGTGGAGATACAGCATTGGTTATTAGATTCCCGTGGGTCCCAGTGTGGCAAGTTATCCGAGACATGTCAGAGTAGGAGAGACGGTGGTGACGTAGCGAAGTCGATGGAAAAAAGAAGACCACTAGTTGGTTGAGTGGCTGAGAGAGTTTGGTGTTGTTAGGGACAAGGATTTTGATCATTCCCAAAAAAGCGCTCACTCTCATGCTTTTTGTGCAATTCCATTCTTACCCTTTGTGCGCATAAGATTTATGATTTTACAAGATAATTATCTACGTTATATTTAAATTTTTATTTATAAAAATCAAACTACTTAAATTGAGTAAAAAGGTACGTCTTTCTTTTGTCAGCTTGTTTAATTTGTTGTGACATGTAATGTAATCATATTTAGTATAATCATTAATTGAACGGGTGTAAGTAACCTATAGGCAAATGGGAACTCAATGAAACTCATTAAAAGTAAAGGAAACACGTAATGGAGATCGAACTCGAAGTACTTAAATTGAGTGAAAGCCTAAAGATTGAGATTTCATCTATATTTTGTCATTCCATTTATTTAGTGACTTGTAATAATATGTTGTAAATAAGAATTCATAAACTAAATGAGTGTAAATAACATGTCGTAACTATAAGAGTTCGATGATACGTAACTATAAACATAAGCAGAGCTATTTACGCACGGGCGTATGCACATGTTCTATCTCAAATATTAATGAAGAAATATTGTATTTGCGGCAAACTTATGATGAAGTATATATAAATCTTCAAGACATTTGATTTATTTATGCTTAAGATATTGAGATTTCTCTCATATGTACTCCCATTATTTATATAGTATTTTAATGCATTGTCTGAATCAGAAGCATAGCTCTACCACTGATTATAAACTAATGAAAAACACAAGTCTTATATTTTAATTCGACATGGGTACTCTTAAAAGGAACCCCGCTTTACTCCCTTCCTTTGTGACTAAAAGATCAATTTATGGCAAAGTAATAATAATTCAATTGCAAATCATACCATATGCATAATTACTCTTTACTCTCAAATAATTCTGTTACCCTAAACCCTAAACTTTTAAAAATGTTTGTATTCACCAGTCAGCCATCAGAACATGATCACACAAGTAACAAATATTCCCCATAGCAGCAAGAAGAGAAAAAAAGAAAAAAAGAAAAAAAAAGAGCAACGCAACAAAAACAAATATAAATTGAGATAATAACGGCAAATGTATGAAGTTTAATCAAAATTAATAATTATGTACTTAAGTTTCATTTGCAAGTGGCAAAGGTTTCGTCTCTGGAAGAGATGAAGCTCGGTCGTTGAGTCATGGCCATTGGAAAGTGTCAATGGACAGATCGGTGAATTAGGTTAATTGGAAGGAGGTGAACACAATTTTATACAAAGTACTATTATAAGGTGCCATACTACTTCCATACCAAAATAGGAAATAAAAATAAAGTTGAGGAGCCGGGTCAAAACGGTCCATTCAAGAGCAAAATATAGAAAAATCCAATCCAAAGAGAAGAAAAAAGTGGAAAATTCTTATTAGAGATAATAAAAACCTAACAAGATAATAAGATATAGAGAAAATAGCATGAATATTAGATAAAATATTAGTCTTTATATAACTCATAAAGACCTCCACTTTCTCTCAGTCTCTCTCTCTCTCTCTCCACCAATCACAGAAAGAAAGAAATGGCTAATTCCATGGCAAATAATCCCAACAACAAGAGACTCTCTCTCGCCATGGAACGAACTGGCCAATGGTACCTTCAAGCTCTCATACTCTTCACCAAATCCATGCATTTCAATTCCTCTTTACAAGCTTTAGCGTACTCATAATATTATTTCTCTGTATAAATCTCAGGGTGTTCTCTCAAGATATTCCCACTGATATCGTAGTGGAAGTCGGAGAAGCTGCCTTTTCACTGCACAAAGTACGTAGCTTGACTCGTATATATATATGTGTGTGTGTATAGTTTTTTACTATTCTGGAAAGTTTTGAGACGAAATTTGGTTGTGTTCGATCAGTTTATGCTGGTGGCGAAGAGCAACTACATAAGGAAGCTGATAGTGGAGTCGACGGAGCCGGACCTGACGAGGATCTGCCTGCCGGGGATCCCGGGCGGGCCCGAGGTGTTCGAGAAGGCGGCGAAGTTCTGCTACGGCGTCAACTTCGAGATCACGGTGCACAACGTGGCCGCGCTGCGGTGCGCCGCGGAGTACCTGCAGATGACGGAGAAGTACTGCTCGGGCAACCTGGCGGGGCGGACGGAGGACTTCATGGCGCAGGTGGCGCTGACGAGCTTCTCGGGCGCCATCGTCGTGCTCAACTCCTGCCAGGACTTGCTCCCCATGGCCGAGGATCTCAACATCGTCCAGCGCTGCGTCGACGTCGCTAGTACTAAGGTAATAAGGCTTACATATTTCTCTAATTGTTAATGTTTCGCATTAAATATATATATATATATATATATATTACATTATAAATTATGAAAATAATAATGAGATCCACTTTTCAAATTCCTAAATATGTCCCCATGATGATTTTAGGTTTTATTTTTGACCATTTTGGAGTAGATCTTATTATTTTGGACCTAGATACATTATTTTAGGGATTTTGTTTACTTATCTTGGGGTAGATCTTAATATTTTGCACCTATTTTTAGTGTTTAGGGTTATTGTTCACTTATTTTGGAGTAGATCTTACTATTTTTACCTATAAAATGGTGATTTAAAGGGGTTTTATAGTAGATCTTCTTTTGAACTAGCATTCGTTTGAAGTTTAATGACTATTCAATCTTGACCATACTATGTTGTTATGTATCATTAAATTAAATAAATTCAAAACCAATTGGTGATAGTAACTCAAATTAATTAACGATAATTAGAGTAATATTATTTACTAAGCACAGGTGTTGAGACTTAAAGTGGGAAATAGAATCAGTTGAACATGAATTTTGAGAGTTATTTTCTCTATATTGTGTATATATATAATATTACTTCCATTATTGTTCCCCGACATGTATTTTGCCATATATATTTATTTCTGATGTGAAAGTACTCTTAAGTCTTTAAAACCGGTGCTTAGTAAATATTTATAGTAAATTAATTTTGTGATACATATGATATGATTTTAATTTTCTGCTGGATTATTATTATTCAGATTAGCTTTTAGATACGTTTATTTTCATGTGTTTTATAAAGAGGTAGCATAATAAATTTGGTTTAGTATCTAATTAGTGTGGTGATCTTTGTGATGGTGTTCAGGCCTGCAACGAGGCCAATTTTCCGAGCCGGTCTCCGACGAATTGGTGGACGGAGGAGCTCTCGATCCTCGATATCGGATTCTTTGGCAAGGTCATGGCGGCGATGCGCAGCCGCGGTGCCAAGGTGCTTACCATCGCCAGTGCCCTCATCACATACACCGAGCGCACGCTCCATGATCTCGTCCGTGACCACTCCGGCAGTGCAGCTGCACGTTGCGCCCTAGGTGCTGACGACTCCGAGACCCTCCGAACCCGTCAGCGCACACTCCTGGAGTCCATCGTGGCGCTCCTCCCGGCCGAGAAGGCGGCGTTCCCCGTCAACTTTCTCTGCTGCCTCCTCCGCTCCGCGATCTTCCTCAAGGCCTCCGCTGGATGCAAAAACGAGCTCGAGAAGCGTATCGCCGCTATCATGGAGCACGTGACGGTCGACGATCTCCTTGTGCTGTCGTTCACTTACGACGGCGAGAGGCTGTTCGACCTCGAGAGCGTGAGGAAGATCGTGTCGGGGTTCGTGGAGAGGGAGAAGAACGTGGCGGTGTTCAACGCTGGGGATTTCCGGGAGACAACGAGCTCCACGGCGATGCACCGAGTGGCCAAGACAATTGATGCGTACCTGGGCGAGATAGCCGCATACAGCGAGCTCACGATCTCGAAGTTCAACGGCATCGCCGTCATCATCCCTAAGACGGCGAGGAAGGTCGACGACGATCTATATCGCGCCATTGACATCTACTTGAAGGTATTAATCAACGATGAACATTTTTCATCACAGTTAATATTTTTATTTTTTATTCGAACTAAAAAAAAACTTTCCAACCAACTTAATGATGAACTATAGGCAGCTAATCGGAATCTAATGTGTGAATGTGACTCAAATGAATGAAAATAAGATGTGCAATATAATTTTTAGTTTATCGAGTAATAATTTAATAATTTAGATTCAAGATAATACAAAACTATCATACAATAGAAATCATTAATTTATGATATTAATTTAACAAAGTTTTACTATATAAAGATGAAATTTATTATTAAAAACCACAAACTTAGTATTAGAGCTCGAGATTCGGATAGGCTCACCTTGAGCCTGCCTGAACCCAATTAGCCGATCCTCGGACTTCGCAAGCCCCCAACCGGAGTGGAATCGGTCTCGTACGGGCCTGCTCGAATTTAAATTCGGGCACAGTATCATAAACTAATAGGTCATCATCAAGTTCAAGAAAACTAATTAGTAAATTAACCCTTAATCAGATGATAATCCACCGATCTAATTAGTGATTAGTCACGTGTTTATTTGCTAAAGGCAACATTTTCCGACCATAATTTTGCAGGCTCACCCGAACCTCGACGAGATCGAGCGAGAGAAAGTTTGCAGCGTGATGGACCCACTAAAGCTCTCGTACGAGGCACGGGTCCATGCGTCGCAGAACAAGCGGCTGCCCGTGCAGATCGTGCTCCATGCGCTCTACTACGACCAGCTCAAGCTCCGCTCGGGCATGCCTGCCGACGACGCCAAGACCACGCGAAGCCAGCTCCAGACCGACGTCTCTCTTGTGCGCGAGAACGAGGCCCTCCGGGCTGAGCTCACCAAGATGAAGCTCTTCCTAGCCGATGCCAAGCGCGGCGACACCGCGGGAGCGGGTGCGTCATCAAAGGCGCTCGTGCGGACGCGGACGACGTTCTTCTCGTCGGTGTCGAAGCGGCTCGGGAAGCTGAACCCGTTCAAGCACGGTTCGAAAGACACGTCGAACATCGAGGACCTGGTCGACGTCACCAAGCCGAGGAGGAGGAGATTCTCTATCTCTTAATTGGATTCTCCAATGTTTGATTATTTGATTGTTGCTTTGTTTTGAATTATTTGTGTGTGATTTTTTATTTCCTTTTAATTTGATTGAAGTGGAATATATAGTGTGTAAAATGTGATCGAGGGAGGTACGTTGTGACGTACGGAATTAATTAGTTCGTGATGTAAATTACAGTTGTGAGTGAAAAAGTTTTCATATCCAATGTGTCAAAGAAAAGGTTAACAAATAAGAATGTAGTTTATATCGGAAATGAGAAAAACAAAAAACATAATTCAATTCAACCTACTTATAGTTAATTAGTTATGACGATATTAGTAAGTGCCAAATCTTTGAAACTTTTTCGAAAGAGAAAGAAAATTTAATATACAAGTTTTTCAAAATAAGACATGTTATTAAAATGCATAACATACATTACGATTATCCCAACGAATTTCTTTAGAATTGCTTTTTTAATTTCCTCCACAAATTTGATTTATACCAAAAGCCATTTTTGGTATATTGTATTCACATTTTTGAGCTATTGTTTTCTATAATACTTTTCCATCTTTTTTTGTTAGTTTTGCATCTCTCTCCCAACTCCATTGATGTGTTGCCCTCCCGCCTTCGTCACCGCCATTTTCTTCAACTTTCTTACTCAAATTTTCATATTGTACACCATTTCACCAAAGACCAAACAAAGATATCAAACAGTCTTTAAAAAACTTCCAATAAATTTAAAAGAGAGAATAGAAAAAGCAGACGCACCAATAGAAAGAGGGCCTTCGCCTTTTTCGGCTTGGTTGAACCAGGTCATCTCTATCCGTTTGAAAGAAGAAATCAGTCTTTTTTTTTTTTTTTTTTATACAAAATCGGTACTTACTTAAAAAATAAAATTAATCTCTTTAAAAAATTGAAAAAATATATATATGTAAACGTCTAATTAAAATATAAGACAATCCAAACACTAATAATCATAATTTAAAATCCAAAATCCAAGAACCAATAACAATAACCTTGCCTAAGTTTTAAGACCCAGATAAAATATATTCAAGTCCAAAAATAATCCGATTATTACATAATTCATTGCAAAAATAATGAAGCATAGTCAAAGTCCAACATAATAAGATACGTCCAAACTTTATGTTGTCATAATTCATTTTTTTAGATTCAGGTTTCAAAAACCGCTATTAGCCGGCAAATACTCGCTAATCGTTGGTCCATTGACCGACTTACCCCTTATTTCCCCGAGTTGTCGAATTCCATCCTTGAGGGCAGCAAATTTTTAGATCCACCATTGGAAACGAACCATCGATTATTCAACAGTCGAGAAATTTGAAACTGTTATAGATTAGACCGATCCCCGTCACCAATTTTTATAGCCGAAATGCCTGGTTGTCGGGTATCAAGACGGGCCAGAACCCGGAACAAAAGACCTTAAAAGTTATGGAGGTGACATTACAAAAGAATTAGGGGCATAGGCAAAAGAGAAGCAGTGGAACCGATTTTCAAGTTTATCTCATTATTATTTGCTACAAAATAAACAGAATACATTTTGACCATCTATGATCAAAGCCTCTCTCTCAGTCACGAGGACAAATTCTCAAGATGATTGAACTAATCTTCTTGTATGTATTAACTAGAACAAAACATCCACTTTTCATCAATGAATCAACCATAGTATAAGTTACTCTCCGATAAGCAAGCCATATTGGGTTCACCATAAATTACTAGTACCTTCTCTGCCACTCACCCCCGGCGACACGATTCTCACTGTACTCATTGCCGCCCGAGTTCTGACAGGACTCCGCCCGGGGCTGATATGATCCTGCTGTCTCGGGAGTGCCTGAGGGAGGCCTATACGTTTGCACCGGCTCGTACTGTCCGGAAACTTGATGGGGTCCGCCAATGTGAGGCAGCGGTGCTGGAAAGTTCCTGGGACCGGTCATTTGATGTCGGGTTTCCGGCGGGCGGTTCCAGAGCTGTTGTACTTGGTGGGAGTTCTCTGGCGGTGGGTAGTAAGATCCTCCCGTGTTGTATTGAGGTCCGTACGGTTGAGCCGGCGGCGGCGAATAACTATTCTGCGGTTGGGCCGACCATGCTTGATGAGCTCCGGCTGTCTGAGGTGGCAGCGGCCCGTGAAATCCCGTCCTCTGAGGGGATCCCTGTGGAGGGTTTGCCGTTTGGTAGACATGCCCAGACGGTTGCCTTTGAGGTGATACGAATGAAGGGTTTGTCGTTTGGTAGCCATGCTCTGATGTTTGCCTTTGAGGCGATCCCAATGAAGCGTTTGCCGTTTGGTAGCCGTGTCCCGATGGTTGCGGTCTGGGCCGAGCCGCGTGCGACGGAGGGGCGTGTCCGTAATTACTCCTTCTCAGCACGTTGTCGATTTCCTCTGCCCGTCCGGCTGCGGCGAAAGCCTCCTTCAGTTTCTGCTGCAGATCAGGAGAGACTCCAATGTTGTGCCTCATCATTTCTCCGACTAACTCCAGGTTTGGATCTAACGACCCTTCGTCGCAGAGCCCCTTTAGAACGATCTCGTACATCGAGACGTCGGGTTTCGGGTCTTTCTCCCCGAGTTTCTTCAAGATTGGGACGCAGTCCATGGCTTTCCCGCTCTTGATAAATATATCAAACACCTTGAGGCCGTAACTAGCGACCACCCACAAACCCGCCTCGACCATTCTCCGAAGCGTCGCAACAGCATCGTCGATTCTGTTTACTTCCAAATACGCGTCGATCAGAGTTCTGTGACAGTTCACGTCCGGAGACAGAGACTTGGAGCAGAGCTCGGCGAACATGGCTTCGGCCTCGGGCAGCATTCCCTTTTCGCAGTACCGAGTGATGATATTGTTGTAGCCTGCGACGTCCATGGAGAAAGGTCTCGAATTCGCCTTGGTCCCTACTTTCCTGAACGCCAAAATCGCCTCTTCGGCCTTGGAGAGTTGGAAACACTCGTTGACCATGATGTTGAAGGTCTCCGAGTTCACGGCCTGGAAATTCGGCGGCGTGTGGTTGTCCAACATCTGATCGAACATTGCCCAGGCCTCAGTCTTCTTCCCGTAACGCAGCAACACTCCGATCAGAACATTGCACGTTGCCGGGATCATCTTGAACTGCCGGTCGAGCAGCGACCGGTACGACTCCATCGCCTCCTTCTCCTTCCCCTGCTCGAAGAACCACTCCATAAACGTCGCGTTCACCACACCGTCGTACACCAAACACCGCTCCTTCAGCTCGTCGAAGAGCTCATTTGCCTTCTCCAAATTCCCAAGCTTCAGAAACCCGCCGATCAGATTATTATACACCAGCGAATCCGCACCGTGCCCTTTGTTCAGCATCTCCCGCAGCAGGTCCATGGCCTCGCCGATCCTCCCCGCATCGATCAACCCCTTCGTCAAGTGCCGGTACGTGACCGGAGAGGGACTAAACGGCGCGTTCTCCATAATGTGACGGTAAACGGCGAGGCCTTCGTCAACCCGGCCCTCGTCGCAGTGGGAGTTGATGAGGTTGTTGTAAGAAACAACGTTCGGGACGATGTTGGACTGCTTGAAGAAGAAGGTGAAGAGCGCGACGGCGTCGGAGTACCTCCCGGCCCGGTACATGGCGGCAATGATGGCATTGCAGGTGAATACGGTGGGGCGCGTGTTGGAGAACACGGCAGCGCGTGCCACTGCAGAGGCAGAATCGAGGTCGGAGGCGCGGATCAGCGACTGCACGCGGTTGTGGAGGTTGAGGCGCGGGCCGACGAGCGCGGAGGTGGAGTCGGGCAGGCGCGGGGCGTTGGGGTCGCGCCGCGCGGCGGGAGAGGGGTCGCGGCGGAGCGCGTGGAGAGGCGGCTCGATGCGGAGGCGGCGCTTGCGGCGGCGGCGCTCGGCCGCGGCCTCCTCGGCGGAGGAGAAGGCGAAGGTGCGCCGGGGAACGAGGAGCGCGGCGGAGGATGGCGAAGGGGTCTGTGGGGAAGCGAGGGTATGGGGGTGGCGGCGGAGAGAGCGGAGGAGGAGGCGGTAGAAGGACATGGCTTGGCCGGAGAGAGAGGCTTAAACCCTAACTAGGGTTCGGAGAAATGGAGATGGAGCGAGGACGAGCTTAAACCCTCTTTCTCTTCTCTTGTGGGAGTTTTGGGACATTAGGTAAATTAAATAGCTACTCCGTAGTCCGTACTCGTATTATTAACTTACGGTTTATTTTTTTCAATTTAAAAAAAAAAAGTAAGGTTTATTTTGAAAATTTTGCAAATGCCAAGAATAATTATATAAGTAGAAGTTAATACTTGAAAAATTGCACCAAATAGCCTAATTGAAACATAGGATTAGCAAAATAGCCAAACTTTAGTTAATTTTGTAAACTAGCCAATTAACATGAGGTGGCATTTTAATAGCATTTTTTACCTCTATAATACCCTTTAATTAAACATTTTAATTATAATTTTCGTAATTAATTAAAAAAAATCAGCACAAATCAAGCTTAACTAATTATGCACAAATTTAAGAATTTAATAGCCAATTTGAATATTTCCATCGATCCCCCCTCTCTCTCTCTCTCCCTCCCTCCCTCCCTCCCCTGAAGCTGCAACAATGGCGGCGAGCGAAGCAGCCGAGAAGAAGGAGAAGGAAGGCACCAACCTCCTCGGCTCTCCCACCTTCAAGGAGCTCGACAATGGCCGATTCAGGTGCGTCCAAACCGGCCACGAACTCCTCGCCAAAGACCGAGACCTCTACTCGCAGAGCAAGCGATGTCGCCTGGGCCTCATCGACCACGCGCTCTCTCGCAACAAGCCTACTCTCAACTTCTTCATACCAGACCCTTCGTCTCGGTAACCTCCGCAACTTCTTCCCGTGTCTTGCCTTAATTGCTCTTCGTTCGAGCTCGCTTCTTTGATGCTCTTCGTCTCGCGACTTCAGTTCGAAGTTGATCTGCAAGCTCACTGGTTTCACGATCAACAAGTCTGAGGATCATCTGTGGAAGCACATCAATGGCAAGCGGTTCGCCGGGTGAGCTTCGCCGACACCGAGATCACCTCCGTCCATTTCTTCCACCGTTACGACGACTGCGTCTGCGAGACGCCGCCCAAGCCCCACCCAGATCCTCCCCCAACGCTGCGCTGCAGCCCGACAACGAGCTCGTCGGGTTCTACGAGGACTTGGCCGACGACAACGACAATTCCGGCGAGGATGAGGAAGGGAGCGCCGAGGGCAAGACCTTTTTTTTAGGCTGTTGGGATCCCCGTCTCCGAGGGGGAGCAGCACCGCCGGCTCCGGCGCCTCCAATGACGATGAGATTACGTTGATTCGTTGTTAATTTACGTTAATTCGTTGTTAATTTACGAATTAACGTAAATTCGTTGTTAATTCATTGTAAATTCGTTGTTAATTTACGTAAATTAACGTAAATTCGTTGTTAATTCATTGTAAATTCGTTGTTAATTTACGTTAATTCGATGTTAATTTATTATGATTCGTTGTTGATTTACGTTAATTCGCGTCTTTAATTTGTTGATATTTTTTGAAAAAAAATAAATCCGAAAATTATATAAATTTTTTGAATTTAAAATTTGAATTATATAAAAAAAATGTTTGGTTTTGGTTGTTACCATATTTATAGCTATTTCAATTAATAGCAATATTTTTAATTAATGAAAATAAATAAATTTTTAATAAATATAATTATTCATAATTAATGTCATTGATTTTTTCAGATTAATAACCCACAAATTACGTGGTTAATTTATATTTATTTTTAATTTCATTTTTAATTATTAAGGGTAATAATGTAATTAGAAATTCACTTAAATGGTTAATTGGCTAGTTTACAAAATTAACCAAAGATTGGCTATTTTGCTAAACCCACTTTCAAGATTGGCTATTACCCTTAAGAACCCTTAATACTTTATGCAATACAATTTTTTTAAAAAAAAATTATATGCGCTAAATTCCATTTTGATTTGGTTTAAGTTCATAATAATCGAATAATATCGAAATAGGATGATATATTGCTTTTTGATTTTTGATTTAGTACATTTGCTTTTGATAGTTTAAATTTAGTATTCGGTACAACGGTATCGATAATATCCGGTTTTCGATTTAATATTTGATTTACGTTTTTTTTTACTCCTAAATAATTACATGTATTTGGATGTGTGATCAACGAGCCAGCTTTATAAATTGTGTATAAAAATGGATTCCTATGAAGAGAACAAACATAAATATACACTGTACAGTCTTACAAAGCTTGAACAAAATTTATTTGTACTAATAATCACTACACTTTACAACATGATTGATATGAAACAATATGATTAATTCCAAGCTCTGAGAATGTATGATTGCCGAATCGGCCATGGAGTTGCCAAAGATTTATTCTTCTTCGCCCTCCCAGCTTCGATGTATTCTGTATAAATAACTCTCTGTATTTCTGTGATTTTGATTTATTTCTGAACTCAGTATATCGCCATCGGCAACTATCGGTGCGTTTGGTTCGCGGCCAAGTCAAATGGGTCAACCCAACACCGATCTTTCCTCGCTGCTTCGTCCCATCTATCCTTGAAAATTTTCATTCCGATGGAAGATTGCATTCTCACCTGCAGATCGAGGTACGAATGAAGCGTTAGGTTCATTCGATCACGAGAAACACACTTGACTTGGAGACAAAACAAAGCAGATTTCGGGCTACCTTTGATCTATTATCGACTTTTCGGGAACCGGCCGAAGTCTGCAGTTACAAAAAAAGAAAAAAGCTCTAAGAACAGAGGTTTAAATGTACATTCAAATAATATAAATTCACAAAAAAAGGAGATATTTGCCTTATTGACATCCGATACCCCTAGTGTCGGAAGAGCAAGATGAACCACATATTCGGCATCAACCACGCCGACATTTCTTATCCGATCACCCTAAGACGGTCGACGAAACACAATAAATATCTTTTATGCAAGTCCACAGAAGAAATAAATAAAAGATATCGAACTTACTTGCGAGCAGTAACCGAGTTGGATATCGAGGCCCCAAGCATGGATTAAGTCATTCTGCGGGAAAATAAGTAATTAAATATTTGACTACCTAACGAAACGATACCCAAAGCAGAGATGAAAAAGTACAATTGAACTAGACTTAAGAATCTAGTTACGATGAAGGATTCAACCTATTGACAACATTGTTTAATTAGTTTTTTCTTTTCTTTTCTTAAATCCCATTAATGAGTTATTTATTTATGCTTATGTTTAATTAAGATTTAGCGTTTATTACTGCAAGAACCGGTTTGTCCACTAAGTGCAATGTTGGCACTTAGATTCTTTTAATAGTTTTAGGGTAGACACCTATTAGAAAACGGAATTCACCGGTTCTAGACCCGTGACGAGATCCAGAAAGCAACACCGTAAGACAAACCCCCCAGATTTTTGTTTAATAGTGAGATGCACTCTCAAAATGCTGTTTTCGTGCACTTTGCCCGTTGAATCTTCATTTATGGTGCAATGTACCCTCTAAATTTTCATTTTTGTGCAAAATACTCCCCAAAATAGATTGCATTCTACACCAAAATGAAGTTAATAGGGTAAAATATGTTCAGACAGAAAAATGCACTGACAATTACTGAATTATTTGTGCTTTTGAAAGTCGGTTTTCCTGATTTAAAAAAGATTGTGTGAACACTTAATGCAGGGCTTCATCGGTGTTTCTTACCTGTATCATATGCCACACACACCGCCAAGCTGCTCGAGAAAACACCGGCACCATCATTTCCACCCATCTGTGTCGTGTTGATAAAGTAAATTGGCAATAGAATAAAATTAAGTGTAAATAGCCAAGTAGTGACAATTCAATATAAAAACGGTAATCAGTAGTATCGACTCAGTTACCCTACGCATGGAGGTGAGGTACTGTTGCTATAGCACCTTCCGCTGCCTTTAAATTTATAATACCTCCTGTTTATCGATACGAGAAAATGGAATCGAATCAATTGTAGAATAGTATGATATTGCGTGCATTTCTTGCGGTTTGGAAAATTTTTGGCAAGTCTACAGAAACTCAAAATGATGCGCATAAAATCTATGAGTAATTGGCAGTAATGCTCTTTGAACTTTGCGTATAAGTGCAATTGGCCCATGAACTTTCTTTTTAAGCAGCAATGTTGCCTATACTTTGAAAGAGTAGCACATTGTCCCTTCGCGTTATAAACGACAAAAATATTAACTTGTGTGCAATGACTTACAAGGAGATATTTATGTCAATCAATTCATGAACAAGGTCAATATACTAGATCACGGGACAATTCTTTTATATGTAGATTATGAAACAATTGTGAAATAATCAATAAGTTTTAGGTATTCAAGCTCTTAAAATGAAAAATCCCACAAGATTGGCGTAAAATAATAAAATTGATGAAATTATTCTCAACGATCATGTCTTGCACACAAATTAGAAAGCTTCGTCAAAAATACTTTTTTAACGTTGAGGGCATTGTTGCCAAAAACTTAAATTTAAGGGGCAGACTTCACCAACTTGCAAAGTTATGGTGCGTTTCTGCTAATTACTCAAAATATCTACTATGAAGTAATCGGTGGATCGGATAAAATTTATACACGAGATTCTTTAGCAACCTAAATCTCATGAAGACTGACACCAACCTGTGCACTTTCAATCCTCTCTGACGCTGTGTAATGGGATGATACACCGCTGACTTAACAGGGTCAAGAGCCGGCTGTGAAATTTCGAGACCCTCGTCTCTAACAATCGATAAATATCTGCAAGAGATACGGATTGAATCGTGAAATCAGAACTTAACTTCAAATTTATGAAAGATAAAGTACTTGTTTTATATTTGTAAGCTTTCAATGTCAAAGATTAATCAATTAAAATATTGTGTTGCGGAAATATACTTATTTAACGAGCCTCAAATAAATGTGATTTCTACAAACTAAAGATTTTACGATTTTCATTGACGATTTTAAAACATAGGCTAGCGATAACTTGGAAAGTTTCAAAAGAACACGACAATGATAAACTACAAGTAAGTACTAAATATCTTGTATTCGAAGATCATTTACCGAAAAAATTCCTTAAGATTAAAACTTTTTTTTTGACAAAACAAGCCCCAGAAGACTCTACGAATAATAGTCACATAAAAAACCAATCATGGTCATGTTCACCTTTTCGGGTTGAAATTCTCAACATCGATATCCTCGTCCCAGAGAAAAACATAGTCGTATTCAGCCACTATATCCGGATGCAAGAAACGCTTGGCAAACCACCTGCATTGAGATAAAAGCAAAGTGAAAAGGCTGTTGGTCAATATAAGAAAATTCCCAAGACAACTTAGAATTGAAATATAACCATTTTGTTTGGTTCACTGCAGAGACATGTATTGCACGACCACTCCACGATAAGTCCCTCCATTGATCCACGGAACCGTCATAATGGAAAAGCATCACCACAAATTCACCAGACCCAAACTGAGAAATAGTAACATTCTCTAGATTCAGAATCAAGATAAGATATTCATACAAAACCGCGAGGGAAAAAAAAACCCCCGAGGAAATTTACCTTTTCGACAATTTTGTTTACTACTTCTTTCTGATTAATTCCAACTGCTATAGCCAGCAAGCTCAATGAAGATTTTGAACTCTCCTGAAACAACCACGCTCGAACTTTAGCATTTTTTCACTTGTATTTGGGCATCGTTATGGAATAATATCCACGAGATCGATCTCATCACGGGCTTTGAAGCGAACAACATCACCTCCTTATGTCGCTAACGCTAAATCTAGAGAGAAGACTACGCTAAACCGAGATGAACTTGCTGAATAATCTCAGGTCTCAAATAGACTAAACCATTTAACCTAATTAATCAAACCCTAAACAAACTTAACAACTGAACATAACTTAA
This sequence comes from Parietaria judaica, assembly GCA_954871525.1. Classification (NCBI taxonomy): domain Eukaryota; kingdom Viridiplantae; phylum Streptophyta; class Magnoliopsida; order Rosales; family Urticaceae; genus Parietaria; species Parietaria judaica. The sequence continues at coordinate 19,762,469 of OX940862.1, read as the reverse complement.
TAATATAACAACTAAACATAATAATATTTGATGATAATGTAACACAGGATTTAATTTAAGATAGAAAAGTAATTTAATCTGGCATTGGCTTTCCGTACATTTTTTTCGTTGGAACCCCAAAGCGGTTGCATTTCCAGGTTCGAAGTTTTCACTATAATGCCTTCTGGTAGTCCCTCGGTCTTCAAGGGAGAACATCGATCCTGTGGGAACAAGAAGACTCGTATTGAAGAAATAATTAAAAGTAACCAAAATATTTGTCAGAATTTAAAGGTAAAAGGAGACAAACCTGGCATCTGCTACTGTTAGTTTTGGAATTTCTTAATCCATTAATCAATCCCCATCTTGTCAATCTCTGCAAATTATATCAGAAGAGTTCCGATTTAAGACGATACAATGCCATTTAGATAATACAAATCAATGTTCATTCTTTTTTCGTTCCATAAGCATATCCGAACTAAGCGAAGACGGCTCTTCTCTTCTATAAGTACGAGTTTGAGTTTACAGCATAATTTACGTTGCGTTTGAATACGTCTCATAAAAAGCCTCAAGCCTTACACACACCGAGCATAGTATGCCAGCCACATTACACAACTACATGCATTCCTAAGTTGCGGAAACACCGTATCGTTCAACGGAAAGCGGGCATAAACACAAAAAGGCAAAGCTTACTTCTTTGTATTCCTTTTCGATGAAGGCGCTGCTGATGAAGTAAGCACCGCAAACCAAAGTGGCGATGATGAAGACACTACACAAGCATGACCTTGTCTTTTGATCTGAGAACCCAGTTCTCTGCAATAATCAATAACAAATCACACGATATATATACACACACACACACATGTATATACATATATATAGTCAATTCAAATTTTCAAATCAAGTGTTTACCCAGAAAATCGATTAAAAAACAGAGAAAAAATCCATACTAAGACAGGACTATATCATACATACACATATGGATTCCGTTTCAGTGTTCATCATCAGCTTTACCAAACTTCAATTCAAATCGAAAGAGAGAAAGCCGTTGACTTTTAGCTACTACCAGAAAGCTCGGAGAACAGGGGATAAAGCTCCACAAAACCCAGTTTCATATTTCAAATTCTCGGCGTTGACCGATATGAATATATAAATATATGAAAAAAGATACACAGATACATACATAAGGTTTCATGATTCTTCTCCGGAGAGGAGAAGAGACTTCAAAGACTGGTAAAGCGTGCGCTTCCCTGTCTGGAAGTTGAAGCAAAGAACAAAACGAAACCTGAACTGGCAAAGAGAAAGTGAAGCTTTTATTATATTAATAATTAATGAAATAATAAATAGTAATAAATTGAGGGGCTTTGAAGTTAAATCCCACTTCTGACTGCACCAGATGGTGGGCGGAAGTAGTGGGCGTGTGTCACCAAACGCTGTCGTTTTAGTGCTTCATCACAAGCTGGACAATAGAGCGACACCGAATAAAATCAAGTGATATATTTATGGCATAAGTACTTATTCTTATTTAGTGAGATAGAATTATTCAAATTTTGATTGCTTGAGGCGGTATGGGTCCAAAACGAAAAAAAAAAAAGTTAGAAAAGTATCTAAAATCAGCAAATATAGAGCGATATATTTTTTCGTTCATTTTTAACGATCATGGTTAATTTTGTTAGTATATTGCTATTAGATCATACTTAAGAGAGATCTACATTTATGTTCTCATTCGGTTATCTACCATGTTCTCTCATTTGAATTCGACGGAAGAATTGAATGATGAACAAATTATATCCCTCACATTTGCTGACTCTCATTTCTCATTTTAGACATGCTTTCTCATTTGCTGACTCTAAGTACTTTGTTAAATATTTGGTATGTATGCAACAAATATCACAGGTTAAAAAATAATAATGACAACGAGTTTACAGCGACAATAACATGTCAAATGCGTCATTATCGGTCCAAACGATATATATTTATCATCTTCTTTTGTCTCATTATAATGGTGGCTCGAAAATATATATATATATGATATTGGTGTATACACTAACTGTAATATTGTATTGTATTGTATGTATTTAGTTAATTTTCTATTATTAAATTTAAGTTTTGTATTTTTGTGACCTGGTAGTATTTTTAATTTTCTATTGGATAGTACAAAATCAAAAAGATGATTAATTGATAAAAGGATAAGAATTAGGAAGATTCATGAGAAGGACATGTAGACAAATAAATATTTTATTTCATTTATTTAAAAGCCAACTGATAAATTAATGTTTGAAGTGAACTGATAAGATAATAGCAAAAAACCTGATAAACTCTCAAAGAAGCAGCCAAATTTATTTACTGTGGGTCCCATTTCCGCATTTATTTTAGGGTTAATAATGGTAAAAATATCTACAGTTTGGTAAAAAAAACCTTATGTACTCAAAGTTTAAAAATAGTGGTAAAAATATCCAAATTCGCATTTAGAGAGTTGACCACTCTATTTTTGTCGTTAATTTATCCGATAACTCTGACCATGTAGATAAACTTTTGGTATTTTTACCGTCATTAATCCTATATAATTTCAGTTTCCCTATTAAATTCACATGCGTAATCCTCCTGTTTCCCTCACAGTTGTCGTTTTTCCTTCCTTCGTATTTATTATTTTGCATTGGAATTGAGAATTTTTCAGCCACGGTTTTAAATTGTGAAACTTATACCATTTAACTAGTCTAGTTATTTAAAAATATTTAAGATGAAAATTTAATGAGATCATAAATTACAAATTTGACGAAAATACTTTTAAAAAGTAAAAAATTGCATTTAAAAAAAAACATTTAAGGGGACCATGTGCTATTTTCAAAGACTATGTAGACAACATTACTGCAATATGCTCCTCATATTTAGGAATTTTGAACAGTTTTATGGAAAATTCAATTGGCGAAACTCAATTTGTACCTCTTAAAGTTGCTAGAATCGAAATTCATTCTTTTGCATTGTTCACCACTCAAAATATAATTCTACTCCTCTTGCCATATTTGTGACAACATTCGTGATATAAAATCGGTGCTTATTACCAATCAAATAAACGTATCACTTAATTTGGTGACTATCATCTGTAAAAAATAAATAATAAAAAAAATGTTCTTCATAGCGATGTACATCGATTTTGGTGTTTGTTTTTGTTCTGATGTATGTTAATATTGAAAGGCAATCATTTTAAGAGCTTTGGACACCAACACAAATAAGGGGAATAGAATATATTTTTCGAAAGTGAACAATGCAAGTGTTTTTAGAATTTCGCGATTTCAACGGTTAAAAATTGAATTCAACCTATATTTAAGTGTAGAAAGTTGAATTTTTCTTTTTACTCAGTGTCTTTCACACTTATACGGTGCGCTTTACCTCGTACAATCATCATGTCTCTTGAAATTTAGCAGCTGATACTATTTCATTCATCCTTAGTCATTTAAAACGGAAACTAACAATAAAAAACTAATATCATAACATAAAATAAAAAATAATAAACGGAGCTTCGTATTATACGTTAGAGTATTATTTATTTATTCTACGATTTATAGTCGTTACAACAACAATGATACAATAGATTATATAAAAAATATATTTTGAACCTGTATTATATTCATAATAAGAGTCGTAGACTTAGAACTAAATTCAACCACTAGTACGAAACATAGATTATACAACGATTCAGAACCCTAGAGTAAAATTTACACCATGGTATTTAAGCCTCGAGTAAGGTAAGGAGGTATAAAATTTGTGCACCGGATATCTTCATAAATAAGAAAAAGCTTGGCACACATAAATCTCGGCTACGTGAGTTTTTCAGATTTTATCCGAATTTTGACGTTTAGGCCCTCAGAACGAAGATTTGTGGTTCGAGAATATTTCTTTTGGATATTTTTCATGTTCTTAACATTCATATAGTGTTTCTAATATTCATATAGTTTTCTTGAGGTTCATATGGTGTTTTTGATGTTTATATATCATTCTTAATGTTAATATGATTTTGGTCTTCTTGATGTTCATATAGTATTCTTTACTATGCATATGTGCTCTAAAATATTGGGACCTGTATAATATTCGTAATAAGAGTCGTAGTCTCCAGCATAACCCATAACTAAATTCAACCACTACTACGAAACATAGATTATACCACGGTTCAGAACCGTAAAGTAATATTTACACCATGATATTTAAGCCTCAAGTAAGGTAGGGAGGTATAAACTTTGTGCAGCGGATATCGTCATAAATAAGAATTTTTTTGGCACACAGAGATCTCGTATACGTGAGTTTTTTTTGGATTTTATCTGAATTTTAACGTTTAGGCCCTCAAATGAAGATTTTTGGTTCAGGTATATTTTTTTATATATATTTTTCGTGTTCCTAACACTCATATAGTGTTTTTAATGTTCATATAGAGTTCTTGAGGTTCGTATGGTGTTTTTGATGTTTATATATTGTTCTTAATGTTAATTTGATATTGGTGTTCTTAATGTTCATATAGTATTCTTTACTATGCATATTTGTTCTAAAATATTGACTTAAAATTTACAGCCAATTCAAAAAGTCATATTGTGCGGCTTATACATTTGAATTTGAATATAAAAAAATATTATCATGGAAAAATATGTAAGGATTAAATTACCGATGATAAATGCAACAAGAAATGCTATAGCATTTATAATAATATTTATTTATGTCAGTGTTTTTGGATCTCGAATAAGTGAGTGTTTTTGGATTTTATCCTCATGCTGACATTTAGGAAGATTTTTTGTTCGAGTTTATTTTTTTTGGATATTTTTCGTGTTCTTAACAATCATGTAGTGTTTTTAATATTTATATAGTGCTCTTGAGGTTCATATGGTGTTTTTAATGTTTATATATTGTTCTTAATGTTAATTTGATTTTGGTGTTCTGGATGTTCATATAGTATTCCTTTTTAATGGGTTCATATAGTATTCTTTACTATGCATATGTGTTCTAAAATAGTGACTTAAAATTTACAAAGTAACGTTTTGCGACTAATAAATTGGAATTTGAATGGAAAAAAATTTATCATGGAAAAATATGGAAAGATTAAATTACCAACGATAAAGGGTAAAGGAAATGCTATAGCATTACTAGTAGAATTTATTTTTTCTACACTGTTTACAGTCGTTACTAAATAAATGGTAGTATAAATTATTAAAAATTTCTTTTGGGACCGGTATACTATTTGTAATAAGAGTCATAGTCTCCAGCAGGACCCATAACTAAATTCAACCACTAGTACGAAACATAGATTATACCACGGTTCAGAACCGTATTGTTAAAAAATTACACAATGGTATTTAAGCGTTGAGTAAAGTAGGGAGGTCTAAACTTTGTGCAGCAAATATCGTCATAAATAAGAAAAGCTTGGTACACATATTTCTTGAATATGTGAGCTTTTCGAATTTAGCCGAATTTCAACGTTTAGGCCCTTTAAACGAAGATTTTTGGTTCGGGTATATTTTTTGGATTTTTTTGTGTGTGGATATTTTTTGTTTTCTTGACATTAATAGACTGTTATTAATGTTCATATAGTGTTCTTGAGGTTCATATGAACATATGATCTTCTTGATATTCATATAGTCCTGGGTCACAGATAATATGCGAATATTTATATACCATAAGTCTATAATATATATAAATTTGGGGCAAATAGTCAAATAGCCAAACTTCAAACTCTAATTAGCCAAATAGCCAATGTTTTTACTAATATTGTCAAATAGCCAATTAACTATGTTAATAAATCACGAAAGACCTGATTACCCTTGTATTAACGTGTATTAACGTGGTTAATTTGTTTAAAAATAATAATCATTTTTTTTTAAAATAATTTTTTTTTTTTTGAAAAAAAAATAATTTTTTTGTTAAAATTTTAATCACGATTTTTATTTTTAAACAAATTAACTCCGTTAATACACATTAATACGTTTACTAACGTATTAACGTGGTTAATTTGTTTAAAAATAAATAAAAAAAATTCAAATAAAATAAATAAATTTTTTAAAAAAATAAATAAATTTTTTGTTAAAATTTTAATCACGATTTTTTATTTTTTAAACAAATTAACTCCGTTAATACACATTAATAAACGTATTAACGTAGTTAATTTGTTTAAAAATAAAAAAACCTTGATTAAAATTTTAACAAAAAAAATAATTTTTTTTATAAAAAAAAAAAAAATTCAAAAAAAAATAATTTTTTTTTTCAATAAAAAATTATTCTAAAAAAAAATAAATTAACCACGTTAATACCGTTAATATGTTAAAAGGGTATTATAGGTATAAAATATGTTATTAAATAACTATTTGGCTATTTCACAAAGAAAAATAAAAAGTTGGCTATTTGGCTAATCAAACATTTCAATTTGACTTTCTCATGCTATTTCTCTATAAATTTTAAAATCATTACCATGGATATGCAATTAGCTAGGATAAAGCTACGACATGATTCCGGTTTTTTTTATCTATGTCAGTACCTAATTGCATTTTTTATTTAAACATTTTTATTTACATGGCCTTGAATCTTAGCTTTTTATACACCAAAATTAAATAAGTTTGAAACATATTTTTTCAAAAGTTATCAAATCAATTCGGTAGGCCACCGATAATTTCGATAAAAGAAATACATTTCGTACAATTTCCAAAGAAATATAATGTCTATTCGTATAATAAATTACTTATTCAAATATACCGGTTTGGCGGCTCATTAACAGCCTTTGCTTTGCCTTTTCATATTTGCCGGCTACAAAAGTTTATTACTGGCATTTCTCTTTTAAAGAAATTGAAAGTAAAATATGTACTAAGCTTTGAATTTGATACATAATTTTTTTTAAAATCTTAAAAAATATTGTACAAATTAGCTATTAAGTACAAATTTGACATAAAAGCTTACAATCAATAAACCCAATGAAGAAAGAAAAAACTATGAATCTGCACAATCAATTTGGACAACAAAAAGAATCATATATCACACAGATCAATACACACAAGCTTAAACTAAATCATTCTCTCTAAAATCGGGTTTATACTCGAGAGGCTCTTCGCCGAGCAAGAGTGCCCTCAGAATCGCCTCGCACAGCCCGTCGTAATGAATGATCATATGTCCTCCGTCAGAAACCTCGTGATAGCGAATCCACGGAAGCTTGCTCATAACATGTCTCTGAAGCTTAACCGGCACGACATTGTCTTCGTAACCCTGCCAGACATGAACATTGCTTTGGTTCTGAGGGAAGGGATTGCTCAGTTCGATCGGGTCAAACTCCCATCTCCCGAAAGCAAGCATGAAATCGCTTCTAAGGGTATCGAAAACGCCTCTGTGCCGCAACTGATCCTGCAGTGGAACGCGTCTGTCACTTTGATAACTGACATTCTTCACTAAAATAATAATAAAAAAAAGATCATATTATAAGCTATGAATTATATGGAAGTAATTTCGATCTCAAAATCAATCTGTATTGATTTGGGAACAATGATACATCACTTACGGAAGTCCTTATACCGTCACATTCAAGCCAAAAGTTAGATTGAATAACCGAATTAACTAGCATTACAGTTTTATACCCAATTCGATTAACTAACTACCAGGCAGGAAAAATAGAGTAAGAAAACCGGGATTGTCCTGGTTTCGGGGTACCTTCGAGAGCATCGGGAATCCCTTCGTTGTTTTGAGGGCTTCGAGATCTCTGCTGTTGAAAAGAACCGAACTATCCCGCATAGAAGAAGCTGAAGGAAGCCATTTTCGAGTGACCAGCCAGAAGAGAAGCCCGGGTGCATATTTCGCGACCAAAAGCATGCAACAAATCGCTTTGCTCCTATAGTCCTCTCTGATCAGATTGCGGGGAATCGAAGGCCACCGATAGTTCACAACTGGGACGACGAAAGCCACGCCGGCAAGCCTGCAAACTATGGGGTGAGATCACTAATCTTCATATGATTTTGTGAATTGAATAGTGATGAGTTTGGGATTTTGCCTCTCCGGTATGTACTTGAGGCAACTCCAAGTGGCGTATGAGCCCATCGAGACTCCAATCACATAGAACTTGGGTCCTATCTCCAACTGATCCGCCAATTCTTGCATATCACGCGCTTCGTTTTTTACCGATCGATTCGGGTTCGGGTCGCTTCCTCCGTACCCAGCTCGATCGTACAGCAGAAAGTATATGCCTAGACTGTCGATGAGCTCCTGAATGCTAAACCCGTTAGAGAACCGTAAGTATCACGAGGTTCCATCTTAAAACCGATTACCATCTTAAATGTCTATGTCTTTTCAATGTGTGATTCTTCACGAAGTTTCAACCACCAATAACGTTTGTCCGAGCCGAAAGTCAACGCAAGTGGGTGATTGGCCCCGAAAGTGGATTTAGAGAGAGAGAGTAAATGGAACCTGAGGAGCGAGAAAGGTCATGTCTTTGGAGCTGCCAAAGCCATGGACAATGACGATCCTGAAGTTGGCTCTGTTCCTCGGAACCCCTGTCTCTCTGTAAGCCAAGAACCTCCCGTCGCTCAGCTTGATCCGCGGAGACGTGTCGTTTGGCGGCGAAAGTAGCTGAGTTTCCATAGAAACGACACCCAACAGCACAAGCGCTGTTCATGCAATGCAATACAATCAGATCCAGTTGACATAAAACATGAAGATCGGATCAAAATGCTTACTGGGAATGGCGCTGAACTGGAAAGGCTTCGATGGCTTTGATTTGACTGAAAGACATGAGACGTTTGTTTGTCGTTTTTCAATCGCTGCGGAAACGAATGGTATTTTGCTTTTGGATATTCTATAAAGAGGTTCGGATGACGTCATTTTGGTAATTCGTGCAAGTATTTTTGGTGCCTTTGATTTCCGTTGCCGTTAACAGTCGGAATGTTGACTACTCTGTTTGGTAAAAAAATATATTTATCTACGTGTTCTAGAAAAAGAAAAGAAAAGAAACTCGTGACTTTGCAAATACAATAAAATCTCTATAAATCAATACTCGATAAATTAATAGTCGTATTCGGTCTCGTTTTGGGAGTAACTAGCTTAATTAATAATTCGCTAAGTTTATAGATAATATTTTTTTAAAAAAATATATAGGTCCCAAGTAATATATAGATTAATAATTCAATATAATAAATTACATAAATAATTATAAAATCACTATTAATAAAATATAATATAAATAACTATGAAATCACATTAAATAAAAAATAACATTACATCACTAGCATGTAGTCTTCTTAAAATATGATTCTATAGTAATTCGTTTCTTATTGAAATCGATGTCTTCTTGAACTTCATCTTTAATATAATTAGGCTCTTTAATATTTCATCGTTACTCTAATATAATATTTTGAAATCATAATAGTCTCTCTTGATATTATTAATATTGATACTTTAATATTCTCGATATAATAAATTAAAAAAATATTTTTTAGTAAAGATGTTTATATAATTATAGTTGATCAATGTTTTTTATTTATGTACAAATTAATAAACTATTAAATTTATATGTTGATTAATAATTCGATAAGATAATATTTTTTGCCGATCCCAATAATATTAATTTATAGAGGTTCTATTGTATAGTGTCTAAAGTTTCGCAAATCACAATTAAGTTCAATTTATGAATATATCGATAATAACTATGGGCTTTCGTTAAATATGATAAAGCTCCATAAATAATAGTATTTAAAAATAGGATAAACTACGACTAAAGTATCAAATGTTTCAAAAAAATTGAATTATGTGCCTAATTTTTCTTTTAGTGGCTATAGTATTTAAAGTTGCATCTGTTAAAGATTTTAGTTTCCTCTGTCAAATTCTGTTAGTAATGTCATACGTGGCACCTCGGATGACGTGGCATTTTTTTTATCAAGCATTATTACGAATAAAATTTAATAATAATGATTAAAATCAAAATTATAAAATAATTTAATGAGTTTATATAACTTATATTGTATTATGGAGCATTAAAAATACCCTTAGTAATATAGTTACGCATTAAAAACGAATGAAAATATATTAATGCATGTGTGGAACACTACTTGTTTAAGGCTATTTCTTTTATCAATTGTGTAGATATTTATTTCAATAATCTTGAATAACTAAATATATTTAATGTTTCATAATACAATATAAGTTATATAACCTCATTAAATTATTTTATAATTTTAATTATCATTGTTATTAATTTCTATTCGTAATAATGCTTAAGAAAAAAATTAAACAGATAAAAATTGAAAAATATAAAATTACCATGTGACTGTGTTGCCAAATCTACATGGCGCATTCGAGGTGCCACGTAGGACACCGCTAACGGAGCTTGACGCAAGAAACCAAAATTCTTAATAGAGGCAACTTTACATACTACATGCCAAAAAAAAAAAGGTTCAAGTACATAATTCAAAAATTATGAAACATTATGTACTTTAACTACAGTTTACCTTAAAATATATTAGTTAGAAAATTACAATTTTTTATAAATAAAATTAATTAAACATTAGAGTTTTAGGATTTATGAATATTATGCACTTCTTAAGATTGTTATGTAACCTGAAAACTATATACTATTCATTCGATTCCAAACAAAAGCATTGGATGAAAACATATGGTCTTTAATCTATTTTACAATCTTTGTCTGAGGTAACGCAGTTGTCTTTTTCCTCTCAATGGGCCCAACACTTTGAGAACTCTATCGATGACCAATGTTTTCATCGCCGGACTGCATGGAGCAAGCGCCAAGATAGGTACATTTACATTGTATAACTTGTTTCAATGTTTATTCTCTTTTCTCTCTCAGTGGGCCCAACACCTTGAGACCTCTATCGAGGCGATCGAGCGAACTCTATCGACGGTGAATGTTTTCATCTAGCAACTCCATGGAGCAGGATAGGTACATTTACATTGTATAACTTGTTTCAATGTCTGTCTATTAGATAAACCATGCCTCACAGCTCAACTGTGATGTTTTTCATTCAAATAGCTAGATTATTTAAGCAACCATTGCTCCGTATTTATAACATTCTCCATGAAACTAAGTCCCTTTGCTTAAACGATATGGGACTTCTTTTTCGTAAGTGTTGCATACCCATAGTAAATTGTTTTAATCTTTTTTTTTTTTGCAACTTATAATTTGTTATTGTTACTCTTTACACTTTTCATTTTATAACATTTTCCAAAAAATTAAGTCCCTCTCTCGAATTGTGCTGAAGAAATGTTTAACCTAAATATTAGTAAGTAGCTTGTCTAGTAGAGAGAAGAATGGCGGCCCGTTCTACTTTTTTTTTTCTTTTTTTTTTAGTAAGTTTTTGTTCAATTTTTTTTATTTTATAACGTTACTTGTTATATTTTTAACCTTTGAGATGATGTTTTTACGGTGGACCCACTTTCTTGTCAATTTTTTATTTATTTTATTTTTTTATATAATTATAGATTACTAATTTACTAGATCAGTGGTGCATAATGTATGCTACTTAATTATAGATTACATACCACTTTATTTTTGTGTAATTACAAAAGATGTCAAGAGCAATAATAATTATAATTATAAGTTTGTAGACATTATTAATGAATTATATTCTAATTTGTTATCTTGCAGCAAAGAATATCATTCTATAGGGAGTGAAGTCTGTCACGTTGCACGATCAAGGGAACGTGGAACTTTGGGATCTCTCAAGAAATTTTATCGTTATTACTTTGAATGAGATTGGATTAAACAAGGGTGAAATCGATCCGTGTATCAAGATTTCTTTTGTGATTTTCGCTTACCCGGTTTCGGTTTATTTTGAATGTTGATTTTGAATCCGGGTTTTTAGTTCGGTTATCACCTCTCAATATATATAGCATGTCTTAAGTTTATATATATTATATATATGCCAATGATCATATTCTATTGTTTTACAGGTTGTTGTGTTTACTGACATAAAGCTTGAAAAAGCCATTGAGTTAAATGACTATTGCCATCAGTGGCGGAGTCAGATTTCAATTCAAGTGGTGCTTAAAAAAATAACGATTTTCTAAGTAAATTTGTGATGTTTTTATTTTTATTTTTTCAAGTACATAAATGAAAAAAAAAAATCATATAATAACATTGTAATGTCTATAAAAAAAGACAAATATATAATGTTACATGTACAAAATATGCATCACATTTCATCTTTTTAAAAAATACATATAGTACTTATTATAAAATATCATAGTCTGACGTTATACATACTACCTTACATACAATACTGGTTATAAAATATCATAGTCTATAGTTGTAGCCGGTACTATGCAGATATATATTGAAGCTCCTAATATATATATTTTTATATAAAATACAACAAAAAATTGTTCTTTGCCTAAAAGTATATTGATAAGCCCACTTTTCCACTAGACTGGAGCTTGCTTATTAGCAATTGTTGTAAGCTAATATTAATATATACATATATATATATATATATTTTAGAAAACACAAAATAATTATTTTTTTCCGATGAAAATTTAGGTGGTGCCCGTGTATACACTCGTGTACACGTGGCTCCGCCCCTGACTGCCATAGCCATCGACCTTCAATTGCCTTCATCAAAACTGAAGTCAGAGTCCTTTTGGTTTTGTATTTTGCGATTTCGGATCGGAGTTCGTCGTTATTGCCATTAACGGAGAGTCAAAAGTGCTGAAATTGAAGCCATTAAGAGAAACAAGTAAAGACCCTTGCGATTTTCTTCAGAGTAATCACTCGACCTCCGATCGAGCATCGCTTCTCCACTTGGCGTTCCAAGCTACGGCCGCAAGTTGGCTCATTACAACAACAAGAAGAAGTTGAGCGGTTTATAACTATCGTTAGCAGCATCAACGACGACTTGGAGATGGCAAGATACAAGATATCAAACCGAGACTTTTGCGGTCTTTTGCGTTGGGTCCCAAGGCAGTGCTGAATCCCATTGCTACCGTGTTTGGTGGTCGTGCTGCACAGGAGGCTGGCTATCAATTCTTGTTCTGGAAAATTTTATCCACTGTTTCAGGCGAGCTCTTAATTTGTCCTACGTGATGCCCTAATTTATTTATGTTTACAATTCTTAGTTTAAGCTAAAATAAGAAAACGATGAAGTTGTGCTCTGTGTTTTCTCTTTTCTGTTTTGGATTGTTCAGTTTGTATTTTGACAGGCGCTTATCATATTGTTACAGATTTTCTCCTTTGACTTGTTAGAGTCGGGGCTCGAAAAAGAAGCTAGAAAGACTACAGCCTGACTAATGACTCGTTTGATTCAATGGACTGTTGATACAACACACATATTTCTGTTTTTGGACAGATGATGCTGAGCATACTGAAGTTCTCGTTGTTCGTTGATGGATGTGGTGCAGTAGGCTGCAAATAACATCGGAGAGTTGAGGTCACTCTTCCGACATTCTTAGACTGGCAAGCGACAATAGCATTTTTTGTTGAGGTTTCACTGACTTTAAGACATTGAGCTTTTATTAATGATATGAGGTGCTTAACCTTAAGGTATTCATAAATAATCATTACATAGCTCCTGCAATAATGTACTTGATCCGATGTTACTGTGCGTACGTTGACCAAGCCATTGTCTACTCAACGTTTAGTAGAATTCCAAGTACTTAAATCATTAAGTTTGTGAGATAAATTGTGTGAAAAATATAATAATAAGTTAAAATCACATTTATTGTTGTCTTTTGTTTCGTAGGTTATTTTGTTAACATATGTTAATCACGAAAAATCGAATGGAGATTAATGCATTTTGCTGTAGGTATGAACATCTCATTCTCTTCATAAAAGGAGAAGTTCGAGCGACTTGACCTATTCTAACTTACAATACTCAAAGCTCAATTGCAACTCTAAAAGGAGAGGACATTTTGGGTACTCACGAAGGAAGTGGGATTGGAAAATAAGTAAAACTTGCCAAAGTTCTAAAGTTAAATTCATTGAGAGAGGCACTTCGCAATCCATGAAATCTGCTTGTGAGTGATGAACTGAAGTTCAATGGACCATCGCTTCTCTGCTTGGCGTTTCAAGGTTTGGATATGTTTATAGAAGAATATGGTCGATTTCCGGAATATGGCTCGGAAAAAGATTGTCGCATGTGTATTTGTTTTGTGAATATCATCGGTGGATATATCGAACAAAGTAATCTTTGTGTCATTAAATCGCTCCTGCGGCGAAGGCAGTCCTCAACACGATGGCTGCTGTGTTCGGACAATTCTCAAGTAATGTCTTTGACGAAGTTTCATTTCAAAGCCGACAAATGTCATCGCCGTCATATCCTTCTCAAAATACCGAAGACCTTGAGAACCCTATATAATGTGAATGTTCTTCATCGCCGGACTACACGGAGTAGGCGCCCAGATTAGTACGTTGTATAACTCATTTCCTCGCGAGTATAGAAATCTTTGATTCAGTTTGTTTTGTCATCGTGTTCTTGGATCAAACACTCGAAAAACCCTGTCCCATACTACTCAACTGTGGTGATTCTCACTCAAATAAGAAGATTGTTAAAGCAACCATTGATCTGTATCTATAACATTCTCCATGAAATTAAGTCCCACATCGTAAATATTGCGGGAATTCCTTTTTCGTAAGTGTTACATACCCACAGTAATTAGTTATTGTTACATTACAATATTCATTTTAAATCATATTTAGATTTTCGGGAAAATTTTGTCTTTATATTCTTCTCACAAATTTGTGTCCATATACCAATACACCCTTACGCCCTGAAATAAATTAAAGGGTGTACAAGGTTATTTACAGTATATGTTTCAAAACTTTTTCAAATATCTTACTTATGTTCCAAATGTTATCTTCGTCGACTTCCGTAAGTGGAAGCTAAATTTTGTTGTGTGTAAGTGTAGTTGATACTTTCTACCAAAATTTTTATTTTTTCCCCTAAAACTTTAATACTTTTACAAAAAAAAAAACATTTATCTCAGTGTTCTTAATTCAGTTGCCCAAAATTTCGCCTCAAAGTGTTCTTGATTCATGCGATCAGCTTTCTGTGCGAAGAAGATTGAAGGTTGATTCATTTTCAAAGCTATGATTCGTTTGATTCCTCTAAATCCACAAATTTATTGAGTTGAGTACTTTCTCCACTATAAAAATAGCCTTGGTACTTACTACTTACCGACGCAATTGACTACGACATGAGTACTTTCGTCACTATTTGTTGGTCACCGACCGGTGACGAGCAACATGGGTGAGTCAATGTCACTTAACATCTCGACAGCCAATAGAGAATCACCAACGCTCAGGGGACAGAAGTACAACGGCTTTGTTGTTGCTCTATAAATACTCGTCGAGTATGAGAGAGCAAAACATCAATCAGATCAGACAAACACAAAGAGTCGGAGAGAAACCAGAGGAGAAAGAGAGAGATGCTTTCTTGAGAGAGAGAGAGGGGGGGCGGGGGGGGATTTCCGCCAACTCTCAGGCGTGACAGAAGGTGGAGACGACGGTGGTCGACGACGGGAAGCGAAGGGGAAAGACTCGGCAATGACGGACAGAAGCGCTGTCTTTTGGGGATTCTGTCGGAGGAAATTTGCGGCGTCAAGAGGGTCAATTCTCACCGGAGTTCTGATTGGCGGCAAGGTCTGGGTGATCTGAGACGACGCTGATCTTTGTGAAAGGTGCTACACGGTGGTGGCTTTACCGTGCACGGGTATATCGCAAGGAGGTCAGGGAAGGGTGTTTGGGTCGATTTCATCGGTGAAGATTAGTTCTTGTATAAAGTCTGAATCTTTGTAATCGATGTTGTAACTCGAGTGTTGATGGTCAATAAAGTCGCGTGTTTGTGTCCATATTAATCGTGTCATATTTCGCAAGTTTGTTGGTGAAGTGTTCTTGGTGCCCGGGTTGTTGGGTTGAATTCCTAACATTATTATTATTTTTAAAAAGGAGCTCATTTGAATATAGTAATAGAGTCTGATAAGCTCATCCAGGCAAAAGTGCTTCCAAAACATCTTCACATACACTACTCCGGGACAAACACCCGTGTCCGCCGTCAGCCACCTCGTGGTAGCGAATCCACGGCAGCCTCTTCTTAAGATAACGGTTAATCTTGAACGAGATCATCCTGTCGACATACCCTTGCCAGATGTGAACAGCCCCATCGCAGCCGGGAAACGGATCAGCAATTTCAGCGGGGTCGAACTCCCATTTCCCGTAGCTGGCCAAGACATCCCGATACATGGATTCATACTCGCCTTGCTGCGTAGACTTCGCCTGAGTTCACACAAAATATTTAATTTTACCGAAAATCCGGAGCGTCGGAGGTATAATGTCGGGACTCGATAAAGATTCTAAACAAGAAAGCTAACCATATAAGTGGTTGAACTTTTGGATTTGAAAAATAAAGTTTACATTTACAGTTGAAAAATACTCGTCTATGAAAAAACCTTAATGTCCCTAGACCCGACCCGAATACCTGATCCGCCGTAGGTATGGAACTCATGATTACGAGCTCTTCCTCGCTGAAAACCGCGGTTAACGGCGCAGCCATCATATTTAACGAAGTGAACCATTTCTGCGTCACCCACCAGTAAAACAGCCACGGAGCGTAGTGTGCGACGCGAAACGTCCAGCGATATGCCACGTGGAGATTCCCGAAAGTCTCTCTCGACAGCTTCGCCGGGAGACACGGCCACCAGTAGTTCACGAAGGGGACCACAAGCGCAGCTCCAGATAATCTGCATATAGAAGACGAAGGTATAGAGAAGAATACACACAATTAGCTAGCAAAAAAAAAAGACAAGAAAAGAAAAGGTACTAGTACTACCTCTCTGGTATGTATTTCAGGCAGCTCCAGACAACGTAGGCTCCGAGTGAGACTCCGAACACGTGAAACTTGGGCCCGATTTGCAGCTTGTCGGCGAGTTCTTGAATGTCGTAGGCTTCGCTCTTCACCGATCGCAACGGGTGTGGATCGCTCTCGCCGTAGCCTGCTCGGTCGAAGAACAGGAAGTATATACCAAGGTTCTCGATAAGTTCCTGACAGACAAAAAGGCCACAAGAAGAAAGATGATCGAGAGCTAGTGATTTGAGCTACTTAATTTCCGCTTCTTCTTTTTTTTTTTTCTTTTTTCAAATACTTTACCAGAAATAGTTTTGTAAAATTGGTTTTTTTTTTTTTTTTTCGGTAATCGGTGCACTAGCAGAAGCGGACCCAGGCCAGGATATGAATTCGAAGATGGAGGTAAATAACGGTTGAGATCAAAAAATGAATTTTTGATTTAATTCTGGTAAAATATTGAGGATTAATTTTGAACGAAACATGAAATTTCGAAGGTGGGATTGTTACGTTCGCCCCTAGTACCACAGCCGGCAAAAAAAGTATTTACCATTTATAAACCAGTAAATATTGACTTCTAAAATAAAACAAGAATAATTAGCGTTATAAAAACCGGGACGGTATATACCGATTCTGATCTGGTTCAAAAAAGTAGTGGGATCGGATTTATATCCCAAAAACGGGTTTTAAAATTAATACTAGAAACCTAGAACCGGTATTCAAACCAATAATGAGAGAAACATATAAGTTGTATAAGGATATATACGCGAGAAATGGGCATGTAGTAATCTTTGGAGTCTCGGAAGCCATGAACCACTACAATCTTGTGTTTGGCTTCTTCCTTCGGAACTCCAAACTCCCTGTACGCCAGATGCCGGCCGTCACGAAGTCTAACTCTCGGTGCGGTGATCGGAGGGCCGCCCAGGGAGCCACACACCCGAGGTGGCGGTGGCTTCAGCGCCTTATAAGCCGCCCATCCCACGAGACCGATTGTCAGGGTCACTGCAGCGGTCCATACACTCATGCTGCAAAATAGAATATAAATAATTTATATATCAATTAATGGAATAGTTTCGAACAATATTTCTCTGAAACCATATTGAAATCTAGGTGAAATGGGAATTGTTATCTATAACATTTACTTGTAATTTTCTAATTAGTATCCAGAACAATATAAACGTAAAAAAAAAAAAAAAAAAAAAAAACTTATATAGAACTTAATTGAAAATAAACATGAAAAAATATCAAGTGCAAAACAGTGTTAAGATTCTGATCGCAAACCACCTGGCTGACTCGAAGACGAAGTGATGAGCTTGGTTTTATCTGTGTTTGAAATATTGCAAGTACTCGAAGATAAAGTAATATTTGTAAGATGAGGACGATGATTTCTATGTTTATTTATATATAACATGAATGATGCTGGTATAGTTGTAATTTTTGGGATATTTGAGGCAAAAATACCACTTTTTTTTTATAAAAAAAACTTATTTTTTCAATCTTTTTTGTTTTGTAGCACGTATTTCGAATGATATGAAAAATCTTGGTACAAATAATTCATTTTTTTTTACATTAATATGTGAGTTTTTGGGATATTTACTTGTAATATGTGATTTTTGCCGAAAAAATCCCTAATTTATATTATGGATACGTTAGAATATTAATTTAGGCTAGGTATGGAAGCTTATTAATTGAAAATTGTTTATTGTGAGGTAATTTGGATAATTAACTTGGATTTCGATGAGCCCAATTCAATGTTTGTCATAAATTTAGGATTCAATGTGATTAATTTTGGATTTTCACCATATTATGCCCATTATACAAGATCAGTGCCAATATGATAAGAAGAGGGTCTTGCTTAAAGTTAATATTGCTTAACTTCCTAAAATGGATAGTCAAACACTGTAAATTACGTACAAGTAAAAACAATTTTCGTTGATACCATTTTCTCATCTTGTATTGGTGTGGAACTTTCCATATATACATATATATATTCTAATATTGGTTGACCTTCTAAATAGGATAGTCGTCTCGAGCTTTGAAATGAGTCTACAACGATGACATTAATGACGTCGATTTATCGCAATGGACCCAAACACACGACGTCGATTTATTTTACATATAGCGTTATATACGGTCATTGTTTGTGCCAAATAAGCACCATGGTTTGTAAACGATATGACGATAAAAGTCTCTCCTACAGGTCTCAAATTTATTGTCGTAATTGTCACCGTAGCCTAAAATTGTATTTGCGACGACATGACAAACCTATATTAAAGAGTACAAATGTATTGTCATCGTTATAGGGTTCAAGGGAACATTTTGCCGGCTTCTGGATATAGAAATTGTTAACAAATTTTATAACTTTAAATAATTAAATTAATTAAGTAAATGTCTCCTTCTATCATTTTAAAATATGGTAAATATCATTATTAATGGGACGAGCCTGAGTCCCATTTTTTAACACCATAAATTAATGAAGCGAGTGTGGGTCGATATAAAATAAGTAAAAAAAAAAATTATTAAGACCCAACACAAACATGACAAGAAACACGAATTGCCATCCTTAAGAGTATTCAAAATCAATAAATTTTCGGAGTCATTAACGAGTGATCTTCCAAGTCGATCGTCATTAGTGTGAGATTTTCCAATTAACTTATCTTCTATCATTATCATATAATATTAAATGTAGGATCGTTTAAGTAAAACTTATCCTAAGATGTGAGATCTTCATATTAAACTTATCTTCAATCATACATTGATAATCCAACCAAACTTATCTTTTGACCAATCAATAAGAAATAAGAGATCCTTCAATTCAAACTCATTTTCATCCATAAGTGTCTCATTTAGTATCCGCAGAATTTCACAATAAAGATATAATGTTCTTATTAAATCGTCAATTACATTTTACACTTATCAAGAGAATAACACAATTTGTTCTATATATTGATCTCATTTTCCTATTTCCAATGTTTTTAACTACTAGAAATCTTATTTTGCAATGCAAATACCTTGAACTTCTATTCAAACTACAATTTTTTTTTTTGCATTCGTCAAGTAGTACTATAGAATTCATATACAGTTAGGTTTTGCACCCTGTATGTATAATTATAACCACGTCAAAGCTGTACTATACTTATGAGAGGAGTTTATCCAACAAATAGAGCCTGCAAAATGTCTTCGCACTTGGTCCGCTCGAAGACGAAAGCATGGCCTCCCCGGGGCACCTCGTGGTACCGAATCCACGGAAGTTTATCCGCAAGATAACGCTGAATCTGGAATGGGATGACCTTGTCTTTGTAGCCTTGCCAGATGTGGACCGAACCGTTCTCCCCGGTGAACGGATTAGCCACGCTGGTAGGATCGAACTCCCATCGACCAAACCCGACCATAATATCTCTATGCAGAGATTCATGAACCCCTTGCTGAGTGATTCTCTCCTGGGATACACAACACACACGAATGTGGTGAATCTAATTAATCCAATATTGGTCGTATATACTATATACGCGTTACGGCCCAAAATCGTTCTTGAAATGGGAGCAGCGCCAAATCTTCACCGAGTCTAAATATAACTAATTATTAACTTTTTCATTAACTTGAAGTCTCTTGATAAAATAGGCCGGCTATCACAATCTAATGGGACGGAACAAGACCAACCTTTCCAAATTTTAAATATAACTAATTATTCAAACATGACATGATTAAATAATCTGAATTAAAAAACTCTAATTAAAAAATAGTTAAGTTATTTTCTTATCATTAAAGTATGAGAATTGCAAAGTCAACTCCGAAACGTCGGTTTTTAAGATTTCAACACTTGTAAGTGTAGAAAGGCTTATGCAATTTTTTTGAAAGATCAGGGCATTTCTATTTTCTACCAATTACTCGTACATTTCTTAGCTTCCATTTAATGTATATTAATCCTAATTAATAACCGAACATTATATGTTTAATTTTTATTTTTCATATATGAACTGCAACAGATTCAAGTATCGGTAAATATATTAATTTCGCAATTATACGGTTCGGTAATACAAATCTTACAGCAAAGGTATGCGAGAAGTACCTGATCTATGCTCGGGCTCGCCTTAAATATTTCCAGATCGCCTTCTGTGAGAAGCGCGTTGCTCCCGGAGAGCAGGCTCAGTGAAGGGAACCACTTCTGCGTCATCCACCAGTAGAACAGCCTCGGGCAGTAACGAGCTACCCGAAACGTCCATTGATCCTGCAGAGGCAGCAACGCAAATGCCTCTCTGGACAAGTTTGTTGGAAGACACGACCACCAATAGTTCACGAATGGAACCACGAGGGCTGCTCCAGATAGCCTGCATATAAAACGTAAATAATTGAATCTCGGAGATAACCCGAAATGAGACGAGAAAAACGACAATATGAAAAACCGAGTTTGTAAAGTTCAAACTTAAGTGCCTTTCTGGTATGTATTTCAGGCAGCTCCAGATAGAATAAGCCCCCATCGATATCCCCATCACGTAGAACTTCGGTCCGATCTCCAACTTGTCGGCGAGCTCTTGAATATCAAATGCCTCGCTCTTCACCGACCGCGACGGAAACGGATCGCTCTCCCCGTAGCCAGCCCTGTCGAAATGCAGCAAGTAGATCTTGAGCTCCGCGATAAGCTCCTGAAAATCAAGCGACATATTATTCATCTATAAAGAACAAACTCAATTACACGATCAATACGCAGTGTAACTTAACAACTAGTTCATACTCGGGAGACGGGCAAAGCCTGATCTTTGGAGCCTCCAAAGCCGTGAACGACGACGATCTTGTGTGCAGCCTCTTCCTTTGGAACTCCGAACTCTCTATAGGCCAAGTGCCTCCCGTCCGCGAGCTTAACACGCGGTGAAGTGACAGTGGGGCCGTTGATGGACCCGCATATCTTCGGGGGCGGAGGCTTCAACGCCTTATAAGCCAATTTAAAAAGCCACCCCACAATCCCCACAGACAGTGTTGCTGCAATCGGCCGGTTCATCGCTAACATCGAATATCGATTATGCATTTATATGCTATGATCTGCCGGAGTGGACAAACTCTGAGCTCTTGTAGCTGCACAGATCAACACTGAACTTTCAATCAACATATGTTTTTGGTCATTTTTTTTTTTTGCAATGAAGAAATGGTTTAAGAGGAAAATCTTTTGGGTGTTTTTTGACCAATTGGGACAATTTTAAGGATCTATTAGCGTTTACGTTCTAAGATTTTATTTAAAGATCTCCTCGATTTCAAGATTGTCCAATATAAATATATATATATATATATATTCGATTATTATTTTATTTTTTCCAAAAAACATTATTTTCTATTTTCCTTAGCTGAGAAAACTTTGTCTCTGTTTCATCGCCGAGAAAATTTCACACAACCCCATATTAAATATACTCAAGGGATCAATTAATTAGCTAAAAATTCCCAAACCAAAACCAGATATTATAACATATATATTATTGATTATATTTATATGTATACAGTATATATATATCATAGGAAATTACAATTAATTAACTAGTACCCAACTAGGCTGCAAAAGTAGCCATTAATTAGTACAGGAGTACAGCTACTAAACAAGCAATTATCAGAAAATTTTGAACACAAAGTACATGAAGATCACAGTCCAGCGAAGAAAAAATTCATATGAAGAACCAAATTTTATATCGAAAAACAAAATTGAGTAAGAAAGAAGACACTAACCTAGTTGAAACGAAGTTGGGTTTTGTCTTTGATCTGCTTCAGTTGGTTTGTTTGTTCTTGCGAAAGCGATGAAGATGATGACTTATTATATACAATACAGTACACACAATGGTCCATGTTTCTTATAGTAATGTAATTAATGCAAATCCTTACAGATTTCGAACGATCACATTGCGTTTTGTGCTTTGATTTGGATAACAATTAGTAATGAGATGTTAGTGGATTATGACATTATTTACTTTGCATAAAAAATAAATGTAGTACTAAATTTGGAGTGCAAAATCAAGTTTGAGTTGTTAAATGACACTAGTTTAAAAAACGACAATAGAATAGTCGAACGTCGAGATTAGGAAATGCCACGTGATTAAGAAAAAAATAGTGGCAATGGATTGGTGGCAAATGTATCAAAGTTTGGGACAATATGTACTTTTTTTTTTTCTCAATAGCAAATGTACTCAAGTTATACTTGGGTACATTCAAGATGCAATAATCTGGAATTTTGGTAAAGTCAAACCCTAATAAAGTAAAACTTAAATTACATTTTTCACTGAAAAAAAAAAAAAAAAAACTTTGTACCCATCTTTTTGTTCATCATCATGTATTGTTAAAAGTTTATCTATCGTGAAATATTATTTTTAAATGATCAAGTTGATAATGTGTATATATATATGAGAACAAGAATTAGGGGTTAAATTTTACTAAAAAGTATACATTAATTTGTAGGGGTCAAGGTTATATTATATGATAAGTTGAAATATAGTAAAACATTTTTAGGGTAATTGATAACAAAAAAAAAAAAAAAAGGTATGAGATATATGAGTGATTTAAATGATAAAAAAAAAAACCTATTATAAGTTTTTAGAATATAATTCTTGTGTTAATTCATTCCCTCAAGATTTTAAAATAAATAATGTATGAATTAATGATTGAGAAATCAACACAAAAGTAACGTAAAAAATGAATTGTTTTCAGCCTGAAACATATCAATTAGGGGATATATTTTAACAGAATGAAAACCAATGACTTACAATACGAAATTTTCCATTCGAAGATTTTTGCAAAAAAAAAGAAAAAAAAAAAGTTGAAAGCTAAATTATATATATATAAATAATTACTTTGCCAAATGCATGTATATGAAAATTTGGAACTACCCAACAAAAATTGTGGTTTGACATAATTGTAATAGGGATAATTGCGACATAAGCTTTCAAAGCTATTTAATCTGAAGCGAAATATCCTCAAACAAAAATTTTGAAGGAAAAGATATTTCAAATCCCTATAATATATATTATTTACAATTTTTGCGCTATAGATTAATTTATCGATTAAATTAAATACTCCATCAAAATTTTCATGATGAATTAATAACCTTTTCCATTTAGAAATTATTTAGGGAATATATGGTCCCCATCTATAAGAACATATGTCACAATTCACAAATATCCCTTTATTATATTTTTCATCATTTTATTATCAACTGTACCATGTTGGAAGCAAGTACTTCATCCTTACGCTAATTGATCGTCATAAAAATAAATTAATACTTCTTCTCCATGAAATAAACTTTGAACTAATTACAGTACTGTGATATGGGTAAATTATTAGTATTTAATTATTTTTTTAAAACTATACTATAAAACAAGGAAAATACTAACAATGAATGAATACTAAATACATTAAGTAAACGTTTGTTATAAAAAAGTCATCTTATAAGTATAACTAGAACTGCTTTATATATATATATATATATATATATAAATCATAATGACGAGAATTATCAACCAAGTCAATTACGTTGAATGTATCTCATATGTTGATTGTCAAGTGTGTAATCTTTTTTACCAAAGAAATAAGTTTTTTCCTACACGGTAGTTAGGCCATTAAAATCAAAAAGGTCATCATGAAAATTTTGATTTTTTATGTTTTGGGAGTGGATTTTTAGTTTTATAAGATTACCTCAAAAAAATTAGTAGCATTTCCAAGAGAAAAATGGAAAAGATAGTCGGAGCAGCTTAATAGCTTGATCTCATGTGCTCTAGATTTTCAAACTATCCTAACTCACATTGCATTTATTTTCGAGTCTTGTTCGTTATTATTCCATATGATCCCAAATTCAATGAAATTGAGAAGTGAATTTTGTTGTAACTTCTAGTAAAGTTTTCATAACTTAATTGTTGGAATTAGATCTAGAGAACTTTATTATATCATTGAAATTATTAATATTTTAATTTATTATTTAGCATTATTAATTAGATTTGAGACTTTAGAAAAGTATTAATTTAATGAGTTTAAATATTAAAATAAAGTATATCAAGGACGCAACTTCGAATTTGTAGCTCTTTCAACTCTCTTTTTTTTTTTCGCCCGACCCACTTAAATTTTGTTAATTTAGAAAGAAAAAAAAAATTCCAAACTTTATATATACAAATTTCACCATTTATATATCAAATTACATGAAAAATATTTAAATATAATTTCTCCAATAAATGGCATAGCAACAAAATATTAGTACCTAATATTACTTATTTCAGTCTTCTGAATAAATTATTTATTTAAATATTTATAAAAATCAATATAAAGCGATAAAAAAATATAGTTCCTAATAATATCTTAGTGGCTAATGTGCAATAAAATACAAGTTCACAGAATTACGTATTACGTAAAATATTCTTTTCCTGATGTTATGATTTGAAAGTTCGAAGGAATTTTAATAAACTAGTTAATAAAAAGTAAGGGGGTCAACCTGAAAAAGAAAAGGTTAGAGGCTTTAAATGCCTATTAATATTACAACAATATTAATATTAATAGGGGTCATTCGTGCGTCAAAAAGAGCTCATTCCCAATATTTATGAGTCGATGAGCAAGAAGTGCCCTGGGAAAGCGGCGACGAGAGTCGCGGGAGAGTTAATTCTTTCCGTCCGTATTGGACCTCTAATATATCCGACTAATCTTGGGCCATAAACGTTAATTATATTTGGACAATTTACTAAGGCCATTGAGTATTGTCAAGTATTAATAAAAAAACGTTTGTCATTTATACTAATTTATAAATGATCAAATCGCACCTCAACATTCCCCACTATATTAGTTTTATGCATTTATCATATTATAATATCATTTTTACTAAAAAAATGTCACTAAATCTTAAATATCAGTTTCAAACAAGGTTTATTGCGGAGACAATGAAGATTACGGTAAGAAAACTCTTGTTTGTCGTTGTCTTTTTACAATTTATCGTCGAAAACTCTAATATAAGTTGTTGTCGTTAGTTACGGAAAGCAACAAAGCAAATTCGTGGCTCAGCGGAGCAACTTGCCGCGTGTTTCATGACAGTGTTGAGTTTTGAATTCTATAGTTGGATTTTAATTTTTTCGTGGAGCTCACAATTGCGACGGGCCAGGAGTCAATACTCAATAAATACATTTATTTGAGACCTACAATGTACGTTTTTAATGGTATTATGATTACTGAATGCAACGAATGATAAAATTTATGTGTAATTAATGTATAAGTTATTGTCTTTATTTTTTTAATAAAAATTATATTGTAATTCTATATTTATATTAAATTAAAGATATAACTCTTATATTTATATAAACCTATAAGTATAACTTATAACTTTATTATATAAAAATATCATACATTGTTTAAAATATTCATCGGTAAACCTTACGAAAAATTCATCGATAAATCCATATCCAACGGTATACTCTTAAAATAGAGCCTACATTTTCCATCAATAACGATAGTTAGAACTTTGCTTTTAGAGATAAAAGGCCAAAGCCATGATGTGTCTGTATGACGATGCATTTATTAATCCGCTTAAAATCTTGGTTTGATGATTAAGTTTTTGTAAGAAGTTAATTGATCATAATTATGTGTATATACTTATATACTATATACATTCCCACGTAAAACTCTACAGTACTAAAAAAATTAAAAAATTGGTTAACAAATATCCGTACCGTACAGGATATAAAGTAAAGATATTTGACACGCTATTGTTTTGAAAATTCGTCACCAATTTTGTAAGTTAATATTGCAGATATTTAACTTACTAAATATCATTAACATGTCACACCACGGTTCATAACTTTTTGACAAAACATGTGATAACTTAAAATAAATATGATTAGTTTGCGATTGATGTGCTAATTAATCATATTTATGACACCATAGTATAGTTATCTCCATATTATTTTAATTTTGTTGTGTTCTAATCTTCTTCCTCAAAAAAATTTCTCTGCTGCTTTGTTTTTTAGTGACTTCATATTTCACATTATCATGTAATTTATCAACTATGATTATGTAGCAACACACTGAAGAAACGTTCCGGTGGGAACATTGAATTGACCTTACTGGTAACATATTTTCCCCTTTCTTTCCGTTCAAATACAAGCTGCTGATCGTTTCTAGACTCGCTCATATGTAAATATGCTCAAACAAGAGAGCAAACCCGTCCCACATTTTTTTTAGCACGGACAACCCGTGCCCAAATTTGTTTTGGATGCAAGAGAACCGTTGTCAATTTTTATATGTCGCGAGCATTCTGCGCCCATTTTTTTTTAATAAAATTCATTTTATATGATAATAATGATTTTCTTTATTGCTATAATGGATGTTTATTTTTTTAAAACTTAAATTTATATAATAAATATTATCTTTTTTATTAATAAAATGTACAGGCACCTGAACATAGATTGTTCACACCCGGACAGAAGATGGCGCAGACAGTCCACCTCCACTCGACTAAATATGAGTTATATGCATAGTCGTTTAGACCCCTGTGATTGATCAAATCTTGTTAAATCTCATATGGAAAAGATATCGGGACTTAACATTGTATAGAAAAGTTACGAGCAACTCATCTCATTTTCAATATGATTTGAAGGTGGAACCTAATGATACATCACATGGTATCAGAACTCATTAAGCTAATGAGCACCGGTCCAAAAATAAATAAAAAAGATCTGAACCAAGATGTGTGAACTCAAAAAGAGCCACAATGCCAATTGATTAATGAGTTAGTCTCACATGAAAAATAAATGGGACTTAGCACGGCTTAAAAAAATCATTGGTTACCCTCTTCACAATGCCAATTGATTTTAAAGTAGAACCCCGTAGTACATTTTATAGATATGAGCGTGCAAAGCGCACGTGCCCAATATACGGTAGAATGGATTATTTTAATTGTTATTTAAAAAAAAAAGAGTGAGTGAGTTTTAAAGGAAGGCACGGACAGCCCAACTCGCAGTTGTTCCGCGCACCGTGCCTAAACACTTGGACTACACTAATTATACGTAAACAAATGTGGTATAGATTCAGACGAATGGCGAAGTAGTTCCTTGACTTTCGAAAGATTTTTCGGCTGTTATAGTATTCTTGATACTTAAAACTGAAAAACACTTCATATATATATATATATATGTATATTGATTGATAAGTATGTACTATACTAGTCTTACATCAATGGACTAGATGACAAACATGAAACATGATTCTTCTCCGCAGCTTATGTTGAAATATATTCTAACTTTAAATCATAAAACCTTACAAACTAGGTAAAGATATGTATAGGTCACTTGCCATATTAATTTATAATATAATATACTACTATACATGTTAATGGAACTTAAACTGCATTACGCGTATCATTCTACATCAATCAACACCTTTTTTCTTCTCAAGTATACAATTTTTTTAATATAATCATTTTCCTATCCTTTTAGGTATTGACCCAAATAAAGGTCTTTCTTTCTCTCTTTCGCTTTATTCCTTTTATTTTCTATTATATTTATAAGTTCATCGCCCAATATGGGGACAAATTCATCTTTTTCCAAATTTTAAAATATATAGTGTATGTGAATGTGGGTCAAAACCCCTGATATTATACAAAAGAAATGGTATGAAATCTAACAATATATAGATAGTTGTTCAGACTATCTAGGATTCTCTTCTTTTGTTGCTTTATTTTATTTTTCTATAAATATATGTCAATTTCACTAACCCCACCGGCCACCATTACCTCTCTCTCTCTCCAATTCCAAACAAGGAAGGACCCAATGGAGCAAAAAAGAATTAAATGAACAAAATTCAAAACTTGCTTTATTTTTATTTTTACAAAAATATACCCTATATCATTTTAAAAGAATTACAAAATATATACCCTTAAATTGACCATTGATAATATTTTGACTATTAAGAAAATACATATAGCATCTCTTTGTCGAAAGAGAAACTAGACGGTATATAAAAGTAAAATTTTAAATTAAGAATAAGTGCAAATTATGGGTTTTCTGAAAATTAAAATAATTATAGGACGTATCTTTGTGAAAATTAAAAAGGGATAATAGCGACATAAGTCCTCAACCTTTACTCAACAGGGGCGGCATAGTCCCAACCCCATTTAATAGCGGTATAAGTATCAAAAGATGATTTCCGTTCATATTTGACTAACGGAAGTAGTCAACGTTTGCGTGGTCAGCTTCTCATCAATATGGACGCCACGTAATCCGACATGTCACCATACACGTCATCCTCGCGTCATCAAATTTAATGCAATCGCCATTAATTTTGCATTAAATTTCATGACGCGAGGATGACATGTATGGTGACATGTCGGATTACGTGGCGTCCACGTTGACGAGAAGCTGACCACGCAAACGTTGACTACTTCCGTTAGTCAAATCTGGACGGAAATCATCTTTTGGTACTTATACCGCTATTAAATGAGGTTGGGGCTATGCCGCCCCAGTTGAGTAAAGGTTGAGGACTTATGCCGCTATTATCCCAATTAAAAATAAAGGGTCCAAAAGAAGACAAACCTAACCACTTTTCCAAAAATAAAAAATAAAAAAAAATCAACCAACCTTATAAGTGCAAATGTCTTTTCCCACAAAAGTCTAGACATGAGCCCTCTCTGAGGAGAGAATTCATCAAGGAATTGCTCTCTGAAGAAACATGGGTTTATGGAGTCACCACCTCGAAAACACCAATAATATCTGCTTTGAGTCCCCTAATAACACTTTCATAGAGTGGCTCAAGCCCACATCATCATCTCCTTCCGACTCTTCATCATCATCGTCATCTTCTTCTTCATCTTTGAGCTTCACTGAGCAAGACCTTGCTGATCATGGTCACAAGACCACCATGCAGTGCTTGCCTCTCCTGAGCAGGCTCACTGGGACAAAGGGCTTGGGGATCAAAGAAGAGAGAAATAGTACTATTGATGAAGCTGGAAAGGTCAGAGTCTCTTTGCACATAGGGCTCTCCAACGTAGCAAGCCATGACTCTTTAGATGATGATGAAGATGGCGAGATAATCAAGAAAGAGGGTGAACAAAACTCCATGAGCATGAGTAAGAAGAGCTTCCAGTATGCAGGATGCTCTGTGAATTTGGAGAGAAGGTTTTGGATTCCCACTCCTGCACAGATCCTTGTGGGCCCAATGCAGTTTGCTTGCGCCATATGCTGCAAGACCTTCAATAGGTACAATAACATGCAGGTTAGTATATCATATCTTAGTTGGTTTTGTTTGCTATTAGGGTTTTTTATGTAAGTAATATTTGTAAAATTCATTTTAACATATCTGATTCTTCTGAGATATATAGGAGTAGAATATTGAGAAAAATTCTGATAAGTACTGTATAAAGCGTTCGAGTCCAGTGTTTGATGTTCCAAATCAGCGGAAGTTTTCTTCATTTCCATTTAACTCCAACTTTTTTCAATACATAATTAAATCATGGATTCTTTGATTATATGTGTCATATAATTAACTCAAGGATTCTTTAATTATGTGCATGCACAAGCACAAGATAATAATCAGCTCTTTATTTTTCCAAGATAATATCAATGAAAAAAGGCGAACAGATTATCAATGCGTATTGATTTGATCATACTCTAGATTCTAGTTCTTGATGGCGTACGTACGTACGTTATTCAATTATTATTGCGTAAATACTTGTAGTTTTTATTTTTTTTATTTTTTATATAAGGACACTTTATTTGTGTATAATTCCAATAATATTTTAGACCAAATACACAAAGTCACGTACGAATATATTGATGTATAGCTAATTATTATAGTTACTAGCAAGCTACTTGTAACGTACTTTTTATATATATATTTGTCCTTCAAATCAAGAAAGAAAAATGATTTCCAAAATAATTGAGTTGTTGAGTCCAGAAATCTGAATTTTTCTGGTAACATATGTCTTTTGTTTTTTTTTGTGTGTAGTGTGTGTGTTTTTGTGGTGTTAAATCTGTCCCATAATGTTTCCTCTTTATATTATTTTAAGTTTCAGTACAGTCTCGTAAATAATAAACATGGATAATCTTGGTTTCTCTATGTGTATGGGAATTGAGTAAACGACAAAATATAGGTATGAAGTATGAATGATCAGAAGTACGAAATATATAAATATGAACATGTATGTTCATACGAATATTATACATGAAATATACAAATAAATAAAAGTACGAATATAATTTTTCGTATATGAACATATTATATAATGTTAATCTATGGTATATTTCCATTTTTTCATTCTTCAACTTGTATTTCCAAAACAACTACAAAATACACCCTCATTAATTAATCTTCATTTACATAAAACAATTGATTATATCAACACAACTTGGGTAAGTACTTTAATTTTTCAAGACTATGGCTACTAAATATAAATATCATGCCATTATATATGTTGATTGAACCATAGACACACACATATATGATATATACAACTAAAAGTGTCGTTATGGAAGCCAAAAAGGATTATGGCAGCGCACTGAGTATCATTGCACCATAGAAGGTGATAATTAGTATGTATTACTTAGTGCTCCAAAAAGTGGGGTCAATTAAGATAATATTCTTCTTTAAACTCCATAGAATTAAACTAAATTTAAGTAAACGACAAAACCAATATATACTAAATATACATACTCAACATAGCAAAGATGCTCTAGTGTAGAAAAAAAATTCAACTGGTCAATCAATGAATTATCACACTAACTACTAGTCTTATATACAGGAGACAGAACTAATCTGCTCGTCTACTATAGTGTCACTAATTTGCTCCTGTAATGGCACCCATGAATGATATATATTATCCTCTTTTGGTTCATGTTTAAATTGATTCTGCTATATTAGGTTTCACCAAATAAAGCATGAATGATTTCGTTCATTATTCATAAATCATTGCACATCTCTCAAGAAGATTGTCACTTTACAACTCACCCTCTTTTAGAAATTGAGTTATCATATGCAACATGCATGTATGCGACGATTTTCGGATTCCACTATCACCCTTTAGAGTAGACCACAAAAATTTGTAAGATTTCATCACAAAATTTATTTACAATAAAAGTAATAATTTGTCTAGTCTTTGAAATCTTTGTTAGTTGTCAGAACTTGGGTGATTTTTAAGCTTGGATGCGCTATGTGCAGATGCACATGTGGGGCCATGGCTCGGAGTACCGAAAAGGGCCGGAGTCGCTGAGGGGAACCCAGCCGGCAGCAATGCTGAGGCTGCCATGTTACTGCTGCGCTGCGGGGTGCAAGAACAACGTGAGCCACCCACGTGCCAAGCCGCTCAAGGACTTCCGAACCCTACAGACGCACTACAAGCGCAAGCATGGAGCCAAGCCCTTCGCATGCCGACGCTGCGCCAAGAGCTTTGCCGTCAAGGGCGACTGGCGCACTCACGAGAAGAATTGTGGCAAGCTTTGGTACTGCACGTGCGGCTCCGACTTCAAGCACAAGCGCTCGCTCAAGGACCATGTTAGGTCATTCGGGAAGGGCCACTCTCCGCACCCTTCGCTTGAGGGTTTTGATCGATGTGATGACGGTGATGACATCTCTATCTGACGGCAGCGATGAAACATAAGGTATTTATTATACAAAAATATATAATATATTTTCTTTTCTGTCTTTTAACACAAGTTCAGTTGGTTGAGTATTTGAGCTAATGCAACTGAAAAAGCTGGTGCTCAGTGACAAAACATTCTCAAAGGTTATGGGAATGCTTTGTCACGGAGCACTAGCTTAGTTGTCTGGACTTTGTAGGGACAGAAAAATAGTGTTTATATATTTGTAGTGGATGAAAACAGTGTGTTGTGTTAGTTGTATGTCGGAAATAAGTAGACGATCGCCGGAGAGTTGATGAAGCAGATGAATTTTTCTTCTCAATATGACCACACAAAGAATGTGAGAAAAAATATTGGGGAAAATTTGCCTGCTTCATTTCCGATCAATTGGTGATCTTCACATCAAGGGACATTGTATTCTTATTTTCGTATTGTTGTAATTTATCTTATTTTTAAATGAATGTTTCCTCTCATCTTCCATATTAGTAAAATCAGGAAACTTTCTCATTACAAATTAACTCAGTGACCTTTAAAATTAATATGCTCTAATTTTAAAATGGTGTTTTTTCCCCTACTCATCTGATCAAATTTTATTATTTTAGCTCGTTTGAACTTAATAGATTCTAATACTATTTTAAATATTATGGTATTCTACCATAAAATTAACTGACAAGAAAATATCATATAAACTTTTTCGAGTCCTATTACTATTATTTTAGGATTTTTAAGATGAAAAGGGGAAGAAGGTAACAGTTTCACAATTATTTGACATGTATCACGAAATGCGACTTTGCTTATATAAAAATACATTAATCAATAAAGTTTGAGGATAATGCTTTGGTCGTAGCAGTTGAACCAAAAGTTCCTCTGAAGTACCAAGTACGTATATCATGCAAAAAGGTCAAATTTGATGTAATAAATGACGTATATACTAATGCGTCTCTCTCTGGAATGACACGTGTATATATATACATATAAGTAAAAATAAAATATTAAATTCGATTAATTAATAACTTCAATTAAATTGTAATTTTAACAAAAAGAAGAATAATATATCTAGTAATTTCACTTATTTTAGTATTTTGTCGTTAAGATATTTTAATAGTAGAGTTATTTTATTTAATAAAAATAGAAAGCATATCACTCACGTCGTTCTAGCCAATTTGTTTGATTGATTAAAATTATCGTATTATTAATGTAAAGTTAATGAAAAGTGACATTGATTAAGAGTGATGAGTCTGCTTTCGGTGCTAATTAATGAACATAGATCACGGGAGCAATAATACATTACAATATGATCCCATCACTCGAGTAAATCATAAACCCTTATTTATCTAAAATGGATATTTTTTTATTTTTGAATAGATCTAAAACTGATTCTATTACCTTAAATTCTTTACTAAATAGACCAAAATTCGGATGGGGTGACGCTGATTTTAACAAGCGGAGTAAATACAATTCTGGTCTATCTTTTACTAAATGTAAATCCGAAATTGAAAATCTTGATTTTAAATTATATTTTTAGTACAATTTCATTTTTTTAAATTAATTTTTCATCTGGACCGTTCGATGACTATTTATCGGTGCACATTAGCAAGCCATATTCAATATTAGTTAAAAATCAAAATCGAAAGTCGGAAAATAATACAAATAGTTTATATTTGTAGGATTATTAGTTAGAACTTAGAACACTATTAAATGATATACAGATTTTAACAAGCATATTTAGTGGTGAGGATATTATTAAGAGTCCAACTTGGAGGGCCATGAATCTACCTAATTAATCATCTTCATCGGTATAATATATTCTAGATTCATGATTGGACATTAATAAAGGAAATTAAACGCAAAGAAACTTTTTGTATGACTTTCAATATAGGGTAAACTGCGGCTAATATACCTAATGTTTTATTTTGTACGGATTATATACCCAATGTTTATTTTCGGCGGCTAATGTACTTAATGTTTGATCCGTTAGATATTTTTAGGTTTTCCGTCAGTTGACCGTTAGAGAGTTATCCTCCTCTATATGACACTTTTCGTATTTTTGACATAACTCACTCATATTTTATCCAAATTTTATGCACGACCTATGGTTCGAAATATAAGAGATAGATCTACAACTTTGGTTATTTAAGTTTTGTAAAATAAGTTTTAAAAAAATACGAAATTTCAAGTACAACGTAAAATTGGACATTAGTTTGATGCTAAATATTTGTTTTAAGAAAATTTTAATATGCTTAATGATTTTTTATGATGAAACGTAAAAGAAAAAAGTTGTAAATAAATATTTTATCTTTCCAACGAGTGTTTATTTATAAATTTTGGATAAAAAATGAGTGAGTTATGCCAAAAATATGAAATATTATTTCACATCACATCTTTCATATTTTTGGCATAACTCGCTCATTTTTTGTCAAAAATATATAAATAAACACCCATTGGAAAGATAAAATATTTATATACAACTTTTTGCTTATAAGTTTCATCATAAAAAAGTCATTAAGTATATTAAAATTTGATCGAAACAAATATTTTGCATTAAATTAATGTCCACTTTTATGTTATATTTGAAATTTCGTATTGTTATTAAACTTATTTTACGAAACTTAAAACACCAAAGTTGTAGATCTATCTCTTATCTTTCCAACCATAGGTAGTGCATAAAATTTGGACAAAAAATGAGTGAGTTATGTCAAAAATACGAAAAATGTACATATAGAGGAGGATAACTCTCTAACGGTCAACTGACGGAAAACCCAAAAATATCTAACGGATCAAACATTGGGTACATTAGCCGCTGAAAATAAATATTAGGTACATAATCCGCACAAAATCAAACATTAGATACATTAGCCGCAATTTACCCTTCAATATATGTACGTATGCATGTCGTTTCTCTGTACACAAACAAACATATAGAAGTGTTTTGAGTTTTATCTTAATGATATAGATTTAACATGAAAAAACTCCTTTTTGTCTATTGGCATTACGGAATTAATACAAAATAATTCTTTTAACTATAATAAAAGAAGAGAAAATATAAGAAAAAAGAATGATTGTAGTGTGAAAAGGAGACTATGAGATCAGAAAATTTGAGTGCAAAAGTTGGAAAAAGGGAAGAATTGAAATGTGAATTTGGTGAAAGGTAGGCTTGACGTAAGGGCAAAAGTGTGATGTGGGGAAGGAAAATTGAGAGTAATCACTGCCAATGAAAGAGAGCTCCACTATGCTTTGTCGGAGAGTAGAACAAATATATATATATATATATATAATAATAATAATAATAATAATAATAATAATAATAATAATTTTTTCTCGATCAAAGTTAAGGTTAAATATATAAATCGTTGGTTTTTTTTTTTTTTTTTTAATGAAGGTTGAGGTTTAAATATCTAATAACCCGATTGATCGTCTAATTTTATGGATTAGCAAAAAAAGAATTTAATTAACCGATGGATAAATTATAAATTTTTAAAGCTCGATACCTATTTTTTTCTATTGTTAACTGAAAAGCATTAGTTATTGCGTGAAATAATAGTATTTATAACAAAAAGTTAAACAAATATAAACAAAAACATTTAGTTTTTAAGATCAAATAGCATTAACTTGTTTTCTAATTTTTCCCTTCGGTTAATATATAGCGTCGGAAGTACTTAATGTTTTACATTTCGTGGTAAAAGTTTTCAATTTTTTTATGCAGCCGATAAGTTCTTAAATATTTTCATACAACAACAAATTTTCTTAATTTTTTGTGTTGAAAGTTCCTAATGTTGTCATTTCTCCTTCTCAATTAAGTTCTATTCATATTATCTGCACAGTGTTTATATTTTGACAATAACTCACTCACTTGTGATTCAACTCATATCTAAGCGAAGGAGGTGGATTTTATTTTGTAACCCTTCCATAATTAAGCCATAGCTTACTCATATTTTGTCCAACTTATATTATTAAATTCTTTTTTGAAGGTAAGAAGAGGCATGGGAACAACTTTGTAGTTTTCATTTGACAAAACATTCCTTTGAATTAAAAAAAACATGCCCGAAACAAAAAAAAAATCATTACAATAATGTCTCAATTAACAGTGCTATTAATATTTCGTATATTTTTTAAACTCGTTTTCCAAAGCATAAAATTACACAATTATAGATCTATCTCCTAACTTTAAAATAAGATTTTAATTATTGCATTTGAAAAAAAAAACATGTGAGTCATGATCAAAATACAAAAAATATCCATACACACTTAATATATAAATTTAATAGGGATAGAAACATTGAGAAATTTTCTTGCAAAGACATAAGAGCTTTTGGAATTGTTATATTAAAAAAGTTTTGAGAATTTTTTCAGCAGAAAAATAATTAAAAAACTTCTGCTGCAAACAATTTAAATATTCAATACTTTTTTCGACGCTATTAAGTGATGGAAAATAAATATTTTGGAAAACAATAAGTTAATGCTATTTGATCCCAAGGACTATAAATGTTTTTGTTTGATGGCTTCATGTGAAAAATTTAATTACTTCATGTAGACGCAATATTGGACAAATAATAAATCGTGTTTACGTGGATTCTTCACTTAACGTGTTTTTATTTTCAGCCGTAATAACGTTATCACAATACCGAACCTACATTGGTCTATAGTCCAGTGTTTTACTGGCTGATTGGTTATTCGAAATCGTCGTCGAAATTTCGTTGATAATTGTTGTTATTTTATTAACAGAATATAGTGACACAAGTATTCGAAATATTTAAAATGTTAACATGAAATTTTTATTTTGTTAGTGATAAAAGTTGTCGAACTCTTATTTTGTATATTGCGTCATATTTTCGTCCAAAACTGCGTAATATATCACGTTTTAAAACTCATTAAACAACCATTGTTCATCATTGATGAATCAATTTAATTTTTTAATAAAAAATAATGTATTTAATAGTGCTAAAAATGTGACACGTGACGCGATTGTGGACGAAAATATAACAAAATACATAAAATAAAAATTTAACAACTTTCGCCACCTAAAAAATAAAATTTTAATGCCAGGTTTTTCATAGACTTTGGATATTTATATGGTTATTTTTTCTTTTTATCTTTTTATGAGATTTTGGCGAAAACTTGAGGAGAAACGGTATCATGATAAAAAGAAAACAAAAATTGGCTTGGAGAAGCAACTTATCACTTCTTCTTCTTCTTTTTTTACACCACGAGTTCTTGTTTTGTAGCAAAGATCTTTCACGTTTTGGTGGACAAATAAAGGCAATTTTTTTCTCATTTACTTCTTTGTTAATAATATAATTATATTAGAAATATATATACTGCTTAATATATATATATATATATTCTTTGAAGTAATCATCATAATAATATAATTAATTAAGTTCAAATAAAGAATGGTAAATAGTTAATTTATTAATATTAGTATAAGTTATCTCTTATAATATTTTATATAAAACCAGTTAGTTACAAGTTAATCCTTAAAACTAGACTAATAAATTTATTTTTGTTAATACAGCAGTAATTGAAAACGGAACCTTTAGTTAAATCCATTATTATTAATAAATTAGTAATTACAAACTATCAAATTGGTATTTAAGACACTGGTTTATGCAAGTACTTTTTTATTCATAAAAGAGTTTGTTAATCTAAAAGAAAACATATACATTACAAAGTGTTCTATAAGCATTTCATAAGAAAAATATAAGGAGAAAACAGATCTGATCTTAAGACAGACCATATAAAGTAGTAAACAACTTATATATGACCTTAGAAGAGAATTGTGCAGCTTAATTAATATGCATGATCACTACTTCAATAAATTACTTTTCATTATTATCATTAGTTTCTCGTCATATTCATGACATTACATTGGTACGTTAAAATAATTATATTAGAGTATAAAGTATAAATATAATTGTTTTGTCTTCATATTTTATAATTAATTGATAAATTAATAATTCAATAATATAATAAATTTTACTAATTTCAAATTCATTAATTTAAGTTTGATGTACTCCAGGACTTGCCTAATATTTTTAGAAAGCCGTGGACAAAAAGTAAAAATAAAGACTTTTTTTAATTTTTTTAATAATAATTCATTGATAAAATATAATATGTTTAAATACAAATATTTATCGTTTTTTCTAAAAAACATATTCTTTCTTAACTTTTTTAATAAGCGTGTTCTTATTCTTGATTTTTAAAGGGTTAATAGCGGCATAAGTTTCAAATTTTTACACAATTGAAGTGGCATAGCCCCAACCTCATTTAATAGCGGGTAAAGTTACAAAAGTTGCCTTCCGTCAATAATTTTATAACGCTGTTAGCTATGTGGACGTGGCTTTTCTTCCCTCTTCGTGTGGGTCCCTCCATCCCCCTCTCTCTAGTTCAATCTCCGAGAGACTGAGCTCCATGGATTCGCAAGCCAATGAAGCTAACATCAGCGACGACTCTCACAAGGCGGAGAGGCTGGACCGCAGGGAAGACGACGACGAAGAAGAAGAAGGAAGAGTACAAGTCGCAGACTGATCACACCGGCGATGGAGTCAGCCCTGGCTAATTCTCATTCCATTTCTCTGTCATTATCTTTCTCCACTATCTTTGGCTTTGATTGGCGAGAAAGTGTTCCTTTGAACACGAAATAGGAGAACCCTAGCAAAAACCCCTCTTTTGTTTTGTTCATATACACTTTGTAGGAAGATTTTTATAAGAGGGTTAGAAAGAGAGACCACTATGGGTATGTAGTTTCGTTAGTGATTTCACTTCATTCCTTTGATTTTTATCTTGAATCCGAGCTTGGGAATCTTGTTGTGATTGAAAAGCTTTTGTGGTTCATTTGAAAAAGAGAAAACCCCTAATTAAATTTGCAGTACAATTCGTCAAGCATTTTGGCTTCCTCGTGGATTCGGGAAAGTCGGCCTCAAGGAGATGAAGAAAAGCGAGAGAGAGCAGTTCTCACGGTCTACATAAGGACAAATCCAACGCATTCAGCTGCACTGGTGATCGGGGATGGCGGGGACAAGACGATGATGTGTATCACGTCTCTCTCTCTCTCTCTCAAATAGCCTTAGTTGAAATCAATTCAAAACGCTTCAAATATAGTCGCAAAAAAGTGAAGGAAGACAAAGAGAGACCATGAAACCTACAAAAATGGCGGACACTCGGTGGGGTTAAAGACGTGAAACCAAACACCAACAACCGGGACATCGAAGGCCTTGACAAATTCGTCGTAGACGACCGCAACAAGAAGAGGGAAGAAAAGCCACGTCCACATAGTTAACAGCGTTAGAAAATTATTGATGGAAGGCAACTTTTATAACTTTACCCGCTATTAAATGGGGTTGGGGTTATGCCGCTCCAGTTGTGTAAAGATTTGAGACCTATGCCGCTATTAACCCATTTTTAAATGGCATCATTTATGACACCAATAAAAAAGTCTTTTTTATTTTATAAATTTTATTCCAATGTAATACTAAAAATATGGACGATCGCCCACCCATCAAACCGGTTATGATATGTACTCATATGCTCGTAAACCTTATAATTTTACTCTTGAAATACTTCTCTTGGGAATGTCTTTTTTTTTTCATAAAAAAAAATTTGTACGAATTCAACTCATTTGGTGTTAATTTATTGTAAAAATGCTCATTGTATGTGTAAAAATTACTAAAAATAAATCATTTAAAAAAAAAAACTACACAAAATAAATATTTTGTTAATTAACATTTTTTTAATTGGACTTATGGCTTAATATATACTCTTTTTGTCTTCCAAATATCACATGAAAAATATATGAAGCGTTTCTCAGATTTTTTGATGAACATCATTCCACGTATCATTTGAGCAAAAACATTTTAATGGTGTTTGAATGATCAATGAACTTGCACAAGACTAGTCCAAGATAGGCACACTGCCCAAAACGACACCGAGATCGGAATAACACCGAATCCAAGGAATGAATAAAATCCCTTCTAAATGAACGTTCGGTTGGTCTCTTCACCAGCTGTCAACGGTGCGTGCAAGCAAGAAGGACACGTGTCACCGTCACGACACATGTTTCTTCCTCCGACGGACAGCAACGTCGACGTATATATACTTGGAAGAACAATGCATGCATGCACGTGTCGTTTTCGTAGGTTTGAAAACGACACGTAACGGTGATGCTTACGAAGGGTTTATCCATTTATATTCTTACGTACAGTTTATTGCCCTTTTCTGAGATTACTATAGACCAATTGTTGCACTGACTTTCTCTCTCTCTCTTTCGTTCGTCCGAGTTCAGCGGATAGAGAGACAGTCAACGATCATGAAGGTTCTGATCTTTACTCAAACCCTAGTTTGGTTTTTCTCTCCCTTTCCGTTGAAACCTTGATCCATGTTTATGAGTCTGTTATGTAGAAGTTCATGACTGAAGTGTCGAGTACTCAAACGGGTTCGATATGATCAATGATAATAACGAAATTTCTTCTTATATTTTCAATTTTGCATGAATAAACCCTATATTTTCGTAACAACTTCTATCAATATATATTTTTTTACAATTCAAAATTCTCTCTATGTAGCTTCAAGTTTTTATTTTGAAAAAGATATGCTAAACATATTTCAAAAAATTAAAATATTATAAATGTTACTTTTAAGGATTTTAAATTTGTAAAATGTAGAGGCTGGAATCCTCAAATTAAATCTACCTGAGTGTATTTTGGATTTTTTTTTTTTAAATTAAAAAAAGTATATTTTTATATTTAAAAAGGAAAATACAGAAGACAATAGTGATAAATTCAAATATGTTGTGTGTGAGCTTTGTTGCAATATCAATAATATGCATGTTAACAAGCACAATCCTAATTTTTCACTCTATAAATTGAAATATGTTGTAGTATGAATGATAAAAATACTTTATAATCTTACAGGTACATGAGACGAGGTCTCGGAGTCATCCTCACGATGAGAAAGTGATGACTAGGAAGCAGAAAGCCGAGAACAAGGCGCTGGAGGCGGAGCAGTCGCCCAAGAAGGCGAAGCCAGAAAACGGTGCCGAAGATGGGAAATCGAGCGAGTACGAGGAGTTCTGCAAGGCCACCGACGAGCATCTGTCTGTCGACCAAATGCGGCAGATTCTGGCGGAGAATGGACTCGACTCCTCCGCTTCCAGACCATCCCTCATTCGGAAGTGGTCAGCCTACTTAAAATATATATATATATTTTTCAAGACAATTTTTGTTTCAAATAAAAAAAAAAAAACCTCTATAATTAAATGGGACCAGAGAATTTTATTATTTTATCGAAGAAAAATTAATCATCTTAGCTAGTCGCTAAGAGTCGAGATTATTAATTTAACAAGATTCTAGTTTAGAATGGGCCACTTAACATATGTTTTGAGCTATGTGAAATAACCACTGAAAGTGTATAGGTGAAACTACTAAGGCCAATGATTGAAATACAATACAAGGTTTGGTCTTAATTAATGCAAAGTTTTTATTATCTAAGAATCTGAAAAATTCAAGAATAAATACACTTGAAATAAGCACATTAATTTGCTTCATAACTTCATGGTTCGATCACGTGTCATTTATAAATTAGTTCTCACTTTCAACTTTCAAGCACATTGATGAGTATGAGCTTTTGTATTATGTAATTAGTAACACAAAAAAGCCCCTTTGTAGGCAAGTACCATTTTCGATTCAATTTTGGATATATTCCAAAATTTTCCAACCAAAAATACCCAAATTTGAAGAGAAATACAGAGATTTTTAGACATTGCTAGTTGTATTTGTATATTAAATTATATAATTGAGGGAATTCTAAGCTAAATTAGTTCTTGTCTCTTTGTTTTTTTGGTGCCAAATCCCAATCCAGTTTGTATTCGGGACCACTTTGCAAGATGTTCCGGACCTTTAAAAGGAAAATTGGTCGTTTTTTTAATTCAAAATTAGGAATGAAGTCATCTATAGCTAGATAGTTGTAACTTGTAACCACAAGCGTGGCAACTATAATTTCGCATTAGCCGACTCAATTACAATTAATTTTGGCGCATTAGCCGACTCAATTACGATTAATCGGATTTGTAAGTTCAAATTCTACTGCTACTCATATAAATAAAAGAATTGAAAATATTATCATAATTATATTTTTTTTCATTTAGAAGTTAATATTTTAGATTATCGTTTTTTACATTTTTAACAAATCACTACTATCTGGTTGCATGAACAGCCAAGACATGTTGTTTTATGGGGCGTTGGAGAAATGCCCAGCTTGCGAAGGAGAGTTGGAGTACAACGGGACACTTTACTCTTGCACCGGATCATACAGTGAGTGGTCGAGCTGCACCTTCAACACGAAAGACCCACCGAGGAAAACCGAACCAATTAAATTGCCGGAATCTGCCCTCAAGACCCCTGTTTCTGATGTAATATATCTTAGTGTTTCTTTTTCTTTTCTTTTTTCAAATTTGTTTGTCATGATATTAACTAATATTTTGCTCAAATTCTCTTCAGTTGTTGAAGAAGCATAGAGATCAGAGTTCTCGTCCCCGCAAGAGAACGAGCACAACTGATAAACCGTTCAAAGGAATGATGATATCGCTGATGGGTCGACTGTATCGAACGCACGTACGCTTTTGTTTCCCCTTTGGGTTTTTTAGAGTTAAGAGGTAGATTATTTAGGCTCTAGTAATTTTTTGAATTATTATTGCTGATGAATGTAGCAACATTGGAGAAAGGAGATCGAAAAACACGGCGGGACAGTTGCGAACTCGGTTA
Source organism: Parietaria judaica (assembly GCA_954871525.1). Taxonomy (NCBI): domain Eukaryota; kingdom Viridiplantae; phylum Streptophyta; class Magnoliopsida; order Rosales; family Urticaceae; genus Parietaria; species Parietaria judaica. The sequence goes on along the minus strand of OX940862.1, from coordinate 19,719,371 downwards.
ACGGTACTTATTTGATTAGTTCATAAGTAAAACTACCATTAGCTAGTTTTGGATATTAATGGTGATTTGTTGACTATTTTCAGGTGTGACTTGTTTGATATCCTCCAGCGTCGAACGCGATCGCGGAGGAACATCGAAGCTCGCAGAAGCATTGTAAGTAGTTGAAGAATCTGGGGTTATTGCGACCATGATTGTTACTTGTTTTCTTCGTAATTTGTACTTGATTTGGAAATCTCCAATCCCTAATTTGGTAGGGAAAGAGGCATACCAGTGGTGAGGGAGGAGTGGTTGGTCGAAAGTATCGAGAAGAAAGAACCGCAGCCTCTCGAAGCGTACGACATAGTCTCCGATCTATCTGTGGATGGAAAGGGAATCCCGTGGGACAAACAAGATCCGAGCGAAGAAGCACTAGAGTCTCTTTCGGCTGAAGTATGATCTGAAGCACTAAGCTTCAGTATTTGTAGATGAACTTCGATCTCTCTGTTCTTATATGTTGTGGTTATTTACAGCTCAAGCTCTATGGAAAGAGAGGAGTCTACAAGGACACTAAATTGCAAGAACAAGGAGGCAAAATCCTGGAGAAGGACGGCTTGCTGTACAATTGCGCTTTTACCCTTTGTGATCTTGCGAAAGGACTGAATCAGTAATGCGTTTTTTTATTCTTCACGTTTTTTCTTAACTAGCGGAGTGTTTAGGTTGCTTCCTGACTGGTTTTTTTCTTTTCCCCTGCAGTTACTGCATTACCCAGCTTATCACCGTGCCGGAGAGCGGTCTCCATTTGTACTACAAGAAAGCAAAACTCGGCGATGAAAATAGTACCGAGGAAAGGCTCGAAGAATGGGAGGACGAGGAAGGTGCTATTGAGGAATTCGCGAGGCTGTTTGAGGAAGTCACTGGCAACGAGTTCCTACCGTGGGAGACAGAGAAGAAGATCCAGAAGAAGCCATTGAAGTTCTTTCCCATTGACATGGTAGAGCTTATATTTTCCTTAGGTTTCTTGTTTGGTTATTGATCTCGCGAAACGTGAACGTGTTACTTTTATTGCTTAGGCTGATGAAGTGGAAGTGAGGCACGGAGCGCTCGGTGTGAGGCAGCTCGGTATTGCAGCTGCACATTGCAAACTCGAACCACTTGTTGCTAATTTTATGAAGGTTCTCTGCGGTCAGGAGATTTATAGGTACGAATAGGCCGTCTTTTTTTTTTTGGTGCTCTCTATGCGCCGTCTTTTTTTTTTGGTGCTCTCTATGCGGTCGGGAATCTTTGGGTAAAAGCAGAACTGTTATGTGGAGGTCTCCTTAATCGTTGATAGAAACGTTTATTAGTTGAGATATTTCGCTCAATGTTCCGTTGTACTTTTGATTTAAGGTATGCGTTAATGGAGATGGGTTTGGATGCGCCCGACCTACCAATTGGTGCAGTCACAGATCTCCATTTGAATAGATGTACGATACTTCTTCTGCCGATTAAGTTCTTCTTATATTCCACTTTTATCTTGTAAGAATATACTTCTCAAGAGAAATTATTACTCAGGCAAGGAGGTTCTGCTGGAGTTCGTCGAGAAAGTGAAATCGATGAAGGAATCGGGACGAAAAGCCGAGGCTGTTTGGTCCGACTTCAGCCAAAGATGGTTCACTCTCATGCCCTCCACGAGGCCGTTCATCTTCAAAGACCACAAAGAACTCGCTGATCACGTGAGAGATCTGTTGAAACAACCCTAACTTGTGTTTGATTTCTGAGCTTTACACACACCAATCTCTGTTTTAACACAGGGTGCCTCGGCTTTTGAAGCTGTCCGGGATATAGCCGTGGCCTCACGTCTCATAGGTGATATGAGCGGCGGTACACTTGACGATCCTTTAACGGACCGATACAAAAGACTCGAGTGCTCGATCTCTGCCCTCGAGAAGAATTCTGATGACTACAAGATGATCACTAATTACCTGGAGAAGACTTATGAACCGGTTAAAGTCGGCGAAGTTGTAAGCACTGCGGAACTTGAACCTTGTAAACTCTCTCGAGTAAGCGAGAGATAAGGAGAGTGTGATTCTAATAGTGTGCTTGCTTGACCAGGAGTACGGGGTTTCTGTAGAGAACATTTTTGTTGTTCAGTCGAAAGCGAGTCCCTCTTTCGAAGAGATCAAGAAACTACCAAACAAAATTCTCTTGTGGTGTGGTAAGTAAGACATACCCAAATGAGAATCGATTATGTTACCTTGGTCAGGGTCAGGTTAAACATTGGTTTGTTTTGCAGGATCAAGAAGCTCAAACATGTTGAGGCATCTGCAGAAAGGGTTCTTGCCATCTGTGTGCTCTCTCCCAGTTCCAGGATATATGGTATCTTCCTCTCTCCATATACCATATTTTTCTTGAAATTTTATATTTTTCAATTTTTCTTCAAAATTATAATTACTGCCCTTGTTTTGCCACTTAACATAACTCCCGGTTACACCTTTGGGAAAGATGCCATCAGAAACTATTCTGACATCTGACATTGTATCGCTTCTCAAAATACAGTTCGGAAAAGCCATTGTCTGTTCCGACGCAGCAGCAGAAGCTGCGAGATACGGTTACACCGCAGTGGACAGGCCGGAAGGGTTCTTGGTTTTGGCCGTGGCATCTCTTGGAGACGAGGTCATGGAGCTGAAAAAAGCACCCGAGGTATGCAAAGATACTCTAGTGAAGAGTGTGACACTTCTATCTAGTATACTAACTTCCAAGTTGGATTCAGAGATTTACTTTCTTGCTACTGGAGTTAATTCAGAATCTGGGTTAAGATTGTAGTGAATATACAGGTGTTAAAAGAGTCGATAGACATATCGAGTAGTGTAAATTTCTGCTTTTGTGAGAACTGAGAGAAGTTCACATCGCTTGTGTGTGAAGATCTCCCGGAGTATTTTTAGGGGTTTCTGTTGCTTGTGTGTCAAGTAACAATTAGAGATATTACAGTCGCTTGTGGGGGAAGACAGTTCCATCCCTAAGATGGGCTTCAACAGGCGTAACGGTTATTTAGGGTTTGTTCGTGATTAGGATATACCGCTTTTGACGAAACTGTTATCACTGGTTGGTCCTACATATTCCGTTATTTATAATTTGTGGGTTATTGTGGTTTGAAGTCTTGCGTTCTATCCTTAGCGGTTACTTGGGGTTTGGGTTTGAGGTTACAGGTTTCGGCGAGAACCTGAAAGATTATTTTAGGGCCGGTTTTGGGTTACCTCAATCTCGTAGAATAAAGGTGTGAAACCTCACAGTAGAAGATTGGACTCGTCGCGTGTTGTTTTGATCTGTTTCAGGACACGAAGTCTCTGGAAGAGAAGAAAGCGGGAGTGAAGGGATTAGGCAGAAAGACAACAGACGAATCGGAGCACTATACTTGGGAAGGCGACATCAAGGTCCCGTGTGGTCGTTTAATGGCATCGCAGCACAAGGACAGCCCACTCGAGTACAACGAGTACGCCGTATATGACCCAAAACAGGTAAAAACCAGAAACAACCATCCAGATAACGTTCAGCTGATTTAGCCATGGGCTTTTGTTACCACCACTCATTGTCAATCTGTTCAGGTTGTTATAAGGTTCTTGGTGGGAGTCAAGTACGAGGAGAAGGATTCCGTGATGGAAGAGGCGGAGTGAAGGCTGGGAAACGGAGTGGCGTGTGTTTTGAGGGGTATTTTGGGGTTTTGGTTGTCATGGCTTTGGACCAAAGCATATGGGTGATCCCTTTTGTGCATATCTGTTGTATAATGCTGTGGCGGTTGCCCTGTATATAATATCATCGACTTTGTACTTAAGTCTTGTTCTGTGAATAGTTATGACATGCACATGTAAGCTCCATGGTCTAGTAACGGGCCAGCGAAGGAAACTCAGGGACACAATCTCGAAGAACCTGTGATGGAAAGAACCTGTGATGGAAACTGAAACACGAGAATGGCACGAAGAATCCTAAAACTAGCTGAAAATGAAGCTGTAATTGAGTACGAGGTTTTAATTGAACGAGAAAAGTGACTTCATATAGCGACTCTTGTCGCTTTCATAGACAAAAATGCACTTCAAGTTGGAAACATATTTCAAGTTGAAGACTATGACCGACTAGAATTTTCCTGACGAAGTGGATAATAAAAGTCGATATATGCACTTGGTACCTTGTTCCACAAGGAATAGAATCACTGATTAACGTTGAAAACAAATCACAACGGAATGGTAGATTCAAAGAATCCATCTTTACACTTGGTATCGCTCCCTGAACCATCTTCGACAGATATCTTAGAAGAGCTCAGAATAAACTAATCATTGATACACAATCACAGGAGGAATCTTGAATGAGCGTGGAACGAAGGGAATCGCCTCGGGCTTCTCCACCAGATCACGGTAGAATTCGTACTCGGCTTCGTAATCGTGCAAGTGAAGCTCCGCCTTCTGGTTTGTGTGGTAGTGGTGCTTAGCCGATTCCAGCTTCCCGAACCCGAAGATCCTGACTTTGTCGCAGATCCCCAAGGCGAGCATCACGGCCTGCATCCCCGACGAGTAGTGGAAGAAAACCCCGTCGTGCTCGCTTCCCCAATCCTCCACCGCCTTCCCCTGCTTCTCCACGAACAGCTTCAGCGAGTAGTACTTCACGATCCTCGCGGTGAGCTCGTCGAACCTCGGATCCGTGACTATCAGAGGCGCCTTGTACGAGGAGTTGCAGACAGTGTAGTCAAAGAAGTGCATTGCCTGACAGATGTACATGACGATCGGAACGTTCTCGCCGTACGGATGACAGAAACAATTTTCCCGTCTCGCGCAGAGGTGCAAGATGTTGCTGTTGACGAATGAAATGGTCGTTTTCGACCCGACTCTGCGCTCGTAACTCTCCGTTCTCGCATTGTTCAGGCGTATCACGGCTTCATGGCCGTCGATGGCGGCTCCAAACTCACGGTTCAGCAGAATCCCACTGTTCCCGACAACTGCGCACGAGGAATACCGAGTGGTGCCAGCGCTGCGATCGACGGGATTCTTCACGAGCTTGACCAATTCCGACATAATCTCCAGCTGGTACCGCCTTTTCCTCGACCAATCGTGCAAGATCCGTCGGAAGGCGACCCAATGTCGGTAGAAATTTGGCGAGCGGAGAAGCTCTGAGACACCATTGGAGGTCCTCGATCGGATGTCCCGGTGGTGGAAGCGCCGCCATGTGGCGAACGTCTTATACCGGCCAAGGCTCCCGAAGTCGCCATCAAGCAGCTGGCCGATCTCGCGCTTCGCCTTCTCCTCGCCCAAATCGATCGCCGCGAACCTGAGGAGCGTCTGGTTCAGCACCGGGGGAGTTCGGGCTCGGAGCGAGGAAAGAGCTTCGAGGTCGAGCGAGCCGATTAGGGTTCTGCGGAAGACGGCGCGCGAGAGGAACGTGGCTCCGAAGACCAGCAGAAGCAAGAGGCTGAAGAAAGGTCGGACCTTTCGCTTCATGCTTCTGGGATCGGCTAAGATAAAGATCCCGCCATTGTTGCAGATCTCGAGCCCGCCCGAATCAGACCCATCATCGTTTTCCCACGACTTTGGCATCCAATCACACAGTTGGTCGCAGGGGTTTAGCTCAGCCCATGAACTCGATTCGCTCGCTCTCTCTCTCTCTCCTCTCTGGGAGTGAGATCGGGATCTGCAGAGAGAGAGAGAGGGGAAATGGGCAGCTTGCTTGTGCATTAAACTAAGGCGTTGGCGAATGGAAATGCTTGTGAGTGGCGCATAAGGTCGGCATGGGCTCTCACTCTCACGCAGTGGTGAACATGGATTGTGACTGTCAATGATTTTGGAATGGCTTTGTCTTCTTCTTGAACTCCACACTTTATGTTTTACTGTCATGAGTGAGAGAGTGTTCTTCAGTACTCTAGTTAGTAATTACTGCTTTCTGCATTATGCCAAATCTTTCTACTACTACCCTATGACGTTTTTGAAGCCTTTCGAGGGGTGTTTGCGCTTCGTGAGCCGTAATTTTTAATAGAACGTAACGTAATGAAACGGAGCTTGAGATGATAACTAACCGAGTTTTGCCAGAGGCGTTAAAATGATGTTTAAGTGTTCGTGATTTTTCGGATTGGACTATCGAAGCTTCTTTTTAGTTAGCTCTTTGCTCCAAAATTAGTTTCGGATGAATCAACGAAGGAAGGAAGGTTCTACGATCGAATATTCATGTGCAAATCAGCATTCGTTGTTCGGGTATGATTTCACGATCCTCCATTGCAGGATCTATTTAATGTGATATTGATTCTCTATCAAATAAGAAACACCAATGTCATGAATGTCATCTTCTCTATTAGCTAAAGTCTGATCTGGTCACGCATTGAGGAAATTGATCTAGTTTTTGGGCTGATGGAGAGAAAGTTGTTTTTAAGAGGAAATAGCTCATTCTAAATTAACCAGATTTTTATTTCGATGGTGATATTTCATCGGTCATTCTTGACATTGCTTATGGAATTAGTTTCATTGAGTGGAGTGATTGTCTTGACTGAAACTAATCCATGTATAGAAATCGTAAATAATATCACTGAGGTTACATTAATTCCTATTTGTGAGACCCTTTGCTAATATAACTTTATTATTAGTATTACTGCGCCAAACAGCGGTATAAATAGTCATCCCAAATTACAGATATATTATGAAAAGTAAAAAACCAGTGACAATTTTGTTTTACATCGTCATTGTTCAAATGTTAGATGACACGTGTGGCGCTCTAATGATGCCAAGTCATTATTCCGTTTCAGCTTAATTTTCATGTGTTTGGCAACGTGTTTGCCTACGCTTTGCTATGTTACGCTAAAATATCCTGTCAGTACGATAAATGCTTCAAAATGTGAGATTAAATGGTGTACACGAAAGGTAGAAATTAAATTGAAACGGGAGTAATGACGCAACATCATCATCAGAGCGTCAAAACATGTCATTTAACTTTTAGCACTGACGGCGTAAAATACTCAATAAAATTTGACGTTTTAACACTTCAATTATTATTATCACTATTCTTGACTTTTGATATATGTATGTAGTACATAACATATGATGTAAGAGTATTTCTTGCTCTTATTATAATAATCTTGATTTACGGACGCAGCACTAGTTGGTGTGTGGAGTCCTTGCTGACTCAGATCACATGCATGCATTCCAAGGAAAGAATACACTTTGAGTGTATTTCGCCAAAAGGGATCAAAGTGGAAATGTATATATACGGAGAAAAATAGAAGTGTATAAGTAATGCAATACACTTTCTTTAGCGAGAGAAAAAACCTATTAAGTATGGTACTACAACTACTATAAGTCTATAACAAACTACTCAATTGCTCACTCAATTATGGGTAAACTACTCAATTATGGGTAAATATTAGTAATGTCCTTTAAATTATCACTGCTTTCAAATTGCTCTCTACGCATTTGATAAACAATTTGTCCCTTGAATTTATCGTTCTATACCAAAGTTAAATCTTCAAACTATTTTTTTATACTCATTTGTTTTTGAATTTGTCACTCTTTATCTTCAAATTCTGGAACAAGTGTTTAAATTTGTTTTTCTACTTTAACTTTGTTTTTAAAGACCCCATTAGGAGGATATTGTAGGCATGTCTAACCAAAATCTCATGTATCTTTTTTGCATAACGGACCAGCCTTTCGGCATTAGGTCAAATGACACGGTAATTGACAATTTTCCGCCGGTCCACAGAAAAATCGGTGAACCCACTGCAGTCAACGGTCCTTTAAAAACTAGACAGACACACGCTACTATTAAAGCTTCAAACCTGATTGATTTGGGCCCTTCATAAATAAACACGAGCCAATTAGATGAGATTCCATTTTTATAGTTATCTTCACTAGCCTAGTTTCCAGACAAGTAGACTTGCCCAAGAATACATACGTGGCGATTCTCAGTAATTTAAAACAAAAAATTTACTGTCAAGGTCATTTCAAGCGTGAAGCTGATACCCAAAACCCTCTCGTAAGAGGCCTAACTTTCCATTCAAGCATGGTTTATTGGCATATTTTGTATGGACATTAGTGATAATAGAACAAACAGCTTCATATATCTTTGGAATCTCTCACTCAGAATTCTGCCTGATAAACACTTCCGAAGGTCTGAACAAATTCAGAAGAAAACAGAATCTTCATTTCAACAATGCAATACAGTAGCAAGGCCATAGCGTTTCTCGTACTAAACGTTTCCCAGAATCTACAGAAGCTTCTTACTTGTCAATGGATGACGGGCTTAAGGGGATGCGCTCTCATTTCCGACCAGTCAAGCCTCGAGTCGAGATCATCATCTAGTTCCCCAACAATGCTTCTGCAATATTTCAATCCAATATCACGTTTTAAGTAAACTATACATAGCAAAATTAATTAACGGTTTAAAATAGGCAAATCAATAGACCAAGAAACGGCATGAGGGGATTACATGTTGTCGCCTCTAATTATGTACAATCCCAAGACAAGTTGCTGAACACCTTCCTGCAATAAATAATGGAATCCAAGGTTAGAGTAAACTTAGTATTAATCTAGGAAAATTGATTGTTAACTACGTTATTATCAATACGAGTAAAATGAGCATATTTAGTTCCATTTGTTATGAAAATAAGACTATAAACCTTGGTAGAGAAAACCCGTTCATGAGATTCGTCGAGAATTATATTGGTGGCCTGATCGAATCCTTTCAGTACTCCCTGGAAAAAAGAGGTAAAAAATATATTTCAGACTTTCAGCAGACTGCTAAAGATCTTGATCACAATTCGCTATCGATCATCTTACCACAATATTGCGTCCATCATTTGTAATCACCGATATTGTTTCTGCATAAATATTTAAACATTTAAATTTAGAAACATTCATTAAATATTCTATAGCTAAGAAATAGGATCAAAATGTCCAAGATGTAACGGGCACAGCAAGCACATAACAAAAACATTTGAATAAAGAAAAATTCTATGCTTTTGTCCAATGTTCACTCAAATTCAATTACTTCATGCTAAATTGATTTGGTTAGATGAATTATAATGCTAATCGTAAGTCATTTTGAGACAGAGCTGAACAAGAATCTTCACAGAGTCTGCAACCTTTATGCAATAGATTATATGGGTAAATCCGGGTACCTAGATTTCGTTTTTTCTCAGCCCTATCCCGGTGTTCTCTGGCATTCAAAAACCGCGTCCGGGACTAGGGGAAATCCCAGTTTGAAAAATAATGGGCCAAGGACCGAGCCAACGCAGCTTCTTTTTTTTATATAAAATAAAATAAAATAGTTGTTTATAAGCAAAAAGTACCTTCATCAAACAATAAGCACATTCTAAATAGAACCAAGAAAGCTAAAACTACGATAAATTAATTAAAAAGTACAAATACTAAACCAAGGCCGGCCCTGTTTCTGAAAGCCTTGGCCCGCTGTCTGTTTCCGGTTTTCGGCAAAAGGCCTGGATTTCGAACCAAAAACGATCCGAAACCCTCTTTTTTTACAAAAAGCCTGGATTTCGAATCAAAAACTGGTTTTAGACAAAAGAACTGGACTTCAAACCAAAGCCGGGCATTGAAGTAAAAGAAATTCAGCCGTAATACAATAGAAGAATTCAGACATACGGTCTACAAGAGTCTCGAGGCCCGGGCCAGCAGACATACTGCAGCTCTCAATATGGATCAAGCACAATTCTCTCTGCTAGCTGCGTAATGATGATTCCTGCACTACACAAGAGTGTAAAAGAAGAACATCAGATTCAAACCTCACCAAGCTCACCGATTATTTATAAGAATATAGAAGCTCATCACAAAATGGAAGGTCCAGTTTGCGGTAAAATAGATTCCAGTTTATTACACTGTGCGCATATGACACACAAGCCTCGAAAGCTTAGATTCAGTGTCTTTTTCAAGCAAGCAAGTCAGAAATTCGCAACAGTGAATATCCCTCAGATCACCGAGTGAGACACTGAAGATATACAACTTTGAGAAATTAAAAACTCAGCAGCCAATGGACAATCCAATCAACAGCTTAAGCAGAGATCAGAAAAAGCAAAGAGAGAGAGAGATGAAGAGGAGCAGAACCTGAGAGAAAGCAGACAGTCGGTCAGTGCCAGTCGGAGAGCGACGGAGAAGGAGAGGACTGATGGCGGGGAAGGGAACTGCGTTTTAGGGTTTTAACGATTTCTTTTTTTATTGTTATTATTATTATTTCAAACACAAATTCATTTATGAAAAGAAAAAAAAAACATTTCTCTAATGTTTTTTATTTATTTATTATTAATTAAAATTTCAGCGAGAATCCTCAAAGTTGGGAACAATTGTTGCACTTAGATCCTTGATTCTTTTGCAAAAAAAGAAAAGAAAAAAAATCATTGATTTTAAAAATCTAAGACATAATAATATCTTGCGTTAATATTGATCAACGGCAATAATTCTAATTCTTGACGTTTAGAACATTTGTGGCAATAATTCCTAATGTTAAAAATATAATACAAAAGAGGCCTTTCGTAATCAAGAAAGTCTTCGGCGGCCTGACGGATTCTTTTACGGGCTAAACTAGCATATCATTTCCGTATTTTTTCGTACTCCCTCGAAATATTTGCCGTGGCGTTAAAATATCTGTAGCGTATGTTTAAATTGAAGTATCTAATTTTATGCAATATTTAACCAAATAACACAAGCATATCACTAAATAACTCACAAGTTTCTGTAAAATCAATTCATCCAAAAAGAGACAAGAAAATTCTCTGTTTATTCTCTACTCATATTGATGGATTGAAAAACTCGTTCATTATCCATGGCTTCCCTTGCTTCCTGGGACGGAACCATATCCGTGACTCATCGGCTGTTCCGCAACTGGAAAAACTACAAAAGCAACAGAATCCTAAATCTTCTATCCAGAGATCTGTTAAATTCGAAAGAACGTAAAAACAGTTCAGAGGTTCGATTAGGCAACGCCAATGATGTATGCATTCCATGAATCTTTCTGCTCAAAACTGTCCATCTCCTCGTACTTTATGTCTCGTCCGGCCCCGAATCCCCGGGTGCTTTTGTTCTCTTCTGTGTCTGGCATCTCCCTGAGCCAGAAATGGACCGATCGGAACCCAGCCTCGTCCAAGCATTCCTTGATCTCCGGCAATGACCACCTGGGAACAACAGGCAACAATGATTTTTCTAACGTGCCTGCCAATTTACCAGAAACCCGGATCGAACGAGAATGAACGTAGCAACTTACAATCTCCAGCTGTACGAAAATGCATGGTTAAGTTTCTTCTGATTTGGCAAGTGATAGTGGATGCTGATCCTCGTCTTTCGCTCGATGACGTCGAACTCGGCTTGCTCCCAGGTGTACTGAATGAGATCCAGATCAATCAATTCATGTTAGTCATTCCAGAAATAGGAATAACTATGTGCACATTATCCTTAAAATTTATTTCGGTGCATTTCAACTTCGGAATTTTCATTTGCTGTTCAAATTGCCTCGTGAACTTTCAATGCACATCTTACGATATAGACTTAAAAATGCCCTTTGAAACAAAATTTCCTTCAAGATTTCCGTCCATTAGAGATGTAAAAGAAATTTCTAGATTTTATTGTTCATGTAAGAGGTATAACGTCTTTTAGAAGCTACCCGTTACGACATAGACTCTAATCTCACATAACTATTTATGTGAACGGTTATCGACTACTCTTTTCATTCACTAATCGTCTCTTAAATAGAGCAAAATATGTTAAATAAGCAACATAATTAAATAAATAAGTATAATCAAACTTCGGATAATGCTGCGAATGTAACACAGCTAAATGAAATCCCAAATTGCAAATCAGTAGTGAAAGAAGACATCACTATACCGTGAAATTGGTAAACTTTCGTTTGAGCTTCAATTTCTTCTCTGATGACGCACCGCCGTACAAATCCATAACGAATATTCCGCCACTTTTGGACAATAAACGAAGAACATGCTTGAAATACAGAACCAGCTCCGCCCGTTTGTGAAGACAGCAGCAACTGAAGTTAAAAGCACAGACGATGTCCCGAGCAGGCAGTGGAAAATCCGCCATTGAAATTGAGCTTTCCTCAGATTCACCTTCGCTCTCCTCCAGGGAAATGCTGCTAATTGATTCCTCGGGTGCAAGCTTCACCAACTTCGCCTTACGCGGATCCAAAACGTTTCCATGGAAAAGGGAAATTCTGGAATGATCAGCACCAACTCTATTGATATTGTTCTCCACGCACCATTGTAGTGTCTCAAGGTCAAAATCCAATCCCACAGCCGTTCGCCTCGGGTTCGTCCGGACCCATTCGAGACTGTCCAAAACCAGAATCACAGTCAGTTTATTCAAAGAGATACACATAGCAAACTACACATAACCTAGAAAACTTTTGAGATTCTATACAGTGGCAGTTCGAGCTCTTGATGGTCGGGTTTCATTAATCGATTTTTCTATATGTTATCGGTTATGCCCAAGTAAACTTGATCAATTGCAAGAGCAGATCGATTAGGTTTTACGAAAAAACAGCGTTCGTGATTTCCATAACCACAGAAGCGGTCACCTGATCACGTTCTTGAGTCGTAAGAGAAATGAAAACGAGGGATTGAAACCGAAAAACCGATATATAGAGAATCCGAGAACATGTTGTACACCATTGAAATCATCTTCAATTCATCACCACTGGTCAGAAGTGGAAAGTCTTGACGAAGACTCCCGAAATATATGATCAACCATGGAAGTGAAGTTACCTGAGAAGCGCAGTGCCGCAGAAATCTTCTTGAAAGTGGAGAGGCTGTCTCCCACCGACATAGATCATGAAGAACTTGAGCAAATAGCTGATGTCTCCTTTCGGCGACTGCAACGCAAACAGGAATCAAACTCCGCATTTCTGTGTGAAGTGAAAGCCATACATACCTGAACAGACTGTTGATAGAGGAGAAACTTGGAGGGGGTTTCCGTGGAGGGGTGTCCTTCTTCAATGGCGCCTTCTTGCTCGCTTTCTTCTTCTTCTTCGAGTGGAGAAACAGGGAGGCTCTGGAAATCGTCGTCATCTTGGGGGTGAGAGTTGCGGAAGTGCGGTCGACGGTGCTTGTTGGGCTTCTTCTCTCGTTTCCCCATTGTTGATCACTGAGCTGAACCGAACCGAGGTTTCTATAAAAAGCAATTGTTGTAACACAATTTGATCATCAGCTTAGGGCAGAGACTATTTTCGGATATTTTTAATTTATTTTACCCTAGCAATAGTATTAATTATTAATGTAAGAACATGTGACGCTATTAATCGCATGTTAGCCGCAGTTACCAACATATACGCTAACAACTAGTTAGTTTCCAAGGGTAATACAATACATAAACGAACCAACTTGCTTTTTGTAGCAATATAAAAGCGGAAACGGGTTTATTTTTTTACGAAAACAAATTGCTAATTTCCGTGAAAACATGTGTAAGAAATAGACGTTTGTTTGTCGACCCCTTGGCTCATGTGCACAACTAGGACGTAATATATTAGTTTTCTTCGAACGTACGTTCAGATTCAGAGTGTCTAAACTTTGGCATAAATAAACGTAATTTAATGTTAGTTACAGATTTTATGTTTTATAGCGATTTTCTATCAAAAAATATAACTGTATGAGGTTCTCATTTAATTTAATCATAGTATAATTGAGCTTTAAATTTACATGCAATGACACACTATTATGAATTGACAAATCATCATTTTATACGAAATGTTGAATGTTTAGTATCTCCTTTAGCCTTTTTGTTTCAACTTAGATCAGAAAAAACGGGCTTCTTAGACCTTGCCACAAACTCGGTTAGAATAAAGCTCGGGCTCTTTCAAAATTGCAAAGCAGACAGACGGTTAAGAAGCTACTTTCTACAAAAACCGAGTCAGGCAGCACAACTTCGTTAAATTAACACTCAATAAATTAACTGATTGAAAATTATTTTTATCCAGAGAAACTCAATATCAATCAACTAAATTATAATCATATTAGTATTCTTTGGTATATTAAACAAAGATTTTTCTTTTGCTAGTTACAGTAGTTATATAATTGCTACTTAATAATTCAATATTATAAATAAATTTTATTAATCTCAACATTATTAATTGATACAAGTTATATATATATAATATTATTTAATCCAAAGATCAACATTCATCATTTAAATTTCCAAATTCAGTCCTGTTCAACTCTTGCTTTGTTCCGGTCCTTGAGCCTTTTAAAAAACGAGATCGGGGTCAAGTTTCAAAAAGAACAAACTAGAACCAGATCAACTCAGGTCTAAAATGTTCCTAAAATTAAATTGACACAATCGGTTGTCAGTTATTAAATCTTATGATAATCTCGTTGATATACTTTGTCTAAATCTTATGATAATCTCGTTGATATACTCGTACTCCTTTCGATATACCGTAAAATTGAAACGGGCCCTTATTCCATATATATATATATATATATATATATATATATATATATATATTTATTGTAATACCATTAGGATTTGGGAACATGTAGATTTTTTATTCATTTTAAATTTGGCTAACCTTCATGGAAGTGAATTTATTTTGAGTATTTTTCTTCGCCTAGAAGGTTTTTAGCTTCCTTCAATAATCTCTTGATTAGTAGTAACCAAACGCACAAAAATATTATCATACGCGTTCTATCTTGACCACTCTCTCTCTACCTTTTCAATTTCTTCTCTCTCCGATCCAAAATTCCGACCAAAATCTGAGCTTTTCTCGAGAATCCTTGCTTTCTCGGGAAAATTCCCAACCCAACCCGCGTCAATCTAGGGCTCGCGGAGATCCTAATCAACCTCCAATCGCCCGTTCCGTCGCTCCAATTTTTGATTTTTCAGTTTAGCAATACTAACATGGGCGGATTCAAATCCTAGGGTTTACTTGGGCCTTCCTTCGCGCTCTCAGATTCCGATCTCCGATTCCGATTCCGATCTCTCTGAAGAAGCTCGCTGTAGGAGATGTATAGCAATTTCAAGGAGCAAGCGATAGAGTACGTGAAGCAGGCCGTACAGGAGGACAATGCCGGGAATTACGCCAAGGCTTTCCCTTTGTACATGAACGCCTTGGAGTACTTCCGTACGCACCTCAAGTACGAGAAGAACCCTAAGATCAAGGAGGCGATTACGCAGAAGTTCACCGAGTACCTTCGCCGGGCGGAGGAGATCCGGGCCGTGCTGGATGATGGCGGGCCGGGGCCGGCGTCGAATGGGGACGCTGCTGTTGCAACGAGGCCGAAGACTAAGCCGAAGGACGGCGGCGGGGAAGGCGGTGACGGGGACGATCCGGAGAAGGATAAGCTCAGGGCAGGGCTGAATTCGGCTATTATCCGGGAGAAGCCGAACGTGAAGTGGAACGATGTCGCGGGGCTGGAGAGCGCCAAGCAGGCATTGCAGGAGGCTGTCATATTGCCTGTCAAGTTCCCGCAGTTCTTCACTGGTTCGTCTTCTTTGATTCTTCGTTTTTCGTGATTGATTGATAGATTTGATATGATTTGGTTTCGGGTTTTGTATGATCTTATAGGATTTAGATGAAAACGATTATGTCATGTAAGTCTATCACGGCGATGCATAGCTTGGTTTCTGGGCCATACTTTTGGTTTTTCTCTTTGTTTTTCTGATAAGATATGCTTTGATTATGTGGTATGAACTCGTAGTTACTTAAGAAGGACATCCTGTAAAGGTTTTAACTATACATCACGAACGATCTTAGACCAATTATATTTTAACACTTCCAATTGCTGGGTTATAGGGAAGAGACGTCCCTGGAGGGCTTTCCTGTTATACGGCCCCCCTGGAACCGGAAAGTCATACCTCGCCAAGGCTGTTGCTACTGAAGCAGATTCTACATTCTTCAGGTGACTTCGCTAATTTTTTTTCGTCTTCACGTCTTGTACTTTAAAGAATGAATTTTTCTTGTTATCAATTGTTCAAACATTTATCCCAATTCCCAAATATAATAATTATGAATTCAAGCACCGTGGTGATGTTTCTTCTATTTTCTTATGTGTTTTAGCTGTGTTTGTGTGTGGGTGCTTGTATTACTCGCAAACATGGTCTGATACCACTTTATAGATCCAAAACATCAATTTGACAGTAGAGCTGAGCTGACAGAATGAATAGTGAAGCCTCGTTACTCTTTAATATGAATGCCTTGGTAAAAATCCTTTGAGAACATGACTAAAGCACTGCACAAGATGAAGACTGCAATTAGCAAAGTCATAACGGGTCACGCACCCTAGGCACCTTTATTCATGAATAACCCATAATAACCTATGACTCTATTAGTCAGATCTATATACTGGTTTCTGTTAATTGTAATAATCCTTATGTGACATTTGGAGCTTGTGCTAATATACTGCATCTCTGAAACAGATTTGTTCTAAACATGAACTGTAGCTAAATAATTATTTCCATTTCATTCTGGTAGTGTCTCATCATCAGACCTTGTATCAAAATGGATGGGTGAAAGTGAAAAGTTAGTGTCCAATCTCTTCCAAATGGCACGTGAAAGCGCTCCATCTATCATATTCGTTGATGAAATCGATTCCTTGTGTGGTCAACGTGGCGAAGGGAATGAGAGTGAAGCTTCTAGACGTATTAAAACTGAACTCCTTGTGCAGATGCAGGTAAATAAATGCCACTATGGGTGGGAATCATTTTATTACTGGGTTTATGCTTTTTCTCTCAAACGAGCTCCTCTATTTATTGAAACAATCAAACGAATATTCTCTAAGTTTGGTGGACATTGTTTAATTAAAATAGTAATACTCTGGGAGTTGGGATGCACACGAAGGAACTAAAACTGGAAGTGCTTATCATTGTTTTGTAAAGCCACATTGGAGAGGAGGGTAGATGTGGAAATTAAAATTATTTTAAAATCATTCTGAATCTATGCGAGTATATTAAAAAGGAATTTCCAGCCGCAGCTATGGTGTTGAGGAGGGTTATTTGATTAGGTTCTGAGAACTAGGTGTAGTTACCCTCTTTAGCAATTAGTATGTATTGTGTGAATAGAAGTTTAATAGACATTCGCAGAAGTGATATAAGTTGAGGTACATTTTATCTATCAGAACTCTTAATTACAATTGCGAACTCGTATCTGTTGTCTACTTGTCATTACTGAGACAGTGGCAATTCAGAAAATTTCTATCGTGAATTTGTTGATAAAATTAAACTCTATTCAATCTATATGTAATTGTCGATAATGACAATGGACATCATCTCAACGTGTTACTTATGATATTTGGAGCTTGGAGTATTCTTCCCAAAGACATAGTAGAGGCTTGCCATCTCTATGTATATGTGAACACATGATCTCATGTAGGAAGTTAGCTCATAGCTGAATACATATTTAGTTATTTACACTTTGATTCGCTGCTATGTACAATTTTTTTTATATTAAAAGTTAAAACAATGAATCGGACATATTTGTTTTTGCTACCTCGGTTTTGGACTTGATTGACAAAAAATATTTAATCAGACATGAGACATGTATTGCTGTTACTACCCGTTGCCCTCTCTTTTCCATTATGATTTCGCATGAAGAAGTTATAACTTCAAAATAGTAATTCTTATGTTATAACTTTCTTTGTCCTTTAAAATTCATAGGGCGTGGGGAACAATGATCAGAAAGTACTTGTTCTTGCAGCAACAAATACGCCATATGCTTTAGACCAGGTATAGGATCGCTTTAAGTTTTTATTTTTCTCATTTATGCTCTATTGCTAATGAGTAGACTTGCAGGCTATTCGGCGGCGTTTTGACAAGCGCATCTATATTCCTCTACCAGATGTGAAGGCTCGCCAGCACATGTTCAAGGTGCTTAACTACATACACATTTTTCGTTTTACGTTGTTTTTTGTTAATGAAACACTAAATTTGATTTGTAAAGAATATCCTTTCTTGAAACTAAACATCACATTTTCTGCTTCTTTTTTGCTGTGGTACAACTTTTCAGGTGCATCTGGGAGATACGCCTCACAACTTGACGGAGAGTGATTTTGAAAGCTTAGCTCGTAAAACAGAAGGGTTTTCTGGATCAGATGTTGCTGTTTGTGTATGCACCCAACGCCTTTATATGTGATGCATGTTGTTTTCAATAATTCAATGTTAAAAGAAACTCTCACCAAATATGAAATATATCTGACAGGTTAAGGATGTTCTTTTTGAGCCCGTTCGTAAAACTCAAGATGCAATGTTCTTTGTTAAGACCGCTAATGGCATGTGGATGCCATGCGGACCAAAGCAGCCAGGCGCTGTCCAAATTAGCATGACAGAATTAGCAGCTGATGGAGAAGCCTCAAAGGTATGGCAGTTCATACCTTTTGATTTTAAATTCAGTTTGAAACATCATTAAATTCATTCAAGATACGGTTTTTGAGAAGCCGGTTTATGCAGCAAAAATTGTGGCGATATACTATTTAATTGACTCGACATACGGGTTGCTGTAAATATCCCCCTAAACTCACACTAAGGATTTCTCGAATAGACAGTTTCGACAAATTTTGAATCATGTGCAATGCATATAATATTGTTTAGTGGTGAAATTGCTGTTTTACATGATAATTTATGAAGTTTTGCAGCTATAGTCCTTGAAATATGTCATTGCTTTCAACAATTGCAGGGGTTATAGCTGCCAAAGTTCATCAATTATCATGTAAATGATATTTCTCCCTTAATTTATAGCATGTAAAACTTGGCGAAATTGTCAATTAAATAATGGATATAGTTGCTAAATAAAGTTTTGGGGAGAAACTACGACAAGCTCAAGGGGCATAGTTGTAAATCACTATTATTGAAAGGCTATGCTATTGAGCCTTGGAACTTTTACCAGTCTTTAAGCTGACTTTTTTGGTCAACTAACCCCGGTGCAGATCCTTCCACCGCCAATCTCAAGAATAGATTTCGACAAGGTGCTTGCAAGACAGAGGCCGACGGTGAGCAAATCTGACCTCGAGGTGCACGAGAGATTCACAAAGGAGTTTGGAGAGGAAGGCTGACCGGGTTTTCTGGAATTATTTATCGTCGATCCGCGTTAACCGTCGTCAGCGCCAATCACGTTGCCGTGATTACGTTCTTTTGTTTGCGGGATGGATTGTTATTTTGGAATTAGCTTCTTCGGATCTGGGAAGGCAGTATTACCTTCCCTTTCCTGTATTGAAGATGGAAATTACAATGGTTTGATACTTATTTAGACACTTTTATTTGATTTTCTGTAAAGTACCCACTTTTATAAAGAAAAAAAATATTATATATGCTTCAACTGTTAATGCTTTGATGTATGATAACCTATTATTTTTTCATTTTCTGTTGAAGAGCAATTATTAAGTTGAAAATACTGCTAAATTTGGACTGAAATGATATATTGGTATTTTTCAAGAATAACTCAATTCTTATTTTAGTGTGAAATTTGCATTTGAAGATATTTTGGTGGCTGCAAAATTGATTTTATCTGCATTTGAAGAATATTACCAAAAATAAAGTTAAAAATATTAACTAACTAATATATTATAATGTTCTATTCTACTCACGTTAGCATTAAGCATAGTGGTAAAAGAGAGATAAACTAACTATTATTACTTTATTAAAAACGGTGTAACATACATTATTTATTCAAAAAGAATTTAAATTAAATAGCCAACTTGATAGTTTAAAATTAACAAAATAATTAATGTTTAGTTAATATTTGTAAAACAATTAATTCAACCACATTAATCATTAAATAGTCATATTTATAACCATATTAACCATTGATAAAACTTGACTATTTTGCAAATAAAAATTTAAATTTGCTAATATAAACATATGAACGTGGAATGTGGCTACTCATTCTAATTTTTCTTATTTAAATAATAATAAAATATAGTTACCGAATGATACGTGAGATAATTTTTTGTCCTAAAACTAAATAATCAACTCCCCAAAATATTTTTTAGGGATAAATCACACAAAATAGGTCTAGCTAGGTCATGTAAATTTCTCTGCACAACTATTTGCAAGTTGCAACTAGATCGTTTCCGAATAACGACAACTTTTGGGCACATGCTCTTATGTCCTATAATAATATAATATATGTTTTATGAATAAAATATCTTGGTTAAGTTTCATATTATATTATGTCTTGATAAAATTCCCCCCTAATAAATCATGAAAGTAACAATTTTTTTTTATTGTTGCAAGTCCTTAAAATAATAATTGGTTTACATCTATTTGATTTTTCATTTTCGCGCACTTTGCCTCTTCATTACTTTAGTTGTTAGCATCAATGTTCTCTATTTTAATTTTTATTTTTTTGCAAAAATTAATATATTGTTTCCAGTTCCACTACATTTATAAATAACGTAAATGTTAACCTGTAAGCGGCACATGAATTAGTAGATGATTTTTTAATTAAACATCATATGATAGCTCTATACTAAATTATGGAGTACTACAAAGAAAAGCATACAGTTTATGATGAAAAATATGATAAGATTTGAGAAAAATAATATATTTATTCAAAATAACTTCAAAATAAGTTATATGGTGGATAAATATTATGATTTCTGCTTTTTTTTTTAATTTGTAGATTTTTTCTATATATAGATATAGAATACTAATACACAAAAAAAAAAAAAAAAAAAAAAGGAACGGCAAGTACAGCAATGAACAAAAGCCAAAGACAGAAGAATATGTATAAAATGGCACTTTCTTTCTTGGTTTATATTCTAATGACATTGGGTATATTCTCTTATTCTATTTTTTATTTTATTAAGCTAATAATTCCGACTCAATATAATACAAGGACTTTAGAAATTTAACAATTATAATTATTAATGTATGCTTGGATTGAGGTGTTTAACTGTTTTGTTTTTTTTCTTTCTTTCTGTGATATTGCCATTGGAATTTGCACAGGGCTCACATATTTATAAAATAAAATAAGGATGTAAAAAACTCTATTTTCGAGAAATATGAAGTAACAATAAGTCAATAAGGTGGTATGTATTTAGAGTTTACACATTGAAAACAAATTCCAACTTTATGAAATTTGATAAAAATAAAATAAAATTAATACATAGATGTAATTATAATATATATATATATACTTGCATAACATAAAAGGACAAGAGCTTGTAACTAGATAAAAACAATATTTATTGAACTTCTGCAAACAAAACATATTTTTTGTCTTCTACCTTACATTTGTTCAAGCATAATCCGTTACTAACGGTGGACGGGAACATCCAGTCCGGTATTTATTAATAAAAGACCGAATAGTTTATTTCCGTACTTTGGTAAAGAAAAAGTACCGAATATCCTATTTTATAGTGCAAAATTGCATTTATAAATACTCGGTATTCAATTTTGGTAGCGGTAAGTCGGTTTTTTGAACGCATTCCCTGCTCATGATCATAGAGAAAATAGTATTATAAAATGTATTATAAAGTTTCATTTACATAAATATTTGCTTTATTTTATAATATTAACATAATACTGTTACATACATATACAGAATTATAAGTGATTATTCGCCGCATTTGATTTTTACTGTTTAAATTTGGTATCGATGTATTTTTTATTTTTATTTTTTTGTCCCCCCTAAATAAAATCAAACAAAAAGATAAAACCTGCATGATTAATGATTTCGAGTAAAAAGACAACAATATTATACATCCATAGAAAAATATAAAGATATTTGTGCATAAGTACCCGACATATCTTCAATCTCTTTTTTAGCAACCCTAAGGCAACAAAAAATGTCGAGGTCCAATTTTCGTCCATGTTGAGCTGACATTTGTTAAGGTAATAAATGATGTTTTCGGAATTTAATCATAAACACACACATCTCTCTTGTGTAATAGACCTTGAGGAGGCACCGCAACAATAATTTGTGGTCTTTTAGAGAGAAAATATATTAGGAATATATGGACGCACTTAGCTCAAGATCAGCACTTATGTTGCAACTTGCAAGTATCCCACTTGAAAATATAATATATGAGTATTAGTGTACAAAACCAGCGACATTTATGGCATATTTGAAATATTCTTGACTGAAGAAAAGAAGTGCAAAAAATGCCGGCAACAATTAACAATTTGAACTAAAACTAAATGTATTGATTTGTTTTGTTTTGTTTCTAATTAGCTTATCCTATAGTCTTCATGATCTGAATTATGCCGGCTGATAATTAAGCTTTGAATTGGTAATAATATAAGGCTATAAAAGACGCTTCTGATTGCATTAAAAAGCAAATCATTTCTTCTTTTAACTCGGTATTATTTTTATGATTTCTTTCGGATCCAAAACAATGAATCTCGATAAAGCTTTTAGTATTGTCTTGGTCATCGCATTTTCTCTTCTGTGTGGAGCCACTGCAAAAACTAAGGTACGTACTACACAATTAACGTATCAAGCATGCATGCATGCATGTCATGCAGACATTTTTAGTCTTTTTTCGGCACGTCTTCTTGCGCCAATAAATTATTATTTTCGGAATTTTGATCGAGTCCCTTTTGTTATTCTCGTTATATCTAATGTTGCTGAACTGAGATTGTTTGTTGACATTTCAGCATTACATTGTTTACGTCGGGCATCACTCGCATCCGAATTCGGAATCTGTCGTAAAGGCGAACCATGAGATTCTTTCCTCTGTTGTTGGAAGGCAATTCACTTTGCTCTAGTTCAAGACTTTGTTAGCAATACAGTTGTTATTTATTTTTTATCCCGAAACTGCTGAATGCTGATTGATAATTTTGTCTTCGATTCGCTCTCAGTCTCGACGAAGCGAAGGCCGCGGCGGTTCACCATTACAGCAAGAGCTTCCAGGGCTTCTCCGCCAAGCTTACACTGGAGCAAGCGAAACACGTCTCAGGTATTGGTCAAAACTGTTAAAAGTAATTTATCGGGTAAAACTTATTACTCATTTGATCTTGTTAAAGGATAAAAAGGTATTATTTCAATTTTCACTTTTAAGTCAACAATACTACGTTAAAAGCCGAAAATCTCCCTCGATATGGGGTTCCGAAAATATTCACTAAACCTGATCTCCCTTTTTTCTTAATGAGAGATTAAGTTTATATGAATGATTATTGACTACCTTTTACGCTTAAGGTCCCGTAAATTCACAAAAAAAATTAATTGGCGAGACCGAGCTTGACATTAATTATTTCTACCATATAAATATAATAAAATGACTTTATAACGGAACTAAATAATAAATAACGAGTTAAGTTATTAATAACATATTCTAAGTATTTAATCATTACGTGTGTAACATTATAGCATAGTATTAATCATAATGTTGCTCTTAATAAAGTCACGTTCATAGCAATTTTTTTAATCCATATTATACTAAGGATAAAGTTTTCTGAACTAAATAACTGAAAATTTATACAGCAAAATCTTACAAAGTTAAGTTAAAGAAAGATTAACATTTTTGCTGAAACACTAAATAATTGATAATGTCTTTTGTCCCTTTTCCCCTGAAATGTTGCAGAACACATCGCCGTTGTGTCCGTCTTCGAGAGCAAGACGCAGCGTTTGCACACTACACATTCATGGGATTTTCTAGGCATTGACTCCGTCCACCAATACAGCCAACCGCAGATGGACTCGACATCCGATATCATCGTCGGAGTCATCGACGGAGGTATAATCATCATTATTATAGTCTTTGACTCTTAAGAGCATAAAAAATAAGTTACATAAAATCTAGAACCAATATATATAAACAATATGGCCCCTGCAGGAGTTTGGCCGGAATCGGAGAGCTTCTCCGATGAAGGCTTGGGTCCGGTGCCGGAGAAGTTCAAGGGAGGGTGCGTCGGCGGTCAGAACTTCACAGCTTCCAATTGCAACAGGTACTACTACGTACACATCAACCCGAGTCGGTCTCAAATTTCAATCGTATTTTATATTGTATTACATAGAACGTATCTCCAAGATATAAATTCAAATATAAGTAATAGGTTAAGCCGTGCAAGTGACAACATTTCAATGTGTTACAGAAAAATAATTGGCGCGAGATTCTACTTCAAAGGATTCGAAGCGGAGAGCGGACCTCTTGAATCCTTCGGCGAGATTTTCTTTAGATCGCCGAGGGACAGCGACGGTCACGGTACCCACACGGCCTCGACAGTTGCTGGGTCCGTGGTGGCCAACATGAGCATGTTAGGGATCGCGAAAGGCACCGCGAGAGGCGGAGCCCCGTGCGCTAGGCTGGCGATATACAAGGCATGCTGGTTCAACCTCTGCAGTGACGCTGACCTTCTTGCCGCGCTGGACGATGCCGTTCATGACGGCGTGGACGTGGTCTCGCTCTCGCTCGGACCCGACCCACCTCAGCTCAACTACTTTGAGGACGCCTTGTCGATTGGGACCTTCCATGCCTTCCAGAAGGGCATCTTTGTCTCCGCTTCCGCTGGGAATTCCTTCTTTCCGAGCACCGCGAGCAACGTTGCGCCGTGGATTCTCACTGTTGCCGCCAGCTCCTTGGATCGGAAGTTCCCAACTAATGTATACCTTGGGAATTCTAGAATTATAAAGGTAAACTTCTGGGGTTTCAACCTACATAGCTTACAAAAATTCAAAAACTCATTTTTTAAACTTCAAAATAAATATTCTTGCTTTCAGGGTTCGTCTTTGAATCCGCTTAAGATGGATGGCTATTATGACCTGATTGCCGGCAGTTCTGCAGCCGCCGCAGGAGTCCCGAGCGCGAATGCGAGGTATTATTTTTACATCCTACTTAATATCCGATGGAACTGATGAAAAATAGCCAAAATAATTTATTGGCTTTATTGATAAGAAATTTTATTCAAATCCCTTTATTGCATCATATACAGTTGATAAAAAAATTTATACCTTCCCAAACCAGCTTCTGCAAGAACAACACTCTAGACAGAAACTTGATCAAGGGAAAAATCGTGGTGTGCACGCTTGAAGCCATTTTCGATAATCGAAGAGAAAAAAGCGTATTTGTTAAGGAGGCCGGTGGAGTCGGGATGATACTCATTGACCCTCTTGTCAATGACGTCGGGTTTCAGTTCGTCATACCCGCCACTTTGATTGGTCAACCGGAAGCAGAGGAGCTGGAAAAATACATCACGATCGCCAAGTGAGTCTCGAGCTTTTTCTGAAATACTTGTCGATGATAAACCACAAGTATATGGTCGTTTAGTGGTTACTAGGGATAATACCGGGGCTGGAAACCGGAATGTTCAATATTTTTACTCTCGGTCCGGTTTTCCACGAGCTTCATAAACTCGTATCGGTTTTTTGGAAAGCAGGATATGACTATTTGTATGTTGCAGGAACCCAGTGGCTAGAATCTCCCGAACAAGAACAGTTCTTCACACAAAACCAGCTCCGGAAGTCGCATCCTTTTCTTCTGCAGGACCAAACATTATAACCCCGGAAATCATCAAAGTAAGCCATGTCGATTTACTTTATTAGCTTCGACAGCATGCCAAGAATCTAGCATCAATGTCATTCGGGTGGAAAAACAAACATCGATATGTAGGAAAAAAATCATTGTCTCTTATATAGCTAAACCGAACTAAAAACACTGATCTTGTTCCTCCGCAGCCTGATATTACCGGACCTGGAGTGAACATTCTGGCAGCATGGTCGCCGGTCGCCACCGTGGCTACTGGTGATCGGTCGGTGGACTTCAACATAATCTCCGGCACTTCTATGTCGTGCCCACACTTATCTGCAATCGCAGCCATTCTCAAATCCTACCACCCTTCCTGGAGTCCGGCGGCAATCAAATCTGCAATCATGACGACAGGTTACAATACAAAACCCCTGATTTCTTCGAGATTGGTGACTAAGATGAACTTTCCGATATTCATTTGGTTAATTTAAATTTGACATAGTATAAGAAAAAAAATTTATCTCTTAAACATATGCAATTAATTAAAACCATAAATTTAATTAAGTATGTTTTATATTTTTCAACTGTGTATTATGGTTGAGATGTTTAACTAATTATGTTTTAAGGTTTGGATAATTTCATAAATCCTGTCTCTCTGCAGCATTTGTTATGGATAATACAAAGCGCCGTATCGGAAGACACCCAAATGGCACAATGGCCACGCCTTTCGACTTCGGATCAGGACACGTCAACCCTTTGGCTGCGCTGGATCCCGGGCTTGTGTACGACTTTGATTCCAGCGACATCATCAACTTTTTGTGCAGCTCTGGCGCGAGCCCCTTGCAGCTGAAGAACCTCACCGGAGATCCAATCTACTGCCCGAAACCAGCAAAACCCTCTTACAACTTAAACTACCCTTCCATCGGAGTCTCGAAGCTCAACGGAAGCCTGTCCATTTATAGAACCGTGACGTACTTTGGCAAGGGAATTGCGACATATGTTCCATACGTTGATCTTCCCGGCGGAGTTGATGTTGCAGTTTACCCGAAGAAACTTACATTCACAAAGTACGGGGAGAAGAAAACTTTCAAGCTTTACTTTAGCCCGATCAAGAGCAGCAACGGAAGCTTTGTGTTTGGATCTTTGACTTGGACTGACGGGTTCCATAGCGTCAGGAGTCCCATTGCTCTGAACGTTATTTGAGCTATCGGGACGTCGTTTCAAGAAAATGCATTTCTTTTCTTTATTTATTTATCTGAACTATGAGGTACTCACTAGAGATGTTATCCATATGGGACACGATGGTTTGCCCTGTGACCTAAATGTCAAAGTTATCTGATTGGAGTTTTGAATATCCTAAACATCTAAAGCAAATGGATTGAATCATTTGAAAGTCAAAAGCAAGATTCAATTAATCCTGTATACCGGCAGATTGTAGCCAGATTCCGATTTCCGATTCTATTTTGATAATCAAAAGAAGAAGAAAAAGAAATGATCAAATAAATCAAGAAAAAAGGAACCTGCCAAATCACACGAAAAAATAAACGACAAACAGAATAACAGCAACTGACCGGAGCTGAGGCGGCCAATTCATAAATGGTGAAAACCCAAATCTTCTCTGGTTTATATCAGTAACAACAATGCTTTCAATTTTGCTCAAACACTCCCAAAATCCAAAACTGGTCGGGAAATTCTCCTCATATTCTGGTTCGAGAGGGGAATTGCGCGAGTTCCGGGGTGTTTTGTCACTTTTACAATTGAAGTATACCAGGAAATACAAAGAAACGATTTTCGCACTGAACTTACTTCTTCAAGGGAGCAAAGGTGACGCGCAGAGACCAACATGCTTATGCTTAATCATCCTCACCACCGTCGGTGCAAACAAAAGAGAAAAAAAGCAACAAGTAGAATATCAAAAGGGACGCAAATGTTGGGCAAAGCAGCAGAAACAGAGCTTGTAAATGTTTCAATCAATAGAGCAAAAAAATTCATATCATGTATATGATCATTCCAATAGAAGAATGGATTAATAAGAAGAAAAAGTAGCCATTTTTAATTAAGGCTATATCAGAAAATAAAGATCCAAGTTCCAACATCTAATTGCTTCAGCAGTAGTATCTCAACGGAATAAATCCCCGACACTAAATTTCAAAATCAATTGGGAATAATATCTTACATTTAGAAAACAGAATACTTCCCCGGCTGAGTTCCACCTGGAAGAGATAGAGCCTGATTCGTAATTTCTTCAAGAACACGTTTCAGATCCGCTTTCGCCCTCTTCACGGACTGCTCGGTCGGGCCCTCAATGAACAAATATAGTTTTCGCTCTCCAGGTCCCGCTATTTTCCCCTGGGGATAGAACTGACCCCTCGTGGTGATTGCTGCTCCAGTCCAATCCGAGATAGGTCCCAAAGTTTCCTTGTGGGTCACTTTCCACCGAGCGTTTTGAGGGAAGTCGTTAATCTCTAGCTCTGCCTCGTAGTGTTCTGGCATCGCATCAGCTTGCATCTTCGCAAGATTATGCTGCAAGTTCATAGCAGCTGCAAGCGCCGCTGCTCGGGCCGCACCATCGGTGGGTAGTCCCGTTACGGGCACGGTCGGCACCGCAGCTGGAATCGGGAAACCCGGCAGAGAAGCGGGTATTCCGGTATTTGGGTGCAATTGGCTGGCGGTGATAGAGGCAGGTCCCGCCGTAGTAGCGTTTTTGGTAGCTGCAGCAATGGCGGCTATTTGGGCTAGAGCAGTCTGCTGCGTAATGTCACCTCCGGATTTCCTCACACCTTCGTCTTCGTCTTCGGAATCAGACTTATCCTCTTCAAATCCATATTCTTTAGCGTGGGCTTTCTTTGCAGCCATCCTCGCTTCATCTTCCTCTTCGGTGAACTTAAAGCCGCTTCCTCCAAATCCAGTCCCATGAACCCGCTCGAGTCCCTGATTAACTTTTTCCATGAAACTACTGGCAAGCTTTTTCAGGTCATCTGGCACGACCTGCTCGGAAAGTTCCAGCGCTTTCACGAGATCAGGAGCATATTTAGCTTCAGCCTCAGAAATGAAAGTTATGGAGCAACCTTTACGCCCAGCTCGGCCTGTTCTGCCGACGCGGTGAACGTAGTCCTCGTAGTGATTTGGAGCATCGTAGTTAATCACGAGTTCGAGATCCTTAACATCTAATCCTCTAGCTGCAATACTAGTTGCAATCATGAGATTGCAAACGTTGCTTTTAAAGTCAGAAATGGTAGACTCACGATCTGTCTGGTCCTTAGCTCCGTGAAGGGACAGGCAAGGATAACCGTGTGCGATTAGGGCACTGAACAGCTCATCACACATCTTCTGGGTCTGAACAAACACCAAGACCTTCCCTTTTTCGTACCATTCACCGAGTAATTCCAATAATCTCAAGAGTCTATCCTTCTCGGGACGGATTTCTACCAGCTGTGCTATGTCCTTATTCACAACGCTTCTCCCACCTACCTGAATCTCCACAGGTTTGGTTAACACTTTACGAGCCAAAATTTCAACCTGGCGCGGGAAAGTTGCAGAGAAGAGAACTGTTTGTCTATCGGGACAAATATTCTGAACAATCCGAGTGATCTGAGGCTCGAAACCCATGTCAAACATTCGATCAGCTTCGTCCATGACCAAATAAGTGACTCTTCGTAAATTTGAAATTTTCCCACCACTTGTGCACAATATATCAATCATCCTACCAGGAGTACAAACGACAATCTCAGCACCTCGCTTCAGTTCACTTATTTGCTGGGCCACACCAGATCCTCCGTACACCGGCACACACCTGATCCCTAGCACCTTGGAGAATTTCTTAATGTCGCTGTAAATCTGCTGAACAAGCTCCCTCGTGGGTGCCATTATAAGCCCAATGGGCCCATCTCCTGCAATCACCGGTGGCTGGTCCTTGATATGTCTCAGCATCGGGAGCACGAACGCCAATGTTTTCCCCGAGCCAGTTTTTGCAATGCCAATACAGTCTCGGCCGCTCATAATCACAGGGAGCGCCTGTGCTTGAATTGGCATTGGCTTTTCAAAATTATGCTTCTTAATAGTCTCCAATATTTTACTTGTAAGCCCAGTTTGATGCCAGGTCTTAACTGGCTTCGGGACATCCTTACCGTGTATCTTCAACTCCAATTCTTTCCGGTACACAGCAACATCTTCTGGAGTCATCCTCTGGATTTCTTTCACTTCTATGTAAAAATTCTTCCTAAAAGGCGGATAATCAATTTTGGAATGATCAACTAAGGAGAGCTTCTCCGCTTTTGTCTTCTTTACTCTTTTCATGAACTCGTCGTCGTTTTCGTCTTCCGATTTGTCCCCATCATTGTCAAGGTCTGCATAATCTGAATCTGAATCCTCCCCAGGAATTATTCGGCCCATAGACTTGTTTAAACCTTTCCGCCCTCGTTCACTTTTGCTTTGGACATCTTTCTTTTCATCCACGTCCTTCAAGATCGAGCTCTTATCGTCAACGGCGGAAGAGTTTATAACATCATTCAGTTTCTCAACTTCTGGTAGAACCATAGAATTCATAAACGCATCCAGCGGATCAATGTCGCTATCCGCTGCAGTTCCATCACCGTCATCCTGCGAAACTGCCGGAGCAGCTCCATTCACTGAATCTACTGCTTCTCCATCTTTCACATCATCGGTCTTGTGGTCAACCTCTCCATCACCGTCTATATCCATCGCTTCTTTCCCGGCAAAGGGTGCTTCTTCATCATCAGATTCGCCTTCAAGGGTCCATGTTTTTCCAGACATGGGTTCATCGGCATGTGTTTCACCATGCTTCTCCCGTTCGGCTTCTTCCTTCTTTCTCTTCAGCTCTTGCCACTCTTGAACCCTACGCCGCCGCTTCTCCATCTCTTCGTCTAATTTGAGTTGCTCGTCCTCGAGATCTTCCACAGGTGCAGGTTTCTTTTCTTCAGAATTCTCCCTAACACTTTTCTTATTGGAACTCTCCTTGAGAGTGTCCTCATCTCTCTTCCGGCGCTTCTTTGAACGATCCCTAGCATCGTCCCCGTTGCTTCCATCACTATCAGCCTCATTTCGGCGCTTCTCCTTGTCTCGGGTTCTCCTCTCCCTTTCTCTCTCCTTACCCCTCTCCCGTCTGTCACTTTCTCTGTCTTCTCTCTTGTCCCTCTCTCTCTCCTTTGTGCTGTCCCTCTTCGCTTTAACCCTGTCTCTATCATCCTCGCTGTCTCTGTCTTCTCTCTTGTCCCTCTCTCTCTCCTTTGAGCTGTCCCTCTTCGCTATCACTTTGTGCCTATCGTCCTCGCTTTCTCTGTCTTCTCTCTTGTCCCGCTCTCTCTCCTTTGAGCTCTCCCTCTTTGATTTCACTCTGTGCCTATCGTCCTCGCTTTCTCTGTCTTCTCTCTTGTCCCGCTCTCTCTCCTTTGAGCTCTCCCTCTTTGATTTCACTCTGTGCCTATCGTCCTCGCTTTCTCTGTCTTCTCTCTTGTCCCGCTCTCTCTCCTTTGAGCTGTCACTCTTTGATTTCACTCTGTGCCTATCGTCCTCGCTTTCTCTGTCTTCTCTCTTGTCCCGCTCTCTCTCCTTTGAGCTCTCCCTCTTTGATTTCACTCTGTGCCTATCGTCCTCGCTTTCTCTGTCTTCTCTCTTGTCCCGCTCTCTCTCTTTTTTACTATCCCGCTTCACTTTAATTCTCTCCCTGTCTTCGTAACTATCTCGATCGCTTTCCCTGTCTTCTCTCTCCTTCGTCTTGTCCCTCTTCTCTTTCCCCCTATCCCTATCTTCCCTACTATCTCTGTCCTTTCTCCTGTCTCGGCCTCTCTCTCTATCCTCATCCCGGTCGCGAGCCTTATCCTTAGTCCGGCTTCTGTGCTTGTCCTTGTCTCTTACTCTGTCGTGATCGCCTTCCGAATCAACGCTTTTGTCCCGCTCCGAACGCCGACTCTCCCGGTCTCTCTTGTCCCTGCGCCTCTCGCCGTTCCTCTCCTTGTCACGGTGATGGCTTTTTCTTAACTCCTCAGACTCTTCTCTCCTAGATTTATGCTTTCCCTCTTCCATCAACTACTAAATTCACAAAAAAAAAAAAAAAAAAAAAAAAACGGATTACAAAACAAAACCCTAATTGAAAAAACTGCACAGAAACCCTAGAACGTAATCAAATTTTGAATTTTTTTTCGAAAGGGTTCGATTAAATGGTTCGAAATCGAAAAGGGTTTTCAGAGACTCGCGCCCAATAAGAAAAGCCACAAGTTCAACATACGCAATCTGATTTCAAGTACCGGTAAAACAGTCATAATCTGTTCCAGTTTAGCCACAGATTTCTCTTCTTCTTCTTCAAATATATACATACATATTCAAGCCAAGTTTAATTGATTCTGAGTTTCAATAAACATAGACGAGAATCGAAGCTCGAATGGCTTGGCTTCAGCAATCAAGGTACCTTTTTTGGGAGTGGCAACGGAAGTTGAAGAGCACCAGAACTCCCGAGCTTTAATGGCGGAGAATGTGAAGTTGACGAAACGATCGAGAGAGTGTCTGTGAAGGAAGGAATGGACAGACAGTTGGAGTTGGGGAGACGAAGGAGAAACCGAGTTGCAGAGACAAATCGAGAGGCGCTGAAGAGAAATTCATTAATATATAAAAGTAATTTAAATTAAATAAAGGGATATTTGCAGCAAAAATACTCACATGTCATATGAAAAAATTGATTCATATTTTCATGTTATTTAAAGAAATGTATAAAATTTTAGCAAAAGAGATCACATTTTTTGTTAATTCTTTAACATATAAAATTTCATGTAACGACGTATGATTTGTTCACGTTTTTTTTTTGCTTTTGACCGTCTTATCCTATGAGTTATAAGTAAGAGCTTCAAAAAATCAAGAACAAACACTGGTAAGTTTTTTCGCGTAGAAGGCAAAACGTGTTTTACAATGCAATAAAGTAAGACAGTGTTGATAAATTTTGTCGTCTTGTGATAAAAAAAAAAGAGTGAAAACTTGATTGAAAGAAACTAAAATGTAAATAATTATATGCCTTCACATAAAACTTCATAAGAAAAAGTTAACAAAGAGTTTAATTATTTTTGCCAAACACGATTTATTCATTTGAATTTTAAAAAACAATGAATCATTTTTTAGAATTATGTTTTTAAATGCCCTCTTATTAATTGTTAAAGACTATTTTTTTCTACATAAGTAACAAATAGTTGGCATGATGCATTATTGGTTGTTATTACTTATTTGTGTTTCTACTAATTTGAACTTAAATAATGTACAGTTTTCTAGGGGTGAACATTTTGTAACCGGTTCTCGATACTGTCTCGATTTCGGTATCGATCCCGAATCTTTTTTTTTTAATCCGATAAACTCAGTTTTAAACCAATAAACGATACTTATCGGTTATCGGATTCCATACCTATACCGAGAACCGATACTAAAACCATATTCCTCGAACTTTGGTATCGGTTCCGGTTATGAACTACATGTCGTTTTAGATTTTGTACACTGTTTTAGATTTTGTACATGTCGATTTTTGCCTTGAAAATTATGGCACACATATATTACAGTAAACACTATATATTGTAGATTCAGGTTTCTCTATAAATTATAAAAATGACAACTATGTATTATATACATATTCTATGATTTATGAGATTCATGTTTGTAACCTGAAGAAGCTCTATTATATACATATTCTTATGATATTATATACTTAAGAAAAGAACAACTATATATTTATTATATACATAAATTAGGAATATGAAAACTATATATTATATACATATTGATATTCTTATGATTAGGAGATTTGGATTTTGCACAGGATGTTTCCCAATTCATTTATCGATTTTCTTTTCTTTTTTCTCGGTCTCGGTTGATAACAAACCAAGAGAAATTAGAACTGATACCAATGCCAATATCGAAAAAAATGATCTAAATTTTTTAATACCTGAGACAACAACAAAAAAAACTAATTTACCGGTTATCGGTACCGGTTTCACCCCTACTAGTATTTTCATACGATGACAAAGTTATATTTTTTTTATCAATTTAATAAAATCCATAAATTATACAGCATATATATAACATAACATATCAATTCAAAGCAATAATTTTAAAATGATTTAGTAAATACAAATATGCACAAATGAATATTTCCCTATCGCGGTACAATTATCTTGTTTTGTCCATAACATATTCAATTTAAAGTAACAAATATTCAAATGATCGATTTGAAGCTCTTTAAAATGATAAAATAAAAATATACCATTTTAGTAAAAATAGTATTTCAAATTTTTTATTGAATGGAACGTATTTTGTATTATTTGTTTGTCTTTTGGCCTCCAAAATTTGATATTTGACCAAAGAAAAAAAAATCATACTTTCTTCAACTTGTATATCAACTTTTACATAATCATTCAAACTTCATCTTAGTAAGAAATTCATTTTTTAGGGATAATAGCGGCAAAAGTGGTCAAAGTTAGGCTAAGTGTGCGAATAAGTGGCTAAACTGATTTAATATCGGCATAAGTAGCTAAATTTTACCAAACCGTGGACAGTACAAATTTCATCCATTTCATGTCAACGCCGTTAGCCACGTCATTTCCACAAGTGTTGAGCTTTGGCCACTTATTTGCACACTTGGCCTAACTTTGGCCACTTCTTTCGGAAAAAGTTTTAGTCAAATCTTAAGAAAAAAAAAATATCTAGATAAACCCTAAAAAAACTTTGGAACGTAAAAAATAAGGGATAATAGCGACAAAAGTGGCTAAAGTTAGGCTGAGTGTGCAAATAAGTGGACAAAGCTCAACACTTGTGGAAATGACGTGGCTAACGCCGTTGACATGAAATGGATGGAATTTGTACTGTTCACGGTTTGGTAAACTTTAACTACTTATGCCGATATTAAATCGGTTTGGCCACTTATTTGCACACTTGGCCTAACTTTGGCCACTTTTGCCGCTATTATCCCTTTTTTTAAAGTATATAACGTTGCTTTTGAATTTTGAGTAATTTTTTGTTTTACAAATATTGATTCAGTATACCGCCCGGTGTTGCAATATACTCATAAAAAAGGACCGGTATACCTGGTATTGATTGTTAAAATCTTTTGAAAACCCTATCACTATATATACTCGTAACCGTACCGTGCTCAGTGTACCTATATCTTGCGCTTAAGGGCGGTTTGCACTGTCAAAAAATCCATAATAGATGTACATTAGTGAGGAAAACTCATAGCCATAGCTATTGAGCAAAGCAACAGATACAAATGCGTGAAACTCACTTGATCAACCCCAAATTTGTATACTTGTTAGGATTTTGGTTTTTGTTATAGAATTTGTCAATTATGTGTTTACATTCATTTATTTGATAGATTCTTCGTTTCTCACCCCTAAAGTTCGATTCATACGAGCATCGATGCTTATTTGCGGGATAACGAGCGGGTTGAAACTAGCTGATGATATCGAACACGAAGAATGACTGACTGACTCGCCCGACAGACCTGACGAGTGCAGCTCGGGTGGGCACTAAGTATCGTAGGGTCAGTGTAGTTTCTGATGTTTAAGTGTCAGGTCGACATCTCAATTGCGGTTTCGATTGGTCATTTTGTGATGACATGATGTTCAATAAACTCTTTTCAAGACCGCGCTTCGTCTCCGAACCTTGTTCCATACGTCAGGTCCTAGGAAACACCATTTCTAATTTTCGAGGGACAAGTTCACATGCTCAACCACTGATCTACGCCTTCTTGACGCAGACGAACGCGGGCACCAATACTCACCAATAGTCCCCACATGAGCAAATACCGTCTTCAAAGTGGTGAAACCGGTTCGAATCCCTCACAACAATGTGCCTCCCTTCGACGGACGATACCAACTTTATAAAATTATGGCAATCCCCACAAACCCTGAGATTCTTAGCCACGTGGATCAGAGTTCGTGGAGGCGTGGCGATGAGCCCAAACGCGATGGCGAGCCTCTCGCTGTGTCGCCCGAGAATGGCTTCCTTGTGTTCCTCTTCCACGTCGTGCAACACGTGGCTCGTGTCAGGACTGTATCCTAATTCCTTAAATCGGATGCTCAACTCTTCGAGCTTCGAATGGATTCGACCGATCACGGGGTGCGAAACATCGCCGGACAAGAACGCG
The DNA here is from genome assembly GCA_954871525.1 of Parietaria judaica. Classification (NCBI taxonomy): domain Eukaryota; kingdom Viridiplantae; phylum Streptophyta; class Magnoliopsida; order Rosales; family Urticaceae; genus Parietaria; species Parietaria judaica. The sequence continues at coordinate 19,683,909 of OX940862.1, read as the reverse complement.
TGAGTCTTGTTCTTCACTTCGATCCAACTATACCCAGCTTCTTTCTTCACTTTCCTCTTGTCCATCAATCTCCTTACATCGGCTCTGTCTTTCCAGTTTCCCGCACCGGCAAAGATGTTGGACAACAGAACATAAGCAGCTGAGTCTTGTGGCTGAAGAGCAAAGAGCTTTTCTGCAGCGATCTTTCCGAGCTCGAGATCACGGCGAACATGGCAAGCGGACAACAGAGAGCGCCAAACAGTCGCATCAGCCAGGATCGGCATTGAATTTATGATCTCCATGGCTTTACCGAGCTTTCCCGCTCGGCTGTACATATCGACGATGCACGAGAAGTGCTCCATTCTCGGAGATATCCGATGGATCCGAATCATCGAGTCAAAGTGCCTCTGGCCTTCGTCCACAAAGCCTGCGTGAGCGCAAGCAGAAATGACGCCGATGAACGTCACACTGTCCATTTCCACTCCTTCTCTTTTCATGTCGTCGAATATATCAAGAGCCTTCTTTCCCCGACCGTGCTGTGCAAATCCGGAGATCATGGAGTTCCAAGAAATCAAGTCTCTCTCGGTTTGCCTTGTGAAGATCTTGTCTGCGCTCTCGATGCTCCCTCTCTTTGCGTACATGGTGACGAGAGCGCTGCTCACGCACAGAGCATTGTTCATTCGCATTTTGATCGAAAACGCATGAAACTGCTTCCCCTCCTCGGCGGAAGCGGCAAATCCCGAGCAGGCGTGGATTACGCTGCAGAACGTGAACTCGTTAGGTTTGATTCCTTCCCTCGCCAACTTACGAAAGATATTCACCGCTTTCTCGGTTTCTCCCATTTGACCGTACGCGAATAGCATGGCCGACCATGTAACGACGTCCTTCTCGTTGATAACCTCAAAAACTTTAGCAGCTTCTGTGACGTTTCCTATCTTGACATACGCATCCAGTAATGCCGTTCCCACAGTGGGTGATTTCTCGTAATTCGTTTTGATTACTTGCGCGTGAAGTTGAAGAATGGATGCCGACGACTGAGCTGTCAGGATCGTGGAATACGTGAAATGGTTCGGTCTAACACCATCCCTGCACATTTGAGAGAACAACTGAACTGCCTTCTCTTTCAAACCATTCTGCAAGAACCCGCTAATCATGGCGGTCCACGACACCACGGTTTGTCCGCCTCGCATTCTGGCGAACAGTTTGGACGCCTCGTCGTTCTCATTACACTTGTTGTAAGCACCCATGAGGGCTGTTCCGATATTATGATCGGACCCCAGAGAGTTCTTCACAACGAGGCAATGAAGCTGTTGCGCGAAACGCAGCTCCTGAAGTTTAGCGCACGACCTGATCAAAGCTCCGAAAACCGGTTGAGCGAACTTCTCGCCAGCGAGCCTCATCTGACCGAACAACTCGAAAGCTTCCGAGTCAAACCCGTTCATAACGTACCCCGAAATCATCCCGTTCCAAGTGACGGAGTCCTTAGTCTCCATAAAATCAAAAACTGCTCTTCCGTCGCTTATCAAACCGGATTTCGAATACATTGTGATCAAGGAATTACACAAAAAAGTACTGCTCGATTCGTAGCCGCTCTTTATAACCAGTCCATGGATTTGAATTCCCTCCTCAACCATCCGACCGTTACCCAAACCGCCGATCACGGTGGCGAAAGTCAACGGGTTAGGCCCGACGCCATTTCCGAGCATTTCCCGGAAGAGCCCAAATGCCTCGTCGTTCGATCCACTCTGGGCGTAACCGGTGAGCAAAGCCGTCCAAGACACCACATTTCTCTCACCCATTTCGTCGAAAGCTCTTCTTCCATCGTCAACGCCCTCGGTCTTCATATACATGTCGACGAGCGAAGTTCCGACACTGACATCTTCCAAGAAACCGGACTTCAGGCATCGACAGTGCACTTGCTTGCCCGAACCTCGATCGAACAGCGAGCCAGAGACCTTCAACGCGCAAGACAGCGTGGACGAACCGATCGCCGAGCCAGAGCGAAGCAGACCCGCGAAGAGAGCGAGGGCTTCTCGGTTGAGTCCGCCGCGAGAGTAGTCAAACAGCAGGGCGTTTGGCTCAGAGGGGTCTCTGTGGGATTTTGTGTCGAACACGTGGCGTGCTGTGCGTTGAGGGCGATGGTGGGATAGAGAGCTGAGGGCTTGGGTTGAGAAGGTTCGTCGAGAGAGAGTCGCTGTCATTCTCTCTCGCCGAAATCAGTGTCGGAAGAGCCAGCAACGCACGCATAGTGTTGCTCCTGCTCTTCACGTAAGACTTAAGAGAGAGAGATTCTATCGATAATAATATTTACGAAAAAATTGTTTTTTATAATATTAATATTTATTTTTGATAAAAATATATTTTTAAGTTTAAAAATAACTAAATATATTCTTAGCTAATGGTAAAAAAATGAAATTAGACGAAACATAAATGTTTTACAATTAATTAATATAATTTAATTTTGAGTATAAATTAAATTAAGAGTATTATATAAATTAAGGATTCTTACAAAAAAATATAAATTAAGAGTATAAAAAAATAAGTACCTAATATGTATTATATAAGTATCAGTGCCTTTTTAAAAAAAAAAATTAATGTCTAAAATTGCATCTTATAAAAACATGGTAAAATTGTTAATATTTTTGGTAAAAACAATTGCTTACAAATAAATTGCATTTGGTATCGAATAATACAGTTTGCTGAAGCATTTTTTTAATAATTGCATTTTATAAAAATTAAGCAAATATAGGGCAAATTCGATTTTGGGGTAGTTTCTTTTCTTTCAGACTTTACTAAACCCTTAATAAATTATGAGCATGTTGAAGATGGGATGTGTTGAGGTTGAGCTAGTGAGTGCAAGATTTGAGTGTTGAAAGGAAGGAAGTTAGGGTTCCTCGTTCATCATCTTCTAGGGCTTTTCGGATTCCGATCACAGTAATCTTCTCTAACTGCCCTTTCTTCTTCTTTGTTCAAGGTTTTTCTTTCTTCTCCATTTTGATCTGTCAGGTGAAGAGGATGATTGCAGAGAAACCCAGTTGGATACGGCATGAGGGAATGCAAATCTTCTCCATTGATGTTCAGCCCGGTGGCCTCAGGCTCGCCACTGGCGGCGGCGACCACAAGGTCTCTGTCTTTCTTTCTCTCTCTCCTTGTTCTTGCGGCTTGAAATCGGAGCTACATTTGAACGTGCTCTTCAAATTACTCGTTTCAATCCGTAATTCTTTAATTCTTTAAGGTATGGGGCTTGTTGTAGTCTTTGTTTGTACTACATATTTCTAACCAGAACTCTACTTCGGCTAGTTTTCGAAAATGTTGACCTTAAAAAAAGTTGTTGTGGCTCAATTACTCGACAATGCCTACAAAAAACTGTGATTGGCGAGTTACGCGGCGAAGAGCAGGAGAGCGCATGCCGATTGACAATTAGAATCATGCATCGTGAAATAAAAATGGAATAAATTATGCGACGTGTTTCTATCATAGTAATGAATGGTCTCGGTTTTTGCTAATGTTAAGCAACTTAAAGCCTTGGTGCATAATGCTAATGCAAGCTACTTAACACCTGAGCTGGAAGATCTGGTCCATTTCCATCGTATATCATCTTGTTGATAGTACTTTAGTTCAGTGTCTGACTAAACCGTGATTATTGCAGGTCCGAATATGGAATATGAAATCCCTGGGCAGAAATTTGGAGAATGAAGAATCAACGCAAAGGCTTCTGGCTACACTCAGAGATCACTTTGGATCAGTAAACTGTGTTAGGTGGGCTAAGCATGGGAGATATCTTGCATCGGGTTCTGACGATCAAGTGATTCAAGTTCACGAGAGGAAGCCTGGTTCGGGGACTACGGAGTTCGGAAGTGGAGAGGCGCCGGATGTTGAGAATTGGAAAGTTCTGTTGACTTTGAGAGGACACACCGCGGATGTGGTAATGGCATTGCTCCTAACATTTTAAAAGTGTTCACGAATCCCTATGGCGAACACTATTGATCACCCTCTTTTGAGCGAGATTGTTTTTGGTGAATGGTTATTGACTACCCATCTCTTTCACTTAAGATCTCTTAAATACCGAACATTACCAAATTCCTAAAACATAATTAACCACACGCTAACAATAATTTACCTAACCTTAAAGATGATTAAACAATTTAAATGACATAATTAAATAACAAGGCATCGTTTGATAGGCTAAGTAACATGATTATTGTATTAAATAACATGTAAGAAAAACCCTTTAGAAATCAACCCATTAGAAAAGCCCATTGAATATCAACACCAACACCAACCCATTAGAAATGGCCGTTAAGGGGTTTGGGGGCTGACCCACTGAGCTATTAATTCCTCTGCAATAATCTGCTACAGCCCGTTTTCTTGGATCTCATCACAGAAAGGGATGTGTCCGAAGTAACAATAAAGTAATCGAAAAAAGAGCCCTAAATTGGTTCTGTTCAATTAAATCCCCTAAATTGGTTGATTGCAAAAGGCAGAGTCGGCCCTAGACTAGGAATTTTAAGCGAATAACAGTGAGCAAAATATTTTCCTAATCAAGCAGAAATCGGCTCAAAATCACACCATTTAAATGCCCAGACTCTAACCTAAAACAGAAATAGATCTCTTCATTTTTTGAAGAATAAATCAGCTGTTATAAATAAAAAGCCCACTAATCAATCCCAATCGGCAGCCTGAACATAATCTTGACCCATGCATTCCTTGATTTACAGAATTTTAGTGATGTCTAGTCTATCAATTACTAAATAAAGAGGCAAGGCTGTTTAAATGACATTTTGTTTCATCTTTTCAACATTTTAAATCTCTCTATTCATGTGGTTATCGTCTAATTAAGGAGTCACTTTCCATGCCTAAAGTAGGTGGATCTTAACTGGTCTCCAGATGACTCAACATTGGCTAGTGGCAGTCTCGATAATACTGTACATATCTGGAATATGAGCAACGGAATTTGCATTGCCGTTCTAAGAGGTCACTCAAGCCTGGTCAAAGGTGTGACATGGGACCCTATTGGCTCCTTTATAGCAAGCCAGTCGGATGACAAGACCGTTATCATTTGGCGAACAAGTGACTGGAGTCTTGCTCACAGAACCGATGGCCACTGGGCTAAGTCGGTATGTTTCAAGTGATTTGCGTAGAAAATATGATCATTATATTGTAAATTATAACTAAGGTATAATATTTTAAGTACGATAATGCTTTCTAATACGATTTTTTCCTTTCAGCTCGGATCCACATTTTTCAGGCGACTTGGATGGTCTCCTTGTGGTCACTTCATCACTACGACTCACGGTTTCCAGAAGCCGAGGCACTCGGCGCCGGTTCTAGAGAGAGGAGAATGGTCTGCCACGTTTGACTTTTTGGGACATAGTGCCCCTATAATTGTAGTGAAGTTTAACCATTCGATGTTCAGAAGGAACATAACCAATTCTCAGGAAACGAAAGCTGCACCGGTGGGATGGGCTAACGGGGCTTCGAAAGCTGGAAGCAAAGAACCACAACCGTATAATGTTATAGCCATTGGGAGTCAGGACCGAACCATAACTGTATGGACCACTGCAAGCCCACGTCCTCTCTTCGTGGCTAAGCATTTCTTTACTCAGAGCGTTGTGGATTTATCCTGGTACGGATCAAATATCAATCTGTTAGTGTTCGTAAATTATTTCCTTCGTTAGATGGGAATTATGTAGGCTTAAATTAAGTGTTACTGTTACGGATGCCTTCTTTCTGGATTTGAGTTGTGTGACCGATAGGCTCGGAAGAACAAGTTAGACCATTTTAATTTCAGCAATTAAAGTCTAATGATTGTTATTTACGCATTAGTCTCTTTTTTTAGCTATGTAATTTTTAATCGTAGCTAACACCAAGTATCCTCTTAGTGGTAGCTAGCTTAGTGTTTCTCTAAAGTTGAGGACCAAGCCTGATTCTGGTAGGCCCGGATTAACCAGGGCCCGGCCAAAATGAAGCCAATTCTCGGTCCCAATTTCTCCCCTAATTGAGTGGTTTGCAAATCAAGAAACACGGCTCCCGCTACGAGTTCAAGATTCCGGGCTGTAATATGATGATAGTTAAATCTAGTGGAAATTGCAGTGATTTATGATGATTTATTTTAAAAGCATAATCTTAGGAAACTGATTGGGCTTCTCTGTAATCGTTCATCAATTTCAATCTCTAGAAAAGTCGCACCATCAATATTATGTGTTGGCATAACATGTTTATTTCTTTATTCACATCTCTTCCTATTGGATTTTTCTTTGATGTTGCTACATTTTTTCTTTTTGAAAATAGGAGTCCTGATGGATATACGCTTTTTGCGTGTTCTCTTGATGGTTCTGTGGCTACTTTCCATTTTGATACAAAAGAACTCGGCAACAGGCTTACTGATACGGAGTTGGACGAGTTGAAACGAAGCCGTTATGGCGATGTGAGAGGAGCCAGGCACGCAAATTTAGTAGAAAGCCCGGCCCAGCTATTGCTTGAGGCCGCTTCCGTCAAACAAGCCTCTATGAAGAAAGTGGCTCCAGATGTTAAGCCTTCTTCTGATGTTGGGATTGCAGCAAAACCTTCCGATCCTTTAATTGATGAGCGAAAGAAAACCGATGACGGGATGAATAAGGCGTCCCAATCTGCCCGCATGACAAGCCCCGTGAAGCAAAGAGAGTACAGACGCCCTGATGGAAGAAAGAGGATCATTCCTGAAGCAGTCGGTGTGCCTCTTCAACAGGAGAATATCTCTTCTTTGCCTCAAAACCCAGCAATTGATTTCCCTCTTGTAGTTCCAGAAACATCTACCCGACCTCTTAACAATAGAATCACGGACTTGAAAGAGAGAGCCGGAGTCAGCGCTAGGGCTGCAATTACCGAAAGCCTTGTCATCGAGAAAGTAGTTTCTGGTGCAGGTGGAGATGGAAACGTTCATGTGGAACAATCTGGAAATGTTAAGGCTTGCTTTTCATCCGGTGCTTGCAGTACTAGTAAGACTCTATCTATCAGAGTGTTTGACAAGAAGGAAGGGGATATGATCGTCCCGATTTGCTTGGAAGCTCGGCCAAGGGAGAAGGCTATGAACGATATCGTGGGCATGGGAAATACGTTCGTTATGAAGGAAACAGAGATCACTTGCACAAAGGGCTCGGAAACTCTTTGGTCCGATAGAATATCTGGTGAAGTCACTGTGCTGGCGGGAAATGCAAACTTCTGGGCTGTTGGGTGTGAAGATGGATGCATTCAGGTATCATATTCTCCTTCAAGCTTTTCTTTTTTTCTGTTATTTATTCTTGCCTGTGATAATGATAGGACCCCAGGGCAATCTCAAATACGACTCAAAGTGAATTCCATGCTGTTTATTGGATAAATAGAACCGAATATCAAAAGGAATAGTTGAGGGATACGACCCGAATTGCAAAATCCAATCAATCGTGCGGTCTCCCTCAGGATTGGCGCCTAATATAAGGATTGGGAATTCTAATTCCCTATTTATTACAAACTACCAAAAACCACCCTTAATTAACTAAAACATAAATAAATAAATAAAATTAATTCTTAATAAACTTAAACTAACCAATAGTTGTCACAATTTAATCAATCAAGTCATCCGTAGTTGATTTGGACAGTAAGCTGATTTGGACTTGAAAGATTTACCAAATTCTTATGCTTGTTTCATCAATTGCACGAGTTTATAATATATCCTTCAGTTTATGGAAAAGACAACTGATTTTATCAAACATCACCTGTTTAAGACATGAGTTTGAATCCGATAAGTCATCCTGTTGTCTGATCATACATTTTCTTAGAAGAATCCTTAAACAAAATTTCGTGATGTTCATTTTTTGTTTTCATATGAAAGATTTACACAAAATGTGGGAGGCGTGCGATGCCAACAATGATGATGGGATCGGCAGCAACATTTGTAGACTGTGATGAGTACTGGAAATTGCTTTTGGTCACAAGGAAAGGATCATTGTATTTGTGGGACCTGTTCAACCGTAATTGTATACTTCAGGATTCATTGGCGTCCTTGCTTGCCGATAACACTAACGCCTCTTCGAAAGATGCAGGTAACTGTCACGGACGTAACATTATTCATATTTTAATTATTTCTTGTTATTTAAACTCTATTATTACAAATCGTTTCGTTATGTTTATGTTTAGGGTTCATGTTATGCAAGGCCCAGCCAGCCCATTATGTCGTCATCTTTTGCTTATCTAAAGAGTAAAGACCCTTAAGCAATGATAAAATATAGCCAAGTATCTAGTAAATTAGTTTAGCCAGGAGTAATTGACAGTAATGCCCCCTGAACTTTACACGTTGGTGCAGTTTCCCCCCTGAACTGTAATTTCTTTTTGGCACCAATGCTCACATATATTATCTACGCGTTATAAAATGACGAGGTTTTTAGCTTGTTGCAACATATGACTCCTTAATTGATTCAGAATAGTCTCACAATCGAGCATATTGATCTTGTTTGGAAATTAATTGATAAAAATACTTTCAAGTAAGTCATGTGTTGTGCCCAAGTTAACATTTTTCTTCATTTTGTAATTTGTAAAGGGTAATGTCCTTTTTGAATGTTTAGGGACATTTTAGGGGTAAACTAGACCAACATGCAAAGTTCAGGTGGTGTCACTACCAATTACTCATTAGTTAATTATTAGTTTACATTCCCTCGAAGCTTAGGGTAGAAGCACCTTTGGGAAATAAGGATTCAAAAAGTCCAGGCTCGATGTAGTAGGACATTTTTGAATTTCTTCATTAGATCTTTAAGATCTTTGAAGTTCATGTATTGTGTTTCTTACTGATGTATCTTTATGGTATTTATATATAGGATCAATCAAAGTTATATCGGCGAAGTTGTCAAGATCCGGATCACCAATTGTTGTTCTCGCCACTCGTCATGCTTTCCTTTTCGACACGAGCCTAAAGTGTTGGCTTAGGGTTGCGGATGATTGTTTCCCGGCATCCAACTTTGCCAGCTCGTGGAATCTAAGTTCGTTTCAGAGCGGCGAACTAGCTGCGCTACAGATTGATGTTAGGAAGTATTTGGCCAGAAAGCCAGGTTGGAGCAGGTACATATCTTTATCTTTTACAGATGTTAATGTGCGTGATTTACACACAAGCTATTAGACCCCAATTATATATTTTTGTCGCTATCTTGTACTTTTAGGAGCATTGGGTGTATTTTTAGAACAACAGTACGTGCGACACCAACTCTTTCGTTTTCACTTCTGTTTTTTTACATATATAGAGAAATTCCTACCATATTTCGTTACTTTATCCCGAAAAAGGGGAGCTGCTGGGCTCCTTCCTGTTTTATTAGCAATGTTCTGATTAGAGTTTCTGATGCTATACATAATGCATCTAGATCTAGGTTAGCACAAATTTTTGATTAGTTGAAAATTCCTATTGAGTATTGAACATCATTCAGAGAGTTTTCCCGGTCTAAGTCTCAAATTAGAGAGTGAGCGGATTTCCTTTATGGATTAAAGTGTTTTTGTTTCACTTGGATTTCTATTCTGAATCCTATACTGGAACTTGTAGACAAATTCTAGAATTTGATAGCATTTGCTTTAGCTTATTGCGTACTTTTCTTTCTCATTTTTAGATGCTCTATAATATAATAATTAGCTACTCTGTAATCTTCAATCATCAATATGATCTTTGTTTCGTTTAAAATGAAATAATATAATAATTAGCCGTGGATATTTAAAATATTCTCAGTAAGAATAGATATGCTTAATACTCCTTGGTTCTACATCTTCTTTAATGTTATCATTGCTTCTCTTCACTAGTTTTCCTTTTTTTTTTTATTCTCTATATGCTTAGAGTTGTGTCAGTTCGAAATACATTTTTCTTTTCTTTATTCTAATTCTTACTTTACGTTTTTGTGAAGGGTGACGGACGACGGAGTGCAGACACGAGCTCATTTGGAGGCTCAGTTGGCTTCTGCACTGGCTTTGAAGTCTCCTACCGAATATCGCCAATGTCTTCTCTCATACGTTCGCTTTCTTGCAAGGTGACACTTCTCTTTCTATATACTTCTTAAATGAATATCTATGTTTAAACTCGTTTTTTATGCACCATTCGCGAACGACTTTATATTTTGATGTAGACAGCAAAATAATCTGTCTCCTTATGGTGCTGGAATTGATTTTTCTAAAATTGATTATAAAAATTTCAGAGAGACAGACGAGTCTCGCTTGCGAGAAGTTTGCGAGGGTTTTCTTGGGCCTCCTACCGGGATGGCTGAAGACCCGTCTTCGGATGCGAAAAATCCAGCTTGGGATCCTTATGTGCTGGTGAGATTTCCACAGATTTTTTCTTTATTTATTTCAGTAATGTTATCTTTGTTATTTCGACTTCTGCTAATAGTAAAATCTGAAATTTTCCGATTCCAGCGTTACGGTTCCGATTTTATTAGTAAAGTTTTTCATGAACTCGGAATTAACTAGTCATTACTGTATCAATTTCTTGTATAAACTTCACTCATTCTTTATATGAATTGTCTACAAGTGCTCTTAGTGTTGTGTGTGCATTCTGTGGCTACAGGGAATGGAGAAACACAAGCTTTTGAGAGAAGAAATTCTTCCGGCCATGGCAACGAATCGAAAAGTTCAGCGTTTGCTCAACGAGTTCATGGATCTTCTTTCAGAATATGGCATTTCCGAAGCAAATACCGAGCAAAGAAGTCCGAAGGAACAAACTATTGTGGTAGCGACCGATCAAGTAAATTCTGCTCCGACAAAAATCGATCGAGTTGATTTGAATTCACCCTTCACAGGGGAAGCTAATCTCTCACCGGAAGAGAAAGCCCTGGGCTCTTGAACCGTGCCCTGCTGAAAGAGAAAATGGTCAACTTGACGTGTTTAGTCCAAAATATTTGTAGTTTTAGCTGATGTAATTTTATTTAACGCAGAAGTAATTAGCGATCAACCATGTACAAGCTCGTCTATAATTAATTCTATAGTGTGCCTTTTCATTTTATGTTTCTATTTTTTCACTTCTGCTAGTGCTGTAAATACAGTACCCAATTCGGAAGCTGGTTCCGGATTTGGTTCTTTTGCCAAAATCTGGAATCAGTTATAAGTTGATCTGGTTTTTTTTTTTTTCTGGAGTAATCCGGGTCGGATTTTTAATAGAAATCCAGTTTAGGTTATGATATTATTTTTTATTTTTTAATTAGAACAGTAAGATCTTAAAATCTAATGGTTTTGAGTTTAAGATCAAATTTAAATATATCATATAAGATATTCGGATAAAATCCGTAACCAAAAGTTCTTATTCAAATATAATCAATCCAAAAAAATTGGAGTTAGAACTTCAAGTTCGAGATATGTGATGCACTATATTTTCATAATTGCGACAACAAAAGTGCAAATAAAGTAAAACGCAAGTAGAATCAAATATCATATTTTGGTACTTTCGTAATGAAGAATTAATTGAAAGTCTATTTTAATGTATAAAAGATGCATTTATCAAATATTAATTATTCAGTATTCGGCATTGGAAAAGTAGTACAATCAAATTGCAAATCCCATTTATCGTATCCAAGAAAATAATTAAAATAGACCAAATATTCATAAGCATTAATCAATATATATCATGTGATAGTGTTATAACAAATCATTAAACAATATAAATGCGCTTGAGTATTTATAGATGGGAAACTTCATAAAACATCCCTCAAAATACCATAAATTATTTTATTACACCTCAAAACATCATAATTGGAAATACATCATTTTAAATTTTATATACCAAAATACCCTTTCAAAATATGCATATTGTGTCCTGAAAAATAGACATATTGTCTCCTGAAAAATGGACAAGTCGCGTCCGGAAAAATGGACACAACTAAGGGTATTTTGGTACATAAAATTTAAAAAGGGTGTATTTCCAATTATGATGTTTTGAGGTGTAATAAAATAATTTATGGTGTTTTGATGGATGTTTTATGAAGTTTCCCTTATAGAATTACATTCCAATACTCAATAAATCTATTTTCTTACCTTCTATCCTTGAGTATTCATATTGTGACAGCCATCAATTCCGTGAGTCAAGAGGGAAAGAACGGGTAAGCTGTGCAAATCTGCATCGCTTGGGCAAGGGGATGTGTTGATGGGACGTTCCCGAGACTGTGCAGGTATGGGACTGCACGGTTATCGGAGATCATAGAGGTATGAGACTGTATGGTCGAAGATGCTTAAAAGAAATGGTTTCTACTACCTATGACACATCTTATTTTCGGTAGCTCGTTCATAGGAACTCCAAAGTTAAGCGCGTTTGGCTTGGAGTAGTCCTAGGATGGGTGACCTCCTGTGAAGTTTCGGTAGCTCGTTCATAAGAACTCCAAAGTTAAACGTACTATATAATAATGTTCGGTAGCTCATTTATAATAAAGACCCTATTTAGTAATTATTTTATATTTTATATTGAATTATTATCCTAACAATATAACTTCTATAATTAAATTTAACAATACTATATAATGTTCAGTAGACGTAATTGTCCGTCTCTTGGTCGAACACTTTCTACTTCGTGAGTCAACTAAATCATAAGAGCTCTCCTGGAAGCATTGTTAAATCATATATTCACGTTTTATCAATATATATATATATATATATATATATATATATAGTGACGGAGCCAGCCTTTTAACGTAGGCAAGGTACCAATTACTGAGTAATTTTTTTCTAAGTAACTTTAAAATAATGCAAAAAGTTTAACACACTCAAGAACACTCACTCACATATTGAAAACAATATTTTTGAGTTTGTTTTCTATCCCCTAAAGATTAGGACTTAATATGGTAGTGTTCTTTTTTAAAATAAAAGAAATAAATATTAAAGTTAAATATTACAATGCAAAAAATAAGAATTTATTTTCTTCTAATTAGAAAACACGTATAAATTTTATTTTAAAAAAAATATTATTAGTTCCAAAATTATCGATTTCTACCAAAACACTAAAACACCCTCGGGAAGATGAATATAATAAAGCAAACGACAACAATGAATTCTGCTAAAATATTATAATACTTTTTTTTTAATACAAATACTATAAATAAAACTGTAAAAATCTTAAAGTTAGTTTTGTAACATCAATTAAACAACCAAATATTATTTGAGATACCATCATATCACTGTTTTTAATAAAATAAATCTTAATTATAAAATATGAATTTTATAATTAAGAGTAATTTTATGAAATAAACTCTTAAAAACAGGATATTATAGTTGGTGATAAAGAAATATGTATAAATTAATTGGGGTGAAAAAATATGACAAAGAAATTTGTAAACTTCTATTCGAGTTGGGCCGGCGTCGTAATATGACAAAGAAATTTGTAAACTTCTATTTGTAACATCAATGGCGTAGAAGTTCTTTTTTTCTAGGTTTTTGGAAACCCTTCGTAACATTGGGCCGCCGTCACCCTGCTTGCTAGCCTCACGGCCGCATCTATTAAATTTTTTTTATCAGATTGAGGGAGGGCACGGGCCCATTGTGGGTCCCCTCCCTCCGTCACTGTATGTATGTATGTATATATATATATATATATATGTGTGTGTGTGTGTGTGAACTGAGTGATAGAAAAGCAAAGAGTATGGGGAAAAAGTAACGACACCGATTGATAAATCAAATGATTACAAACAATAATACATATGGACCCAAAACATAAAGGAAACTCTCCCTTGATGTTACAACATAATATTCGACATGCAACACTTGAACTCTTGATAATCGTGCAAGATCCCCTTTCTCCAACTAGTTGCGAATGTCCATTTCTTCTTCACGTCACTGTAAATCGCCTGTTGCCTTCTCCCGAAGGTTTTTCGCAGAATATCCCTGTAAGTACTATCAATTTTGGACTTCAATAGCTGGGACATATAGAAGCTGCACAATTCATATGTTTGTGTCTTGATGACAAGTTCAGCTCCTTGATACTCTCCAATAATGGACAATCACTCGCAATCTTCCCTTTGAATTGATTTTCTCATATGAATATCCCTCTTTGACAATGCATGGAGAAGTCAACTCAATCATTCTTTGATTGAGGATGCGCACCTTTGATTTGTGCGGCTTGATTGAGAAACTCGATTATCTTACCACTGTTATGACGGCAGATATACTGTATACAATAATTTTTCATAAATAAATTAACATAATATAAACATGGAATATATTATAATTAAAGCGAGATATCAATGTTCCAACTCACCCTCTTGGAGCATCATTCCCGGCACTCGTCTTTAACGCCTGCGGCCTCGCCTCTTCAGAGCTCGCCTTTGGGCTCATGCGGAAACGCGTTGGGAATTGGGCACGCATCATTGGCCTGGACGGGTGCTTCTCGGAACGCGTGGCCCCCATCACGACACCTATATAATTTATGATTAATGATCATGAGCACGCGGAAGACAGCCAAATTACTGGTACGATTTGAATGTTGAAATAACATGCTCTGTCACGCGGAAGACCTACTTTACGATACGTTGAATGTGAGCCTCTATTACTATTGTACGACCGTACCATGTATACTCTAAAGTCAGTTTACATTAATCATGCGCGTGTCTTTATAATAATTAAGTGAAGTGCAAACTTTATCTCTGGACTTTTCCAAGTTAGGTAGTGGAAGGTAAGGTTCGTATTGTACATGTATTTTCAAGGGTTCTATATTTTGTATTATTTTTCAAGGCGTTCACGTGGTCCCTGATTTTGAGTTCTCTCTCTCATGTGTTACAAAACGGTGTTTACTGTTCACACACAATCAACTTACACCTATATACTACCGATTTTGTGCACTCTTTACATACATACATACATACATGTGCATGTGCATGTGCATGCATGCCTACATACATAAATCACGTATCACTAATCAAGCTAATTCAACAAATTTATGGCATATCACTAACTAATCAATAATCCAAATCTACCAATTTCCATTAGATCATATATCACATGTCCAACCAACTAATTATAAAATCCACATATATCTATATATATATATATATCTAACAAAAATTAATATTCGACTCATAATAGTTTTAAAATCACCGTAATTAATATTAGTAGATCTGAAAGAAAACAATAACAACCCTCTCTTAATCAACAATTTTATCGAGTACTTCACTTTCCCAATAAAATTGACGACTAATCGGGTTTATTTACCTTGTAATTTCAACCAATTTCTCAATCAATACAAAAAAATATCCCAGTTAGTAGACGAAGAAGAAGAAGAAAAAAAAAACAAAAATCTAGGTTAGCTCAACAGTTAAATGAGTCAAATAAGTAACGTGTACGTATGCGAGCTTGTGATTGCTTTAGCCTCTGAGACTAACTACTATATATATATGATGCCCTTCAGCACCACTACTTACTCGCATTCCTTCCTTCCCTCTCTCTCTCTCTCTGAGCTTTTCAGTTACAAATTTTATATCTTTTTAATCTGTTGCAATGGCTCAGTTAGAAAGTGTTCTCAAGTTTCTTGAAAACAAGTCCATTTTGGTCACTGGTGCAACTGGCTTTCTTGCAAAAAGTATGTACATGCATACGTTTTGTACAAATAACTCTTATTATTGCATTATAGTTGTAAATTAAATATATCTGTCTCTATATTTGTGCTCTTTGCTTATGTATTTTTTTTTTAATTATGTACAGTTTTTGTGGAGAAAGTACTCAGAGTTCAACCGAATGTGAAGAAAGTTTATCTTCTTTTAAGAGCCCCCGATGCCAATGCGGCCACACAACGGCTAAGTAACGAGGTCTACACATGCATATATATGTATATAACTATATATATACACACAGTATATTATATATATGGATGTATATATGTGTTATGAATATATTATGTACAATACATGCATACATTAATTTATAAATCATATATGGACTTATAGTACTGATTTTTCGTTGGTAACTTATTCGTTGTTAACTGATGATATATTATAGATAATTGGAAAGGACTTGTTCAGAGTGTTGAAGGAGAAGATGGGTGCAAATTTCGGGAGTTTCATAAGAGAGAAGGTGAGTGTAATGGCAGGAGATATCACTCGCGATGACTTGGGATTGGATGACTTGAACCTCAAGGAAGACATGTTTGCCCATCTTGATTGCATCGTTAACTTGGCTGCAACCACCAACTTCGACGAAAGGTTCAATAATTTGAGATATTTTCTTTATATGAAGAAGAAGAAGAAGAAAAAAAGAGA
The DNA here is from genome assembly GCA_954871525.1 of Parietaria judaica. NCBI lineage: Eukaryota > Viridiplantae > Streptophyta > Magnoliopsida > Rosales > Urticaceae > Parietaria > Parietaria judaica. The sequence goes on along the minus strand of OX940862.1, from coordinate 19,667,719 downwards.
GGGAGATTATAAAAGGATTGAAATTTGCAGATATGATGTTTCACTGTTTCTCAACACATTGGGAGCCAAGAATTGCATCAACTTTGCTAAGAAGTGCACAAAACTAAAGGTCCTTATCCATGTCTCCACAGGTCGGTAATTAAATGCTCAAAATTTTCATTTTAATGTATGATAGTATTAGTTAGGGGTGATAATTTGGAGCCGGACACGAAACACGAAACGACAACACGAATACGGTAGCACGATGAGTCCCAATTAGACACGATTAAGAACCAGAAAGTTGCTTTTTATGCATTTATATATGTTATAAAGTGTTTTACTACTTATTATATATGACATGTATATTTTTTTAATTTATAATTACGTTGTACAACTGATGAACATAAAAAATTGTTAGTAAACTTTAAAATTTTAGATCATCTTATTAAATAAATGAAGTAAAATGAGTGTAAATTGAATTAATTTATAAATTTAAAAAATGTGAATCTGTTTAATGAGTTAAACGGGTAGACACGATTAACACGCTATTTAAATGGGGCGGGTCTGAGTCTCATCTTCTAACACGATTAATAAATGGGGCGGGTTTGAGTCTCTTCTTGTAATATGTTTAATAAATGGGGCGGGTCTGGGTCTACATAAAATAAGTAAAAAACGATTAAGACCCGGCACGAACATGACATGCAACCCGAATTGCCACCCCTGGTAGTATTAGTCGTTGGACTTTTACTAAAAACATATCTCACAAACTAAGGAAATAAATATGCCAAAAGAAGAAGAAGAAGAAAAAATTATGTTAATCGATTAAAAGAGTTATTGACTCCATAATAGTTCCTCTATTAATTAGCGTCGTGCACGGAAACAGTCCTTAAAAAAAAATAAAGTGGGCCGCTCGACCCTCCATAATAGTTTTTGTGCAGGAATAGTGCCCTTGGAAAAAATATTAGCGAATACGAAGCACAAATGTGTTTCATTTTGTATGTGCATCTTTAATTTTCTTAAATCATTTTAAGAACTTGTTTTAACAAATGTGTTTGGTTATATTTTATGTTTTATTTTTAAAATTAAAGGGAGAAAAAAAATTCAATAAATGTAAATAGGATGAGAGAGAATCATAAAAATAGAGATAAATATAGATAATGGGTCCCATTTCGGATAAAAAATAGCTGAAAACACTAATTTGATGTGTTTTATTTCCTTTGAAAAAGCGTAAGGATAAAAAAATGGTTGAAAAAATATTTTATAAAAATGACTAAACGAGCACCTTTTATGTTTTTATTTTATTTTTGAAGTAAAAACAGAAAATCTTTTTTAAAAACGTAAACAAACGATATAATATCTGATCAATTTAACAGAGAAAAATATATTTTCCGCAGTTAATTAATAAATATATTTGTTTAGGGTTTCAATTGAGGAACATGCATGGGCATCAACAATGTTCCATGTTTACCATACCATTAATCATTTGTTTAATTTCATTTGGTTAGTATTTTTGCATGGTCATTTTCAGCTTACGTGTCTGGCGAAAAGGGAGGTGTGATTCTTGAGAATGCATGTCACATGGGAGAGTCTCTAAATGGGGTCACTGGTTTAGACATTGACAACGAAGTGAGACTCGTTCAGGAGAAACTCAAGAAGCTCCAAGCTCAGGACTCCACGCCCGCAGAGACCACTTTCGCCATGAAAGATTTTGGCCTTCAGAGGTCAGTTTCCTCAACAATACATATCTCTGTAAATTAGGGTTCTTAATTATACATGATTATTATTCATTTACGTAACATTTATGATTTAACTATAATCACTTTAGCTGAAAATCTGTTTTTATTTTTTCCGTATTTATTGAAAAAATAATAAATAACAAGATCCTGTTTTTAAATTGTTTATATTATGATTCGTTGCTGACAACGATTCCTTCCTGTTATTTTATAGGGATAATAGCGGCAAAAGTGGTCAAAGTTAGGCCAAGTGTGCAAGTAAGTGGCCAAACTGATTTAATATCGGCATAAGTAGCCAAAGTTTACCAAACCGTGGACAGTACAAATTTCATCCATTTCATGTCAACGCCGTTAGCCACGTCATTTCCACAAGTGTTGAGCTTTGGCCACTTATTTGCACACTCAGCCTAACTTTAGCCACTTTTGCCGCTATTATCCCTTATTTTTTACGTTCCAAAGTATTTTATAGGGTTTATCTAGATATTTTTTGTTATTTTTTTCTTTTCCTTAAGATTTGACTAAAACTTTTTCCGAAAAAACTGATTCCGTTTTTAAAATTTAGAACGCTGAATATCACTCTCAATTTTGAAAACATTAAAATGTGTTATCGGTTTCACATGTAATTTACGATCATAGGATTTGACATAAAACGCCTATACACTTAATTGTTACGGACCATTAGATTTTTTAAATGAATAGGTACGAAATACCCATTTAGCCACAAGTTTTTTTTTTTTCAATTACTCATTGTGTGTATTAAAATGAACTAAAATATGTATGTTTTAATACGTTTGTACAAAATAAAAATTTCGTTAATAATGTTGGCCTAACATTGTGTCCGATGGGCACGCGGGACAACTCGTAATAATTGATCTCCACTTGGTACATTTTAATACACATAATGAGTAATTTAAAAAAAAAAATTGTGGCTAAATGGGTATTTCCTTAAACAAAATTTCGGGTCTCTAACAATTATATATATCTCAATAAAATAATATTACAAAGTCTCGATTTTAGCCTCGACTCTAACTAACAATGTTTGGCCAACATTGTTAACGAAATTTTTATTTTGTACAAACGTATTAAAACATACATATTTTAGTTCATTTTAATACACACAATGAGTAATTAAAAAAAAAAACTTGTGGCTAAATGGGTATTTCGTACCTATTCCTTTAAAAAATCTAATGGTCCGTAACAATTAAGTGTATAGGCGTTTTATGTCAAATCCTATGATCGTAAATTACATGTGAAACTGATAACACATTTTAATGTTTTCAAAATTGAGAGTGATATTCAGGGTTCTAAATTTTAAAAACGGAATCAGTTTTTTCGGAAAAAGTTTTAGTCAAATCTTAAGAAAAAGAAAAAAAATAACAAAAAATATCTAGAGAAACCCTATAAAATACTTTGGAACGTAAAAAATAAGGGATAATAGCGGCAAAAGTGGCTAAAGTTAGGCTGAGTGTGCAAATAAGTGGCCAAAGCTCAACACTTGTGGAAATGACGTGGCTAACGGCGTTGACATGAAATGGATGGAATTTGTACTGTCCACGGTTTGGTAAACTTTGGCTACTTATGCCGATATTAAATCAGTTTGACCACTTATTTGCACACGTGACCTAACTTTGACCACTTTTGCCGCTATTATCCTATGTCCAACAATGACATCGTCAAAGATTGGGCAATCCACTAATGAGATAATAGAATAGAAAATAGAAAAGATAAGGGATTATAATATGAAAAATTATAATATAGTAAATGGTTAACCTTCCACCAAAAAGAGAGCAATTAATATAGTAAATGGTTTAGAAAAGACAAAAAAAAAAAAAAAAAACGCAAGAGAGAAAGAAAAGTTTACGATTTTATTTTATTTTTACAATTTTAAGTTGCTTCTAAAGCAAGGTCGCAATTTCTACAGGACGAAGAGGCGTTATTACTACATTACAATAAATTATGGATTGCATCTCAAAATTTACACTATGAAAGATAAAAACTGTTGATTGAAATCAAACACGGATATTTGAACGGCAGTTTGACAAAAAATACTATGAACCATATCAGTTTCAAACTACGGTTTCGGGTAAACCGTTGTTTAAACGTTCTTTTTTTTTTGCTTTAAAAATAAAAACGTCTTAATTTGGTTGATTGTGTAGGGTGGTTTGTAATGGATTCAAGTTTCAAAAATTGAGCTTTCCTAAATTAAGTTGGGATCTTCCACTACGGGCTGGAAAGTACCGTCGTTTGGAATTCATCTCCCCGCGGCGAGGTTAATTCTCGGTGCAACAAGAATCGTTTACACAACGGATTCAAACCGTGTGTAGACCATTTTCAAACGTTGGCGGCCCGAAAGTATCATTACACTTACGGTTTTATACTAGTGATCACAAGAAATCAGTCCTGTAAGGAAACAATTATCATCGACGACATGTTATCGTTTAAAAGTCGTCGCTATAGAGTCGTGCCTGTAGTTCACATATATAATCTATTTGCAAGTATATCTTCAAGATAATGTAAATATAATTGACAGGGCTAAGAAATATGGGTGGCCAAACACGTACGTATTTACAAAGGCAATGGGAGAGATGTTATTGGGAAAATCCAAGGAAGACATAAATGTGGTCATTGTACGGCCAACAATGGTCCTCGGTACACACAAAGAGCCCTTTCCTGGTTGGGTCGAAGGCGTGAGGTAACATATTTGATTGAAGCCAACACAAACATATTACTAAATTATCTTATCAAATTATAAGTAAGCTTAAAAATAATAATGGATAATATAGAATATATAAATATACCATTGCAACTTGAATTTCTTTTTAACATATAGAACACCCTTTTTTTTTGTTATAAATTTTATGAAAATTGTAAAAAATGCCCATTATGTGTCATAAGTTTAAGAAACATGCCCATCCGTGAGAGTAAAAAATACACACAATGAGCATTTTTCTTAAACTTTTGACACAAAATGGGCATTTTTTAAAATAACCCTAAATTTTATTGATTTGCAACGGTCGCATATAATGTATATATATATATATATACTAAAATTATACTCTCTAAGTGTAATTTCACAATACTATCCTTTATTTTTTAGTTTTTAAATAATTTCTTAAACAATTATAACCTAAATACTGATTTTTTTTTATAAATTTGACGAATATTTGGGTTTTTGAAAATAAATAGCTAGCCTATATATTAATTTCAAAAATAAAACTAGAAGGTGCATAAAAGCATAAATATATAATCATGAAAAAATTAAAAATTCTACTTAAAAATTAAAATGATCAAATGGTATACAGAAGATAAAATTTAAGTAGATTTTGAGGTATATCTTAGTTGTTTTAAAATAGAGTATGTATAAATGTAGAATTTCCGATTATAAATTGTAGAATTAATGATAAAAAAAAGTTTAAAGAGTATGAAAATCTGACTATATTCATTAGCACATGTACTTTGCACTCCTATAATATAACAACTTTGTTGAACAGAACCATTGATAACTTTGTCGTTGGATTCGGCATTGGAAAACTAGCGTGCTTTCTCGGAGATTTCGACTCTGTCATTGACGGGGTGAGTTGCTTCTTAATAACGTAGACAAAAGTATCTAAAATACATTAAAGTTTAAAAGTATTTAAATGTAAGAAACTGTTTATGCTGTTAGTACCAAATTAACCGTTAACATTCACAAAATATCAATATTTATTGACGCATAAATGCTTAAGTTATTATTGACGATGTAAGAATTAATTAAGTTATAATCATATACATAAAATATATAGAATTGGTGGATAAAATTATAAAAATATCATACAAATAGGGATTTTTGTAAATGATGTATTTATAATTTTATCAACCCATTCTACTTACTTTATGTATCTGATTGTAACTTAAATATTTATGTCGCTAATAAATGATAATAACTCAAGTAATTATGTCATCACTAATAATTTAAGTAATTATGCAGTAAAAAAATATTGATATTTTTCTGAAAGTTAACGGTTCGGTAATAACGGCATATATATAATTTTTAAAATAATTTGGTAGTTTTGCCTCTAAAAATATGATTTAAAATATCTCATAAACGATGAGGTACTTCAAGGGAATTTTACCTTATATCAATAACGATGAAATAATTAAAAATATATCAATTAAAATTAACTGGCAGTATTTATGAGTAACAAATGAACATATAAAACTTTGTTAAATAAAAATTGCTACTAGTTTTTGTGTATGAACTATCCTCTCGATCCTTAAATATAGCTTTGAAGTGTTTCATATAAATATAATTTTGGTCATACAATTACAATCAATAACTTGATATTAAATTACATGGCAGATTCCAGCTGATTATGTAGTGAATGCAATAATAATGGCCATGTCGGCTCATGCATATCAGCCTCATGACAGCAAGATATATCACGTAGGATCATCCGTGAGAAACCCTTTTACGTACCGCCATCTCCATGATCATTGCTTCCAATACTTCTCGAAGAAGCCATGGATCAATAAAGATGGCAAGTCAGTCAAGGTCTCCAAATTATCCCTATTTGAAGACATGGACAGTTTCCACAGATATATGGACACTCATTACGTCTTCTTCTTGAAGGTGTGCGTTTAATGTGTATACACTATACATATTCATTATTACGTACACGTACATGTTTTTACCCCTTTAGTTATATATATAAACAAAAACAACAAGATGATCATGTCTTGAACAAAAAAAATTCCCTCCATTAATGATTATAGGGATTGGGATTATTGAACGCAGCATTCTGCAAGTTGTTCGAAGGAAAATACGGCGAACTCAATAGAAAGTTAAAGTTTATGATGCGACTAGTGGAACTCTTCCGACCATACACTTTCTTCAAAGGACTGTAAGTGATGCTAGCGGATTCTATATTTCTCATGAATTAATCTTGATGTTAAGTATAATAAATGTTTCACTTTAGAGTAATTGACCAAGACGGGAGTATAAAAAAATACAATTATTTTAAACCTTATTAATTAAGTGGTCATATTATTAGGACTCTTGTCTCAATCCTTTTTAGGTAAAATCTTCATTTGAAAATCATGAGCTTTCATAGCACGTGTCTCGAGCACCTAAAATTTGGTGTGTTATAAATTTCAATTTGGGAACAATAGTAACTCGTGATCTTATAAACTTTATCAAATACACCCATGTGTCTTGGAGAACCTAAATTTTAGTGTGTTAATAATTAAATGTACATTATGTTTCTCTTATCTCGTGTGTATACAGTTTTGATGACATGAACTCGGAAACATTGAGAATGGCTGCAAAAGAAAGTGGCATAGAGACGGACATGTTCTACTTCGATCCAAAGAGCATCGACTGGGAAGATTACTTCATGAGTGTCCACATTCCCGGTCTCGTTAAATACGTTTTCAAATGATTCGGTATTTGTCCAGCAAGTTTCAAGGAATGTATATTTTATAGCTATAATTATACCATGTGTTTCTAAGTTGTACTACGATGGTTATTTGGGTTACTTACGTGTAAGCGGCGGTCATGTAGGCTGTAGCTATGCCATTGACGTTATATTATGTGTATCCTCTTCTTTAAAGAATAATATATGTTTTTACTAGGTAATTTATAATAAGTGGTGGAATTTTTATACATTTGAGCTTCATTGGTCAGAATTTTTGTGGTGTTACACAGCTTGCACCACTTAAAATTGAGATTACACACCTTATAATATATATACCAAGGTTCAACTTACCGATGTTACCGATAAACCGATTACCGTTTTCGACGGATTAATCGATAGCTTACCGATTAACCGACGGAAAACCTATAATACTGTAGCTTACCGATTATCGATACTTCTCGATGATTATCGACGGATTATCGATACTTTTCGATACTTTTCGACGGAAAACTTATAAAATTTTTAAGCTTGTATTTGCCCAATTTAAAATAATGTTTTAAAAATACCAAAAATAAAAGCATGTCATGATAATTATTGATTCTATTCTATTATCTAATAAATTAATAATAGAATGTCATGATATAAAAAACAGTTTCATACACAAACATATATATATATAATCATATACAAACACATATAATTCTCATCACATCAACTTAGAAGACTTTTGCCGCAATTATGAGAAAATTCAAATTAATCTCAAATATGAAAATAAGTTACAGCAAGATTTCATATTATTTTTTTTTTTAAATATTTTATCAACGAAAACACCAAAAAAAATGAAGAGATTACCTCACAAATCACAAAAGATAAACTTAGAAGACTTTTGCCGTAATTATGAAAAAATCCGAATTAAGCTCAAATATGCAAATAAAATATACCAAAATCACAGATTAATATGTCAATAAATAATTAATGAAATAGAAACATAAAAATTTGAATAAATTACTTCAAAAATTAAAAAATATGAATTTTTAGACTTTTTACACGAAAGTCTTGTAATCTAAAAATTCAAGAACTCAAGAAATCAAAAGCTCAAACATTCATATAGCTTTGGAAATATAATATTTTGAACCCTATACAATCAACAAATTATAACAAAGTATGCACATTTCGAGTAAATTCCTAAATTCAAAACTTTATATACATTTGCCTAACAAGCATGATAATCCGAATTTAACCTAAATCTAAAAAAAAATAATTATAAAATAAGTCATCAAAACATGTTTTCATAAAAAAATATTCATAAGAATGCAAAAAAATAAACAAAAGATGATAAAGTTCCAAGCTTTACTCATTTCTAAACATAAATCTCATATAAAACTAACTCTTTATATTTTAACACATGAAATGCCCTAAAAATCGTATAAATGAGTACATATCAAAGAAGAAATGATTGATTCATATAGATTTAACATTATATGTCATTAATTTACCAAAAACTACAAAAAATTCCAAGAAATTCGGTTAAAAATGAATAAATCAAAACTTTTGAAACTTATGCCAAGAATCGATTAATCAGTGAAAATATGATAATTTGTCAAAAAATTTGCAACTTACCAGTTCGAAAATCAAGTTTTCGTATAAGATTTGGTCGTCGGCTGTCGAAAAGACCGAAAAGTCTCGGTTTTTCACTGGTAAGCTCGAAAATTGTATAAAATTTGGTCATTGGCTGTCGAAAAGACCGAAAAATCTCTAAAAATTGATTTTTTTTAATTGACCGAAAAGTATCAAATTTTTACACTAAAAATAGCGATAATCGGTTGGTCTTCGGTTTATCGAAAAGCTCGATAATCGTCGAAAAATGGATAAAACGGTAAGTATTATAGCCGGTAACTTACCGGTAACTACCGGTAAGCTCGATAATCGTCGATAATCGACGATAATCGTCGGTAATGCGAACCTTGATATATACTACACTACTACTCGTGCTATCATATACCAGTTCTAATGCACCGGATCACGTTAGAACTTCGAAGTTAATTTCGACAAGAATAGTTCTAATACACTGGTAGGTAGCGATTCCTTAGACCTCACGGAATAGTAAAAAAACTAACAAAAAAGTAACCCCTCTCTCTCTACGAGAATATGAAAATAAAACTAATTAAAAAGAGGATGAGGTCTACCGATCTGCTAAAAATAAAACGTGATAACTTTTTCCATATATAGTTTTTTGAAAGTTGTATGTATGCCGAGCCATTTTCAAATAACTTAGATATTTTTGCCGCTATTAACCCAAAAGATATAGTACACACTGGAGGTTAGAAAGTGAACTTTTTCTTTGAATTTGCTATAAGTGTACATTTTGTTAATATTTCACGAGGGTGCATTTGATGGAGGCCTCTTGAAGCCCATTTCGGCGTGCTCACGCGCTCAACCTTGTGGGTTTAGTGATGCTGATTGGGCCTCTGACCTTGACGATCGTCGGTCTACTTCGGGACACTGTGTGTATCTTGGTCCCAATTTCATCTCCTGGCTCTCAAAGAAACAGCCCACGGTGTCGCGTTCCAGCACTGAAGCAGAATATAGGAGCTTGGCTGGTCTCGTTTGTGAGGTGACTTGGCTCACTTCTCTCCTTCGGGAATTGCATGTGCCTCTGCCCTCACCTCCGGTGCTTTGGTGTGATAACCTTAGCACTGTTCTTCTCTCAGCCAATCATGTGCTTCACGCTCGGACCAAGCACATTGAACTCGATCTATACTTTGTTCGTGAAAAGGTGTCCCGTCGAGAAATCATTATTCAACATGTACCGTCTGTTGATCAAATAACTCACACGCTCACAAAGCCTCTTTCCGAACCACAGTTCAAGCATCTCCGGTTCAAGCTCAAGATCGAAAGTCTTACCAATCTTCAGCTTGAGGGGGGATGTTAGAGTATACTTTGTACTGCTTTAGTTTAAGCTTTATGTTTAGCTGTTATTTTATTAGCAGCTGTAGTTCTCTTTGTATAAATACCAAATTGTAACATACTGTTCATTAAGTCGTTATAACAGAATTCTCTTTCCAAATCTGTTTGGCTCGCTCTCTCTTTCTCTTCTACAGTTCATCAGAAACATCCACACGAGCTTGTAACGAAGGCCTCGTCAAGCGTTGATCCTTTGTGGATATTGGGCTTTACAAATACAAAAAAGTTTATTAGTTTCCTCCCATTTAAAGCGGGTGCAAGATAAGCATGATATCTAAGATAATTGCTAGCAAAAAATAAAGTATGTAAGATAATTAAGTCCCCAGATGCATTAAACATGACTAAATTTAAAGTTCACAGTATATTATAAATTTTATTTTTTTGGAGGTTACAATATTAAATTACTATAAGTTGCTTATGCCGCTAGTACTAAAACGTTAACTTCCACAAAATATCAATATCCATGGTAACTTACATATTTTGTATAAGTTAACGGTTTGGTACTGACAGTATAAACCATTTTCAACAGTCTAATATTTTGTCTCTGAGAAAGAAAATTTGAAAAATGTGGTGAATTTCGAAGTACTTCAAGATTACTTACTAAATGTAAGATAATTGCTAAAAAAAAAGTACGTGTAAGATAATTAAGTCCCCACATGCATTAAACATGACTAAACTAAAATATGATAAGGGTAGATTTATAACCATTAATGATAAAATGGTCAGGGTAATTCTATTCTAGAAACATGTATTAGGGTCAAATCATATACCAAAATTTGAATGTGTAACATGGATTGTACAAATGATAGGATAACACGGAAATTAGTGGGGTGAATGAGCCACATGATAGAACAAGTTCATTTAATTCAATAGTACACGGCCTAAGTCCTCGCGGTTGCCAAAATAAGGTACTAGGAGGACAATATTAAAGATGTCATTGTGAATTCTCATAAAATAATATCGTGGGACACGTATAAAATGATCATTAATTGTGTTTATATCTTTTGTATGAGTGTGCATCAAAACCGAATTTAAAATCGAGAATATTATTTAATTTTTTATCACCATATTTCTGCCCCTTTTTTGATCAAAAGCGGTAAATGCCGTTAAATTTTCTACGTGTTTTTTTATTATTATTTATAATTGCTAACTTCTGCGGCTATCGTCAAAAAGAAAAACTACTAAGTGATAATCAATTTACCGCTAATAGGTTATATGACTTATCCCTGTATATATATTACCTCAAAAATGATTGTTGGCCGTTTGTTATATATCGTTATTTATTTATTTTGCAAACTTATAATATTAGTAATTAGACTAATTACTTTTCAAGTCACCGGATTTAGGACTAATTTTTTATTATAATGCAGTTAAAATTGAATTAAAAAAAATGATAATTAATAAAAATAATTTTTAACTTCAGTAATGGGGCTATTGATTTTAATAGTGAAAAAGCTTAAAATGAAATTTTTTGTATTAATATTTATTAGCTCGTTCTTTGTAAATCAAATGCATCAATATGTGGTTTTGACTTTGAGTTCAAATTGATGATACGATATCAAATTGCGTATATGTTTACATATAATTGGTGTAAATATATTTGAAGTATAGTTATCAGATCTCTATTAATATGATGATCGTGACAACTTAAAAAAAATGAGCATGGATGACGATAAATGATAAAGGGGTACAACATGTTACATTTAAAGATAAAAGTTTTATTGGTGAATGTCGATATATATATATATATATATATATTTAAGTTGTTTAAAAGTTTAGCAATATGGAGTTAACTTTGTTGTGGTAACATAAATACTTAAGTTGGTTATTACTTATTACTACAGAGTATATAAATCAAAGGTGTATTTTATTGCAAAATTTTTAAAATTTAATTGATTTTTTAACGGTGTTATCAAAATTTAAGTACTTTTGCCACTATTTTTCCCTACTTCTAACAATCAAATAGAGTCTTGTTTAATATAATATTTTTCTTCGACATTCGTTTGTTTGTCTGTGATGGGGAAAAAACAAATCTCGGAGAATTCTATTTTTTATTTTATTTTGTTTGTTTGTTGTGTTTTATGTTTTCTTGGGTTTCAAATCAAAGTTCCCTTCATAATTTCTCCGAGTTTCCTTAAGTCACGGATAACGCCTCTGCTCTTGTCCTTGTCTCTCAACACGTTGTTGCTCTCGACCTCGTCATCTTCGTCAAGGTTCATGAACGTCGAGGAAATCTTCACCCTAACATCGATGTCGTAGATTGGGTTCCCGCCTCGCAGACTTCGAACCAAAATCTAGACCTGAGTTTTGAATCTCGTAGATCTATTGCATAAATCTTCAATCAGCAGGCCATCATTTAATTTCACAGTTTTTTAGGTTGGAAGATTGGAATTTCTCAATACATACATGGTGGTTCTGTTTATTTATTTTTTCTAAAATCTTTATCAATTTATTTGAAGATGTACGAGAAATAATAAGAATTGGTTAGGTAGGAGGACACACCAGCCAGAAATAGTACTTTTGTTTGAAATTTATATTTTGGCTAGAAGTTGAGAGAGGGAGAGGGAGTCGACGAAAAAGAAAAAAAGAGAAAAAATATTAGTGATAAAATTACTCATATTTTGATAACACGTCTTAACACCGTTAAAAAAAATAAGTGAATTTTTTCTAACATCTACAGTAAAATACAACTTGAGTAAATTAATAGAGGCGGACCTACCTGTTCTTGGGTGGCTCATGAGTCATGCCTCATTGTCACCCCGTCTCATTAGCTTTTAATTTTATACTTCATGTATAGTAATTAATGTACGATGTTATTGTTTTTATATACTTATATGGAGAAAAATACATCTGAACCACGCGATAATGATTCAATATATATATATGGGAACTTCAATAAATATGCCCGGTTGAGTAAGTTGGAACGGAAAAGTACCCGTTTTTAATAAGTTACAAATCTATTCCCCAATCTCATTTTTAACCCAACCCATGATTAAACTAACCAGCCCAAACCCTCCCCCTTTCTCTCTCCTTCGTTCCCCCTCATTTCAGCTAAAGAAAAAAAAATCCAGCTCGACGATTTCGAAACCCAGCCACGCTCCTCAGCCCTTGACGACGGAACTCAGTCCACGACGCCTCAGCCCTTCACGACGGAACTCAGTCCACGACGCCTCAGCCCTGGTCGACGGAACTTAGTCCACGACGCCTCAGCCCTTCACGCCGACGAAATCCCAGCCACGCTCCCTCTCTCTCTACTGCCTCACGGTCGCCGTGCTCCACGGAGGTTAGCCAAACCTTCGACCTAGACAAACCGCCGACGAAACCCACGGATCTCAGCCTTCGACCCACAGAATTGCCCCAACGTAAGTATTCTCGGTTTAGGGTTTGAATTATTTTTTCGGTTTCTGCAGATTTTAATTGCCTTTGGTTATAGTTTGCACATAAATTGCTTATGGGAACAAGTTTTAAAGGATGATACTATACGGAATTGGTTTGGTTTGAATGCACATAAAATGTTTGTTTATATGCTTCAATCAGAAAGTTTATTTGTTTGTAGGGAATTGGTATGATTTTGGCTGTATTTTTTTATGCTAGGATGAATGTTCATTTCCAGTACGGAGGTGAGTGGGCTCTAGACGGTTCCTCGTGGGTGTACCGTGGTGGTAAAGGGCACTGTTTTCTAGCCAACAAGAACGTAACTTACGAAGAGTTTTGGGAGCTGTTGTTCAAGGAGCTTGGGATTGATCCAACGGTGTACGATCTCAAGTTTGAATTAGCACCCAAAATTATCGGGGCTCCACCGGTCACAATGACTTCGAAGTGCACGATAATGAAGACGGTCCACCTAAGCAACGACATATTGTATGTGAAATACGATATTAAAGGTATTGATATTATACCATCACGTTTTCTGAAAAACGTGAAACGAAGATACGTACATGACGTTTTCTTAAAAACATTTTTGCCGTCTTGAAAAGATGAAGATCGGGAAAGATACTCAAAGCCCACGTAATGAATGGCTTGTGATATCCATTGAAATCATAGCGTGGATAAGTTCCTCGTCGCCTTTTAAATGCTCGGAAATCATTTATTTTAGCAACCCAATCAAACTTCCCAACAAATTTGACTAGTCGGCTCCATCCGATGTTGGCCCACGCTTTACCCAAATATTCCTGAACGGAAAAACAATGGGCTTGGGGCGGGAAATTTTTCGAACCCCGACAACCGAGTAACACTCCCTCGAATAAAAGAAATACGCCGCGCCGGAATCTATCAAGGGGGCTGAGATCCTCCGTAAGAAAACTGCCGAATAGTTGGTCGTAGCTCATAATTTCTTCCTCAGGGATACGTTTCAAGGGAACACGTGGTGCCGGTACGAATTCGGGATCATATCTTAGACGGGTAATGGCGGCGAACTCGCGAGGACCAAACTTACTCACTACTCCACCAAATTAAACCAATGCTCGCCTGACGATCCTAAGCTCGGAATTCGGTGCAATAGGATTTGATGAACCAAACCTTTCGGGGCCGGTGGGTCGAACTCATCGAAAAGGTAGGGAAATCTTTTTTTCACTTCTTCGTCGCTAGCTTGATGCGCCTCCAAGGTTTTCAAAATGTCGACAACTCGTTCTCTCGCAGGGTACCAAACTTGGGCCGAACAGTGAGTTTTTTTCGGAGCAAGGTAAGCCATAACTGTATAAAAAGAGCAACCTGAGATTCAAATCGAAACCGGCCCTAATCTCAATCATAACCAACCTAAATCTCAATCATAACCAGCCTTAATCTCAACTAGAGGCAAACCAGAGGCGAACCAGCCCTAATCTCAGAAGATTATACGGCATGCAAACCAGAGGCGAAGACGACCTAACCTGAGATTTGGAGAAATGCGAGTCAAATGGCCCTCGCCGGAAGCAGCGAAACCTTCGGTGGCTA
Organism: Parietaria judaica; assembly: GCA_954871525.1. Classification (NCBI taxonomy): domain Eukaryota; kingdom Viridiplantae; phylum Streptophyta; class Magnoliopsida; order Rosales; family Urticaceae; genus Parietaria; species Parietaria judaica. The sequence goes on along the minus strand of OX940862.1, from coordinate 19,652,718 downwards.
GGGTTCGCCGGAAGCTGCGAAATGCGAGCCAAATGAGGCCGGAACTTTGTCGGAAGCTGCGCGATACGGCGTGCCCTGGGTTTCGTCGTGCAGAGACAGCCGAGGGGGGAGAAGCGCGAGAACGGAGGGAGCAGAGGGTCCAAGGAGGGAGTGAGAGCCAAGTTCAGAGTCGCCGTGGACCATGGGTACGCTCGACGGCGTGCCCTGGGTTTCGTCTTGCAGAGAGAGCTGAGGGGGGAAGCAGCACGAGAGCAGAGGAAGCGAGCTGAGTTTCGTCGGCGTTGTTGGGTTTGGTCGTGCTCAGGGATTCATCGTGCTCTGCGATTTCATGCGAGCCTTTTTTTTTTTTTGTCGAACACAGAGAGGTCGTGGGAGGGAAGGAGAAAGAGAGGGAGAGTGTAAAGGTGTGGTTAGGTTAACTCAATGGTGTGGTTAAATGAGGGCTTGGGGAATAAATTAGTAACTTATTAAAAACGGGTATTTTTTCGTTCCAATTTACTCAACCGGGCATATTTATTGAAGTTCCCCTATATATATATATATTATATATATATATATATATTATATACGTAGATATAATACACTAGATAGTGGATTGTTATTAACAAAAAAAATCTATTTGAATATCAATAGCAAATGTAGATATTCAAATTTTCAAATTGTTTTCTGAATATTATCATTATATTGCTGAAACAAGTTTAAAGAGAATATATATATATATATATATTATAATATTATATATATATATATAGTATAGCATGGTAGTATTATGCTATATATAATATATATACGTTGTACAGTTCCATATATATACATAATATATTGTATCTGGGGAGTGCATTGCCATTCGCCGAGGCTTGCAATTCGTTAAGGCTCGGGAGTGGTTAATCTCGAGTGTAGAATCTGACTGTCTTAGGGCCACGCATCTCACGAAATGAGGGACATTCACTGGGCTGCAGGGGCCTATTTTGAAGGACATCCGAGTGGTGGCGAGCTCGATCGGCTTATCCGGAGTTTATTGTTGGGTTCCGAGATCTTGTAACGAGGTGGCTAATGCTATTGCGAAAGCTAGCTCGGCTTTCCACCCTTTCTATGAATTTTTGGTGTTATGGATGCCCAGAGTGGCTTGTTGACATTGTACGTAGGGATTTTAATCCCTCTGTTTAATCTATGAGGTTAATTTTTCTCTAAAAAAAAACTATGGGCAGTCTTTTTTTTTTCTTTTTTCTTTTTCCATATTATATGGTATGTAAGGGTATATATTTTCAGACAGTTGCCAAATTGTACAACATGGTCCCAGACAGCCAAAACCGACTTGTGTTTGTAAGAACATGCGTACATGAACCTTATCTTTCTCAACCAATATTCGTATCATTTATGAAAGACCTAACTTTTCCATTATGATTCCACATTTTCATACACCATCATACATATATATATCATTATTTCTGACTTTTCCACAGTTATTATAACTAGTGAAAGGTACCTTATTTACGTTACGTAGGTTTTTATTATGGTACTTCTTACTAACATTTATAAGATTTCATGGGCTCGTAATAGTGTTATTTAGGTCCATTAATTTATTAGGTTTTTCGGCACCAATACTCTGAATGAGTTTTCAAAGGCGTTCACGTTAGAGCCATTCTCATGTTCATGCGCGGTTGTCCAATATTTATTTGAGTGCCCTTCTCCATTATTAATGGTGTTTGCAATCATTCTTCTTTGTACTTACTAATTCATCTTTTTAAGCTCATTTTGAAGATGACAAAAATCTATAATTCATCTTTTTAAGCTCATTTTGAAGATGACAAAGATCTACATTTTTCATGTTTAATACTTTGTGAAATTAGGCTTTTTTTTTTCTTTATATATATATGAGGATCTTTGGATTTCACTCATACCCGAAATCTCATACCTCCATTGTGACTCGAACTCTAGACCTCTAATGTATTAAGTGATGTACTTGTTACCACTAGACCAAGCACATCTTGAAAATGGCAAAAACATAACTTGATATTGTGTACTGTGTTTGTTTGATGACCTTCAGAGTTACTCACAAGCTAAGAATATGTTGTTTATCTATAAATGTCAACTCTATAAAAAAATAATTCAAGGACAGTAAATTTTCCCTGATTAATTTCTATTTTTGGTTGTTGGCTTGGAATCGCAATTGTGGCTGTAATTGTTCTGTTTATTTAACGACCAACTAAATATATATAGACTAAATGCCCTTAAGCTGAACTGTAAAACTATCATTATATTTATAACGACTGTCTTCTGCCATGGTAGATATTTGGCTACCAATTTCTTTTGTTTCTCTTCAATATTCATACAAACTGTCTATAGTGGCATAAGTATCTATTTTTTTTAATTTTTAGGGTTATTACCGGCATATGTTCCTGCTCTTTTACAAACCTCCGACTTATGTTCCCGTTCTTTTTCTTTCGCGGCATATATTCCATAAGTCTTAAAACGTACTCAAAGTCAACCTCCGTTAACACTTCCGTCTATGTCCGTTAGTTTGTCACGCCCTTAATACCGGCATATGTTCCCGTTCTTTTGCAAATATCATACTTATGTTCCCGTTCTTTCTATTTATGATTTTTTTATCATTTATAAAAAGTACTAATTCTTTCCATTTTTTATTTTCTTAATAATAGTTTTTTAGACGATAAAAGTAACATTTTTAGATGATACTAATTATTTTTAAGCGGTTAATTTACTCATTTTTTTAAATCTTCATTCTCTCATCGATGTAGAATTGATCTTCCTTTTTAATCTAGAAATCCTCTTTCGTCGTGGAAGTCTTTGATCTCCGCTTCTAACAAGCTCTCAAATCCTTAATTACCAACCCTAACCAAAGCACCAACCAATCGAATTGCCAAAAAACCACGGTTCTCACCGACACCCGCGAGCTTCCGTCGTGGGAGGGTTCGGTGACGAGAAAAATTGGCATTGGGCAGAAGCAGTAAAGACCCAAAGGAGGTTCTAGTGGACCGAGGTTGGGATCACCATGACCGATGACTATAGGAAAGCCATTAATGATCTGTCTCCGAAGTGTTGGAAAATATTGCAATGAAAATAAAATTGAGATAGCGTCAAGTGGGTCGAGACGTTGAACACCTGAGTTGAACGCTTTCTTCAAAACAAAGTATCGAAAGCTATCTAGATATTATGAGTTTGTTTCCCATTAATTTTTCACTCTGTAATTTTTTTTTTATAGCTTCTCATTGTTTTATGTTGTGAGTCTTTGGGTAACGGAGTTCAAGGAGTCTTAGTTCACTAGCGAACTTTGAAATATTACGAATTTTGGGGTTGACCGATTATATCTTGGGAGGCTGATTGCCTAACGAATCTCAAGCACATAGATGAGGCGAATCAAGCTTTAAGGAGAGATTCCAACGTGTATCGGGAATCATTAACGTTTTCTATTTATAGGATATCAAGAACAATTTTGGACAAAAGAGATAAGCCGATGCTCGTCAAATTCAATAACACATCGATATGTATTTTGAATTTACTCGCTACTTTAATTTTTATAAGTTATTTCTCATATATTATCATCTCTAGACAATATACCTAGCGTTGCAAGGCTGTGAAACTCGGGCCCTGCTCGAACCAATCAATGAAGATGATGAAGTTTGTGTAGGTGTACATGACACGTGGCAAATACAAGGGGATATAGACGAAAGTATTAACAGATGTTGATTTGAGTATGTTTTAAGACTTATAGAATATATGCCGCTAAACAAAAAAAGAGCAGGAACGTAAGTCGGATATTTGCAAAAGAACGGGAACATATGCCAGTCCTAAGGATGTGATCCATGGCAAAAACTAACGGACATAGACAGAAGTGTTATCAGAGTTTGACTTTGAGTACGTTTTAAGACTTATGCAATATATGCTGCGAAAGAAAAAGAACGGGAACATAAGTCGGATGTTTGCAAAAGAACAGGAACATGTGCCAGTAATAACCCTAATTTTTAGAATGGCATAAATTTAATATTAATTTTTATGCTAAAATTCATGTCTTTTATTTTGCTTCTCTCCAAAATTTCTTCCACTTGTTATTAAAATCCCGTCGGTTGTAAAAAATAAAAGAAAAATCTACAATTTTTTTATAAAGTGACTCAATCAAGGGAACATTCAAAAAAAAAAAAAATTAAATCGATTGAAAAAGTGGATGACATTTAAAAAAAATAGTAGACATCAGGAACTTTTACTGTTAAAAATTGGAAAAATGTCATAAAAAATTAAAATATTAAATACTTTTGTCATACTAAATAATCATAAAAAAATAAAATATTAAAACTGGAACAATGTCACGGGTCCGAAATGGCTTGACACAACTACTTCTTCACAAGATCCTGTATATTGTACTGGTTGTGAGAAGTTTTGTTAAAAAAAATAAGACATACAGGAAAGCGGGATCTCTGGTTCACTCTCAGACCATGAGAGTCAACAATGGTGCCATGGAGGATCAAATATACATATTCGCTGGGGCTAAGTATTGTAGGAAGGCGGCGGACTAATTAATCATAATTGAATTTACAAAGATAAAAATTTAAAATTAAAATTTGAATAATTCTTGAATATTTTCTAGAAATTTTGGAGAACTACATGTTGGAAATCTCGTCTCAGATTCCATATAATTATCACGATTTATACCTCCGAACCGTCCGGGTAACATTTAAAAAATTATTTTAAAGCGGAAAAACTTGTTATCCGTACAACGGTCCGAATATCGGATAATAACCATATCCCAAGATCTGATAAATATTATGCAATTTAATATTCATAACTCATTATTAATAAACTAGTCATAATATGAAATAAATAGAAAGCAGTAAATGTTTGCATTTATTAACCCAATGCATAAGGCCGTACCTCGTTTGACGATTTCCGGCTGCGCGCTCTGAATCGGGCAGGGCTCCGCCGATGCTGAGGGAATCTCCCGTGATCTTCCGGGATATTCTCCTGGAATCCTCGTACCGAAGCGTGGGCTTCGCCGGCAGGACTCCGTCGCAAAATCTTAACTGATGATTCTTTTTAAGCTTCCGGAGAAATAGTCTCCTAAGCCGAACCAGAAGAAAGAGATTAGAGAGAAAATTCGCAGACCCTGAGGAAGAGGGAGAGTTCGAATTTTTCTCTGGGGAAAGGTGTGAAAAATGTGTAGAATGAGCCTCCTATTTATAGGCTCAAAACTGTAACCGAATTGGAGATATTCCCTCCCTAAATTCGAATTCTATTAATTAAATATAATTAATTATCTTAATCCAATGGTCCAGATTTAATCTCATCTAAATCCAATGGATATAATTAATTAGGGATTTAATTAAATAAGAAAGATTTAGATAAATCAAAAATCCAATCTTATCTTCTTATCATCATAAAATTCGAATTAAAATATATATATATATATAATTCGAATCATTATTATCTAGATCCAACGGTTGAGATGATTCTTAAAACCGATCTAATGGATCAAATTAGTTTAGGATAAAAAGATTTATTAAAAACATTTTTCGAATTTATCCTTAAACCATAATTCGAATATATATAGATATATATATATATAATTAATCAATTTTCAATCCGACGGCAAAGATTAAATCTTAGACCGATCCAACGGATACAATTAATTAATCAAATTCGAAAAATAGAACTTGGTCACCAAGTTATTAATTTCGAATTTATCAATATCCTAATCCAACGGTTGATACTAAATCACAACCGATCCAATGGATAATATTGATTTTAGGGATTTGCCAAAATACCAAAACATTTGGTACTTATGCCGCAAATATAGAAATACCAAATCATGCCATTCGAATTTAACTAGGGTTTCATATAACAAACCCTAATTCGAATTTACACATGTTAATATATATAAATATATATTTTCATTTATTAATATAAATCTATTAATTATTAATTAATTATTAATAAGATATTAATAATTAAATCCAAATAATTAAATTATATTAATAAATCCTGATCTCAATATCACACATAAAAATGTCATGGTGCCACACCATCATTTAAATTCGTGACATGTGATTTAATTTCAAAGTTTATCGAACCGATCACAAACTTAGAAAATCCATAAATCACTAACCGTAAGTCGAAATGACTTAGTTAAAAAAGAAAAGCTGCTTAGAATTTAATTTCCAACAACATGGTGCTGATAGAAAATCTAAATTCTAACTTTCTTTTGTCAGTTAATTTCGTGTACCAAAATATGATACTTTTGCCACGCCAACGATAAAACTATCTGATGTATGACACAGACCTTTCAGTTTTATAAGTCAAGCCAAATGATTAAACATTATCCAGAATGTATTTTAATCACGTACGTATCATCCGTTATGGAGCTATCCTGGGGACCATGGACCCGTATCACTTAAGCTCCAACGAACTGCTAGTTGTTCGTCAAACCTCGAAGTGATTCCACTATAGACCCGAGGCTGCACTCTTTAGTGATACGGTATATATTATTCCCTTTATAATAGCAGGGTGTCCATTGATACAATCAAATTCGGGTTATTGATCTTTCACTTGATGATTCATAAATGAGCAGGCGGTTTTTACCGTTATGCCCCTCATTGTATTTTCATCCTTGACTCAGTCAGTAATATCATGAGTAACCCACTTATGGTTTCGATTCATAAGGTGCGCATGGGTATCTCTCACTTCTCACAACCGACAATCAAGGGAATCATCATCACTCTGAAGAGAGCTGTGTGATGCTTATGTCTATGACCAAGCTACCCTTACTGCTGACTTTCATGTTCCCAAAATAATAGTGTTGGGAACAGCGGTAATATTTCGTATTCTTTAACGGTTAAATCAAAGAACAATCAAGTCATCAGCTTGGACTCAAGATCACTCAGGACTTAGATCGAATATCCATTTGATCATCTACTAGTGACTCAACTCCAAGTTATCAGTGACGGTCTTATATGATAACTTCCGGAGTTTAAGTCAGGTCCAGTCCAGTATGAAGACACTTCATACTTAATGCACTTCTAGTGAGTGTGACACACAAAAAATCCAGAATAGGATTATCACTTAGTCACATTAATGACCTTATACGATTAATGGGCTCCCACCCAGTTGATCAGGCCACGGACATTTTAAGTTCATTTATTATGATTATTAATTCTTCCTCACATTGACTCTGTTGTGATAATAATAACATAATTGCATCCTTCATGAACTAAGGAATCAAACATTCTATTTTACTCTACCAGAAACTATAATAAGATTATCATAATAAGCATCATCTTTATTCAACGACTTGTCATAATCTTTTACAAATGGATAAAATATCTTATTTAAAGACACATATGTCCAACACTACAGTCCCTTCGAGCTCAATATAAATCCGTCCCTCACTGCCAAGACCACAGTTTTGCCAGAAAATATAACAGTTAGCAATTCTAAGGGTGTTAATATTTCATTGTATTTTTAAGTATTAACAATATTCAAAATTCAAACCGTATATCAATCATATATAAAATGAAATTTTAACTATCATAATGGGATACAATAATTTTTGATCAGTTGATAGCATCAGTTGTATTTACATCGGTTATTTAAAGCAACGTAATTTTTACCAACCCTTTTTCTTCTATTTAACTGTTAGTGCATAAAATGATAATAATACTAACGCCACTGTACGATTGCCTGTGCATGTCATGTTCGTGAGTAATTAAGAAATAAATATCACTGAATAATCAGTACATAAAGCTGTCTTCCACAATAATATAAAATAATATTAACATGTGCTACAATAATAATAAAAAATCTCCGTATGAATTGAAATTTTAGTTGTATGCAAAACTCTTACTAGGTTAGAGCAACTTGAGTATACCTCGATTCTAATACTATTTTATCGTATTAATGTACAATATAGAAACTACTATTTTTTATTGCGATTTTATAATTTTCAGTAGTGAAAAATTCACAAATTTTTTGATCATTAAAAAAAAAAAAAAAAAAACACTAACAAGTTGTACCCAAACATGTAAACATAACGATACTCGAGAATGTTTGGTAAACATTTGTGCAAAATCTCATGTTGGATATAGTCTATCGAAGAGTATTCGCTGAGTTAATTAACACAAAACTATAAAATAGCGTTACAAAAACGAATATTTCATATTAAGTAAATATAAAAGACTACCTTTTAGTGTTATAAATTACGGCTGAGCACAATGAACTTCTGCGAGAATGTTGATTCCGTTTGCAAGATATACCCTTGTTAAGATCGAGTTGGACACGAACAATTGCAGTCGTCTCCATCTTCATTGACATCGACCACCTTCTTCCAAATATTTGGATTCACTCAAAATTGAAACTTTATGCTATTAATTTTGATCCCAAACAACAAAAGTTAAATACGGATCAATTTGTCCCGCTAGAAGCTTTCCTTCGAAGCCCAACGGCAGTCCAAATCGATCTACTGGCTCTCCGAAAATTCATCAATCACGAATCCGTGCACAATCAATTATTCGAATTGACCCGGTAAATCAAGAGATCAAAATCGACACCAATAAAACTTTCCAATTATATCGGTTACATTGACTTGTACAAAAAAAAAACAGTTTATTTTCCATTAGTACTTGCATTTGGAATTCATGCCGTAACATCGTGAGCGACGTGTCGTATTCCTCAAAATAGCCGATTGAAAATTTCGTTTAAGCACAGAAGTAAAAAACGACTTATAAAAGTAACAAAATAACGCAGAAGATGTTAAAAGCTTGTGATCTTCTAATTAATTGTTGGTTCCCAATGGAAATGGATCTGCCAAAAGAAGAATACGAAGAACAAAAGAAAAGAAAGCAAGAAAACTTTGGGAGAAAAAGCTTCTCTAATTAATCGAATCACAAATATGAGTTACAAGAAAATAAACACCAACACTAGTATTTATAGGAGACCAGAAAAACGAAACCCTAGCTAAAACTTCCTAAGATAGACGCAATCAAATCTTTACAATTTACAATCGAATCCTAACAAAATCAGGAAACCAAATCGTATCGTATCTTTAAACTTGCTCCTCAAGTTTGGCTTCTGGTCGTATGTTCCTAGTAGGACTGCTAGGCTCTCTTTCTGCTCGTGGAACTCCTGCTAGGAGTTCTTCTGGTAGGGGCATCTCTGGTAGGAGCATTCCTGGTCGGGTCCATTCCTGCTAGGAGGATTCTCTGGTCGGACCCATCTCTGGTGGGAGAACTCCTGCTAGGAAGATCTCTGCTCGGGCTCTTCTCTGCTAGGGAAAGCTCTGGTGGAAAAATCCCTGGTAGAGAAATCTTTACTAGGAGTTGAGCCAAATCAGGCTTAAACTCACATTAATATCCATTTATTAATTCCTAATAATTCTCTATGTATGAAAAAACTAAGTTGATAAAAGTGAACCAGTCATAGTATTATACATTTCTAATAATGATTCTAAATTCAGCACGTATAAGAAACCTAAAATTCTAAATTTTATTCTTCTAGAAATATCTGAACTCTTCTCTTTCACTCTTAATTTCTGTTTAGCATTTATATTATAGCGTTTGTAGTTGGAAGCTATGACAAGATCAATGAATGCTAATAAAATGACTAAATTATCTTGCACTCTTTCACTTATCATGATAGCTCCATTCCATATATATTGGAGTGGAAAAATGAAAAAAAAAAAAATACACACCCGAGTGATGATCTTATGTTAACCCTCACATAAAGATATTCAAACTCCAAAAGCATAGATCAGTGAAATTGAGCCATAATTTTAATCAGTGTGGGTCCATTATTATACCTAACATGAAACGTGTTCACTTAATAGGTGTCATTTTTCGTTATTAAAACGTGTTCACGACGATACGTATATATGCATGAAATATTTGAGTTCATATTGGTGAGTTCGAGAAGCATCAACAACAAATAGGGTTGCTTTTTTTTTAATTATATATATATATATATATATATATATATATACAGCAAATAGGTTGCTTAAACAGAAAATTATTATATAAGATAAATCCCAAATAGGGGTGTGCATATTGTTGTTTGATATTATGTTTTGTTTATACTTCATATCAGTTCTTTTTAAGAGGTTGGTTTTATTATTAATCAATTGCATTACAAGATTTATTCACAGGCAAGGCTGGTACTTAGGCCAATATTATATTTTTATAATTTCGCTAGCTATAAATAGTAAAATCAATGAACAAATTAATTGTTCCAAATAGTAAAATCAATTACACTAACAGATCGATTAGCGTTAGACGTCAGCGAGGCGAAAATGGAAAATAACTATATTGTAGATTTTTTTTTTCTAACGTCTTTGTATATTATTACCGTTGAAAAGAAAAGTTTTTATATATATGACGCTTGATTTTTTTTTTCTAACATTATACACTTTTGTAACTAAAAATAAATATTTTACATGCCGTAAAAAAATATATTATATGAATGCTGCCTGAGCTGATTTTTTTATACTTTTGCCGCAATAAATTTGCATCCAAATAATTATCAAGTAGCTGACGTAGGCATGCCTTTTTGTATTGTTCTAGAGCGAAGGAGATTACCAACCAAGATTAGTGCCATTAATTGAGTGTTTAATTTGATCTGAATATATATGAAAGAATGGTCTCCAATCATCATGGGATTTTAATATATATATATATATATATACACAATAATTGAGGGTCCTTTTGCTTAAATATTTCTTATATTGGTGACCACTAATGATTTGCACGACAAATATGCATTATGCATGGTTCCTTGTAATCTTAGATATAATTTCATTTTTTATTTCCCTACAAAAACTTAAATACACATGACACGTGTCTCGCCAAGGAGATAGAATTAGTCCAGTTCTAGGGGTTTTCTCAAATTGTTGCAATCTTATTTCATAATTAATCATCTGGCTAATTGGATATCATATTAGTAAAACTAGAGAAATAATTATATTATAAATGAATTATCACATAAATCGTGCTGAAAAATAATTAATGACATTTATAGAATCTACCTAATTGCTTTATGCCATAAAGAATAACATTAATCAATTGTTTGAGGGAAAAAGAAAAAGAAAAAATCAAAGACGATGACATAATGTAATGTCTAGGTATGTATCACTAATTCAAGTCTTTCGAAATTTAAATTGAAGAGCCAATCTTGTGTCGTACATAAATTAAATCCTTTAAGTGCACTTTAGGGTGTTTTTCTGGCTGACAATCCATATAATTTGGAATCAAACAATTTACTTGCTTAGGTGTCTATTTTCATATATATATTTGTAAGCAAATAGTTTTTTATATCTTGACTTAATAGTCCAAATAAATAATTTTTTATAGTTGTTTGGTCCGCCGTGAGCCCAGTCCGAACCCCATCCACGGCCCAATGCAGGCTGCAAAGCCGACAAGAGAGTATTGCCACCCAACAGCGCCTAGGCCTTGATGATTTCCGGCTGGGGGCGCAAAAAATAAACTCGGGGGCCTTTGCCCGAGTTGGCTTGTGTATTTGACCTCGACAAGACCCTGATTGACATTCCGAACTAGCTGCCCTCTCCGCCGTTCCTGACTAGACATGTAATGTTAGAGAAGTATCATAGAGTTTTACTTTAAAATTAATTGGTAATAGTATGAAGTAATCATGACATTTTAAACCGTACTAAGTTTCTAGGGGCTTAACATGCCCCCTTCAAGATATTGGCCCTTTTGGGCTCACTTATCTTTGGTAAATTCTTTTATTTTTTTAGGATCAGTGTCTCTATGTCCTTAATAAGTTTTGTTAACACGTGAAGTATCATGGAGTTACCCGTTAAAAACCAATTGGCAATGAGGGAGAGTAACCTATGACCTCTTAAAACCGTCCTAAACTTCCATTTCTTTTTCATGTGGAAGTCATATGCCGAACTAGTTGGCCTCACATAATCTTTTGGGTGAACTAGCTGGGTGCTATCCCAAGTGCTCAAATGCGAGTCCCGACTTGTTAAAATTGGTCGAAAAGTATCGTGATCTTTTCGATTTTATTGATTTTAAGTGTAAAGAAATGTAATAGAAATTACCCGCGCTAAGAGTATTGTGTACATTCTTAAACCCAAATCCTAAGTATGATTACTAGAATTAGCCTCAATTGAGAAGTCACAGTTAAGCTTAATTGAGCAAACCTTGCCTTAATTAGGCATATAATTAAATATCACCAACACTAACTAGCCTCAAATCTTTTTTATCTGGCCTAATTACTATAGATTATTACGCAGTTTGCTATTGACAAAGCAAACAGTTCAATTTAAATATACGTCTTACAATATAATCTGTGTTCAATATATTTATAACGTACACGGTGACGGAATTATGATTTATACTTAAACAGGAGACTGGTTTGAGATATTATTAAAACTAGAAAGTTAGGACAATATTTAATAAAAATTATTACTTAATTTCTATTAGTATCATTTACTTACCAAGGCGATAGGTGCATATTTTTGGTATGAAATCTTGGATTTCTCATTACTTCTTTTAGGCTTTCCAATTCCTTCATTCAAGATAGTTAAACAATATTCAATAATAAACAATCAATGCGAACAATTATTTTCAGAAGCGTCATAGACGTCTCATAAACTTTAAGTGTAACAAACAGAAAAAAAAAAAAATTAAGAATTAGGTGTACATAATAAATATTTGCCGCTACCAGTACAACTATTCTTAGCTTGTGAGTAATTTAATTAAGGGATATTTGTTTCATAAGTATCATTCAGTATTGGAAAATTTGTTGCATATTTCAAAATAAGTTTTATCGTGGTAATATAACATTTTCCCGGTACCAGTACAACTATTGTCAGCTTATGAGTAATTTAAGGAATATTTGTTGCATAAGTATCATGAAGTATTGGAAAAGATGTAGCATATTTCAAAATAAAATTTTATCGTGGTATTAGTACTAATAAAAATTTTAATAAACGCCCATTTTGTGTAAAATGTTTAAGAAAAATGCCCATCTGTGAGAGTAAAAAATACATACGGCGGGCATTTTTCTTAAACCTTTTACACAAAATAGACATTTTTTAAAATAACCATAGTACTAAATGTATCAATTTATGTCTCGTTGAATGTTTCGAATTTCATGACTCCGTTTAGTGGCACTTCTCAATAACGGAGTGGTCCACGTCAATGGCTTTTTTATGTCTACCTATCAGTCCCAACTACACAAATTTTAATGGGGCAAAAAGTATAACATTTTAATTAAATTTGTTTATATACATTTAAATAGAAGAATTGGCGAGGAAATCACATTAATTATCAGTATTGGTGTTGCAGCCTCCTAAACTTTTAGAAAACGTTCAAATTTACCTAAAAAAATTAGCTCTCCAAGTTTACTCTAATTTTTTTTATCTTTAATTATATTTAATTAACCCCATGTTTTTCTCCAAAATTTGTAGTCTAAATTCACCACTAAATTATCTCTCTATCTCTCTCGCACAACCAATTCATCGCAATAAAAATTCAACAAACGTGAACCGACAACTCAGGAACAAATCATGAAAATATATGCTGCAAATGAAATTCTCAATATTAATCTAATATAATATTATACCACCGCATTTAATTTCAACTATTGGCTTCTGAAAAACTCAACAAGATGAAAGCATTTAAGACACTTTTTGATAGTGATAAGCAAAGTACTAAAACATATTTTGGGAACAAACGAGGAAATACTACACAATATACAATACTTATATAGCATGCATCTATGTACATTAGAAACAAACGAGGAAATATATCTATATAATATACAATACTTATAGGCTATAACATGCATCTAAACATTGTATCAAAGAATAGTTGCCACATAAATTCTCAAATACGTGCTAACATATTTTCAATCTCTTTTTTAACAATAGTAGTACCCATGACCTTACAAAATAGTGTTAATTTCAATTCTATCCGTATCGAATTAATTTTCAGTTAAACTAAAAACACATGTATGTTTCTAATTTAATAGATGTATCGAATAATTATTGTTTCTGGAGTTTTGGAGTTTAATCGTAGACGTATACATGTTTCTAGCTCAACAATGGCAGAAGCACCATGTAGTGGGGGTTATTAAAACCATCCCCTCCAACATATATATATATATATATATATAATTGTATGATGATATCTCAATTTTACTTTTTTTTGTGTGTAAATTCATATCAAAATTTAGTTTAACATATTTTGACAAAAAATTAAATATAACTCTCCCAGTAAGAAATTCCTAGTTCCGTTAGTGTTCCGTTAGTGCCGTATAGTAAATATTAACTCAACATGAAAAGAACAAGTACCTCAACATTTTCCTGTGATCTGAAAGTACTATTCATAGATGATAGACACACTTGTAAGTATAAAATTAAGTACTTATATCATAAATATCGAATGTCTCAACGACACAGTATGTAATGTAATTATGTATGAACATGTTCCTACGAGTATGATTACACAGAGGAATTCCTCAAGAATGTCAAAGAACCGACTGATGAGAAGACATTAATAAAGTATTCATATCTATACTTGTCGTGTTTAAAGCAATAATGAACCTCTCTCGCAACTGCAAATATAGTTATGCCTATTGCCACCATTTCTTGAAACGTGGCACTGCAAACCCTACCACCACATGCTTTACATTAAACCCTAATATCGAATTTATTTGGATATCATATAAGTACGTACATGCACACATTGTCATCAAAATTGAAGCACCAAACTACCTAGTAGAGGCAACTACCTCATTAAAATATATTAATTTTCTTTCAGCTTCACGGTATGGTTCTCTGTCACGAAATACAATGATGCAGGTAATATCTAATGTCTAAAGTCTAAACTATATACATACACATTCTAGTGTAACATGTAATTTTACCGAGATTCACCTATACATGTTACACTCTTGAATATGCAAAATTGCATATTAATTAGTATCATTTGTTTCTTTTTTTAGTGGCAGTTAATATGAAAATAAGTATATTTTGAAAGGGATCAGCATAAAAATGATAGAGATGAACGCATAAGAGTGTACTGGTTCTGCACTATTAATGACGTTTTGACTTTTAACCGTTACTAAAGTGTTTATAAGGTCTTTCAATGAAAATAGTTTTCTCTGTGAGAGATCGACCAGTGCGGCATTGACAAAGATAAAACGCGTTCCGGAACGTAACAAACTATAGCCGAGAACAGATAATATTCCTTACGCCTCTTCTCTTGTCCGAGAGATATTAGGAGTCCATTCTCCGGCAACCTCAACAACCCTATGGAGAGTAATTCTATTGTGAAATGTAACTGACATAATTAACCCCTGAAACATCTCATCTTAGCCTGAAAAATGAGGGACAAATCTGGAATTTGTCGAGAGTGATTAGGGGTGGCAATTCGGGTTGTGTGTCGTGTTCGTGCCGGGTCTTAATCGTTTTTTACTTATTTTATCTAGACCCAGACCCGCCTTATTTATTAATCGTGTTAGAAGACGAGACCCAGACCCGCCTCGTTTAAATAACGTGTTTATCGTGTCGACCCGTTTAACCCAATTAGTAGATACATTTATTTATAAATGATAAATTAATTCAATTTATACTCAGATAACTTAATTTATTTAACTATAGAAGATTTTAAAGTTTTACTAGCAAATTTTTATGTTCATCAATTGTAAGACATAATTAATTTAATAAAAACATAAATTTCATATATAATAAGTATTAAAACACTTAATAGCATATATAAAATGTAGAAAATGTAATTTTTGCTCTTTAATCGTGTCTAATTGGGTCCCATCGTGTTATCGTGTTCGTGTCGTGTTTACCCGTTATTTAATCGTGTTAATCGTGTTCGACACGGTTGGACCCATATCCATTTATGATAGACCCAGACCCGTTTAAATCGTGTCGTAACCGTTTCGTGTTTCGTGTCCGGCCCCAAATTGCCATCCCTAAGAGTGATAGATGACAAAGGCCAATTTAGTGGCGGGGCCCACCAAGTGGACTTATGAGTTGAGGGAAGTTTTAATAATGGGCCTTACCGGGCTTTTACAGAAAATATGCCAACTCCAAATGTATATACATTAATACAAGGTTCGACTTTTTTACGATTATTTTCGATAATCGTCGATTACTCGTCTTGTCGGTAGTTATCGGCAAAATGTCCATGCCAGTACTTTTCTATGATTTTTGTCGAAAATCGGTAAACATCTTGAAAAATAACAAAAATATGGTACTTTTAAAAAATTACACTTTTCGATGATTTTATCCGAGTATTTACATATGTGAGCGTGGGACTATATTTTTTTTACCTATGTTTGAGTAAGAAATAATTTTATTTTTGACATTTTTAATGTTTTATCAACATTATAAACTTAGTAAATATATTCTTAAAAATATTTTAGTGATTTTTCATCGATAATCCTCGATAAGTGTCGATAATCCGTCGATAATCATCGAAAAGTATCAGTTATCGATAAGCTACAACATTATTCGTATTCCGTCGATAATCCGGTAAGTTATTGATTAATCCGTCGATAACGACAAGCGATTTATCGACAAATTCGGTGAGTTGAACCTTGCATTAATATATATTAATATATAGAACAGTCTGAATATCGACCTGTCATAAAAAACGAAAGGGCGTGGGTTAAATAAAACAAAATAAACAAACAAAAAAATCAGGTGAGAGGGAAAGTCAGTATATCAAACTCGAAAGAAAAAAAAAATCAATATTTTTAGTATTGTCGATATTGGTGACAACGTGACATTGTAACAAAAAACTATGCGAATTAAAAACTATATGACATATATTCCCTGTTAATTACACCATGCTTTCTCTTATAATATTTTAGTAAATATTGGTTATATTGGTGACAATGTAACAAAAAACGATGCCAAGTAAAAACTATATGACATATATTCCCTGTTCTCTGATATCTCAATATAATATTGATACAATGATGGATGTTTCATTTTAATATTTATAAAGCTGTACGAGAGAAGAACATTAGGAAAATAAATAAATAATACACATTTAATTAAATATAGTAGTTAGATAAGTGATATTGGTTCAACAAATTTTCGGTTGGAATAACATTGGCTTAACTCCGAAATGAGACATACAATAGAAAATGAAAATAAAAACATATATGTATATATATATACACACACTATGTGTTAAATGTCCATAAAATCGAAATGTTATCGATAAAACATTGACTATATAGATTTTCATACATATCAGTACAATTTTAAATAATTTTATCATATAATATGATAATAAAACAAATGAATAGTGTTTACTTTTGTTATTATTTTAATTTTATGTTAAGTACGTTCAATGATAAAGTAATTAATGTCACGCGTAGAGGATATTACGTTATGAAAAAATTCAATATTTGATAAGATATATTCTTTATTGCACATGAGTGAAGAATGAAAAAAGTATGATACACTAGGTGATAGTAGATGAGAAAATTGAACAGAAGCTAATATGGGAAGAAATGATTCCAAGGTATATATATTCTATCAGTATATATATATATATATATATATGTATATAAATATATATATAGCTGTAGTCTGTAGATAGCGTAATGTCAATAAATGACGTCAAAAATGTGGACCACGTAAAAGGTGGGTTCGTCTAGGTGACCTTCACAATAAAATAAGTTGTTCAAGCGATCAACTTTGCCCACATGTAAGACCAACAACCCTTTTTTGGTTTAATAAAATATTTTAATTATAGTGTAATATTAGATGTAATTAGTCTTTTCAAATTTGCGTTTTTATAGCTTAATTTTTAGCAGCAATACATCATATTTTTAAATAGTAGCGTATTTTCACATACACGCTAAAACTAATAAGATAACTTAATAAGGTTAAGACTTATTATTATTATTATTATTATTATTATTATTATTATTATTATTATTATTATTATTATTATTATTATTATTATTATATCTTTTGCATTGGCCGGAATGTGAATGTGTATACTCGTACGCATCTCTTGAAGCTTTTCACTCGCATGGTTTGAGAATTTCATTTTAATGGATATATTTGGTAGACCCTTTTAAAAGAGTTGAAATAATTGAAACTTAATTAGTATTGGAAAAGATGGTGAACAAAGCTTAATTTCTTTGACGATATACAAAAATCAATGCAATTGTTTAATTGTCTAAAATATAGCGGTAAATTCTCACACTTTTAATTGCGCTGAATTAGTATTCAAATATATACTAGATTATTGTGTTTTTTTTTTCTTTCAATCTGCATACTTAGATTAACTATGTTACGGTCAAGCTCTAGACCGTGCACGTCTGAGATTATTTTTCTTTAATTCCCACATTTTGAATCTTTTCCGCGGCTTATATATTGATGCATTGTTAAAAAATCATTTAAGATGTTGTATATATAAAAGGACGAAATCTCGTACTTACGTTAACCGTGGATAGGACGAAATCAATAATAAAAACACAACTGAGTATCCGCCGATAATTTATTCATTGTAATTGAAAGCTCGGAAACATGCAGTCCCGTTTATACTACTTTACGTATTTTTTTCGCTATTTAGTGTATACCTTTTTTTTAATATTATACGCAAGTTTAGTCATGTGCTAATTTTGTTCACGTATTCCTATTGCTCAATAGTCAATACCCACCACAACCACACAAGAGTTCGCCCATCTTAACGTGTTTTTTCTGTTCAAAAGAAAAAATATTTACAAAGAATGAGTATAATATTCATCAAAATTATGCACACATATAACCATGAACTGATTTTGACCTAATTATTATATTATAGTGGTGCAGATATAGTCATATAGAGAGAGAGAGAGACAGAGCAAAAGGAAAAGCAAAGTTTGTATAAATATTGAAGAAACCCTATAATCAATTTTCAACCAAATTCTCAATCTAATAAATAAATAAAAAATTACACCGATTAGCTAGATTAGATATAGCTAGTATGGTCAAATAACTGTTGACGTGCACTCTTGCTCGTAATTGCTCCTCAGAATCGGCCCTATATCAAATGCCCTTCACCACCACCTCTTCTTCCTCTCACTCCTCTCTCTCTCTCTCTCATCTCTTTCTCTCTCTTGCTCTCACTCAGCTTCTCTTTCTCTTCTCTTCTTCACAAACTCTGTCTCTTTCTAACCTAGCGCTCTTCCAAGCTCCAATGGAGTTAGAAAGTGTTCTCAAGTTCCTTGAAAACAAGTCCATTTTGGTCACCGGTGCAACTGGCTTTCTTGCAAAGAGTATACATACATATATTCTCATCTTTGTATGTCTCAATATATAACACCTTATAATTACCTTCTAATAAACACTGTTATTTTTGGAAATGATCACAGTCTTTACGGAGAAAGTACTCCGAGTTCAACCGAACGTGAAGAAGGTTTATCTACTTTTACGAGCTGCCGATGCCAAAGCGGCCTCGCACCGGTTAAGCAACGAGGTAAATTACTGAATGTGTGATATAAATTTTTTTATGTATAAAGAACTATATATTGATTTTCATTTATATATATATATATTTATATATTTAATATAATATGTGTGTGTAACATACAAATTTATGTACACATGTATACATTGAATAAATCCTATACATGGGCATTTAAAAAAAAAAAAAGTTTGAGCGTAGAATATATGTAGTATTTTAAATGAAACACGGCCACCATCAATATATTGATTTTTTATTGGTTACTAACTGATGATATATTATAGATAATTGGAAAGGACTTGTTCAGAGTGTTGAAGGAGAAGATGGGTGCAAATTTCGGGAGTTTCATAAGAGAGAAGGTGAGTGTAATGGCAGGAGATATCACTCGCGATGACTTGGGATTGGATGACTTGAACCTCAAGGAAGACATGTTTGCCCATCTTGATTGCATCGTTAACTTGGCTGCAACCACCAACTTCGACGAAAGGTTCAATAATTTGAGATATTTTCTTTATATGAAGAAGAAGAAGAAAAAAAAGAGAGAGGGAGATTATAAAAGGATTGAAATTTGCAGATATGATGTTTCACTGTTTCTCAACACATTGGGAGCCAAGAACTGCATCAACTTTGCTAAGAAGTGCACAAAACTAAAGGTCCTTGTCCATGTCTCCACAGGTCAGTTAATTAAATATCTTAATTTTCTTGTTATTCTATAATGATACTTCATTTTCCAGTCTAGATTATTATTGAGTGTTACATGACATTAAATATAAACCATGATTAGAAACATATACTATTTCTTTTTTGGCTTAGAAGGGAAATAATACTCGGTTTTATCATTAGTTTGCTTTCGTTTTCAATGAATTGAATGCAAGTGAGAGAAACAGCAGTAATGTTGTTGATGGGCATTTTTTTCAGCTTATGTTTCTGGCGAAAAGGGAGGTCTAATTCTTGAGAACGCGTACCACATGGGAGAGACTCTGAATGGGGTCACTGGTTTGGACATTGACAACGAAGTGAGACTGGTTGAGGAGAAACTGAAGCAACTCCAAGCTGATGAATGCACACAAGCAGAGACCACTTTGGCCATGAAAGACTACGGCATTCAAAGGTCAGCTTCTGATTCACCATTACTCTTCTTTCCCTTTTGGGCTAATCAACAAAAAGACACCTTTCACTATAAATTAGGGTTCTTGATTATATATGATAGTGACATGAATGCTGATACACATATAATATATTAATTGGGGCGGACCCACGATAGAAATTCCAGAGCTAAGTATTTTGGGGTGAAAAAAAATTATTTAAAAAAAAAAAGTAAGAATAAAAAAATTTAAAGTTTCGGGTAGATATTAGAATCCTCTTTAGAAAAATTTGTATTAAATTTTCTTTTTTACACCCTCATTTATAATCAATAATTAAGAAAAAGAATACACCCTCAAAGGCATAATTTGACATATTACCATCTAATTTTAATTTTTTTAATTAATTTACAAAAAAGTTTAAAAAATTTCGATTGATAATATATTATATTTTTGGAAAATATATGAATATTTAGTCAAAAATAAAACTAAAACGTATATAAATTAAAAATTCTAAAATTTTGGTTAAAGAGAAATTCTGAATTTGTTTAATAATTAAATGGTGGGAGGATATACAAATGAAACTACTCTAAAGTTACATTTAGTTGTTTTATAAATAGAGGGTAAATTTTACCAAAAAAATAAAAATTAAGGGTATACATAAGCAAAATTTCCATATATATATATATATATATCATTTATAGCCACCTTAGGGTCCCTACCAAAATTTTAATATTAAAAGCTAAATAGGGTTTGTTATCATTTTCCTATGCTCGATTGAGAATTAAACGTGTAAGATTATGTATAACATTTTGGTTGAAACCACTTTGGCCATGAGATATTCTGTTAGGTGATTGTGGGATTCTAAAGAAAGCATATTCCTCTTTCCCTTTTGGGCTAATCCACAAAAATACACGTATTCACTATAATTTAGGGTTTTAATTATGAGAGTGACGTGTGCATATGCTATTATAATTATTTTTTTCATTTAGAGAACCTCTAGCCTCTATGCACTAGTCTTCTGACACTCTTCAATTTTAGTAATCTATATATAATACTCACTTATTATGAGGGAAGGGTTTATGTAAAGGAAATCTCTTGAGACTTGTATTAGTATATAACAAATAAAAATATCTCATGTATAAAAACCTTTATTTTCACAAACATAGCAAAGCCAAAATTATTTTAAGAGAAATATAAGCATTAATCCGGTCAAAAAATAAAAAATATAAAAAACGATCCCGTGTAGTGTTTCAAAACCATCAAATTTAACAAATATATAGAGCAAATAAAAAACCGTAAAAAGTATTTATATTACTTAACATAAGTATACTCATTCTATCTAATATACAGATATATTTTTTTAATGTAAAAGTAGAATTTGTATACACTAAATTTTCCTTTGATCCACGCAAATAATTTGGAGACTCTGTACCACAGAATACAGTAGGTACATCCATTTTTAACTTTATTGTTGAGAAAATCACTGAATGATCAAAAGTGGTTCGTGAATAATAAATAAGAAACAGCAACAAAATGTGTATCACTGTCAGACTAAATGGGCTCAACTTCCTTCACATATGGTTGATTGTTATATATTTCATAATTAATTAGCAGATTCAGAATTCAACAATATTAGTAAGCTCAAGCTGTCCAACTAGTCATTGGCCATTAATTTTATTTTTTCTTCACTAATAAATCCATTTTAGAAGAGATAATAGTGGGAGACACTTTCCATGTTGGAGAGTGGATAATTGAAAGCAGTCTTGTCCAGACTCCAGACGGGTCAGTTCGTGTGCCCGCGCCCACGATCCGCCTGGACATAGTGTTGCGGTTTTTGAGCTGTCCAGGTCCGTGCCTACACTTAAGGGCAGGCGGATTTCGCTCACCCTCGTAAATACTTATTTCCACTTAAGGACATAGTGTTGCGACTTGCGGTTGGGCAACCGGTGCCTGTCTCCAACCCGGGCATATGGGCTGCCATGACCTGTCGGAACGAGGGAGAGGCAGGCCCTCCTAGGATGCTCGTCCCACTTGAAGAGTACTATTAATAAATTGTACGGAATACAAATTTGCACTTTTCCAAAAATACTTAAATCTTTTTAATTTTAGCCCTATTAATTCTCTAATAGATTGTTTACTGTTATTTTGTCAACAGAATTGCATTATTAAATAGTGGGCAATTATTCTAAAGTCATATAAAAATAAAAAACATAAAAAAAACATGAGATCTTGATTAAAAAATTAAAAATCTGCGAATTAGCATCTATTAGGTGAAAAGTAGGTTAACCTTGTACCAAAAAAAATAATAATAATAATAAAAGGGCCCATAACTCCCATGCAGATGGAGAAGGTTCAAAGAGAGGTTCAATATTGTCGTATAGCGTGGTTGCCTTCAATTAAAGGCACTGATATTATCTGCTTATATATATATAATGTAATGAAGCTGAGTAACCCAAGAAAGGAGAAAGAGGCATAATTGAGTGAAAGAGTTGCAGAGATAAAATCATTTATGTCATTTAATAGAGACTCACCAAACTCAACAAACGAACATTCATCATCAAAACAGTAGAGAGTGAGTGAGTACGTACTTGTCAAGTCGGTGAACAGCCTTTTTAATGCACCAACACTTGGATGGTGGTAACATTTGCCTTCTCCTCTCTTTTTATTTACTGCCCCATTTAACCCTAAAAAGATAATAATAATAATAATAATAATAATATAATGTGTGTTATACATGTTTTCGGCAAAAATACTCCAAACCCCAAATATTGCTAGTATACTATTCTACTTTCTTTTTCTTTTGCAAAAATATTCGTCTTCGGTGCTTAGGATAATTTTTTCAGCATTAGTAATATCGTAGCGGAAAAAATACATTATGTCGTGATTTTCTCATATTTTTTCAGCTAATATTTCTGCGGGTATAATATTTATATATCGTATGAAAAGTTGATGATAATAATAACAAGTATGAAAAGGGTGCAGCATATATCAGGTGCACAAAAATTTTATATATACACAATAAAATGAAGCAGGTTATATTATATGTATTTATATATATACACACGATTTTTATGTAGTTCTTTCCTATATTAGCATAATAAAATGGACACAATTAGCATAAGAAACTGTTGAAGCTGTCTATCAAATTAGATTTCTCTGGTCTATGCTTTGGATATTTTAGGAATGATTGAGGAGCATATAGAGATACTTTATAAGCTCTTTTTTTGTACAATATTAGGCGATAAACTTAAGTCCTATTTCTTTGTACAACTCATTGATCTAAATGTATAAATTCGCAATTTAACCTACTACGCTTATTTGTTGCTTGTATGTTTTAATTATCACCTGAAATCATCATTATTTACCTTCTTTAATTCACGATACAAAATGATGTACGAACATGGTATATTTAATTCATGTACGTCCTAGGTCCACGGTATTAACAGTGATGATGTCTTCTTAAATCCCAAGTCTCACACCAATATTTTCTATTTATTATTTTATTCACTTGAATATATATCTTATAAAGATTATGTTAATCCATGTCAGGGCTAAGAAATACGGGTGGCCAAACACGTACGTATTCACGAAGGCAATGGGAGAGATGTTACTGGGAAAGCTCAAAGAAGACTTAAATGTGGTTATTGTACGGCCAACCATCGTTACCAGTACCTACAAAGAGCCCTTTCCGGGCTGGGTCGAAGGAATAAGGTTAGATTTTCCGAACTCACGATCAAATAATTATATCCGTATAATCGATTAGATTACCCTTTCAATATCTCAATTTCATATATAGTATTTTTTTCTAATGTGCCTGAAAACTTAATTTCAACATGGAGCACCTTCCTTCGTAATGAACTTTATTGATTATTATCGTATTATTAAGCCGTTAATACCAATAATATCATTTATGTCAAATGAGCATATAAATAGTATTTTGTTTTATTACGGGACCACGTGAATAACTATTTGATTTAATTTTACCACAAGTATATATATTTTGTACAAATTGAATACATGTACAGTCGAAGGAATATATTAATTATATATAGAGTTCATAATAAGGTGTTCTGTTTCCACATATAATTTTGAAGAAATATTTAAATAAATGGCACATGCACGTACGTGCCATCCTAATACAATCACAATTTTATGCTGCACAGGACCATCGATAGCTTTGCTGTTGGATACGGCAAAGGAAAATTAACGTGCTTTCTCGGAGATCTGGACTCCGTCGTTGACGCGGTGAGTTGCTCTTATTATTAAGTATCACGAGTTTCTATATATAACAAAACTAATTGACATAGAGAGAAAAGTAACACTTGCTTTATAAACTGTGGATCCGTCCCCTCTTTTATAAATCTCGCTCCTAAATATGTCTCATATTCTCAACCAGTGCTCGTTTGAGCTTTTTGAACTCGATACCGTACTAGATTTTAAAATAGAGTAGAGATAATAGACTAATGAAGCATGATAATTTAATTTTCAATATGTATATGTATATATATATATATATATATATATCTTAAATAACTGAGCACTTGAGATTGTAACTTGAAAGTTGAAACTCTTATGTCATATCCTCGTAAAATCACAAGGGAAAAAAAAAAAAAAAGGAAAAAGACTCATCAACAAGGGCGGGTGGACGACTGGTATAGCGGCAATATCCACCTCTGTAAACTTTTAAATTTTTAATTTTTCACCTTAAATATAAATATTTTGCCATTTTTTACTAATTAATATTATATTTTCGGTGTTTTATCCTTAATTATGCTTTACTTACTAATATATGGAGATGAGTTAACATGATATAGCTAGTGAATATGCCATTATATACATATATCATGCTAAGTGCTAACCACACACCAATTAACTTGACAGATTCCGGCTGATTATGTGGTGAATGCTATGATGGTGGCGATGTCAGCTCATGCACACCAGCCCCACGACAACATGATCTATCACATTGGATCATCCGTGAGAAACCCTCTAACGTACCGCCATCTTCACGAATATGGCTTCGCCTACTTCTCGCAGAAGCCGTGGATCAACAAAGACGGCAAGCCAGTCAAGGTCGCCAAGATGTCGATGTTGGGCGACATGGACAGTTTCCACAGATACATGGCCATTCGCTACTCCTTCTTTCTCAAGGTTCGTAATCACAAACTAGCGACTTTCTAAATATATTGATGCATGCATGTGTCTACGGAGTCAGGACTCAGGGTCTGCCAAAAAGCAGAGCTGAATAACTCCGACTTCGACATTTAAAAAAAAAAAAAAGACAATGGCTTTTTGGGTCCCATGACCCAGATTAAAGAGCCGTTTGGCGAGCCGGAGTAATCCGTCTCCAGCTATAAAAATAAAAATGTAGGACGAGGAATCACCTTGTGTTCCTACACTTACAAGATTAATTAAGGAATAAAATATTTTGTATCACAGCTAATTTACCCTTGAATAAGACTAGTTCAGATGGTTGAAGTAGGAGTGAAATTGAGATTGGAAATCAGGAATTTAGTTTTTTTTGTCCCAATCCCAAAAAATTCAGATGAAGAAAACATGTCTCGGTCTCGGTATAGAATTTTTTTTTTTTTTTTTATAAACAAGGACGGGCCGTTTATAAAGTTCTCGATTTTTGAATGTGCATGTGGCCGTTGTCTGAGATAACGTCATGGTCTGAACAAGGGTTTCTTCTCTTATGTTCTTAATATTATTCATCTTTCAATTAATAACAACACTACATTAGAGAGCTGCTCTCTATTAGTTTCAACTATTTGATACAATGATAGTTTCTATACATTATAAATTCTCTTCAAACATGCAATAACCTTCCTTATTATCTTTTTATTCAAGATTCGTGACCTAACTCTTTCTCTTAACCTCCATTGATGATTATACATATAGGGATTGGAATTGGTGAACACAGCATTTTGCCAGTTCTTCCAAGGCAAGTACATTGACCTCAGCAGAAAGCTAAAGTTCATGATGCGATTGGTGGAACTCTACAGACCCTACTTGTTCTTCAAAGGATTGTAAGTCACACATTTTTGCTTCAACATTCTTAACACGTAATTCATGGGTGAATAGTGGTATAAGTACCTATTTTTTTATTTTGTGGTGACATAAATCAATTTTTTCTTCATGCACAAAATATCTATATAGTCTACTATCTTGCTTATGTTTAGAATACCTTCCACTTTTTGTTAAAGCCATGCACACATGTCAGTACCAAATTATACAAAAAGAAAAAATTAAAGTCTTGGAAGTGTCATGTGTTCAAGTTCAATTGTAAAAGTGGACATAATTTTGAACAGAAGCGAAATCGTGAACATTGGGAGCGTCTTCAGCCCTGGATTTTTATTTTTGATTTTTAATATATGTTATTACGAAAATCAAAATATTACGTACTCACAATGCTACTACCTTAATAACTGCGTCTATATTTTGTTTTATCTTATCTCGTACGTGTACAGTTTTGACGACATGAACTCGGAAAGACTGAGATTGGCAGCAAAAGAAAGTGGCATAGAGACAGATATTTTCTACTTCGACCCAAAGAACATCAACTGGGAAGATTACTTCATGAATGTCCACCTTCCTGGTGTCGTTAAATACATTTTCAAATAGTTCAAGGACCTTCCTTATAATTAATTGATATTTATAGCTATATTATTTGTGTTCTAAGTTGTACTATGATTTTTATCCCTATTATTCTGAAAAACTCGTGTTCCAAGAGCAATATATTATTTAAAGTCGTCATAGTTATTTATTTATTATTTATTTATGTGGAAGCAGTAGCCATCCATGTATGTAGCTACGAGCGTCATTGTGATTTTACAAAGTAAGACATATAAGTGTTAAATTTTTAAGACTGATACAATCCGTACTTTAATCTCCTCTAAGTCTCAATGCAACTTAAGTTTACTATTCATAAACGGTTTTATATTTTCAAGTATTTGGATAGTAGATTGTTTATAACAAGCTCCGATTTAAATTTTTACAAGTACATGAATTTGTTATATAGATTCTAAAATCATTACTTTCACTAGTAGCTGCTCCATGTGGGAGTTTTTCAAATCTAGCTTTGTGCCTATAACAAATTATACGTATCGATAAATCAATAGATCTAAACTAATGTCGATAGAGTAGTCTTGACTCTTGGTTACGTCGGGCCGGCCGGCAGGCAAAGGTGGGATACATGTAACTTGATTTTTGTCTTTTCAAACTTACTATGGTTCTCAAAAGGCTTCGAAAGAAAAAAAAAACAATATAAATAGGTTTAGAAAATAATTTGTATAATACATGTAATCTGAATAGTATATTATGACATACAAATTTTGAGTAATATAAATTTGTATAATATATGGGAGTCGAATGTGAGATAAATATTATGTGTGATCTCATTTAAGCCTTCTATATATTGAATATTATGTGTGATAAATAAATAAGGAAACTATATATTATTAATTTATGCACATAATCTATTTGATATATTTATAATTGTATCATAAAGTATAACCAACTTAGTTAAAAGACATTCGGGCAAGTAAATAATATAATATTATTAGTAATAATATGATCACTTTAGTAATTTTAAACTCACCAATCTTCCATTTTAATAATAATTCTATATATAAAAAAAATAAGAATGTACGGTAGTGGGAAATTTTGATAATTTTTTTTTAATTTTAAATTTGGTTTAAGGGCTTTTCTTTATACACGACTCATCCCAACAAATTGTCTCAATAATTATAAATACAGAATACTATATGTTAGATGATAAAATAAGGCAAATGAAATCTTATTAAGTCTTAAGGTTTTTGTTTATATTAACGAATTAATAGAATCTAAATAGGTAAAAAAAAAATATAGCATGTATCTATATGTATTTTATACATATACATTCAATATATACACTCAATATATACACTCAATGAGAGATACAATTGTCTTCCAATTTTTTAATATCAGCATATATATACATATTACATATATATATATATATATATATATTATAGGACATGATGAGCTGTATTTATATATTTCAATTTCTAACCTTTTACATTTGTATATATATATGTATATCAATAATACTCGATGGTTGAAACTTTCTTTTTGGAATTAGCCTAGAATATCTCTAATCTGTTATTTTAATTACTTTCGTGTTGCAGCTCTCTAAAAATTCAAAATTTGAACTTTTTTTGGTTTGTTAAGGAAGTATTCAATCTTCTTGACTTATCAGTAAATTGGGACCGAAATTTGGACAAGTCCACATTCTTGTCAAAACGAATGCCCTTACTTACGGCCTTACCAAGTTACCATGGAACACGATAAATATTGGGCATCGAAGACCAACCTCCGAGAGCCGTTCAACGACGGTGATGACTTACTCCGGCTTGCACTCTATACTCGTGGGCCCAAGGCCGAGCCCCGTCAGCCACAGTCGTGGCCTACATTCCCTTTCAATAGTCCCTACAAATCGCTTCAGTTGACGCAAGACCCTACCTTAGAGGAGCACCCGGTGCAGCACAATCAACCACAATCGGAAACGAGGCAAGCTTTCCGGGGGCCGACCCGGCAGGCCACCCAGCGTCAACGCAACAAGAGAATCCCGGTGATCCGCCACGGGAAGAGCTTCACCATCCCGCCACCTTTCCCGTGGGCGGGGGACAAGCGCGCCACGGTGCACGACCTTAAGACGTTGGCTGCGAGAGGCATCGAGGTCGTCTCGGGCGAGGTTCGCTGCAAGAAGTGCCAGAAGGAGTTCACATTGTCGTACAACATTGAGGCAGAGTTCTCCGCGCTCCGAGCCTTCGTGGTGGCGGGGAAGGAGTCCTTCAGGGACCGCTCACCAACAGAGTGGGAAAATCCGGCTCTCCTGGATTGCAATATTTGCGGGCAGAAGGGCTGCGTGAAGCCGGTGATTGCAGCGAAGAAGCGGGACATAAACTGGCTGTTCTTGCTGCTCGGAAAGTTTATCGGTCTCTGCTCGATTAAGCAGCTTAAGTACTTCTGCAAGCACACGAAGAATCACTCCACCGGCGCAAAAAACCGTGTTAGCTATCTCACTTATCACGGGCTCTGCAAACAGCTCGACGAAACCGGGCCTTTCGAAGCTCTCTCGTAGCTCGCGGATCGATTCCAATCGAGGTTTTAAATTATTATTAGCCCTGCTCATTAATGTTTGAATAAGACTATTGTTGTTGTTGTTGTTTCTTTTTAGATTTGGAGAATTCTTTTAGACTTGGTTCGTTAATGTTTTATGAGTTTAATCTATCTATATTTGATCTTCATTGTTACTTTTGTAAATTTGTAGCTCGTACTCTTTCAAATGTATAGAAGATGAATGAACAAAACCGCTTATTATTGTATGTGCCCAGATTTTTCATTTAACAAATTTATTATTAAAGAAAATCCGTTGGTATTGCCTAAAATTATAAACTTTATAAAATCAAACTATTGATCTTATAAAATCAAACATATAATTTAATTGACTTGGCGTACGAACCAAAAAGGCTAATTTATTTGTAATCAAGGTTTTAAATGTCATTTTTTACTCCGTTTCGCTTCCTCCATTTTACAGGCATGCGACGAGAGTTTCGACGGAAGAGTCAGTAATGAAAGAATTATATATTGAAAAATTAACACTCATTCTAAAATAACTCAAACAAATCAGTGACCGAATAATAAGAAATCAAAGCAAATAATGAGATAAGTCAATGATGCGGCGCATGAGTTTTGCATGAGATTCTAGCGTGTTAATGGTACGTGGGTATCATAGCCTGCAAGGCTTCGGCTCGGGACTATGCGACCACTCTGTCGCCGGCTCGCCACTCCGTCTCTCTCTTACCGTCGTCATGTAGCAATTGTGGCATCCTTCTCGCCACTTGCTAGAAATTTTGATGTTTTGTTCAGTTAAATATTTTTTTTTTTAAATCAATTGGTTCTGGTTGCCAGAAAAAAAGGCAAAAGCCGGTTGCCGGTGAGCTTTTTAATTATTGATCTCAAGTAAATAACGAGAAGAACAAAAACCGGACGAATCTTCTTAAATGCGGAGCCTGTTTTAAATAGTTTAAACCCTTAAATGTCATTTTGTAAAAAATAACCTCAAATTTCGACATAACATCATGGGAAGACTAGAATTAGGATGAAGACGGTGATCTCTCTTTCCTCTTGCCGGCCACTGATGCAATCTTATCATCAGAAGTGCGAGATGAATCCGCGTCTCCATTTAAAGCGACATCGCTGTGAAGCAACCCGCATGGTTCAGCGAGTGCATTATCGCTGACCACATTGTCTCTGTCTTGAGAGATTTTTGCAACGGGAGCTTTATCAGAACCCGGACGAGTAATGCAAAGCCAAGTTCGCTTAGACTCCTCGGTGCCATCGGAAGCTGCTATAGGGACATGCCATGATCCATTCTCAGACTCCTGAACCAAAAAAAGAGTAAAATGAAACAAATAACCAATTACGATGTTCGTTTTCTTTTTCATCTCTTAATAGTTGACAACATGTCCCGTGAACCTTCAAACATTGAGCATTCTGCCCTCTGATCTTTGATTTGTGCCATCAATAGCCCCTGTACTTTGAAAAGGAAGCAGATTGCTCGCTGATCTTATTGAGTTTTCAATAATCATACTCTGTGCTTTGAAAAATAAAGCACGTTGTTGTTTATTCATTAAATTAAAAAAAATAACTTAAAAAATTAGTAAATTATAACAGTAGTAAATTGAAAGAATTATTAAATTTGATTAAAAAAATGGAATACCCAAATCACATTTTGAACACATATAAGTTAGTTTTTCTACTTGTCAATATTTTAGGGGCAATCTGGTACATTTTTAACAGTGCATGGAGTAATTTTGCCACAAATAAAGGTCACTAGGAAATCTGCTCCATTTTCTTAACGGCTTCATATCTGATTCATTCGGATTAAGAGCAGCATTAAGCGCAAACACATATATTTGCGTCGAAATGTTACCTGGATAACGGAAGAATATTGGGGCGGCATTTGAAGTTGCAGATTGCCTTTGACAAAAGTGTACCTGACCTATACACCAAATCACAACAAAAGAGGAATAAAAATGAATGAAACTACTTATAACTTAACACAGAGTAATGTCGCGTAATATGGCTTAGCAATTTAAAGAACAAGTACCTGATGCCTCTCTTTCCATTTGAGAAAGAAGCTGCTTCCAATAAGCTCAAAGATATGATCTCGCATCTCGTCATTTGTCACAAGTAAGCTCTTGAGTTTTACAGTTGCGTAGAGCCAATACCTAGATCACAAAAAATACCGTGTCGATATGCCGATTAACGAAGGGAGTAAAAGCAAACCATGTTACATTCGTTTTTATGTTTTAGTCTTATTATTTTACTAAAATTAAGTCCTGATGTGATGGCGTTTAATTATTGAATGGGTTTATGTAATTAGGTTCAGAGGTCTGGGTCGATACATTAAGTTGTAATGGTTTGATTTATTTGAGAGGCGAGATTAATGAGAAGGCATCAAAGAATTATTCAGTAAAATCAGTCTCTTAGTTTATCGTAGTTTTCTCGCTAGATTTACAATTTCTAAACATAGGGAACAACTTTCTTTTGGTTCTATGCCTGTTACGGGATCAATATCCCAGTGTCATAACATAGGCTTTTTCTCGATAAGGAAAGCGCTATTTATACTAGCATTCCAATCCGTCGACTATGCAAAGATTTGAAACAAAATAATAGAATCACACCGTGTGTGAGCCTTACCAGTCATCATTCGAACCGTTTGGTGTAGCGTAAAGGATGCCTTTATCAAACCACTCCTTCACTACTTCTCTGCTCGACGGATTGTCCATAAGAGCTCGAGTACGCCTATTGTGCATCACAATGAGCGGCCATTTCTTTCCACTTCTATCATACATTTCTCTCACAACAGCATCAAGCTGCTCTATTGTAAAACATCACCACAAATTTAAAATCGTTCACGCAAATGTAGACAATAATAACACAGGTCAATCTATGACAAGTATTCACATGAGAATGACAACCTGAGAAATGCTGAAACCGCCATCGGCAAAATTCTGCTGGTACAGGCCAATGTTCGCTCCATCTACAATAGCTTCGTAATCACTATGTTGATCTACCCAATCCTTTAACCATTATACAATTTCAGTAAGAAAGCACGAAATTAGAAGAGTGACTAAATAGGATTTAAAATGTTACGTAATGCTATTTGGTTTATGCCACACGGATAAACAACAAAAAGCTATTGGTAAATGAAACCCCGGTCATTAATTCGAGACTTAGACCGGAAATACTCCCTATGATGCCTTCGATTGGACCCGATATTGAAATCTAACCCAAGACGCAAACTTTTTACTTATAAATGCAACTCCAGTCTATAATTTGAGAGTTAGACAGGAAAACTATCTCAATTATAAGCTTTTTAGAAAACATATAAACCCAATTCTTAAGAGTTCTCCAATTAGCACAACGAAGAGAAGGAACCACCAAACTTCGCTCACCTTAAACTCGCTGAAATTCGCCTTGGCCTCCCTCTCCAGTGCCAACGACGCCACGGAACTCGCGAACCTCTCCGTCTCCTCATGGTCGATGTCGACGCAGGCGAGCTTCTCGCCGCAGCTGCAACACCGTCCACACGGATTAACGCCTCCCCTCCTCACAACCCAATCCCCTTCCCCAACCCACCCAAGCCCGTGCCACCCTCCTCCGCGCCTCAAAACCGCCTCACGAATCGCCTCAGTCCCGCCAATTCCGCCTCCGACCCCGCCGGCATTCCCCCCGCCAAACCACCCCTCGATCACCTTCGCCGTCAGCTCGCCCACGCACCTCACCGCGCTTCTCAGCTTGTGCAGATACTCGTAAACCTTTTCCCCTCGCCCCGTCTCGGCGCTGACGCGCAGCAGCGCCGCGATCTCCGGCTCCTCCGAGCTCAGCCCGGCCCCAACCATATGGCGCTCCACCTCGTACGCCTTCTCGGCCTGCGCGCCGTCCACGAAGCAGAACAGCGCCGGGTCGTAGGTCCTCAGCCTCGGAACGGCGTCGTACTCACCTAGACTCTTAACGAGCGCGAAGGCGCGATCACCATCCGATTGTGCAGCGGCGAGGCGAGCGACGGCCGTGATGGTGGCCTCGTTGGGCGCGACTTTGGCCGAGGACATTAGGTCGAACACCTGGAAGCCATTGTGGAGGGCCAAGTCTCGGAGCGATGGGTCGGAGACAGAGGTTGAGCAGAGGTAGAGGAGGGCGTTGAAGTGGTGCTGGTTGAGCCGGAAGCCGCGCGACTGAGCCGAGTCGAAGAGGGTGATGGCGGCGCGGAGATCGTTGCTCTTGGAGCAGAGGTTGAGGTCGAGCTGGAACTGGACTTCTGGGTTCTGGCTCTTCTTCTTCGTCTTCCTCGCCATGGTCGCGTCCTTGGGGACTCCCATGGTGGTGGGGCTTCAGCTTCAGCTTGGGAAAGCTTACTCTGTGGAAGCCATGTTTAGCTCTCTTGACGAACTCGAACTGGTTTGTAAAAGTAGAGTAATTGGCAGTAATGCCCTCAAGTTCTGATTATCTGTGCACTTTCTTCCATCAACTTTAATTTTTGGTGAATAGATCCCTTGAGCAGTTAGGCATAATGGCATATCGCCGCAAGGTTCAAAATCTCGTTTTGGCTGATAGATCGTTTGTCTCTATCGATAGATTATTCGTTTACCGATAAATTTATTAATAGAAGATTTTTCAAAGTTATCGTGTTTCGTTATCGATACTTATCGATAGATTAATCATTTATCGAGCGATAACTTTATAAAAATAATGATTAGCAACGATCTTTTATGGAGACCCATCTTTCCAGTGAATCAAAAGATTATTGCGATAACTCGATCATTGTATTTTAGTGTAGGAGTTAAGAACTAACTGAAGATGCTAACACGTGCGTACCACATGACTTAATTCATGATAATTTGTTGATAGATTTTTTAGTTTTATTGGATTATTTACTTCATTTTTCTTTGATTTATTTTTTTTAAGTATTTTGTAATAATCTTATGACCTTACTATACTTATCTGTTTCGCAATTAGAATAAAAAATATTGTCGACTAAAAGTCATAAGCTATGTATAATTTAATATTTTTCTTCATTTTTTATGTATGAAGAGCTATGTGCTAACGTTTTTTTAAAGATAAAGTGCAATGCTGTTAAATTACAATTCAAAGAATAAATGTACAAATATTTAAAGCTAAGGGGAATTACTTTCAATTATTCTTAAGAAAAATTAAAAAAAAAATTGAATAACTACGCTGTAATGTTTTTTGATTTCCCATTCCATAATCATATTTATAGGTTCGAATTCTGTAGATTTTATAAATTGAATAAAGAGTGATTTTTTTTTTCTTACATTATATTATACAGACCATAATCATAACGTGGAATTTCCAACTCTTAAAAGTGATTTGGGTTGGTTTTTTATTTATCGGGCCCATATCTCTTTTCTTGGGCCAAATTACTGCAATAAGTTGTAGATTGTACAAAACTTGTACAGATCTCCATCTCAATATATAAGTATAGAATTAACCTATTCTTTCAATTAACACAACCATTAATAATGGAATCAACCTAATTATTCCAATTAACATAAATATTAATAATAAGTAAATAAGAAACATATTTTAGAAAATACTTAGTTTTTAATAAGAAAAATCTTAGAAAGAATTAAAAAAAAATAGAATATGAACTAATCGATAAAATGTCATTAGTTAGATGTTTATTTTCCCTAACAATCTCCGAGTTATTTCCGATAAGGCAAATAGTGTCTTTATAATCTGACTCAATCACACCTGGCATAAAACCTAATATGAAGATGAACTTCAAGCCTTTGCGAATTACCGAAAGTTCCCCGGCACAAATTAGCCAAACTTAACCTCTACTCTAGAACAACTGAATGCCTCAACCAACTGACTATTGTAGTCTCGGATTCAGGGTCATCCCGTAAGTCGAACTTGATTCCCAATATACAACATCTACATTAAGTTGCTATCGGTCCACCGGACTTCCGGGCCGAGATGACATGTTCAAAATATCACAAATTTGTCGTGTATGTCAAAATCGATTGGATAACAAACTTATTTAGCGTTCCATCAACCATCCCCAGTCTCTTCAACGTTCATGATCGAAGAATTTCGATCTATTTCTACGTTATGAAGTATATAATACAAGGTGATACAATTATGTCGGTCTAACTTTCTCTTATAAACTATGTCAACTTAAAAAGAAAAATGCTCACGAGGACTGAAAGAATAACCGCAAAGGAAAGTCACTACGAAAGTAAACCGATGGCTCAAAAATCAAAAATAAAAAACAAAAACAAAAACAAAAACATTACACGTAGATGTAGGGAACTGAGAGCTTTAATTACGTGGCCATTCCGAAACGACAAACGAAATGCGTTATTAATCGCACGCACAATAGTTGTCGTGTTCCACTTGTCGCCAGTGTCGACGTCATGTCCACGAGCCATTTGGCAGCTTTGTTCAGAAAGGCTTTCATATTTCATAACTATATTTCATATAAAACAGATATTTGCAGCAAATGTATATAAAGTTTGATCCACTTAAAGAACAAATATACAATTTTTTTAACGGCAAAAATATACCAAGAAAAAGAAACCTAGGGCTTTCTGTGTACCTTTTTCTTTCAGCGGATAAAATATTGAATTAAGAAAAATAGAGCGGCACGTCTACAATATGTTTCTTAGCGACGAAAGTAGTTAAAAGTTAAGAAAGTTCTAAGACATCTATTCTTTTTATTCATGTCTTGTTAACGATTAGAGATGCAATTCGTCTATTTCGGTGTCAATTGCACTAACGTATCTAATTGATACTACGTTCTACCGAATATTTTTTCTTCTAAAATTTAGAGTTATTTTTTTCGGTCTATGAGTTAGTTATTTATTTATTTTATGTATGCCTTATAAATGCCGTGAACTCTTTACATATGTTACTTTCTCTTTCTTATAGGTTTTATCCACAAATATCCTTCAACCAACTTGGCGCCGCACGTATAAATAATATTATTGAAAATGTGAACAAGACATGGATAGAAACTTTACATACATGTATAATTTTACCGACAATAACAAAAACCATATACATATAGCCTTAGTTGACCAAATGTTATATACTTTTGCCGCAAATTTTAATCATATTATCAACACAAACAGCTTTGCAGTAGTTGATTGAGGGTAAAGCAGTGTGGTCCACATTATCGCATAATAAATGGTGAAGGCAAATCACAATCGATCTTTGCAACTTGTGGTCACAAACTCGAAAGCACTAGTCAAACAGAGCTGTTTAGCTTTTATTTATTATTACTTTTCTGCGTCCGACTGGGACATATCTTTTTATTATGTTAGCTAGTGTGTGCTTGTCTCTTTGTTTATTCCTTTTGTCTTTATCTATATATAACACGTGCAAAACGTGTTTCCTTCGTCGTACAATTACTGGTAAAGCGTATTCACAACTCACAACAAGTCGGCAAAATGACTGCGATGTGTGTGCTTGTAAGTCGTTTCGCTTTCACTTGTACGATTCTGTTGGCCATTATTCATTAGAGACTGTTACTACTTACTATATATATATATATATAATCAATGATAATATATCAACGTGCGAAACGTGGGAGTTTATTTTATTGACTTATATCTACGCCTATGTTAAGACTTAAAGAGATCACTTTATAATGGGTGAAAATAAATACTGGATTGTATTACTTCAGTTGCTTTAATCACGTATGAAAAATACCATATTTTTTTAGTCCATATTGTTTCTAGAGGTTTAAGCATAGATTATCACATGGTACCATATAAGTTTTAAGGTAAACTGCGACTAATGTATTTAATGTTAGTGATGGGAACCGAATTTTTCTGGTGTAGCGCCATGCCATTGTAGCGCTCCTCGGTGCATGCAACCGATTGCTCAATCGCTTCGTTCATCACAGCTCGCACAAATTCGGCCATCTCGCTGCGAAACTTGTCCAGCAGCGCCGCAAGGTCGCGAAAACGCCCCCGCCCTTTGACTCATCCGATTGCTCGAGTCTTTGTCATTCCTGGTCGCAAGATCAAGGCTCTGATACCAGTTTGATGGGAGCGGAATTTCTCTGCCCAATAATCTCAATAAAATCGCAGCTAGTAGAGTAAATACAATTGGGAAAAACGGTAATTCATTGAGGCAATAAACTACCGTTATTTTATTGTTTAACACGTCAAAGAGAAACGGGCACGTGAGTTCGAGAGCACGGCCGACTCTCCCGACGGTGGAGACTGTCACAAATGACTAAGGACTTCTCACCCAAAACAATCAATCAAGACATGCACTTAAACCTAATCGATAAGCCCACTAATATATATATATATATATATATATATATATATTAACAAATAAACACCAACAATTTAATAATTAAAACTCGAGTCCTATTAGTTAAATTGGCTGCGGATAATGTACTCAATGTTTATTTTTGATGGCTAATGTACCCAAACTTGATTCTGTTAAAAAATTTCGTGTTTTCCTTCACTTGACCGTCAGCGAGTGAATCCTCCTCTATATGTACACTTTTCGTATTTTTAACATAACTCACTCATTTTTTTATCCAAATTTTATGCACAACCTACGGTTGGAAAGATAAGAGATAGGTATAAAATTTTGGTTTTTTAAGTGTTGTAAAAAAAGTTTTAAA
This sequence comes from Parietaria judaica, assembly GCA_954871525.1. Classification (NCBI taxonomy): domain Eukaryota; kingdom Viridiplantae; phylum Streptophyta; class Magnoliopsida; order Rosales; family Urticaceae; genus Parietaria; species Parietaria judaica. The sequence goes on along the minus strand of OX940862.1, from coordinate 19,614,463 downwards.
CAAATACAAAATTTCAAGTAGAACGTAAAATTGGACATTAGTTTAATGCAAAATATTTATTTCGAGCAAATTTTAATATACTTAATGACTTTTTTCTGATGGAACGTAAAACTACAAAGTTGTAGATAAATCTTTTATCTTTCCAACTTTAGTTCATTTATAAATTTTGGAAAGAAAAAAAAAGAGTTATGCCAAAAATATGAAAGATGTGATGTGAAAAAATCTTTCGTATTTTTGGCATAACTCTCTCAATCGCTCTCTTGAAATTTTAACCACTGGTTCCTAACAGGTTCATAGAAGCTATAAATATATTTTCAGAATTTTTGAAGCTCTCAATCGCTCAAAATCGATTTTTCAATTCTTACTTTTTCTTTTAGAAATCGTAAAATTTTGCAGAACATATCTTGATTTTGATTTTTAATAATTCATAAATTCTGAATTAAGGTTTTTATCTAGAGATCGATTATGTACAGAAAATAATTTCGAGCAGGTTTCATGTTTTACGAAGATCGAAAAGATGTTGGGATCTATCCCGAAATAGTGCTTTAATATTTGTACCGAATTAAAAAGTTAATATATCACATAGTTCCGTCTTTTTCAGAAAATTATTGAAACACAAAAGTTGTTCGTTTTCGAAACATAATGGCATTTTAGGAAGAACTTATTCTAATTTTTTTCCGATTTTAATATATCGAGAATTGTTTGGCTAGTAATATAGTTATACTACATAGTTTCGGGAATTGTTTGGCTAGTGATATAGTTATACTACATAGTTAGAAGACATTTATTATTAAGGAGCATCATTCGTAGAGGTTACTTTGTCAGAGTCGCGAGAAAAACAGTCGTACCGATTCAGGTGAGTCCAACTTCACTGGAGCACAGAGAGTTCGATCCTCGTTCTGGTTTGACTAATAGCAGAGGGTTGGATCTACCCATTTTCAGAATCCTAGCCCCGAGCGATTGTCAACTTTGCCCTACGGAGGTTCCGACTCTCACCGGTCACTATATCCATATCCAAAGTCAGGTCTGACCACCTAGACGTAGGTTCCGAGACTCTGGGGTAATCGGTCAGCGGATCCGGTTTAGGTCCGACGGTTAGTGGAGGGTTCGATCCGCCAGACATCACAATCAAGCTTCTCAGCTGCCCAAAAAAGTGAAAAAAAACACCGATGGGCCCGGCTCATTATCAAGATATGGGCCGCTAATGATCTATTTTTCAGCATCAACAACAAATGAGTTAAATAGAGATAAGCTATTAAAAGCTCCTTTTTTATTTTTAAACACCGTTTTTTATGCCTAGTGTAAAAACATAAATATTGAAAAATCAAAATACCCAGTGTGAAAACAACTGGGCTTGAGCGAGACCAAGACGAGGCTTAAAATAAATGTAAAAATAAATTAGCAACATAAAAAAAATTAATCAAAAAATAGAAAAAGAGAACTACCAACTCAAGGATCGGGACTCGAGAGCTCGTGTGGAACTTTGTCCAACAATTCCCAAAGTAGCCGCCTGTACTTATATATATATATATATATATATATATGGAAAAGTGTCCTACTAATTTTTGGCATAACAGTTCAGGGAAGGATACGTTCCTATTTTATCACCGGTATTAATGGGATATAAATTCAACAAAATCATCCAGTAAAATATATAAAATTAATATGCAAAAAAGATGGTCGTAGCTAGCAACAAATAGTTGCGTTTACTAACCCCGGTTCTTAAGCCTAATTCGTATTTATTGTGAAATTCTAAGCTAATGTAAAGTCAATTTGCGTGTTTAATGCGGAGTAACTAGGTAATTACCAAACACAAAGTGAAAGCAATAAACAGACACGCGATATTTTGGCTACGTAGTTCGATACTTATCTACTTTTGTGGGGCACTCACCCAGATTAATCATGAATAATAAGAATAAAATCCGTAACTGTAGTCATGATTATAGTCACAATTGTAGTCATGACTAAGTCATTAAGCATCTGAAACTATAGTAGTCCATAAAATAGTCAAATCATATAATACGAGAACTTGATTCTTTAGTTAAGATGCACCTAAATAATATATGACATGATAATTAATCTTCAATATAAACTGGTTTTATATATTTAGATTAAAACGGAAACAGTGATGTGCAACAAATTTAAATCACGTACGTGTACTTTAATTTTGCTTCACGGCCTGTCGTGTACTTCATAATGAGCTAGTTAGTAAACTTTTTGATAGAGAAAGATTATGCATTACATGAATATTATATATATATATATATATATATATATATATATAATGTAGTCTCGTTCATTTGTCCGACATGTGAATATTGTTGAGAGAGTTCGTAAAGTTTATCTATTTTGAGTGAAAGAGATGGAGATTATCGCCGTTTTCTTCACTCCCTATTCAGAAAGATAATATCTTGGACTTGTTGTATTTGCCGACATCAAGAGATCGACAAATAAGTCATAAACTATTATAATATATTTATATATATATATATATATATAATGAATCAGTATTACTGTATCAACCAGAGAAAGGTGACCACACACATATATATGTGCGTTCAATTTGTCAACTTGATGATCGCTAAAAGAAAGTTATTTGCCAACTTGATGGGATAATGTGAACTGTGAAAAGTTTCGCTGTAAGAATAAGCGAGAAAATTCAACAACATTATTTTACGTAGATATATCCAAAAAACCATTCATCATTATAGATTTAGGACGTCATACAATATAATTTGTTTTCTTCTACGTGATCGTGCCTGCATTTTTATGTCATCGAATTTTTTATTTATTTATGTATAATGTAATATGTATATAGTATACGCATATATTTTTTAATAAATGTCTTTCTTAATTTAGAATCTCTAGTATATTTGCTTTAATTAATACATGTCGTGTAATTGACAGAAGAAGAAAAGCATAGTGAATATATAAATATAAGTAGAAAAACATTACTACTATTATTAATTGAACCAAATAATTATTTAATCAGAGAATGTAGTTGCCGAGACAACATTATTCTGTGTTTTTGTGTTGTGACATGAGCCAACATTATATTATATAGATGCATGCATGAATACTTTTAATGAACTAATTGGGTATGAATATTACTATAGTTTTATTATGCTTAAATATATGTGCAAGAGATTCAATTTATTTGGCACATTTTCAATTATATAATGGATTATTCGAATAAATTTGACAACTATACATATATTGGATAAGTTCAGTGTCTTGCAATAATTGGGTGGACTTCCTTTGCAGCTCAAACGCATTAATGACGCGTCAAAAATATAGCCTAGTGTGCTCTAGATATACGTTTTTTTTATTATATTATTAGGGTTAATGATGGCAAAAATACCCAAAATTTAGTCAAAGAATCCCTTAGGTATCTAAAGTTTAAAAATGGTAAAAATACCTAAAGTTATATTTGGGGAGTTGATCGCTCCAATCTCGTACCATTGTTAATTTACCTGTTAACTCTGACCAAGCGGACAAACGTGGATTGCCGGTAGAACAATTTTTTCCACGTTGACGAGCCCACATCAACCTCGTTTACGACAAAACAACGATCCCCTAAGTAATACTATTTAATACATCTAATTGAACCCCTAATGATTACACATAACAAAACAGATTTTTCCACGTGGCCAGAGTTAATGGGTAAGTTAATGACGTTACAAGAATGAAGTGGTCAACTCTCCAAATGTGACTTTGACTATTTTTGCCATCACTTTTAAACTTTAAATACACGAGGGGTTCTTTCACTAAATTTTATAGGTATTTTTTCCGTCGTTAACCCATATTATTATTATCCATGCTCTTTGTGACTCAATCGTTAATTTGGGGATTAGTAGCCACCTAAGTATGTTTTTTAAGTAGTAATGATAAATGGTCAAATTCTAATAATAACATGCTCTAAAAATAGTATTTATGTGATATGTTATTATTAGAGTTTATTTTTTTTTTAAGAAAAAGGGTTAACTTAGTAAACATTTTTTTGGTCGAGATGGTAATTTTTGAATTAATTAAAAGGAAAATGAATTAAATTAGGTGAAAATTGGATATGAATGGATAAATATGAGTAATAAATTATCTCCAAAAAATACTAGTGTTGGCTCGCTCGGCACGCGGCTCCTGCGGTAAGTAGATTGCGTGGCGGTATCTTGAGCCGCGTGATCGTGTGATATGGCCTACCACGAAACGAGGATACCGCAATTGAAGCGTCTTCCTCGATGGTAACTTGAGCTATTGTGCCATAAATTTATTTTTTTATTAATGAAAGTTATTAATGTTTATTATTTTGTTTGTCTTCAAATTTTAATTATGTATATAATATTTAACGGTACATCATCTAAAGTCTTTTAAAAAATGAAACTAAAGACAGATTAAAATAATTATAAGCTTAAAAAATTATAATTGTAAAACAACTTAATTTAATAAAAATTATAAAATATTTGAATACTCATGCTGCTGTTAATAATTAATCCTACAATTAGTTGATAGATAATTAGTTAGTTATACTTTCGAAATTATATGATTACAATTTACAAGTTAATTATATGATATGCTTTCGTTGAAAACGGTATATCATGACAATTGCAATGATGTCATAGAGATCGCGATTCCTTTACACTATTACAAAAATCAGTCACACTTTATATTTATAAAAAAATGGAAATTATCCGACACGTGACTCATGAGCTCGCATAATTATTTGTTTATAGTCTTTAAAGTTTAAAGTTTAAAGTTTAAAGTACCGAAGATTGATGGGGATTGACTCGAGGGAATAAAATCTGAATCATATATGCCATGTGTTTAAAATATCGTCAATTATCTCTCTGATAATTGCTTTTTGAATCTTATTAGTAATTTATATATGCTAATTGTTATTTTCTTTTTATCCTTTCAGTCGATTATCGACCTTTATATATATTACGATTTTCAATGTAAGAAACGATAATGGTGATATTCAAGCAATTTACCCATCAATTTTGAGAGAAAAAAATATATTAAATATCACGTTCTTATCTTATGCGTGTTTAAGGGTCTATTTTTAAAAAATTATTGCCGCTTAAGAGGGATTGTAGGTAATGTTGTTAAGTTTCTATATTTCCATTGTCATAAACGGCTTCATCAAACTTATTATACACGGGTTCGTCATACTTCGTCTCGTCGTATACCAATTTCCTGTACACGACCTTGCCGTGATCCGCCTCATCATATGTCGTTTCATTGTACTCTGGGATAACCACATGTGTTGCTACTCATTGCACATATTCCACAATTGCCAAAATTTTACCTGAACATTTTGCTCGGTCGTCTTCGGTGTCAACAGTTTGATTATGCACAATTGTAGCTATCTGACAATTTTTATACCAACTAATGCGGGGAGAGATACGAAGAGCACGTCTTAGCAAGATAAAATTCGACTTCACAATTGAAAGCTCAATTTATAATTCTTCATCAACTACTTCCTTGTATGTGCATGTAACGTGTTTGTTCTCATTTTATAACCCCAAAAAAAAAAAATCATAAACTTATAGCTTGAACTTAAGTATTCATATCCTAAAATATATATATGATCCATTTTGGATTTATCGTCGAAAGATCACTGAGTTTGTTTTCTGATATCTTAGAATTAAGAAAGTACAGTTGTTGGATGATTTACACAGATTGTTGGATAGTTACCTTGGTTATAAGGACTGAACTAACTTCGATCTCAATAGTCCCCACAAAATCTTTATACATGTTGCCTTGTTCAACTTTTCAATCTTTTGTTTATGAAATTCTTTGTGGCTGTAACTGCACAACGTCAAGGTTGTACTTGTGGCACTATTAAATTATCGGTTATATTTGCGACAGCCTTCAAATGTACATTAAAATATATAAGCCCGACAGTGATGATCGCAAGCTTGAGTTCACTTTTATAACATTATTTCTATCTGCGAGTCTGCTACAACCAATAGGAGAGCATAAGCCTGATGGCCGACATACCATATCGGATAAACATAATATCCTATTTATATTTATCTATATATATATATATAATAATACTTGATAAAACAGTACTTTTATATAATTCTTATTTTAACAAATATGATTAAATTTTATTGACTTTAAATTAATAATTTTGATAATATAAATTTTTTTATCTAAATAATATTAATATATATATATTTATATATATTATATGCAATATTTATGTATATGTGAATATCAGGTGATAACATGAGAATTTGTATATACAAGATTTCCAGCTTTTGGTTTCCATATTTTATATGGAAAGTCGAAAACTAATACTAGCTTAGTTCGATATTATTAATTAATGACTTGCTTCTTAGATAACTTTGCTTTTATATATTTTTATTAATATCTACTCTTTATTTTTGAAAACTACAAAATATGCTTTGGAAGTACACTTTAATTTTTTAGTTATGCCTTCTCACTATTTTACCTATAAAAAAAATCAAATTTTCTCTAATTTCATAATTCTAAAATTTTATTTAGACATCCTATATATATATTTGAGAAAAAAATCAAAATATTCCCAATTGTTAACAAATTCAAAACTAAAAAACATAGAGTCTAGTATTTAAAAAATTAAATTTGAAAGGCATATATTATTTATTTTCAAAGGTAATTTTTTTTTTAGAAATGGTTCTTAATAGTCAAATTGAAACGTTTGATTAGCCAAATAGCCAAATTGAGATGTGACTATTTAATAACATATATTTATACCTATAATACCCTTTTAACATATTAACGTGTATTAACTAAGTTATTTTTTCTTAAAAATAAGAACATTTACTTGTATGATAATATATTTTATACATATAATACCCTTTTTAACATATTAACGTGTATTAAAGTGTATTAACTAAGTTAATTTGTTTAAAAATAAAAAATTGTGATGAAATTTTAACAAAAAATTAATTTATTTTTAAACAAATTAACTTAGTTAATACACGTTAATACAAGGGTAATACGGTCTTTCGTTATTTATTAATGTGGTTGATTGAATATATGGCAATATTAATTAAAACACTATTTGGCTAATTAGTTTTTGAAGTTTGGTTGTTTGGTTATAACGCCCATTTTTTTTTTACGAACATAAAAACTATGCAAAAGCAAGACTTTCTTTCTATTAAGCACTTTACATGTATAATAATAGTCAATACAGACAAGGTTTTGCCCCAGTGTCTTAGAATTCGTAAACCGCAAAATGCCCACACCTTCAATTTATAAATATACCGAAGGTGGTACAAGAATATCGATGAGGTTTTTGTATGATTTTAGAAATTAATATTGATTGTGTCTATCCAATTTTATAATTATACTGTAAAACAATGGGTTTACCAATAGATTTTCGTTAAAAATAAAACATTAACAAAATTAACAAAAAACCCTCAAAATTTAGAAATAATATCAAAGATTAAATAGAAAAACTCTAACCAAAATAGGATATTCAAAGGGTTTTGTAAGATTATACAATACAATTACAACGGGTGATGTGAGAAGTAAAGAATCTATTAAAAAATAATCAAATATCAACTTTGAAGATCAAAAGATAATTTTAAAAATGTAATGTTTATGAAAAAAGTTATAAATTGCCCGCCAATGACGGAAGCGACCTTATGGTAGGAGTGGTTCAAAGTTCGAACCACCCCTCCAAAAAAAGAATTGTACAAATGCGTAATTTTAATTTTTTGTATAAATTCATGAAAAATTTACTTTAATAAACTCTTCTAAATTTACTAAAATTAAAGTATAAACTCTTCAAATAAAATTTTTGACAAAATAAATCAAATATAACTTCTTCAAATTAAAAGTTAGACAATACATATAATCTTTGAGTAAGTAATTCCAAATTTCGCCATCGCGGCCGGGAATCATGCTTAAATAAAAAAATCATCGCTGTCAGCTGGTATTCCATGGGAATTATCATGAGTTTTAAAGCCTTGGATGAACCTTATGATATAGCATGACATATAAGTGATGATGAAATCGAACCATACAATTGGAACAAAAGTTCTATTAAAAAAAAGATTGGTGAAAAAGATTATTACGAGATATTTTGATGTTATCTTTAAGCCATAAATTCAATACTGCATGACATATTTATCGCTATGAAACAAAGTTCACGAACAGATCCACACCGTACATAACATAATCATAACTCCATAATTGCGATCGTTAGAGATTTGGAAAATCTTCATTTTATCATATGCTTAATTATCGCCATCCACTATTCAATGGCAATAATATCTGAGCAATAATAATGTCACGCCCAATGAAGTAGGCTAATTGGCAAGTGGTAGTCAATCATTTTGTACTAAGTTCCAATTTTCTGCTTGAATTTTAATTTTTTTATACCAATGCCTCTTAATCTCTTATATTTAGGGTAATAATCTAGGGCCGAGTCGTCCGATAACTGCAATACATAATGTAAATGGGTTTCTAAGCAATGTAAATGGGTTTTCAAACATTTTAAATATGATTTACGCGATTAAATAATTAGTGAACATAAAAATACAATGAGACTTAATTATACATGGTTAAAGAACAATAATTAGTGTTCTAAAACTTAGGAATATGAAATTTATATTATATTAATTACTTTTTTAAATGATGAATATGTAAAAATTTATTAATTAGTTTTGAAATCATATATTTTATAATAAAATTAATTAAGTTAAATGAATCTAAAATAAATTAATTTATTTAAAGTTTTTGGAATCAGATAAATGGATTAAACATTTAGACACGATTAATATTGCATTAAATAAATAAAAAGAACATATCTAAGTCTGTATAAAATTAATGAAAAATAATTAAAAAAAAAACAACCCAAAAATAATTTTATAATGTGGTATATTGAACTTTATGTAGTAAGATGTTACAAAACAAAAACTAAAGCACATGACTCAAACATTTTTGTTTCCAATTAATCACTGAATAAGATAAATATTTATTTTTAACAGTTAATAAGTTTAATTATTGATGAAAATTAATTAAAATAATAATAATCAAAATAATCAAAATAATCAAGTCAAACGCTACACCAACTAACCACTTTTTCTTTAATGAGACATAATTCAAGCGACTAAATAAACTCCTATCTATGGCACGCAAGTTATTCAATGAAATATGATGTGATTAAAGGAGTTAATTATCATTAATAACCGAATAAACATGAGTAATAACCTTTTTTATTTTATTTTTGTGCTTAGTTACCTTTTCTTTTTATTTACCACTATTTTATAAATTTATTATTTCATCTACTCAACTTAGTAATATTTTGACACGTATTTCTTAAACTTATTTTTGTATAATTTTGCTCCTTATATTTTTATTATGTTCCGTTAAATATAAAAATTATATGTTAAACTTATGAGCGAACCATTTTATTTATGATACTTTGGTGAAAACAATAATTTTTGAGAGTTGTAATAATAAAGGCCTAAAAGATGAAATAGATTATACCGAGGAAAAATATTACGAGAGATATTTTACAAAATAAAATAAAATAAAATAATATATTTACGGTGAAAATTAGGATTATTTATAAAAGATAAAATAAAATTGTATTTTTATATTTTAACGCCATTAAACATATACATATTATAAAATTCAAAGTTCATGCGAGATATTGATACATAATAATTAAAACTGACACGAAAGAAGTTCACAAGAAATATTGATACAATGTGATACGTTAATAATAAATTCTTTGTTTTAAAAATCACAACACGTCCTCGACATGCCCACTAGTTCTAACTAGCATAGCTCTCCCTTAGTTCTAACTAGCATAACTCTCCCTTCATGTTCATGTGAGAGTTTTCATCGTACATTTATATTATTATATTTAACTTTCTTAAAGAATTGTAATTGTTACCTTATATTTATAATAAATTACAAGTATAAGTCTTGTTTTAATTACAACTATAACCTATAATTCTATAGTATAAATATTATTAAATTTTAAAATATTCATCGCATAATTGTTCCAAAAAAACCCATAGAAAAACTAGTTACTTGCGACTTACTAGTAAATTGGTGGTTGCGGTATACCCGTCTATATTTGTATTTAAAACCTTAATTCAAACTATTTATTTTTATTCGGCTAATCTAAAGATTTCAATTACACAAAACAAATACATAAATTTGTGTTACTAATTGATTATGTTCCATTTCTCAAATAAGAATATATATAAATGCATTATGCATACATTGAACATCGAATGGAGACATAAAAATTACTACCTAATTGAAAATGACAAAATTCACAACTTTGGGCGTTTATTCTGCACAATTAAAAACCGTGATTATGATGCACAAATTTGATTAAATGTAGGTATTTTTGCCGCAATAATGAGAAAGAATTAATGGACCAAAATAGAAATAAGATTTATAAGTTTAGGATAAGAGTTAGCGATATTTTGTGTAAACAATATGGGTTTTGAGTGGATCCCCCACAACACAAACACGAGTCACAAGCCAAGTCCCATTATTATTGGTATATAAATAGAGCCACCCACTTTGGCTATTTCTTCATTCCTTTCCACCACCACCTTCCTCTCTCTCTCCTCCCATGGCTGCTTCTCCTGAATCCGGCCTCTTCACCACCATGTCTTTCCCTCTGGGCCTCTTGTTCTTCTCCTTCACCGCGCTCTTCTCCCTCTTCGCCTCCCTCGTCTTCCTCCTCGCCCGGCTCAAGCCCTGGTGCAACTGCCACGTCTGTCGGACCTTCCTCACCGGGAAATGGTCCTCCGAGTTCGGCAACCTCTGCGACTGGTACGCGCACCTGCTGCGCAAGTCCCCCACGGGCACGATCCACGTGGCGGTCCTCGGCAACACCATCACGGCCAACCCGGACAACGTCGAGTACATGCTCAAGACCCGCTTCGAGAATTTCCCCAAGGGGAAGCCCTTCTCGGCCATCCTCGGCGACCTCCTCGGCCGCGGCATCTTCAACGTCGACGGCGCCTCGTGGCTCTTCCAGCGCAAGATGGCCAGCTTGGAGCTCGGGAGCAACTCCGTCCGGTCCTACGCGCTCGAGACCGTCACGTCGGAGATCAGATCGCAGCTTATTCCCGTCCTCGACGCTGCTGCGGCGTCGGGCGGGGACGGGGTCGACTTGCAGGACGTGCTGCGGCGGTTCTCGTTCGACAACATCTGCAAATTCTCGTTCGGGCTCGACCCGGGCTGTTTGAGGCTCTCGATGCCGGTTTCTGAGTTCGCGGCCGCGTTCGACATGGCGTCGAGGGCTTCGGCGGAGCGCGCTCTGTCGCCATCGCCGCTCGTGTGGAAGGCGAAGCGGCTTCTGAGATTGGGGTCGGAGAGGAAGCTTCGAGACGCGGTGAGGATGGTTGATAGTTTGGCGGCGGAGATGATCGCGCTCCGGCGGAGAGAGAGCCTCGAAGGTCTCTCCGGCAAGCGGAGGGACCTTCTATCGCGGTTCATGGCCTCGGTGGACGACGACACGTATCTGAGGGACATCGTGGTGAGCTTCTTATTGGCGGGGAGGGACACGGTGTCGGCGGCGCTGACGAGTTTCTTCTACCTGATCTCGCGTCACCCTAAGGTGGCGCGGGCGATTAGGGATGAGGCGGAGCGGGTGGTGGCTGCGGGGCGGGACGTGGCGAGCTTTGAGGAAATGCGGGAGATGCAATACCTGCATGCGGCGGTGCACGAGAGCATGAGGCTGTACCCGCCCGTGCAGTTCGACTCCAAGTTCTGCCTCGAGGACGACGTTTTGCCGGACGGGACATTTGTGAAAAAGGGGACGCGCGTGACGTACCACCCATACGCAATGGGTCGGATGGAGAGCATATGGGGCCCCGACTGCCTTGAGTTCATGCCCGAGAGGTGGCTCAACAATGGGGTTTTCACCCCGGTTAGCGCCTACAAGTACCCGGTTTTTCAGGCCGGGCTTAGGGTTTGCCTCGGCCGGGAGTTGGCGATAATGGAGATGAAATCAGTTGCATTTTCAATCCTCCGGCAATTCGATATCCAGGTCATGGGACCCGAGCAGGAGCCCCGGTTCGTACCGGGGCTGACCGCCACCGTGAGAGGCGGGTTGCCAGTGCGGGTCCACAAGAGAAGCTAGCTTTAGCTAATGTAATTGATTAATTAGCTTGTATAGGTATATATGCTTATAATTCCAGGTTTAATATAGACCCATGTCTCCAAACCACAGTATTTTGCATCTGTTTAGAATAATTTGCGCAAATTGATCCTTACCTTGCAATTTACCTCCCAATTTAGTTTGCGGCAGAAATGTTTCTTTATTATTTTCGAAACTTAACAAATGCTTCACTAAATGTTAAATATTGACAAACAAACAAAAATCACATAAAGATAGAATTTTGATTGAAGAATTGTGAATATTTCACATAAAATAAAATCAGCATTCACTAAAATATCTCCATAAGTTATAGGTTGTATAGTTTAACGTATCCCATTAAGGTAACATGTTATGTTAGTTTGTGTAGACATGGTGTGTTGCTGTCACATATTAAAAGTCAGAGGACAAATTTGTCATTATACACTCTTTTATGTAAAGAATTGAATGGTACAAATATATATAATATTACAAATGCATTTATAATAAAAACTGGGCAAAGGATACGTCACGTATATTAATAAGTCTTTAAATGCGATCCATTTTTCATTTGTCGTTTGTTTCTCGATGCATATTTCTCTGTCGTAGCCTGGCTAAGCATTGATAAGTGCAGAATCTTCGAGTACCTCATTCCTCCTTGGAATTCGACATTGTCTAGTACCTATAATCGTAATAAATAACAGCTTTTTGCATGTTATTTTTTTTAATGGAGTGTCGCTATCGGTCAAGGTTACAATAATGTAAAGGGAGTACTCATTTGAGGCTCATAAGGTTTTGAACCCATGACCTCTTGAATAGAGGAGTGGTGGAGTTACCACTTGACCAATTAAACTTGGTTGCATGTTATATTGTTAAATGTATAAAGTTATGCGAATGTTTTTCTTTTTTAAAGAAAATAACTGCGATTTAGTAATATCATTTTTTTAATATTATGTAGTCGAGTATCACTAAGTTAAATAAAACTTACTTTTATCTCTCAAATATTTAAAGTATTGGCTAAATTTACATATGTAAATGAGGCACTTAAAAACTCACGATCTCTTAAATAAAATATAATAATATTATCACTAGGTCAAACTTACTTAATTTACTTTTATCCAATATTATTAGCACATGAAAAAGTTTTTGTTATGTTTTATAAGTTATTTATAGTTCTCTTCTCTAATATATACATCGATTTCTTATGGTATATATTTGTATTTAAGCTTTATTACTTACGACCTTTCATCTGTTAGACTGTTACTACACTTTATATCGACTCACTCCCGAGACTGAAATTTTGGGAATCCAATTATTAGAAAGAATCGTTAAATTATTTTATTTTATTTTTTGAACAAAAGAATCGTTACATATTTATTGCAATTCAGAGAGAGGCGATTAGTGTTCAATTATTATTGTGGTGTCCACTAGTCATTGCAGTGTAATTAATTTCGTTCTTTTATTTACGTAGGTTACAACAAATAAACAATTCTATTATAAGTTTAAATTTATTAATTTATCTAGTAAAAGATTAAAAATATTTATTATTATTTTATCGAATATTAATTTAATATTAATTTAACATAATTCTACTATATATATAGTTGGTGAGAGTTATAATCACCTCATTAGTTATGGAACGTCATCTGGTAATTTTGTTTTTGATTTAATAGTTAAGGAGATATTCAACTCGTATTCAACTCGTATTTTGTGAGGGCGTGCGAGTTGAAAAAATAAGTAGTGTCCTTAGAAAATTAGCTCGTATTTCTATAAGAAATTCGTTCTAATTTTTCGTCGACAACGTATTTTGTGTTTGGTAATGTGTCAGGAAAAAATATTATCAATATATAAAAAATATTAGCTCTATAAGAACTTAATTTTGAAAAGATTCTTCTTTTTTATGGCTTCTCAAGAAGCATAATAAGTGTTATTAACTTCTTCTTTCTTAGCTACGGAGCTTATTGTGAGCGCTAAACTGTATTGAGATTTTAGTCTTTACACGTGAGTTCGAGCTGCAATTACCGTATAATTAGTTGTTCGATGAGACAGGCCCAATAAACTTCAAATAATAAACGAATTGTTGTTTATATTAATTTATATATAAACGAAAAAAAGTGTACATCAACAAAATAAAAGAACATCATGTTCCTATATGGTCGATTACCATCTAACATATAAGATAAGGACTGTTATATGATTTTTTCTTTTGACTAATAATTTTGATTATTGAATTGAACAATCTAATCGGTGACCAATGTGCGATTTATGTGCATTAATAATGAAGTCTTACTTTTAGCTAACAAATCGTGACTAATGCGTATAGAAAAAGAGGTAATTCCACGCAGAGTTTTCGTCAACTATACACATAAGTACGACACATTGTGCGATGTTAAGTGGTAACTCTCACGTTTAAATAGAAATCAACATCATAAATTAATCAAGTATAAAAGTCAGAACCATATGTGGATGGTGACATTAATATGACATAGGCTATATATGTCTTCCTTAATTGAATTTTTGGGTCTAAAAGCTTAAGTTTATGCGTCAATAATTCATCAAAAATTGATGTCAATGATCTTTCTTATTAGAGGTTAGTGTGAGTTTCTATGAGACGAAATTGGCATCAGTGATCTTCTTGATTCAAATTTTTTGTGCTCTCGTGGTCCCAACTATAGTTAGTTTTGATAGAAATACAGATGAAAATATTTTTAAAATATTTATTATTTTTCTATTTTAGTGGATAAACTCAATTCGATTTTATATATATTTAATCATGTTAGTCCTTTATATTAATACTGACGAAGTCAAATTTATCCTTCAAAATATATATATATATATATATAAAAAAAAAGAAGCTTAGAATATTTTTATTTATATTTTTGTCAAATTAATCGCGATGGCGTTGCAGAAATAAAATTTTAGTATAGAGACTACGTGACGACAATTTTATTTTTGAGGTACTGCATTGATAATCTCTTATCAGATGGCCAATTTTGTTTTTGAAGGACCATTAAAGTACTAACTCATTATTTGAGGGACAATTAGAGCCCAAAAGTCTTCTTATTTTAATGTTTTTTTTAAACACTTAATTAAATTAATAATAAGAAATTTGAGCAAATTTGCAAACGTTAGTAGCTGTATGTTATTTTTTTATTTTATTTTTATTATGCGGATTAAATCTGTATGTTGGATTAATTTATTATATTAATCAAAGTAGAAATTAAGTATATGTGCTATTATTTTATTGAGTACCAAAATGAGTTTTTTATGGCTCTTCAGGGCATAAGGTAATTGGGTAGATATAAATAAGAGATTATAATTATAAAAAATATGGGACCACTTTTAAGATTGTCATATAAAACTCTGTTGAATTAGCTTAATTAATTAATAACTTCCATTTGGTATACCAAATAGTTGATTATGTCTTATTCATGCTCGTGCTTAATTTGTAGGTTAAAGCTAAAGTAACCACTCTAGTTAGTGGTTACCATATTAGGCTGGTTAATTAAATTGACACGTTGATACCACTTAACATATATATATATATATATATATATATATATATATATATATATATAGAGAGAGAGAGAGAGAGAGAGAGAGAGAGAATTAAAACGGGGAAGGGCAAGTATTAAACTAACTACCATAAAATAAATAAAATAAGAAAGTACAGAGAAGTAAAAACTCTATTCCTATTGTGTTCTCAGACGTGTCCAAAATTGCTAACTATTCAAAATATAAAATATGATTTAACTTAATTCGTGGCCATTTTTCTGTAAATGGGAAGAGTGCAATATATAATATTGATCTAAGGATTGTATATAATATACGCATGACTGGAAAAATCTATAACAATATAATATAGAAGTCGTTCGCAAGCGTGTATTCATTATCTAACTATATGTAGTAGGGGTGAAACCGGTACCGATAATCGGTAAATTAGTATTTTTTGGTATTGGTATTGAATAATCGAGATTTTTTTTTTTGGTATTGGTATTGGTATCGGTTCTAAAATTTATTGGTTTTTTATCAAACCGATACCGAGACCGAGACCGAGAAAAAATAAACGAAAACCGATAAATAAACCGAGACATAAACCGAGACATAAACGAAAACCGATAAATAAACCGAGACATAAACGAAAACCGATAAATAAACCGAGACATAAATAACCCGGGGAAAAATCCAAAAATAATACAAAATACCATGTCCGAAATATAAAAATACATGTCTAATACATAAAAACATCAAACATAATTAAAACATGTTATTTATTTTTCTTTGATTTTGGTTTCGCCTTCTCTTTTTTCTTTGATTTCGCCTCGTTTTTTTTCTTGGCCATGTTACTAATACCACCGGTAAGAGCGGAGGGGACGGAAGTTGAAACGGGAACTTCAAAGTTTTCTTCTACAATAAACAATTAAAAGAAACTTTCATTTAACAAATATAAAAGCATAATTATTACATATATATTATATTCAATGTTACAAACCTATTTGCATTGTAATATAAAATCTGTTATATTATAAAAAAAACGACATGTAGTATAATAAAACACGACATGTAGTTCAAAACCGAAACCGATACCGATATTCGAGAAATTTGGTATCAGTATCGTTTCTCGGTATCGGTATCGGTTTCCGATACCGATAAGTATCGGTTCTCGGTTTTAAACTAAATTTATCGGTTTTTTTTTAAACCGATCCGAGATCGATACCGATACCGAGACGATACCGATAAACGGTGACAAAATTTTCACCCCTAATATGTAGCAGTATATTTAATATTTCTGTATATGGATACAAATTCATTAGTAAAATGATCATCAAACTAATCACTCTTTCTACCTAATGGTTTCTAATTTCTATATTAGGCTGATTAATTAATATGACACGTTGATGCAGCTGTATATGTAAAATGTATAGTAAATAAAAAAAGGTGCACGTATAGTAAATTGTTCGAATGTATTCTCACACGTGTCGAAAATTGTTTACTTATAGAATATGACATTACTTTCTTTTAATGGAAGAGAACCGTCTTCATGACCCATGCATTAATTAATTAATTCGATGAAAACTATTGGTCCAATTATCATCTAATCATCTAAATATAGATATTAATGCACGGGGTATACTCATGAGTCACGACCAGAAAATTAATCGATAACGAAAAAAAAAAGGTCCATGAAATTGTTGATCTGTAACCCTCAACACAATATAGATATATATATATATATATATATATATATATATATATATGCCATATATATATGATATGTACCGCAAAAAGTAGTTAAATATTATAAAATGTTACTTATATTCTCAACTTTTTTTAGAGAGTGAGAGAGGATCCAAAATACTCTTTAAATAATTAAATTAACTGAGACTAAGGAGGAGAGATATCGGACTCAGTATTAGGTACTAGCGGAATCATGTTTTACAACATTATAAACCGGTGTCGCAACAAAAAATATATAGAATTATAAGTAATATATATTTTTTGTTTGGGAAAAATATTAGTAATCTTTAGGTAATGTTTATTTGAAAATCTTTGCCACAAATGTCTCACACACGCACATAAATTCATACTAGTGCTAAACTTCAACGGGTTAACTTTAATTTATTTGTGAGTTTTTTATTTCAATTTATTTTTTGCCAGGAGAGTTTGACCCTTTAACAAATATCGGTTGCAAATTGCAATACGGGCTTCTTTAATTTGATCAATCAATATATTTTATGAGTGTTATTATTCGATGTCTCATTTCTTCGTACTTTATATATTTTTCTCTTTTTTTTTTTTTTTTTTTTTATTGTCAAGAGAATTGACCCGCCGCTTTTTGTTTTATACATTTACTTAATTTAAAAAAATAGTATTAATGTCTCTAATCTATGCAGACAGATAGACTAATGGCACACAGTTAGGTATACTTGCTAGGTTTTATATTTTTCGCACAAAGAAGTAGTAAAAATATCATGTCATGATTATCGACAAAGACTACATTTATGCATGTGTTATTAGTGCGGATAGAGAGAATAAATATGCATCTTATATATGCTGAAAACAAGTACATGTAGCCATCAATGCATTAAATGTAAACTCCTATATATATATATTTATCATATTGTGCACGTTTTTTCTTGGATGCTTATCTACAATTTTATGAATGTGTTTTTTTAACACTGCCTAGTTTAGACTTGGTAATAAATTTGAAATGTTAATCATACTTTCAGCATAATTAAGACAAAATAAATCAATGGAAGCAAAGGCTACAACGAAAAATACCCAAGATCACTTTACAGTAGGAATATATTCGAAGTTCAAATGCATTAATTATCCCACTAATCTAAAATATAAAACAAAAGCAACATATCAAAGTCACTTTGATAGAGATAATTATCTGCTCATCTAGCTATTCAGCATATTGTCTCATTTTGAATAAGAAGAAAAACAAATAGTAAAAATATATTTCTCCTCATATTTGTTGACTCGATATTTTTGCCGTTATATTTTTTACTTTGTACTTTTGTCGCCTCAGTTATTCAAAGTTTAGATATTTTTGTCGCAATTATCCCAAATAACTATGGCATTGATCTATAATTTTCAAAAATAAATAAATGCATACTACTATCGTATAAATGAAACATGTGGTCAATAATTATGAAAAATAAAATCAAATTAAAGCATGAAAACTTGTTGCCTGGTCTATTCGATGAGGAGTTGCCACAAATAAATTGTACACATATGTATCTCACCTTTCGTCGTTGTCTCAATCCTCAATCACTCGCTCACACAAGTCATTACTTTTTTGTTGTTTTCTTTTTGGTGAAAATCAATTACAATAATTTTATGTTACTGTATTACTAATTTTTCTGTCCAAATATTCACCACACGTAAAAAATAAGACTGAGTATTTTATAAATAATACATCTTTGAACGTAATGTCATATACATTCTACTAGACAATAATAACATTCATTGTCAAATTTAAACAAAATTGATGAAATATTTTACTTAAAAGATAGCATGAAAGTTTTTAAATTCACCTACTCAAAAAATTCATTGCAAATTAATCGTAAGCGTTTGAAGCGTAAAAATTAATCTAATTTGCGTTAATTTTAACAACAACAAAAAAAATCTCAAGAATTTCTCCACACAACAAAATTTCAAAGTTTGAAAATTTGAATTTATCCCGTGCTTACACATTGTCAAAAGACTTAGAAAAATAATGAACAAGCTCAATTTATATGACCAAATAACAGTCAGGGCCGGCCCTGAGTTTGTCGAGGTCCTGGGTGAAGACTGATTTTGGGGCCCTTATCGTAATTATACAAATAAATATCAAGGCCACTAATTTTAGGGCACCAATTTCATATCAAGCCCACTTTTATTATGATTTTTTTTAATATGAATTGTGTCTATTATATGTCCTCAGTCCTCACAACGGTAAAACATGAGCACAATACACTAATTTTTTTCTTTCATTGTAGGGCCCCTAATTTACAAATCTATTATAGTCTTGAGCCCATCATGTATATCCTCAGGGCCGTACTGAAAATAGCTAGATATTTTGTAAACAACATTGCTTGGAAGTTATAATACATTGATCATATGGCGAGGTACTATTAGACAGTGTGAATGAACATGTCCTATTTGTATATATATCTAACTTTACGTGACTTTTTCCTCTAATATGCAGTAAAATATTGTTTGTAATGAGACAAAATAGAAAGTGTGTGTCAGTGTATGCATAACTGAATAAAAAAGGGACCGATTGATTTCATAAATATTCCAATATTATTGGACCACTGGCTCTCGATCTCTAGCGATCGAATCGATCGAGTTGGTTTTTACCTTGCACCTAATTGTGGAGCAATCAAGCTTTTGAATTCACCTACCACATAACACATGCATGCATAGCATAATGGTCTGGTCCCATACTCAGTACGATCTGTCAAATAAAATAGATTAATTAAGTTGATTTTTTAGAATTTTTAATTTAAGATGATCAAGATAATCAATGTATTATACTCAATAGTAATACTATAAAATATGTATATAAACAATCTGTTCATTCTAGAGTCTAGAAATCATAACTCATTGAAATCTACAACTAAAACTTTCTTTTATTGACTACAATAAATTCACTGCTTTGATGATAAAGATCTGTCCTTAATCATAACAATAACATAAATGGAGTACAATTTATATCTGTACTTATATTTTTTTTTTCGTCTCGTTATTTCAGCAAATTTTTATAAATATTAGGGTTATTAGCAGAAAAACTACCCAAGTTATTTGGAAATGGGTGACATATAGTTAATTAAAAAAATGTGGTAAAAGTATTTAAATTTACCTTTTTGGCAGATCGAGTGACTTCATTTACTTTTCCGTTAGTTCTTTTACTATTTCCGTCAGCGATCAGTGGTATATAGATAATCAGAGATGGCCTAAGAATCGAAAGTATGAATGACAAACGACAAATAGAACAAAGCATCATAAAAGATTAATATTGTCTTAAAAAGCTATCATTTTATCAAAATTAGTCAACATATTCTCGACCACATATCGCACAAATAATTATTTTAAAAATGTGTTAATATTGATAATCGGGAGGAGTTCCAACTCACTCAATAAGATCGGAAAAAGAATATAGATCATGAGCAACAATATTCGTACATCTCAAGAGAACCTCAAAACGCACAAGAGTAAAGTGCGCACTTATTATCCGAAACTAAAACACATTTTAATTTAGACTCAAACTCAAACTCTAGACAGATTAATATACATGGAAAACTCCATACTTTGATAATTCTAGACAATTCGAAACTAAAACAGATGGAAATTTGATTCACCACCTATTAGACGCCCTCGTGAATTATGATCCACTATCGCTCTTAATGGGCTCAATGTACATGGCCCACTTAAGTGTAATTGATGATGCGAGTACATTCTCACGCGGAGTTTATCAACCTAACATTATAAAATCCAATTATATATCTCAAATCACAATTATACATCATAAGATATAGATAAGAGTATTTAAACGCCATGCCGTTTTGTCTCGATGCATGAGACATAAACGGCATGACGTTTTATTCTGAGGACGAAGTCTTACATCGACAATATCGTACGTCGAACAAATTCGTTTTAATTGGCTGATTTCCCAAACCAATATAAGTACAGTTTGTAGATTTTACAACGATAACATATGAACGTAGAAATTAGTCGAGCATATCCAACTTTATTCTTTTTCTTTCTCCAAGAAATAAACTCAGATTAACCACACAATAATCAACAGCATAAACGTTACACATGAATGTCAGCTCAGTTCAAGACAACAGATTCTAGCGAACGAACTTCGCCGCCAAGCAATCCGCCGCGAACAGCCCCGACGCGCCAAACTCCCGGTCACCGCCAAGCACCGGCATCGGCACGCCCATCTTCACCCTACTCACGTAGTTCTTCGCGTAGGTTTGTCCCAACACGCCGGTCACGCCGCTGCTCAGCGCGTCGAACTTGAAGCTTACGTCGAGGTGAGCGAAGCAGTCCTCGCCCGAGACGATGCCGTAGCCGTGCACGCGGGATTCCTTCTCCGTGATCGGCACCACAACCGCTCTGAGCTTGAAAAGCCCCTCAACCACGACCTCGACGGAGTTTGCCGCAGCGAGCCTCGTGATGGTCAAGCATGGCGTGGAGTGCGAACTCCACGTCGCGCCGTCGAGGGCAGGGAGGAAGACGGGGAGGCCTTCGAACGAGAAGGCGAGGCGGTCGAGGGCGTCGTTCCACGTGGGCGTCTTGAGGGCTGCGATGGAGAAGTTGTGGTGGGCGAAGAGGATTCCGAGGGATTTGATCCAGGTGAAGTCACGGGTGAGCTTAGGGTTAGGGCTGCGCTTGCCGATGAAGAGGGCGTTGATGTGGAGGTTCGGGTCGGAGAGGAGGCAGAAGTGGCGGTCCTTCTTGCCGTGGAAGTAGAATGTCAGGCCGTCGCCGCCGACGAAGCGAGGGTCTTGGCACACTGCGCCGGGTCTGTTGCAGTCTGTGGATTGTATGGTTAATGTCAACAAATATTCAAGAGCTATCTCTAAGTTAGTATAAAAAATATCTCTAGTCTTCCCTTGTAACAATTTTTTTTATTTGAATTTTGTATTTTTGGTGTTAGTTTGAACATTCATCACATCTCTATGAGTATATGAGCAAATTAGGACTCTTATTAAAAAATTATTAACATAAATTTGAATGTATAATGTACCAGTACCATTACGTCTTTGAAACTTGTTTCTTTTATAAAAATAATTAAACTTTTTTTCCTTTTCTTAATATCGAGGGTACAAAAATAAATGGTGAAATTTAAAAAAACAAAGTAGTAATTATTGAAGAAAAAAAATCGGTGTAAAAAGTTATATGTGTATATATATATATCAACTTCTTGTACAGAATATATGTATGTATATATTATATATATATATACGGTGGTCAAGATGTTGTAAAGAACTTACTGCAAACGGGCTTGCAGGTAACGCAGTCCACTTCGCACTGTCTCGGGCAATCGGCGGGGCAAGTGAGTTGCAAGCCGTAGCAGTTGGGGTAATTAGCGTTTCTGCACCTCACCCTCTTCGCCCCGGCAGCCTCCGATGATGGTGGCGGTGAAGGAGGCGGCGGACTCGGTGTAGCAGCAGGCGGTGGCGGCGAATGAGGCGTACCACTCGGCACAGAAACCGCCGGGGGCGGCGGCGGACTAGGAGTAGCGACCGGTGGCGGAGGCGGACTGGGAGTAGCGACCGGTGGCGGAGGGGGACTAGGAGTAGCGACGGGTGGCGGAGGCGGAGAATGATAGTAAGGAGGCGGTGGCGGACTTGGAGTAGCTAGCGGTGGCGGTGGAGGAGAATGATAGTACGGAGGCGGAGGCGGCGACGAAGGGGAAGGAGGAGGAGGTGGAGCCGGTCCGCAGACGGGTTGACAGGTGGCGCAGTCGACGTGGCAAGTTCTGAGGCAGTCGGAAGGGCATAAGAGCTTCTTGTGGTAACAATCTGGGTACGCTTTGTTCTGACACTTGACTTTCTTTGGCTTCTTGGGCTTCTTGGCATCAGCCCCTTGGGTGAGAGCCACCGAGAGGGAGAGCATCAGCACGAAGCACAAGCACAAGAAGCTTGAGCGAACCATGGTGTGTTAGTATATATATAATTACTATGTTTGTATGTGTTTGTCTGTATTATTCTGTTTCTGTGAGTGTCAGTGTGGGAGAGATCAGGGTTTGGCCTCGGTATATATAGAAGGGTTTTCTTCGTTGACTTGGGTGGGTGTGTATGAAGCTATATAAATTTAGGTTAAAAATTAGAGCATTGATCGTACGTGTAGTGTCTTTCACTTTGATTAGCGTTGTTTTCGTGGCGAGCCACATGCATGCATGTATAATAATAACAATATGGTCGATTATTAAACGTTGCAAGTCAAACTCAAACCGTATTTGCACTTCTCGTTCATTGAGTATATAAAAATATTATTGTGCCTTTTGTTTTGTTAAGTTAGTCCTCTTATATTGTAATATATCATCTATAATTATATGTATCAGATGATTTTTATATTGAGCTAGGCGTTGAATATAATATAATTTAAGATGATCAAGATAATCAATGTATTACACTAAATACTATATTAGTATGTATATAAACAAGCTATATAGATTAAGTCTCTCCAAATTTTATTGTTTTAATAAATTAAAAAAATAATAATTTTTGAAAAAAAATACATAAAAAATATTTTTTTAAATACCATATGGCGTGCCACGTGGCCGTCAAGGTGCCATGTGGTAGACCACGTGGTGAAGGCCTAACGGCCGTTTGACAGAGGATGGATGGAAAAACTGGTCAACGCCCCAAAACCTAGTTTGGTAGCTTTGCCACTACTTTTTGACGTTGAGTACACGACGGGCACTTTGACTAAAATTTGGGTATTTTTACCGTAATTACCCCTCTATATTAATATGTATGGAGCAAAGACACTCTCCTAAAGTTAATCAAGTTTGCATGTAATAATTGGAAAAAGTAATTGTTCAATGGAAGTTGAGGGCTGCCGAATTTCACAATATCAACACAGTGAATTATTTTTAAATATAAGTTCAAAATCAGTCCTTAACCAGAAAGAAGTTCATGAAAATCATATAAGCAAAAAGAATAAGAAAAAATCTTATGTTAAAACTAAGTTTTCAGAGAGCTTCAAAAACTATTAATGCCAAAACAAAGTTAAGACAAGACTCCTTAAGAATTAGTGCAAGTAGGATAAAATTCAGCAAGAATATTGTCTGGTCTCGGCTAAGATTTAACTCAAGTGACAAGACGTATATATCCCTATCACCACCGTTCAAGCCGACCTCTCAAAGGCACACAATTCACATTCGTTCGAGACCCCCGCTCTTAAGCAGGATCGGCCACCCTCTCGGAGTCTCGGTTTAAGCGGAACCACTACAAATTTTCTGTTTTACCTCATTTACTTTTATACTAATTATTACCCACGTCAAACACATTTTATTAAACGTTAGTTGACACGAAAAGACATGCTAACATAAACATATCTTAAATATTTGAATGTGTAGAGATTTCTTCAGTACACGCTGAAGAGGAGTGCTTCCTTTCGAAGTCAAACGGTGTACTTTTGATAGGGCAACTTTTTTTTATGTTGTGAAGCGCCTTTACTCGAGCTCAATAACGACCTAAATAATGCCTACTTCAACAGAAAGTAAGGCTCCAATAAAACAAAAAACGAGAGAGTATTGCTCTTGATCGAGAGCTTGTTTTGCATCTAAATCAACCTAAGGTCGGTCCAGAAAATGGTAATACAATATTATTAATTATTTAATAAAGATTAGCCATGTTTTTAAATCCAGAATTGGCCAGCTAGTCCCTGCCTAGATAGAAGGATA
Source organism: Parietaria judaica (assembly GCA_954871525.1). Lineage (NCBI taxonomy): Eukaryota > Viridiplantae > Streptophyta > Magnoliopsida > Rosales > Urticaceae > Parietaria > Parietaria judaica. Next base: position 19,589,441 of record OX940862.1, on the reverse strand, counting down.
GCTAAGTGTACAAAGTTATATATATATATATATATATATATATATATATATAATTTTATAATATAAATATATCAGTGGGGCCAGGTGACCGAGAGCCGCGGCAATAAGCGGCGAAGGGCGGTGACATCCATGAATCCAAACCAATAACTTATCTATTATTGTATTCCTCTCTCTCCAAACTTTCTAATAATACCTGAATTTGACATTCTAAAAGAAATGAAAGATTTTGAAATTTTTTATTAATAAAAAAAAAGGAATTTCGAAAGAGAAAAGGATTTTGGAAAAATAATATTTTTAACCTATAAATTTATGTTAAACTTTTTTTTAGTTAAATATGGAGGCTCGAAATCTTGCTGAGTGAATATGAATTCCAACTAGATTGGCATCCAAAGAACACAAAGTAAGAACCGAGGCTCATAATAATATAAATAAAATATCAAAGATTACAAACGAAACCAAAAGAGAAGAGAACTATCGGAACCTAAAGTTCTCTCTCGAACAAATGTCATCGTTTACAAAACACGAAGAAAAATCCGGGTGCAAAGGCCACCAATGATGACCCAAATTTTGAGCACCAAAACTAGCTAATGCGCCGGCTACTCTATTTCCTTCTCGGAATATATAAGAAACTCTGAAATTGATGACATCCACATATCGAATGCATTTGGACCAGCGAGCCCGTAACTTCCAAGGAACCGAACTCGATTTCTTCTAAAAAGTTGAACGACGTATGTAGAATCACATTCGAGCCATATACATATACATTAAAAGCTCTATAAATTAATATAGTTGGGACCATGAAATTTTTTAATTTAGAGAGATATTAATTTATCGATAAATTAATCTTTATTAATTTATACAGGTATTTTTTCAGAATTCTAAAATTTAAATTTAATTAGATGAATTCAATGAATTATATTCAATTAGTAAGGAACAATGAACATATTTATTGTTTGTTAACGATTAAATACAATTTTTTTTATATCCTTTATGACAATGGAATTGAAGGCGATACAGTGGCGTTGAAACTAGTTTCGCGTTAAGACGCACTCATTGTATCTAGGGCTCTTGAAAACTTTTTGGTGCAGTTCAAGAACACGACTCCTCAACTTTTTGATGGGATCATAAAAATTAGAAATGCACTCCACCAAGTTTTAAGTTTTAAGACAAAACAAACAACATTAGAAGTGTATTTCTCTAAATCGTCTTAGAGTTTTATGTAATTTTCAAGTACTATTAATTTATGATATTATTGGGACCATAGTTTTATATAGAGCTCTCAAAAAAAGTATTATCTTATTATCTTATCGAGATGGATTATTTTTTACACTAGCCTAAGTCGGGACCGAACAAAATTATTACCTTAGAGAGATTATAATTTAACGAGTATTAATTTATAAAGGTTTTAAGGTAGATAGACAGATTTATAGGTAGATATATATATTTGGCTATCGCTTTATTTCCAATGACAAAAAAAGTGTTTTAGCAAGAACCAAAAAGTATAAGTAACTTGCATTTGTGGAGCACTGACTCGATTAATCAACAAAAGCGTTAATAAGAGACTGTAAACACTCAGAACGATTGTACCAGATGCGGGAGCACGTTAGTAAAACGGATATTATTACCTAGATTTCAAAGAGAAATGTGTCATCTTTTCATAACAATGTATTAAATAGCTTTTTACTTCAAAAATAAAAATAACCTATATTGGATTCAGGTGTTGGTTCTTGTATGGGAATTGGTAATTTTACAAGTAAGCCGTCTACACATAATAATTTTACTTTTACAAGCTATAAACAACACAACAAAACTGTTTACTTTCTACAACCAACACGATCATCCAACCATTTTCTTTCACCTCCATCCCGCTTTATGAATAACACTCGATTCCTCTTTGTTAGCTTAGCGTTTTTACCATTATGAAATAGCCGAAATTCCGCCGTTTTTATTCCCCGAACTGTAAAAACACGAGCTTCCAAGCCTCCTAGGAATTGATTTAGCCAGGTTCAATTCAGGCACCTTTGTATTGGCGTGAATGAGATAAGTAAAGCTACTAGCTTCTCAAAATCCACGACGTAACTTCTTCGAGGAGCTGAAACTTTTGGCGAACGGCAATGTTGAAGAAGACCCTCATCTTTCGATGAAATTCACCGAGGTCTTCCTTGCATCTGTAGGAGCCGGCGCAGGCGCATTGCTCGGCCAGATGGGCGGCCTTGATCTGCCGGCATCTCAGGCACACCAAGTCTTGCAGGTGATAGAGGCGCTCCCTCTGCCGTACAATCTGAAGCAGAGCATTCTGCATCGCCTCCCCGTTGTAGGGCTGCCCACACTGCGGCACGGAGCAGCGCCACTCTTGACCCTGCAAAGCCGAGTCCCGGCACAGGTCCAGATCTCTGCAGTCGTTGCAGTAGCTGCTCAACAAAGACACGGTGAAAGTCAGTTGGGTCTTAACCTAGTATAATACCAGAACAAGATTAAAAGACATAATTTAAACATAGATAAATTGTACCTGCAAATGACGTTTGGTAAGACGAAAGACGGAGAGGGGTCACGAAATTCAGCTTCGGGAGCAAACTCTCTCACGCGCACGTACTTTAGCAAATTCTTCCTCATTACCTTCACAATTAAAAAACCGAAGGAAACCATTACCATAAGGAAATAACAGAATGCATTCTCCAATAATTATAAAGTAAAATTAAGTGAATTAGGGGTAAAAATAGGTCTAAATATGAACGTAAATATCGAGAGAAAAAAAAAACGAAAAAACAAATTGGTCACACATAGTGTCACTGCACAGTACTAAGGTTTGCAACAAAAGGAGTAAAAGAAAATATACAGAAAGTGTGCCATAGTTAACCTTAAGTTTTTCGTAATTATAGGCGAAACCATTTACGGTCTAACATTCTATTGACTTCATGAGTGTGCTAAATAAAAGAAAATTGTTGAGGGAAACTTATTGGGTCCAACTCATTAAAAAAAATCGAGCAATAAAGTTTAGTAATATGAAAATCAGTTAACCTAGTATTCCTAAGTGTTAAGAAGGCAAGCTCCATTAGTTGAGCACTGAATTTCCATCCTCGAAATGGAGCGTTCAAACCTCACGACATTCGAAGAAAATAACTATAAAATTGAATGTGCTATAGAGCATAGATATAGCCAAAGATATAACTTAATACTTTCTGAAACAAATATGAAATATTACCAGTACATCATGCTGAACTGTCTGATCAAGGGAGAGAACAGCACAAACGTGCTTGATGAACTCCAGTGCCGCATCGCCTTTGTTGCCCTTACTAGATACTTGTGACGTCTCTGGGCTTTCTGTTCTACTCAATTCCTTCATATGAAGAACGGTATCACGGACTATTCCCAGAAGTTTTTCACTGAAGTACGAGCTGATCTGTGGAATCACAAAAAGAGTCATGACTTAAAGTAAAGTAAAACGAGAAACAAAAGACCAACTGACTATCTTGTCGTCATTATACCTGCTCTTTAAGATAATCTGATAAATGATTTTCAAAATTCTCGGCGGCTGCAATAGTAATTGACGGAGTGCATGAGCTTCCATCTCGTACCGAGTCTCTAATTGCAGCCTGCTTTTGTGCATAGCTCCACGGCTTAAAGAGAAATTGAGATACGATAAAGACAAAATAATCCTGCAAGACAACCAATGATGATTAAGGATATAAAATACTACATTAGAACTGATGCAAACAGTGACACAATTGGAAACTTACCTGAATTTTTTTGGGTAAATATTCCGCAATATTCCAGCTTGATATGATATCAACTTCAGATTCACCTTGCACATTCTCATCAGGTCTGGCCGGGATTCCACCGTAATTATACTATCACATAAACAGTGCATAAGAGATAATATCAAAATCGAAAAGGAAAAATACTATAAATAGGAAAAGAAGAGGCTATCTTGGTAATAACATCAAATCGCTGATTTCATAGACTGATTAAGTATGGACAATGTAGCAAGATAGCTTCAGAACATAAACTAAGTATTGACAAACCTGATCCATGAAAAGAAGGGAATGCCAGAACTGCAACGGTTCAAGCTCAATCCATTCAAATAAGTCTCTGTAAAATAAAATTCAAAAGTTACAGGAGTGGTGACTAAGTATGTGAGATATATTTGTCTAAATAACCCGGGTTTTTTATATAATTTCCTAAAAAAAAAAAAATTTAAAGAAACATCGCTTATATAGATAAAAAGTAAATTACAATGCAAGGGTAGAGAGTGGTTTACAATCAGCCAGTCCAAAAATCGGTCCGGCTATATAAACCAAAACTCTACCATAAGAAAGATAGAAAAAACGAGGACTACTCCTTACAGAGTACTAGCCCAATCTCTCGAAAATAAAATATAATATAAAAATCGACATATTTCTTTACCTTCATCTTTACATAATTTCCAAAAATCGACATATTTCTTTACCTTTCATCTTTACATCTGTCTAGTAAATACTAAATAAAATATAAACCCTTCCCTAAGAACGGAAATATATACTCTACACAAAATGAAAATTAAATTGAAAGCATTGGTTACATATTCTAAACATGTTATCCAGAAGAAGACAGAGATCTTTATAACCTTCCGCAAATAAAATAAAGTAAGCCGAATAATATAATGAGTAAGACAAACCTTGTTTGCAGAGCTTTAATTAAGCTATCACAGTAAGCTTTGGCTGTAGATAGATCAAGTTTTCCCGTGTCTATAATAATCTTGGAGAAGTTTGCAAATATGATATTCGCACCCAATTTGCGGAACTCGGCGAGCAATAAAGCAAATACTTTTTTCATGACCTATAGCAATTAGCCAAATTAGTCCTAATCAAAATCAATTAATGCTATCTAGAAATTAACCAAAATAGTAAACTTTCCATGCTACACGTAATATATATATATGAAGACTAGAAAATAAAGTATTTCTTTGGCCAAATACATCTAAAGTCTAAACACAGAAATAGAAACAAGGGCCATGAAACCCAATAATAGAGCAAAATACATACACTATATTTTCTAACTGATCTGAACCAGTGAATAGATATTTACCTCTTTTGTACTACAATGGAGAACAAACAGAATATTGCATTCTATACTAGTAGAGCAACGAAACCGACTTCTTTTATACTAATCGTCAACGCAATGATTCTACATAGGTCAATAGGTGTTATCTAAAAATGAAGGTTTAATTGCGGCGTCTACAACCAGGTTGATTAGAAACAAAAAGTATTTTATATAAAATAAATAAAAGAATCATGTTTATGCTTCTTGCATCCTAGAAAATATACCTTGTGAAGTAGGCGATGAAGAGCAGGATCATGAAGTTTTGATTGTGGGCTGCAAATATGCAAAGGAACCAGTAAATAGAGAGTTCAATCTAAAATATGATGCAAATACCAGTGAAGAAAGGCAAACTGTTTCTTGTGTATCGATCAATAGAATTATACATTATAAATAGAGTACAAAGCTCGACATAATAACAAGAAATATGTAAAGAAAATACTCTAGCCTACTAATTAGGAAACTAAATATTAGATTATAATACAAAATAATCCTAATGCATGACAAAGCCAGTGATGATTCAGAAATAAAAAATGCTGCAAGCGAAAGAATGAGACCTGCAAAGCCAACGGTACAGATGCTGCAATACTGCATCAGCATACTCATTGCCTGATGTCACTGCATCCGTAAAGCATCTCTGAACCAACTGTTTTAGGACACGAAAAGCAGGTGAGCACGATGCAGCCTCATCGAAGCTACCGTGGACGTGCGAAGTAGATGCTCCAGGATTTGTGTCTGCTTCAAATCCTAACAAAGCACCTCCTTCCATTTCATTCACTTGGCTGCTCTTTAAAAGAGCATCAACAGCCAGATGATGTATCTTCATAGAAAGATGAAAATTCAGTACCAAAGCCAAAAATTACAAAGAAAAGACAGAACGAGTGACGAAGTAAATACCAACCTTCAACTCCACAGAGATTTTTCTGTACGCTCCTGGATATGTAAGAACAGGTTGATTGACCTGATTACAAATATTATTGGGCATAAAATGGGTTACAATGAGACGAAATAAAAAAAGATTTGGACTCCAAATCCAGCACTGGAACATATAAATCCGAATTAAAGAACTACAAAAATTTCAATAAAATCAAATTGGAATAGTTTGCCGATGATCAACAAAGAATTTAAATAAGCTATTAGTGTCTTCCAGTTCGCTCTATACATGATTAGAAACTAACCTCATCAATGAAACATGTATCTTCTTCATTAATGCCTCCTAGATCGGGGATGCCATCATCAGATATCCAAAGCACCTGTAACAAAGTTGTAAAATGGGAAAGGTTTGAAATTGGGAAGACAAATTATTAATTTCTTGCTTATACGACATGCAAAACTGCTTTATCTAGCAAATTAACTCTCTTAGTACATAATTCTAGATACTTATATTAAAAAGCATGCAAGTGAACCTGTCGCTCGTCATGTAGTGCTCTCGAAAAGATGATATCCGCTGTATAAATTAGCCAATCCAGTTCAAAATTTCCTAATGGTACCTGTGTCATAGACCGGAGATTTTGGTATTTGACATAAAGACATTCAAAAGAAAAATCAAATTAGAAAGGCGAATATTACGTGGGCGTATCTACAAAGTTTGATTCTTTCTTTCAACCACTGGGATGATGCGGCACAACGTTGCATTCCGATTCTTGCAGCAACTTGTTGCCACCCAAGGACCTGCACAAAAAAGAAGTTGAAAGATGAATATTTCTATATGCATCTGAATTGTAAATACATTAATATTACTGTACACATAGACCCGCACCTGATATTGACAATCACGAGCATTAGAAGGTATGTTAACACATGGAAATTCTTCCAGAGCAAGAACGCCAGACTTCATTGATTGAACATTGGGGCACTCAATAACGGCAACTGTCGGTCCATTGTGTTCATGTCTATCAAAAACATAGTATATTCATCAAAATAGGAATTTATAACAAGGGAAACCTTGGCCAAATGTAATATAAAAATTACTTTAAGTGACTTAATTAATTGATCTAGTAGTAGCTTAAAAGCGAACTAAATATTATGGAAGAATTATCAAGATACTGTGCCCGAAAAACAAAGAAAAAATAAGTAAAAAAATCATCCACATTTTTTAGGGCAATAAACACCCAACTAATGTTAAGAGTAAAAAAAAAATTATGCTTTATTTAATCACAACTAGTGAGAAATACTTGTATTGTGGATTCACAAATAAAAAAAAATGAATAAGGAGGATCAACATAATGAATGCAAAGATAGAATTAGACCTGTGCTGATTTAATGTTCTTTGCAAAATCTTCTCAGCGTCCTTTAAAAGCGCAACGTAATCCACCTGAAATTGGTACATGGTTGATATTATACTATATATATACTTTTTTTGGACTGCTCACTGGTAGCAAGAATCTAAAGCAACAGGAGACAGGCTGACCTTAAATGCGACACCATTCCTAGAAGTTGGTTCCACAGATAAGGCTTGGCAGGCATCGCAGAATTGCTTTTCAAGGAAGGATGGCGACAGATCTTTATTTTGATAAGGATTCACAACCACGACCGAAATCGTTTTTGATGCAGGGAAGTAGACCGCAAATATTCCGCGACCTTCAGACATGCTAATATTTATAGAATTAAAATATTATTAGACATTCAAGCATTTTCAGGGAAAAAATGTACAGAAGTAGAAATGAAGATTATGTGAATTTTGAAACTTTCTTGTTTTAACATGTAACTAGGTGAACATTAAATGAACTTGCACTTATTTTTAAGGAAACAAAGTATGGATTCTCCTTAGGTGTCAGAATACAAGCCCATAATCATGAACTAACATGCTTCCACTAAAATAATAGAGGATATGATACAAATCACAAAATTCCAGTAGCTAATTTAGCCTAAAATCTCTTGTTTCTCAGACTTGCAAAAGAATTTGATATTTAAAAGGTTTTGGAATAAGTTAGAAAAGTGATTTCATTCCTGAAATAAAAAATCATAAAGTCATCTAATCTGGGTGTGAGTGATTGCTCAATATAAGAAGAGTGAGGGTTGAGATCATTTAGAAATATATATATATATATATAATAGCACATATGTGCACTTTAATGAACGAATCGGTAATCTCGTTGACTTACTTATCAATACTTACCTATTATACAAATAAAAGAAGGGGAGGGATTGCTCCAAATAAGAACATTCAGTGGTAGTCTTCATCTGCAGATCTTTGAGATTCCAGCAATCTTGTGTATTTCGCTTCTTAGCAGTTTTATCCACCTTACAGACGCAACCAATCTGAACAATGGCCTTAAACTCCAACGAAACCTTTGTTTCATATATACCCTGGTAAAATAGTAGCAAATACCAAATTAAACTCTTATGTCGAAAGCCATTGGATGGCTGCCAATGTTCTCAAGTCTAAACTGTCGGGATACGTAAAAACAAAACAAACATTCGATGCTTTTTTTACCAAAGTGAAAAAAGACAAGAATCGTTTTGACGTTTAGAAATGTAAACTCGGAGATTTTCAGAAAGTAGAATATTAGCTTAATCGACAGGGTAGAAAAGAAAAGAAAATGACTTTTGACATGTACAAGAAAAAAGCGTTAGACCTTAAATTATTACATAATATATAAGAGATTCTCTTTATGTGTTAAGTATTAGTGGGTTATTTTTGTTAACAAGCTGTAAGGGAAAGATTAGGAAACCATAATCTCTCCAATGTAGGGGTTATTTTTGTTTATGTGTAAGGGATTTTTAGTAGGTCATGTGCAATTTCATGTTTTGTTTGGTCCAGGACATCTTTCGGAGAGCTTTTGCCAAGTTCTCAAAGGAAAGGTCTTCTTTTATCTTGTTCATTGCACTAATGTTTTTCGTAACCATTAACTTGGTGATTACTGATTGGCTTACGTGTTCCTAACATTTTGGTAGCAGGTCCTATCAATATACCACTGCGCATAATATCATGAAAAATAAGAGGCAAGACTTCACTTCATACTTATATTTTTTTTATGTTACATTAGCAGCACAAACAATGTCCTGACCTCAACTTCTGGATCTGCAAGAAGAGCTGTAAGGTTTTTGCTCTCTGTTTTAAATTGACCCTCGTCAATTTCAACCTATCAAAAAATCAAGCAACATACAGAAAATAGCTTAAGGAAACATATTGCATCAGTCAGAATATACACCATAGCAGTGGTTAGAGTTAAAAAAAAAAAGTACCTCATACAGGTTATAGTTAAGCCTTCCATGAGGAAGAACCTTGTTTGCACGCTTTCCTGGGAATTTTTCTTCTAATGGAGCCTTAGAATTGATGTAAAAGACTCTAGGAACAGTTACAGGAATCTTAAGCATGATTCCTTCAACAACAATCCAAGCAAAAAATTGACCGCTTTGAGAAGAAGGAACTAGTTGAAGGAGCTGAACCACCCACGATAAGAAAAGGGAGAAATATGAGTACCGCACGGAAAGTCACAACGCAATCATTCACGTCAACCAACGGTTTCAAAATCTTGTTACCTGCCAGTGGCAACGCGTTAAGGCTACTTCCTGTCTCCTAAAGTACGAACTAACGCCCGTTCCACCCTGAGACACTCTATTAGTTACCGGCTGACTAAGCAGCTTCTGAAGACCCTTGGAATTAGGCCGAGTAGTTGTGTCGCCTAATCTGTAAAGAGTATATACCAATTAAAAAGATCTCAAAATGTCTTCTTGCTATAATCCAATGATATGCAAGTACATGTTTTCTTAAAGGGTAAACGTAAGTAAGCAGTTTATATATATACATTGGTTCCTCCAAGGGAACTCCATATTTGACGCTGAAACTCGTCGCCTTTTTTATTCTTAAATTTCAAGTTTTGGCATTCTAAAAGGAAGGAGAGACCTACATGAGCCTAAATGAAGGACCAATATCTTACAGATACAATTTAAAAAAAAAAAAAAAAGGATAATCAAGAAGTAATATCACAAAATGGGTCCAAAATTATTAAAGATAACTTTGCACATAAAATTGCTTGCATGGTTCAAATAGCTTGGACTAAATAGATAAGTTTTGTTATCTTCAACCTATCAAGTACCCATTTGAAACCACGGACATAAGAAACAGATGTGCACAATGGTATCGTGACGCTTGTAATATAAAACTTTTATAGGGAATACATGTTTTTCAATTGACCCACACTGGATTTTTATATTTTATATCAGATAAATTAAAGAAGACAAGGGATTCTTACTATAAAGGACAAGGTATACTTGAGTGCTAAATATCAGATATTACCTTTGCTTCTTCCTTTTGTTCAGAGTATCTTTCCACTTTCTCTTCTTCATTTCTAGCCAGCCTTGATAATCTACATCTCGATCAATGTTCTTCAGAGACGGAGATTCACCATTATGGGCTTCTTGAGAACCCACTTGCGCCGAATTTTCAGCTAAATTATGATCTTTGATAACCTGAACAGCCGGTCTTGGTCTCATTTTGGAACCGTCATCAATCAGGAAATCTTCGAGATCTTTGACATTCTCTTTAGCTGCTGCATCATTATTCTTCCCTTTCAACATATCATTTCTCTTCATAGAGCTGAACATATCAGCTATATTCTGCTGCCGAAATTTGTCATCCTTCTCACGAACCTTCTTAAGCAGCCAATCAGGATGCGCCACCCTAGGGACAGGATTTGCTACCTAAAGAAGTTCTACAAGGTTTAGCGCATATACACTAACATAAACACTCTGATACACTTAAATTCGGGTAACAAAATGAGACAGCAGGCAGTATGTAACCATAGATTCAATGAGCAAAAAGGAAGACGTGACATAATTTTATTATTTAGTTAAATGATATACAAAAAATATAGAACCTTTTGCATGGCAGCAGGAATTGTGACAATTTTTTGAATTGATGAACTGAGCCTTTGCTTGTAATATGACCAATCAATGATGGATCGTATGCCAATGTCCGATGAGATCTTGCACCACTTCCGTACATAGAACCTCATTATATCTGGAAAGTTCAACCACATTCTTGATATAGTATAGTTAGAAAAAATAAATAGAGTAAAATAAATTATTCTTTTATATCAGAAACCCTACCAGCATCTGTCTCAAATATTGCAACAGGAACAGCACGCTCACTTACAGGCGTTCCCTGATCCAAGCCAAAATTACAGACATTTCAGATTTCGTTAATGTGGGAATTCGAAGATGAACAAAAGAAAGAAAAAAAGAAAAAAAATATTTCGGACGTAGTATCCTCCCTAAACTCTAAACTCTAGAATACACTATCTAAGCTTACGAAATGAATTTACAAATAAAACTTGACTTCTCATTTCATTCCACAAGGGTTCTGATAAAGACCTCAAAACCCTAAACATAACTAAATCATTCAAACAATATAATTAAACAACATGCACGAAAAGATGGTCAGCGAAAAACTGCTTAACTAGATATCACTAAATGAGAATAATTTAATATAACAGAAATTATTTCCATCACCTGTGGTTCGCATGCAACAATATATTGACAACGGAGTCCTTTATCTTTAACCATAGTATCACCGAGAAAATCAGCCAGCCGTCTCGCTGTGGTCACAGCACATGACTTCTGCTCACCATAGTCTGCGAGGGACTTGCTCATGGTGCTTGACTCTGAAATATAATCAAGCAACTCACTATCTGCCACATCCTTTCCTTGATTCTGTAGAACATTAAAATTAAGTGTTGTTATATAGTCGTTCGAATCTTATTACATAATTAATTAGAATAATATATCATTTTCCTTATTTCAGGAAAATGATATTTCTTTAATGTTTAATCAAATTTTAAAGTGTTTTTTCCCTCTATCCCTATTTGTACATCTTTTAATACAAATACTCCGTATTCCTGTTGTTAATAATTGAATTATTCATCAACTCTCTCCAGAATACTGCCCTTAGTTATACTTTGAATTATTGATTTGTCAAAATACTGGAAACAGCAATATAGCATCGGAAACAAAATGTGTGTATGCATACATCAAGAAGATCAAGCCAACGATTGGCGACAGATGCCACCACTGAATAACATTCCTCTAAGGTTGAACCGTGCAGGAACTTATCGAAAAGCTCAGCCTGAAAAACATAAATAAATAGGTACATCTCATACAAAATAATTTAATAAAAATGGTGTATCATACTCAGTTGTAGGAGTACCTGGAAGACTTTTATGAGCTTCAGTTCACCTCTACGCTTGATCTCAAAACCTTTGAGTTCAGCAAGGGATCCATCATCGTTGAAAACTGCATATCGCTTCTTAATCAAAATCCCTTCTTCCTTTGAAGCGGGTATAATCATTGCCTGCATTAATTATTACATGATTCAAGTAACAATCTGAATAAATGTAATAATCAAAATTCAACCATCTCAAAAACAATGTCACCTTGTACGGTCCATCCACTTCAAACTCAATTGAGCATTCGCTATGAGTTGCATACGTTTTTGTCACGGGATCTGTGAGGGTCTGTATAAGAGTGAGCATAGGTGTCAAAAAGGAGCTTGTACAACGCTGAATATCATATACAACAACTTTGCATAAGTAAATAAATAAAGCAGCTATGCCCTGGTTTTGGGCTAAAAATTGATGACCTGGTACTGATCATTTGTGTTGTTTCTTGCTACATCAACGTTTAGCATAACGCAGGGATATGAAATTGTCAACTTCTTCTTCAAGTCTCTGCAACACATAAAATTCAAACATAAGTTAGATAAGGATTCAACAGATCTTCAAAAGCCAAATATCAGAGCACTGCAATAAACTTAAAAAGATCTCCCTTTTATCATAACGAAACCTAATAGATTCAGTCTTTGAATGAAATTAACGGTAAGATGAAGATAAACATATGATTCACAAACATACGTTGTTTTGAAAGTAAAATTCTCTGGAAAAGATCCAGGAAGAGTACACCAGATACCATCCGTGTCTAACTCAAGCGGCTTTCCAATCTTCTCGACTAGTAACCGAGCATTCTGTATTATTTTAGCTCCAGTATACGTAACCACTCCAGCCATTTCCATCGAGTACCACCTAGCTCCTCTGAAAGCACAACAGAAATTATGAGTGACAAAAATATTATAAGACATAATATTATTGATAAAAAAGATTAGAATGTAAATATGGTCTATAGTTAAAGGACTGCCCGCCCACAAACCGGTCCAGCCGCCTAAACCAAAACTGACCAAAGAGAAAACAAGACAATGCTTGTTTAAGAGAGCCAAACCAATCTCTCGAAAGTTCCACAAGAGAGTACATTGAAAACTCGTTACTGATGGAGAAAAGTTACTCGTGACAATGTATATATATATATATATATATAAATAAATATAGTACATCTGATGGTATTTTTTAAGGCTAGAGGAGAGTAAAACTCACTTTCGCATGACATATCCGTAAAAGGAATTGAGAATGCACTTGTGGGCAAGTTGTAAAGAATCATAAAGCACTACCATATCCTGAAAATATTAGTTCCACGCTATGAACATAAATATCAGAGGCTGTGAGTAATTAATAGCAGAAAAATATAAAAAGCATACTTGTGCTTCCTGAATTTTGATAGAATTCCCGGAAGCTTTTGCGTCAGACAACTTCCCCTTCCAGACCTTATTAAGCCCTTTGTATTCATATCTTCTATCCCGAAAGCTAGTAACACGGTCAAGGAATATATCGCTTTAGTATGAGAGAGCAAATATATTAAGCCCTTTGTAATCAATATCTTCTATCTCAAGAGCTAGTAGGCAGATCAAGGCATATATAACTTATGAGAGAGACCATTTCAAACTCACCTACGAACAGTGTCGATATAAAACGAGTTCTCCCTCATGCAGATTCCCGCATCTCGAAGTTCGGTAACTGGCTTGTCCAGTACCCGTTTGTATGCCTTCGAAAAACATGTCAAATTAGCTTAACATGTCACTTTGAAAAGAAGAAAAAAAATAATTACTAAGAGAGCCACAGAATATACCTTCTGACTATACTTTTTTAAGCGATCTTTGAGTTTCGATTGTTGCTCTGCCTTAGGTAGGTCAAGAAAGGGTTTTGCTGCGGTGCTAGCAGTCCCATCGACAAATTCAGACTCAATCTGTTTCTTCATATGGTAGTAATCACTGCAGGTCAACATTAGATACCAACAGAATCATCAATTTGTTTCTTAAATACCCAAGCACATGAAATTTGTTGGCCACGAAAGAAATGCAGTAAAAGTAGAGTGTAATTCAATAGTTCTGCTTGTCTATTTCAAATTTCATAACTACATATGATAACGCCCACTTCTCATGTACAAGCGTCACAGGGGCAAAACTGTCCTTTAAATGTTTAGTTTAAATCTTTTCACTAATTAAGCTTGAATTTATTCATTAAGGCATCCCGGTAATATTATCTTGTAATTAGGTTTTTGGTCAAGCTATTAGTGGGCGCCACCGGTGACTATGCACTTTTGTAACTAAGGATAATTTTCCCTTTCGTATCTAGGAGAGTTTACGACCTTACTCTCAAGGATTCGACATTTGTTTATGTTTTTTGAATTAATTTCAATAAAGAGGAATGGGGAATCATCACTCTGTGATCTCCTGTTAACCGCAAATGTGATTGTGTAGCTTTACTGATTGGTTAAAGTTAATTAGGATTCGGTTGCATCACGATATAGAGAGAGTGTACAACCCAGCTGAGAGGACATCTAGCATTAATTAGGATGTTCTAGTTAAGGAAAAACCTTTTCTTTGCCATGAACACTTCTCCTCGCCAGACCCACTCAAGCTTCCGGAGACAATTTTTTTCAGGTCGATTGAAATCACAGGCAGTGCAAATCTCGTCTGAAACTATCGACGAAGGCTGAAATTGAGAAAAAAAGAATAAGATTACAACAAAATATTAATTTCTAATCAGCTTAATGTTCTTGACTAAATAAAGTAAAATTTACAACCCACATTCTAATTCTTTTATGTAATGCATAAGTTCTACCTATGACATTTTTGTTTATAATATTGATTGTATAGAATGGCTGCGCTTTCATTAATAAAAAGACAAACAAATAAATAAAAATTTCATGCAGCTCTGAAAGAAACCAGAAGCTGAGTTGCACGAGCTGATAAATCTTTCTTCTGACTCAAACACCATAAGCAGATGTAACACTAACATCTAAATTAAATAATAATCTTCTTCTACACAAGAATCAAAAGTAAGATTATACCAAAACGCAATTTCCAATTAAGAAAGACAACATTAGGATTTATGATAGCTTAAATTATAAATTTACTATCTGTATATAGGAGAAAACAACTAAACCAGCATACCTGAAGCCTGTTTGTCAAAATAATGTTTGGATACATAGCAGCCACATCTAGATGATAGATAAGGGGACATTCTTCACGGGTGGGTTCATCCCGTAGCCCTTCAAGCTGAATACGAGGTCACACGTTAACATAAAAAAATGGTGAGGAAAAATTTATCGGTCACTGGGGAAAAGGCTCTAGGGAAATATATTGTTTTAAATTTATTTACTAATTTTTATTTGTTAGGAGCCCATTTAATGTCAAAATAGTTTAATTTGCTTAGCCAAGGCCCTATTTCACAACTCTAACCAATTTAGCATAAGATAAAGTCCAGCAAATGAGAATATTTATTATCCGTGGAAAATGAAGCTCAACCTCAATGTGTCAACTGAAATCAAGTAAATTTGGGTATTGATATCAGATACTTTTTTTGACAACTGAAAGCAAGCAATACCTTTTCCAATATAGCACTCTTAACTTCATCATAATTGACAACTGTTTCCAAGTCTAGTTTTCCTTCCACTCTTATAGCATATTGCAGGTCACGGTCAAGGTTGTCGATTAATTGCTGGAAATGAAAGATGGCACTGTTAGAGAAAGAACAATATACATAAGCATTTATAACAAACTCGGGTCAGAAGAAAATTGCACATTCATTTAGTTGGCAGAAGAGAGCACAGAAAACCAAACAAAATATATAAAACAGAATATTGAAGGTTATAATTTCATAATAGAAGTCGCCAATAAATTAGAACTCAACCAAATTGGGCCTTCACTAATGGCTATAAGAAGATATGAAGTGACCCTTAAACCAAATTACAAAGGAGACAGCCCATAGGTTTCTACAACTCATTCTAGGTCAATGTGGGACCATCGCACACTCCAAGATATTTGCAAGATTTCCCACCCTCATGCATACACTTGAAAAACATTAATTCTAAAAAATAGCAAGGAGTTAAAACATCTGACTCTCAGTCTCTCATACTTCTTGTCATTCTCTTCTCTGGATTCCAGAATTATTATATAAGGAACTATAAACTAACTATATATAGATTTAGAAATAACAACAACAACAACAAAAAGTGCTCTTCTGAACAAGGTCGTTTCAAACAATCATTCTTTCCTCTTTTGTTTTGCCAAACCAAAATTTAGAATCTTGAAGATGGTGAAAAACCAATCAATCCTCGAGCTACATACTCAATTTCAAAGGTAAGATTACTAGTTTTGGATGACATACCTGGTACGCAGACGGATCAAGTTTAAAACTCGTGGGAATATCAGACCTGAAGACTCCACTTTCGAGGCATTCAACATGACCACCAATATACGTCTCACTGTCAAGAAGGCGATTATTGTAGAATTTCTCTGGATCAGATTGGTGCTTGTTAGGGCAAACAACATTAGCCATGTATGCCTGAACAAAGAACAAACAATTTGTAAGAAGTTAAATCTCAGTAAATGCAATATTAAACAGGAGTAAAATAATGCACGAAGAAGGAAGCTTGAAGACCAAGTAATGCATTGTGTGAGTGTATAAAAATGTACCTGGACCATTAGAAGCATTTCACAAAGGGTCCCACTTCCCTTGCGCAAGACCTCATCTGGTGGCATTGGAATGATGGTTGCGAGAGAGAAGATAAATGGATGAACATAGGTCATATACAAATAATAAGTAGAAACGGCATCAGAAACGGAGTACGAAGCCATCATCTGTGATAGCATAGAAAGAAAGAGCGGCACATTAGGAGCTATATTAAAGATATTCCAATCAAATAAAATTTCCAGCCGCGGAAGAACATTTAAGAGATTTAATAAGATATATTTATCCCCAATTTCTAGTATTCTGAAATATTAATCTTGTTGCAGTTCATTTCGGTTACTAGTGAAGTATCTTTCTTTTCAAAAAGAGTAATCCGTCAATGAAGAGCTAACCAACGAATTGCAGGCCAGATGCCAAAGAAAATTCAAATCCGAAGCCAAAATTTTCTATTTGATCCAATTACACATACCTGCGGTTTCTCCCTTGCATAACGAACCATATCCTCGGGATTCACTTCCAAGGGATCATAACCCAATTTCGCCTTAGTGACAGCCTAAAACAAGACCAACAACCATTAACTTCTGAGCACATAAATTTAAATGTTTCAACTATAATGCAGAATCACAGACCAAGTATATTATACATGCAACTACTAAGGCATACATTATGTGACTGATAGCAGCTACTTTCCTAACAATCATAGGATTTATTTAAGAAATAATGTGATTAACTCGAGCAAAAAAGCATACAAGTAGTTTTGGTGCATTTGACCGGTGTAATAAAACATCACTAATTGGACCAAACTGAAATAAATACCTTAAGGCCCTGGCTACCTTGAGGTAAATAGCTGTCACGCTTAACCCAAGCATAGCAATCAAGATGGCAAGCAAATTTAGCACGGCATTCGCCTTGATTCATATCGCACTGAAAGCCAACTTCCTGCATGCTCATTGAAAACATGAAAGGAAAATTAATAATTTTATGCTAGACCTAGAATCAAAGAAAAAAAATGACAAAAACATGGTTCTTAATGTTACTTAGTTCACGTAATTCAAGAACCAGCTTCACGTGACAATCTGGATATCTAAGACCATTGAAAGAACACAAGCTATCTCATAAAACTCCACGTACAAAAACTACTACTGGAATTTATTATCCAAACAACACCAAGACATCAAGTTCTATCAAAAAGAATCTCCATTTTTAAAGTATCATATCCATTAGAGGAAACACTCTAATTCAGCAGAAAAGTATTGACAGAGAAATAGATTTCTACTCGTCAACTCTACTAACATAAAGCAAGCTAAAAATCATGGTAAAAATGTTTTTTAAGTAAGAGCTTAGCAATTACATACATCTCCAAGTTTTAGCCCATGATGAGCTGCTCTTCTTTCCAAAAAAGGCCAATCGAAAAAATCACCGTTATAGGTAACATATATACCAGGTTTCACCTCCCGCATATGGGCAAACCACTTTTGAAGAAGCTCTAACTGCAAAATTACAATTCTTTGAAGAATTAATATACAAAACTACGAGCCATTTGGTCGAATGAAGTAAATAATGGAGAATTGCAGACGAATAATACATCACCTCATTATTTGCATTTGTCACCTTGAAATGACCCTCGAATTCTGGTTTTGGTGTATATTCCAAATCTTCAATGTCACTGCCAACACACTGCAATTAACAAACCAAAGTAGTCAAGAAGTGAAGTAAAAGCATGTAGTCCAATATACATGAAGGAGATCACCCAAAGAAATTATAACATGTAACTCGACCAAAAGTACCTCTCTGTTAATTATGAGGTACCCTTGCCCATCAACCATGTATGAAATCATCATAACTAAGTCGTATTCAGCATCTGGAAATTTCAAAGGAAGCTTTGTGGTCTCGATATCAAATGCACAAACATGGACTTCAGCACGCTGCAGAAGATCAAATCTCCTCTCAAGTGTGACATCACTGCTTGTTATGCTTACATCATACCACTGTCCACATCGTATATCTAGGAAGTATAAAAGGTCATAGGATAAGCAAATCTATTATAGCAATTAATAATTAGAGAAGAAATCCAAAATGCAACAAATTGAACTTGCCATTGTCGATTGCAAAGCGAACGTGGTAAGGTACGTCGTATTCCCGGAGATCAATAATATAATCAAGGAAGTCTTGAGTTCTTTGTTCCCTGCAATGCAAGCACCAAATATGATTTGCTCATACCATTCAGAATAACCCTAAGAATATAAAAAAGAATAAGAATATTTCTACCTATCACTATAGTATCTTTGCATGATAAAACCATTAAAAACAATTTATTTTATTCTGAAAATGAAAGAACTTGCAACTTAAATCAAAACCAATTACCTCTTCCCAGTTAATAATAACTCGTAAGCTTCCGTTGCGTCAGACTTTGACTGGTTTCTTTCAACAACATTCAATAGATCACGCTTGACAGTCATCAATTGTTGAACAGTATCGAATGATAGTTTTAGGTAGGACTTGCGTAATCCAGACAAATGATTTTTCTGTTTAGAAGGATTCACAAATATTAAAACAAAGAAACATACACAATACAATAGAAAGGCTCAACGTAAAGAAATAAATCAAAGAGCAACCTGCCTATATAAATAAATAACACGAGTCACAAGATCTAATGCAGTAAGAAATACAGGTCTAATGATGAAAAACTACTCACAAGATCAAGATCTTCCTTCTCCACGATCTCAATATCAGCAATTTGACTTTCATAACGGCGTCTCAGATATACTTCAACGTCCATTTCCGATTTATCCTATCACAAATCGACCGATGATGACAGCATGACCAGCAGCTCGGCAACATTTAAAATGGAAACTGGAATGAAGTGATAAAAACAGCACAAACCTTTGTTGCAGCATAAAAGTAGGGACGGAACTTGTACTTAACTTTGAACGAGGATCCATCCTATAATTATAACAGAACATGATTATTTTTTACTGATCCATCCTATAAGAAAATTATAGTTAAAGTACAATATGTACCTGTGAAACAAAATATAGATCCGCGCAACTATAGACTTTACGCGATTCTTGATCTTCCGACGAGGACTGCAAAGTCAGAATGAGAATCAGTAAGCGAACCAGTGACAGTGGTAAACACAATGCTAATAGAGATGGATATTAAGATACTCGATTGCATAAAATGAAGAACGAAAAGCCAAAAGAATTCAGTGCATCGCTTCGAGAAATTACTCGAAAAGCGTTTCTTCAAACATGGCATTGAAGACAAATTTCCAACAAATTCGCGAATCGACAACGTAATTGAGCAAAATTAAATTCAATTTCGAAGAAGGAAATTGACTTACGGATGCAATGGTGAGCAGCCATCCGAGCCTCTTGTCGCCTTCGGAGAAGAGATCGAACCCTAGCTTGGCCTCGAGCTCCTCCTCGGCGGAGCGAATGAGCTTCTGCTTCTTGGAGTTCCGGCGATCCCAGTTGTCCCACTTCCGGCCATCGCCGCCTCTCATCGCTATTCTCCGGGGAGATGGTTTGAGGGAAAGCTCTGGAGATTGCCGCGAAAATGGAAGAGAGAGAGAAAGAGAGAAACCCTCGGTGGGGAAGTGAGAGAAAGCTACAGAAGAAGAAGTGTAGTGTTTTCCCGCGCTTGAGAGAGTTGATACTTTAACCGAAAGACGTAAATGCCCCTTGATTGGGGAGAAATTCGAAAACTGCCATGGGAGATCAGAACGAACGACGTCGTATTTGTTGTTGGGAATAAACGTAAATTATGCCCTGATACTTAAATTTTATCAGTTTGTTTGCATTTTTTATGATTTACATAATTTTTTTATGTAAATTAAGAAGTCAAGTTATAGCTTCAAAATGAACTCGATTGAAGCTATACTGTCGAGTTAGCAAGTTTTTGTCCTCTATCCGGAACAACCATATTTTATTACACCGAAGGACTAAAAGTTGTCGTTCTACAATGTATTCGCAGTAGTTATCTCCTTATACGAAATATTAGAAACATTTATAATTCAAATAGCAAGAGTTTAACTTTGAAAGATCTCTACTCGTTCCATTCATTAAAAAAAAAAAAAAGGTCTCCACTCGTTACCGGTACAACGATAGGTTGCATAACACCTCGTGTTAGCTAGATCTGGCCTCCTACGGAAAGGTTTCAGTTATGCGACTGACAAATCACCGCCCTTGTCTGATTATAGATAAGGTAAGCATATGTATTTCAACGGCCGTGTGTCACCTAGATCTGACCCTCTAAAGACGGAGATTGATTGAGTTAAGCCTGTAAACCAAAAACGATAACTTACTCTTGCATGTGATGATTAAATTCAACGCATTTGTACAGGTTGCATAACTCTTGGTACAATGTATTCCCAGTATCAATATTATCTCCATATTAATACTTATACAAAATGTTTTCTTGACAAACTTCCTAAATAGTATCGACAAAGACATCAAATCCATAATCTTAGAAATCCAAATAACCTCAATCAAATTCATTAATCCAAAAAATCCAAACAACCAAACTTAGAATCTTAGTATTTAACATAAATAATGTACATGTTCTAGTTAGTTTCAGTAAACGAATCACAAAATACAAAACGATTAACTAAAGTATTTTGGGCTATACGGATATATTATCTTCTGTCTCAAAAACAAACATAAAGATCTTCTCAATAAAATTTTAAAATTACATGAAATTAGTCATCACTAAAAAACAAGACACGCGTAAAAAAAGAGGTTAATAAAAATAAAAGAGTTATTAACGGCAAAAGTATCCAATTTTTTTGAAAAAGGTGGCATAAAGTTAACTTAAAAAACTAAAACAAAAGTACCCATCTTAAGAAGGTAATTTAGGTATTTTTGCCACTATTTTCAAGTTGCTGTATGCTTCCATTTCCAAACAACTTAGGCTCTTTTACCGGTAATAGCCCAAAGTAAAATTTGGACTTAAAACGAAAAGATGGCCCAAAAGCCGAAGCTCCATTAGCCGCCGAACACTCTCCCTTGCAGTTGCAGAGGAAACCCTAGCGCCAAATCTCCAGAGCTCCCTCTTCCAAGGTATGCCGTTTTCACCCCATCGTCCTCGATGTCGCCTTGTTTGCGTATGAATTTGTATCTATAAGCACCTGAATCGATGGCAGTGTTACATATTGTGTTGTTGGGTTTGGACAGAGATGAAGATCGTTGCCGCTTACTTGTTGGCCGTTCTCGGTGGCAACGCTTCCCCCACCGCCAAGGATCTCAAGAAGATTCTCGCATCTGGTACTGGTTTTTTCTTTCTCGCTCGAATGGGATTCATTTGCGTTCGTGAATTTCTGCTTTGATATCTGGTATTTTTGGTGTTTTCGCACTTGACTGTGTCTGGTTTTATCGGTAAATGCATTTCATTTCTTGTCCGGATTAACCCGAACGGAGTTTCAGTACGATTAACCCGAACGGAGTTCAGTACGATTTTATTTATTTCATGGTTTTATTATGAATGAGAGCAGTGGGTGAGTAATTCCGTGTTGTTTATTCACAGTCGGAGCCGACGCTGAGGATGAGAGGATGGAGCTTTTCCTGTCTGAGGTCAGCGTAAAGGACATCACGGAGCTGATCGCCACAGGGAGGTCCAAGTTGGCATCCGTGCCCTCCGGTGGCGGTGCGGTTACTTACGCAGCTCCCTCATCTGGCGCTGGCGCTCCTCCGGCTGCTGCGGAGTCAAAGAAGGAGGAGAAAGTTGAAGAGAAAGAGGAATCGGATGATGTAAGTCGTTTGATTTGTGAAAAAAGATTCTGAGTTTTTCAGTCTTTCTATGTTATTCACTGTCTGATTTGCTAATCTCTTTCTGTTTGCAGGACATGGGATTCAGTCTCTTTGACTAGAAACATACATATTTTGATTTGCCTTGCGTTTTGTTCGAAAAAGCACCTGTCTTTCGGCTTTGCTTGGAATCGTTAGATTGGCGTGTTAGATTGTTTAGTCGAGAGATCATATGACACATTTTGAAGAGTGAGTTTAACTTTTTGTTATGTCATATTTTTATGGGTTAGTTTGTTGCAGTGAAATCTGTAGCTTCTTACTTGAATTGTTATTTTTTTTTTCTTTTCTCTCGGTATGCTTCTTTACCAGTTTTGTTTGATGCCCAGAGCTATTAGTAGCTAATATTTAAGAGTAATTGCAATTAATTAAAATGAAACATGAAATACAATTTTGTTTTAAAGTGTGTGGGGTACGATTCCAAAAAAATGCGAAAAACCGTGATTTCCATCAAGTTTTATTTTTCTTTCATCTCGCACCTTCACCTTTCCCGAACCATATTTCATTTGAAGTCGAATCGGCGCCTCTCCCAGCCGTCATATGCAGCAACTTGCAAAACAAAGCTTTGGAATTTTTTGAAGTACTTTAAACTCGAAAGTGTTGAGACTGCCTGCTTTCCATGGAATAACATGAAATGGGAGGGAGGGAGGGAGAGAGAGATGAGAGAAATGTTCAATTACGAGGGTATTTTTGTCGGATAGAGAAAAAACAGTAAAGAAAACAAGAGTTTAAATTATTATTATTATTACTGGAGTTACTATTGGTTAGAGTTCAAATTATTTTGATGGCTACAAACTGAATTTCGTTTCATAGTTTAGTATTTGATTGATTTGACGCCAAAGTTTTCATAATTATGTATTAATACGAAATAAATTATATGGTTTATTACGAGAAATTTTTTTATTAACATAGAGGGAAATAAATCTGTAGCTTCTGAAAACATATAAGTGTTAAAACCATTACGTCTTCCTTAGTAAGATCATGAATTCAATTGTTCCTGTTTCACTAAAATTCTTTTAAGGCAACCACGCATCTTGATCAATGAGTGATTGCTACCCACCACACAGTAAAAATTTGTCGTTTATTCTTGATCCATAAGCTCTAACGAACGCAAAGCATATACTTCTTAGAGCTGTTGTTGGCGACCGGAAATCGCCAACAGCTCCGTCGCGATGCGTCGTGGTGGTGCAGTTCGTGATGCGTCGCGATGGAGAGAGAGATAGAGAGAGAATGTGAGACAGAGGGAGAGGGAGAGCATCGCCACGAAGGGGCCGAATCGCGATTGTTCGCGATTTTGGAGGCCGAATCGCGAATCTCGCGACCCCAGCTCTACATATACTCATTAAGGAAAAAAAAAACATTAACAAAAGAGATGGAATCATTGAATAAGCTCATTAGACAAGAAGTAGAATGACAGTATAATAATTCTCAAATTCTCGTTACATTGCTCGTCCAACAAAGGTGGATTCACCCTAAGGAACACAACGAACGAAATTTTATTTATGAAAAACAAGAAAGAAAAGAATACATGTTAATATGAGATCAATGAAGAACTCCAAGAAAATAAACCGAGCACTGAGAAAAAAGTTGGATAAATTTAGATGAATGTTGCGTGGAAAGATGGGGGCGCTGAATTCTAGTAGTAAATGGGAGTTGGAGGTGAAGTGTAAACGTAAGAAGGTGGGGGAGAGTTGTATGAGTATTTAGGTGCTTCAACGTGTTTAGGAGGCGGTGGAGACTTATAGACGTACGGTGGTGGAGGAGAGTTGTACGAGTACTTGGGAGTCTCAACGTGTTTTGGTGGCGGAGGAGATTTGTAAACGTACGGAGGTGGAGGAGAACTGTACGAGTATTTAGGCGTCTCAACGTGTTTTGGTGGTGGTGGAGATTTGTAGATGTATGGTGGTGGAGGAGAGCTGTAAGAGTACTTGGGTGTCTCGACATGCTTTGGTGGTGGGGGAGACTTGTAAACGTAGGGTGGTGGTGGAGAGCTATATGTGTACTTAGGCACCTCGACGTGCTTTGGTGGTGGTGGAGACTTGTACACATATGGTGGTGGAGGAGAGTTGTAAGTGTATTTGGGTGCCTCTACGTGTTTTGGTGGTGGTGGAGACTTGTAAACGTACGGTGGCGGAGGAGAGTTGTACGAGTACTTAGGTGTCTCAACGTGTTTTGGTGGTGGGGGAGACTTGTATACATATGGAGGTGGTGGAGAACTGTACGAGTATTTAGGTGCCTCGACGTATTTTGGCGGTGGAGGAGACTTGTAAACGTACGAGGGTGGAGGTGAACTGTATGAATATTTAGGGGTCTCAACGTGTTTTGGCGGTGGTGGGGACTTGTATACATATGGCGGTGGAGGAGAACTGTATGTGTACTTTGGTGTCTCGACATGCTTTGGTGGTGGGGGAGACTTGTAAACATACGGTGGCGGAGGTGAATTGTAAGAATATTTAGGTGCCTCGACGTGTTTTGGTGGTGGGGGAGACTTGTATACGTACGGTGGTGGAGGTGAACTGTATGAGTATTTGGGTGCCTCAACATGTTTTGGTGGTGGTGGAGATTTGTAAACGTACGGTGGTGGAGGTGAGCTGTAAGAGTATTTGGGTGCTTCAATATGTTTTGGTGGTGGTGGAGATTTGTAGATGTATGGCGGAGGAGGAGAGTTGTACGTGTACTTGGGTGTCTCGACGTGCTTTGGTGGTGGGGGAGACTTGTATACATATGGTGGTGGAGGAGAACTGTATGAGTATTTAGGCGTCTCGACGTGTTTTGGTGGTGGAGGAGACTTGTATACGTACGGTGGTGGAGGTGAGTTGTACGAGTATTTGGGTGCCTCAACGTGTTTTGGTGGCGGCGGAGATTTGTAAACGTATGGTGGGGGAGGAGAATTGTACGAGTACTTGGGTGTCTCGACGTGCTTTGGTGGTGGAGGGGACTTGTATACGTATGGTGGTGGAGGAGAATTGTACGAGTATTTAGGTGTCTCGACATGTTTTGGTGGTGGAGGAGACTTGTACACATACGGTGGTGGAGGTGAACTGTATGAGTATTTGGGTGCCTCAATGTGTTTTGGTGGTGGTGGAGATTTGTAAACGTATGGTGGGGGAGGAGAACTGTACGAGTATTTGGGTGCCTCAACGTGTTTTGGTGGTGGGGGAGACTTGTAGACATAAAGTGGTGGAGGAGAGCTATAAGAGTACTTGGGTGTCTCGACATGCTTTGGTGGTGGTGGAGACTTGTACACGTATGGCGGCGGAGGAGAACTGTATGAGTACTTGGGTGTCTCTACGTGTTTAGGTGGTGGGGGAGACTTGTAAACGTATGGCGGAGGAGGAGGAGAACTGTATGAATACTTGGGTGCCTCAACGTGTTTCGGTGGAGGAGGAGACTTGTATACGTACGGTGGTGGTGGTGAGTTGTACGTGTACTTTGGCGCCTCGACGTGCTTTGGTGGTGGAGGTGAGTTGTAGACGTACGGTGGTGGCGGTGGTGACTCGTATGTATATTTGGGAGTCTCAACATGTTTTGGTGGAGGAGGAGATTTATACGAGTACTTAGGTGACTCGACCTTCTCGGGTGGAGGTGATGAACCATAGGAATAAGGCGAATAGTAATCTGCGGCCACGGCAGAGGCCACAAGGGCAAAGGCCAAGGCGTAAACCAGTCGAGGCAAATGCCTCGGCTGTCCTAAACTTCTCATTTCTAGCTTTTTGGATGGTTTTGTTGATTGTTTTGTGATGAATGCTATATAGAATATAGATTACTCTTTATATAGTGATGCTCAGCTCTTATTATTCTTTACTAAAATATTTATTTTATTAGCAAGTTGAACGTTGGACCCAATTGTATTTGTAAATATTTATATTTTCGCTGACTTAGGCCTCCAAATTATTAGAAATATGTGAGTAGGTCGATTATTCTTGATATAGTAGTGCTTTGCCACTATTAAATATTCGGACATGTATTAAAATGGATATTTATGGCATAAGTTTTCAATTTAATCAATGTCACATTTTTTTATCTATTTTTTTAGCGTCAATAGTATTGAAGGTCATAAAATAATATCGAGATCTGATTTCGTTAATGTTTCATTTAGACTTGTTACATTAGGAACACATACATCTATGATGAGATTCCAAAAATATTTTAAAAAATTCAATACTTGTATTAAATTCGAGAAGTCTGCATATCTATACCTAAACATACATTATCTTGACACTGACAAATTAGACCTAAGCATGGTTGTAGGGCCTCCAAACACTATCGTCGCAAAAAAAATTGAAATAATAAGATAGATAAGAGATATAGTATTTATGCCACAAATATAAAATAATATTAGACGAAAGTTCTATGCCATTGGATGAGAAAACGTGCATGCTTTTTAGTTAAGATGCTCTACTCTTGAAATTCTTAGAGTGGAATTTGTAAAACTAAATTCTTAACAAATATAAAAGTGTTTGTTAACATTATCAAAAGTTGGTAAAAGGTCATACAGAGACCGTGTATGCAAAAATTATGAAGTTTTTTTTTACAATAATTCCTGATTAATTAATTATATCGGACACATTCCAATAGAGAGCCGATAGGAAGCAGTCCATTAACGTATATTTTTTTGTTATCGTGAACATTATATGCATGAATAAGTCTTGGTGGTAACTAATATATCATCACGTCATGTGCAAAAATCTTGTATTATTTCGTTCACGAACCATTCCAAGTTTCGTTTGAGCTGTTGGGTCCTCCTGCCATTCTTGTATTGACATTGAACTCTTGCCATCAATTTGTAATTAATCTATTTCCTAATATGCGTATACAATGTTTACTTTCATGTCAACCAAATTATATTTTCATAAATTACAATTCTAATATTATTTTTGTTGTTGTGTGTTTATTAATTTATATATGAATGACAAATTGTTTATTTTTCTTTATTTATTAAGTATTTAACGGGTCAAGCTCATCGAGAAAACTTGCAAGATAAGATAAATGCAGCCAAACACATTTGAAGAATACAAGCTCGTAATAATTGTAACTGTGTTAGTGACTCCAGAAGAGAATAACAGCTCCATTTTAATGAAGATCGAGACCTTTGAGCTTGTCGATATAAAACACAAGTTGTCAGTTTTCTATTCTGCACTTACAATTATGAGTTTTCAAAAAAAAATCTCTATAGATTTGATATTTTTTAGGTTGGGAATAAATGGAACTTAATGGTAAACTTTATGAATAAATTATCCGCAAACCTTTGTTTATCGGTAAACTAACAAGAGGCCATTGATTTTTCATTGGTAACAATATCTACATTAGTCTATATAGGGGCATATCTAGGTTGTAATTAGAGAAGGGCGAAAACCAAAATTTTAAAAATAAAATATGATATAAAAAGTGTTTTTAATAATTAAATAAATCGATAAAATAGTTAGTGACACAATTGCTAAAGAAATATTACTTAATATTTAATAAAAGTATTTATGACATTAAGAGATGAGTACTAAAATATAATAAGAAAAAATATAATTTTTTCTGAAGTTAATGAGATTTGAACTCAAATCTTAGAAAAGGAGGGAGCTAAAACTGAGCTACAAGTCCTGTTAACACAGAATCAGAACATATCAGAATTTGAATTTTTTTCTGATTAAAAATCAAATTTCAAAATTCTGATAACAAATTAAAACCAAAATAAAAAATTCTGGTTCTGTTTTCAAAACAGAAACCTGAATTATGGTTCTGCATTTTAATCAGAATTGAATTCTGATTTCACGGTCGGCTATTTTTGGTCGTTGGATCTTATGATCTAACGGCCGATATTTTGACTTTTTATAAAACGAAAAAGAAATTGAATATTAACTTTATTATTGTTTTCGTTGCATATATAGCCGTTGTTTTTTCGACTGATCATTATTAACCCAATTCATAATATATTTTTATTTCTATCCTATAAATACTACATTTCAACACCCCAAAATTCACGTAACTCAATTATCTCAACTCTAATTCTCTCCCAATTACTCATACTCTCTGAATCCGATTTTTAACTGATATTTATTCTCGATGTATTTCTCAACTATAATTTTTATGTTTTGATGTATTTAACAATTAAATAAATTAATAAACGAAACATTTTTATAATTCCCGTCTTATAGATTTTATTAAGTTCGATTTGGGCAATTTTTTTAGAGTTTTATAATATTTAGGGTCAAAAGTTACCATTTACTTATATTTGGGACTAAAAAAAAAACATAAACATAATTCTGGTTCCGAAACTAAACTAGAAACCAGAATTCTGGTTCTTGTTTCAATTCAGAAACTGGAAAATTCAGAATTCAGTTTCTAAATGAGTACTATATTTATAGGTTTCGCTACATTCCCCACTACACAAGTGTCAATTTGTTCAAATATAATACATTTTTATGTATATATATTTAATTCAAATATATATTAATTTATTACAAATAACGGGAGTGGATCAAATAGGGATGACTGACCCCATTTGATCCAAGTCCGTTATTTTTTAAGTTAATCCGCCCCTATATGTAGATATCACAACCAACTCCATTTTGATAAAGATTTAGAAAATGGATTCAAACCGGTTTGTGACCGATCCATAATTATACCTGGATCCGGATCAATAATAATAAAAAATGAAAATAATGCATATCATATTATTAATTGTCTCAAAATCGTACATCAATTACATCATCTAAAAAGTGCATCATATACATCAAATATTAATAAATTGTCTCAAAATAAAACACATAAAAAAGTACATCTAAATGAAAAAGGAAAAATAATAATATTATATCCGGACTTTAAATTAGTTTCCGGATATCTATATTCTAAAAATAAAAACCAGAAACCGAATCCAATTTTTATCCAAATGCGAATTTCCAGATGCTGAAACAATTTTTAAATGTGATTATGGATACGGGTACGGTTTTCAAACCAGTTTCCAGGTTTGAAAATATAGCCCTGAGTCCATCCTCAGCAAGCACCTGAGAATCCTCTGGCATGTGCTGTGATTATGTATGTAAAGAAAGTAATCTGAGACTTACTCTTTGTGAATTGATCGTAGATGTCAATTCACTCGCCGAATATGTGCCTTGTTTGTTTTTCTGGTATGAATTTCCGGTGTTGATTCCTATGATTGATGGAAAATAATAATAATAATAATAATAATCATCGACTATTCTAATCTAGGTCATTTACATACTTTTATTCTTGCATAACACAGTGTTCAATTCTTTTTTTTTTACTAGAAATTTGGTAATTAGTAATATTAATTTTGAGTATCAATAATGCGAGTCGAAACGACAGCCGATGCCTTGTGGAGTCTACATGTCGTACGTCTCAGTGTGTTTCTTTGGGATAAGACAGAGAGAACAGTTTCTGAGGTTTCCCAAGAAAACTATCAAGCCCAATAATGACAAGTCCATAGCCCACAAACCCGAAGAGGCCCATGCGAGCCGAACACAGGATATAAGCCCAAGTTCGTCTTCGACTCTAAGAGCAAAACCCTAAGAGCAAATCCCTCCACCGGTTCCTCTCTCTTCCGCGGAATCAAGTTCGTCTTCTTCGACTCTGCTCCCAATCTCAGATTCTTCTTCCTTGTGTTGTGAATTCGCTGTGACCTTTTGTGTTGTTGGGTTTCGACAGAGATGAAGATCGTCGCCGCTTACTTGTTGGCCGTTCTCGGAGGCAACGCCTCCCCCACCGCCAAGGATCTCAAGAAGATTCTCGCATCTGGTACTGCCTTCTCCTCGCTCGAATATCAGAGGCTAGGGTTTTAGGTGTTTTCACATTTGATTGTGTCTGGTTTTGTCGCGAAAATGAATTTCATTTCTTGTTCAGATTCATCGAAATCGTTTTAGCCTAGTCAATAAGAAATGTATATATATTCGTATAGGTTTTGTATTTTCTTCGCCATGGAATATATATATATATATATATATATATATATATATATATGCGCCCTAGTCAATTAGGAATGCATATATCTTTTACAAATAATAGTATGTATGATTTATACATGTGCACAGGTTCTTCATTCGTCGGAGACAATTCATTTTCATGTTTAGCGATGAATATATTTGCTTTTAGTTTTTTTGTTCTGAGTGAGAGAACATTGTGTGAACGGTTCCGTGTTGTTTGTTCACAGTCGGAGCCGATGCCGAGGATGAAAGAATGGAGCTTTTCTTGTCTGAGGTCAGTGGAAAGGACATCACCGAGCTGATCGCCACAGGGAGGTCCAAGTTGGCGTCCGTGCCGTCCGGTGGCGGTGCGGTTGCTTACTCCGCCCCCTCAGCTGGTGGCGGCGCCGCTGCTCCGGCAGCTGCCGAGTCGAAGAAGGAAGATAAGGTTGAGGAGAAGGAGGAATCCGACGATGTAAGTTTCACGAATCGTGCTTTAAATTCTGAATAGTTCGGTATTTCTATGTTATGCACTCTCTGATTTACTTATATTTTGTGTTTGCAGGACATGGGGTTCAGTCTCTTTGATTAGAAGCCTTTTCGTTTATCATTGTTTTCGGTTAAAATACCAATCTCTATGTTTGACTTGGAATTTTTGGATGAGTTTTGTGTTAGATCTTTAGTTGAACACTTTGAAGAGATACTTTCTTATTTATCATCTTTTATTGGGTTAAAATGTTGCATCTAAATCGGTAGCTTCGCTAATTAAATACTACTGTTCTTCTGTTTTATAGCTCATCCCGTATGTAGTAATTGTTTCTGGCTCTCCTAAAATCTCAGAAATTCCGGTTCACGGCAACGGTTTTGTAAGAGCGAGTTTTTCTATGGTCTAGTGACTGATAAGGTGATGAAAACTCTTCTAAAGTGCTCAATATTCTTTCGCTCATGTTTATACCTAAGTTAACAAATCATTAGTGAAATTGATTCTCTTAATTGCAAATTAGAGGATCATAACCTTACAGAATTAAAAATCGATCGAACGTGAGAAGAAGAAAGAAAGGAGGGAATATGCTGTGTGACTCTGTAATGTACAATATATGAATGAGGTATGAAAATAATTTAGGATACAATCAATTTAAAAAAGGATATTATTGCAAAAAAAATTAAATTGTTTTTTTTTGCTATAACAATATTTTTTTAAAACGTACATTTTAGACGTCTTTGAAAAGTATTCTTCCGCAAGTTCCCACTTCCACTCGTCGTCAGTGAATCTTTTTTGTTAAATGCTCGTGATTGGAACATGGCATTTAGAAAAAGACCCATTAGGAAGATCGATTAACGGTTCAAAGTGGGAACGAGTGTCATGCAATTCAATGCGGACTCCGGTTTGCAATAGCCAAGGGGTGGCGGGTAGCGGAGATTGAGACAGATTGTCTCCGAGCGACGAATCTAGTGACGGATAGTAAATTTAAATTGCATCCAAAGGGCCGATCCTTGCTAGCATTGGATCTTCCATTAGGTCGCTTGACTCTCTCGTTATTTGTAAATGGGTGCCGAGAGGTTGTAAAGAGGTTGCGAATTGCTTAGCTTGAACTCGTCTTTCCGATTTAAAACTGGACTTGTGGTCGGATATTTGCCCTCGGTGGCTTGTAACTCATGTACACAGGGACTTATGCCCTGGTGTTTATTAATGAAGTTTGCTTTCGTTTTAAAAAAAAAAAACAGTTCAAAGTGGGAACTTATGGCGGTATATTATTTAAAACGTTGGTATCATCATACGCCTGAAAAAAGACGTTCTTATATTGCCCCTAAAAAATTACAGCAGGAACTTTATGCTAGAGTTAAATATATATATATATATATATCATATCACATATTTTCTTTTTCTTTTCTGAAGGAGCTAAGTCTCTCTTATTTTGGTCAAGTGAAGTTCACGTGATCCTCATTTCTCTTAATTTTATCTTCAAGAGAATGAAAGAAAATAAATTTCGTTTGAATCAAATATCACAGACTCAAACACATGTATATATAAAACTAAAGATCTTGCCATTCAATTGAAACATTAAAAACCATACAAGAAAGCCCTGAAACCGGGCATTGTTTTCACTCACACGACCGAACTTTGACTCTTAACACAGCATACTGAAATGAAACACAGAAACACAAACTTAATTAAACAGACTGACACGGACACGGACACGGACACGGACACGGACGCTGTAAACGGAACTGAAAGGAAACATTAGACTGGATCGGCAAGATCGCTACATGAAATTCCATCAGTTTAGCGATGACTTCCCGCAACGCCGTTCGACATCATAGGGATGGCTCTCTCCATCTGCAGTGGAAAAGAAACAATTATATATATGGACGGAAATAATTTATATATATATATATAATAACGGAGCTATAGGAAAACTAAAAAGGGGCACATGCCCCCGAATAACTCTGTTTAACAAATAAATATGCTTTCTTATCCCAGCCTACGCAATACATTATGTGTACTGATTATCTTGTAGTGCAAATTCGATGTTAGTTTGGATAAAACGATACCTCGGAGACGCGATCCAGATTCACGCGCAGGCTATCATACTCATTCTTGACCCTCTCAAAGGCTGACAGGCACCTGAAAGTGAAAATGCATCTTAGTAAATTAGATTTAGAAGAGGAAAATTTCAGCCATTTGTTAAAACATTATGTATGAGAAGAAAGAAGTGATTCCTACTTCTCTTTATCAGTCATGGCACAAGATTGGTACAGCTCATGGCAAGCAGGTATCATACGGCAACCTCCGATGCTACGAAAATCGGAATCAACGAAGAAATGAGTCAGAATTCAGAGTGAAAATAAATGAAGAAAAAAGGACAAGATTCTTAACTACTGTGTTACTGTATTGGTAAATCTATATACAGAAAAAGTATTCTATATATGCATAAGTTACGTGCGTTTAACGCGTCATGCCACGCGCGGGGAATGGGCGTTGATAACGCGTCGTGTCACGCGTTTGAGAGCGCGTCGAGTACGCCGGAGTTAAGACTCCTAAATCTTCGTGTGGATAAGATTCGTTTATAAAAGATTTTCACCAATGATTGGTAACTAATCATTAATTCATGCATGAATTAATTACTTCTAATCTATGTTCAATTATGCATGCACATATAGTTCAAATGGAAAAGAATATATGAAAGGAAATTTCATAAATGATTTCATAATAATAAAAATCAAACTCTCTTATTACGTAGAGCTATTGCTTTTGATATGAGTTGCTAGCTCAGACACTTTGATGAAGTCGACAACGAGGGCAGCCCTGTAAATATGAGTCAAATAATTCATAATTAAAATAAATATAATGTGATTATATATTCAGAAACTAAATAAAAAATAAAAATGAATTACAGCGATGTATCGATTTTGTCCAAGGTTTCTTGAACCTCCTGTTGGTAAGTACTGATAAGCTGAGAGTAGAACCGCTGATCACTATTCTTTCTCACTTCTTCCAAATGATTGAATTGCCCATCCAATATGCCCTGATTAAATTAAAAAAGAAAATAGTTTCAAATTACATTGATTTTGGAGGCCCGGTGAAAAGAAAAACCGTAAACCGAACTGAACGCCCAACTAAAAAGCGGCTTTTACAATATATGATAGGATGTTTGATTTTTTAATAAAAATATCAAAATGCGATATTTTGTCTATTATTCGTAGAATATTGCATCAATTATACATTGTATAAACAAAGAACTAAGAATTTATATTCAAGATATATATAAATCCTGATCAATCAATACTCTTGGTGCCTCTAGAATTAATGCATGCAAGTGAAGAACAGATCTCTTCCTGTATAGAAATACTAATTAACTAAAGATCTAAAGTAAATATCAGTGCAATAAATTCAGAAAAAAATTTGTCTAAGCACAGGTGTATATATAATTATATATATACATACACTGCGTGATTCATTCGACAAGTATACTGTATTTTCGTATATGTACATACATAGATCAACCATGGAAAATATAATTGGACAATCGATGGCTTCAGAAAAATGTTCGTCTGATCAAGAGTGTATATATACACATACATAATACATACATATATATATATATATATACACACTGCTTGATTCGACGTATAATCAAGTGTGTTGTTATGTGCATGTGATACAAACTAAAAAAATAAATAAAAATGAAAAATAGAAGACCTGGTCTTGCAAAGAGTGAACGAAGTCATTGAGCTGCTCAGTGAGCTGTTCAGCAACGCTCATGGCCACCATTTTTGAAGCTCAAAAACAGAGAAAGCGATATAATAATATATATTGTGAGGAACACTTGAAGAGGATGAAGAAACAAGGCAATGGAAGGCTCTATTTATAGCCTCAATTCAGAGAAAATGACACGAGAGAACTCACACCACTCAACACAGCCTTTCCAACGTTGCAAAATTAATTCATAAGAATTAAAAAATTAATAGTAATGTTCCTTAACTTTAGATGGTGGTGCATTTTGCTCCCTATACATTTTTTTGCCATTAGCACAATATTGTTGTCTCCTTTTTTGGTTAAGGAACAAATTTGCAACAAATTGTCTCCTTACTCATAGAAAATGATGAGAAAAACTTGTACGCAAATATATGACGTGCTCGAAAATATTTATGTCAATTTTTTACCGAAACATATCAATATACTATATTATAAGATTACTGTGAAAATAAAAATGAGCAAGTGCTAGTTATTAAAAAAATGTGAAAAATAATGTCCTACGGTATTTAAGAAAAATGTTATTTTTTTTAATATATTTTTGTAAATCAATAATAAAATTAAGATTAATATATTGTATTGTACAACTATTATAAAGCAATGAATATGAATGGGTCTGATTATTAAAAAAGATTAAAAAG
Organism: Parietaria judaica; assembly: GCA_954871525.1. Taxonomy (NCBI): domain Eukaryota; kingdom Viridiplantae; phylum Streptophyta; class Magnoliopsida; order Rosales; family Urticaceae; genus Parietaria; species Parietaria judaica. The sequence goes on along the minus strand of OX940862.1, from coordinate 19,553,957 downwards.
AAAGCCTTACTATATTTAAGCAAAATAATGAAGTTATCCTCAAACAAGTCATTATTGCTGATACAAAAGAATAGAGAGATATTTGATCAAAAACTAAAATTTAGTGGAGAAAGTAGACTAAATTTCAAATTCAAAGGAGGTGAGTATCAATTTTCTCAAAATAATCCTAAATAAGACATTGCTCTTTCAGGAGTTACAAAGACTGACTGAGAGACTCAGAGGCTGTTGAAGAGAGTGACGTTGGTGCCCTCAAAGACGCGCCTTGGTTGCGCGTGAAGGCACTCGCTCCCCTGTGGGACCCCTGGAGCCCTGATGGCGCGTGAGACTCTCGATGGGGCCCTTAAAGCCTTGGAGTTCGAGCTTTCACAGCTCAGTCTTCACAAGGTTCGGCCCTTCAAGTGAGCGTTTCTAAAGTTTGTTCGATAATTTTGTCTGTTCCTGCTTCAATATAATAATTAAATATGTGATAATATATATTAAAAATTATTATTTTTTTGATGGCAAACGTTCGATGTGTGTAATTTGTACTTATGTAATTACTTCGTAATTAAAACATAGTTGACTCGATATAAATGCCAATAGGTATTTACAATTTTATATCAATTTGCACTAAATCATAACAATCTGTATAAATTTTCCTTCATACGTAAGCCTCTCTCGACCGTCCGCTCAAGATATGTAATCGGACCCCTCTACAAGTTTAGGCGCCATTCAACCGCTTTGTGATTTCTCCTCAAATCAGTTATTAATAAGTATTCACTTTGAGGATGTTTTCTCAAATAGGTTAATCGTTTAACTTACGTAAGGAAAATTTGTAGCGAAAGTTATTGAACTCATCAGTTTCTTATAAATAAGTCAGTAAACTTACTTTTTAGGGGCGAAAGCCATCGATCTCATTAGATTCTTACAGATAAGTCAATAAACTCATCTTTTAGCAACGAAAATAACTAATGTCGTACTTTTATCGCAAATACACATTTACACTTGTTAAATATCACATTTTATGCAATGTTAGACGTGTTATATCCCTACTTATACTTATATATTAGGGTGTAGACCGTGGTTGAAAGGACGGTCAAAGAAGATTACATATGTAGTGATATGACACGTCTAACATTCCACATTCCTTACGTGTCATTGCCCATACACATAAGTGGCTATGAACTATGAAGAATTGCCATTTATTATACTTTTAATAACATAATAATTCCATTATTATGATAGTTAACAACGTGAGTTTGATACAAAATTATTAGTATCATGAAATATAGTATATATATAATATATATACACGTATAAATGATAATGTGTTGAAACTAAAAAGGGGCTTAGTAACTCACATATTTGATAACTACGTTTATCTATACAATTTTATTAAATATTATCTTTAGACTTTATACCTATATCTAAGAGTTAAACAATGTTTATAAAGTCTTCAATCTTTATCCTCTAAAATTTAGAATATTTCAAGTAATCAGTACTATTATTTTTTAATTGCTGAATTTACGACTTAAATTTCACAAATGTCTTTGGAGATACTTGATGACTCCGCTATGGCCTGCCGTGGTCGGGCTTGAGGCAAGATAGAGCGACGCTTTTTCTTTTTCTTTTTTCTTTCATGTTTTCGGATTCTCGCACATTTTCTGTTTGGTGAGGGAAAATAGAATAGAAAAGAAATAAAATACGTTTTACAGAAAACCACAGCGAAAATCTTAGGGGTGCAAATAAAACCCGAAAACCGGGTAAAAACCCGAATCCGAATCCGTATCCGAATCTAAAACCCGAATCCGAATCCGAATCCGGAATTCGGATCCGGGTACCCGGTACCCGGTTTAAAACCGGGTTCGGGTACCGGGTAGTGCAATCTTAAAAACCGGGTACCCGGTTTAATACCCGATTTATTTAATTTTTAATTTTTTTTAAAAATAATTTAGGGTTAGGGCTCGACACTCATCTCTCATTTTCATTTCTAATTTTAGGGTTTTATTAAAATATTTTTTTAATTTTTGATGTGCGGACGGTGAAATTATTATGGAAAGCCGGAGGAACTCGAAGTGATTTATCATATGTTTTTTTAATGTATTTTAAATTTTAGACAATGGATGCATGTTTTTTTTATGTACGAGACATGTGTAATGTTTATTTTGAGATAATTTAGTTTTTCTCTTAAAAAAAAATAAAACGGATCCGGGTAAAAACCCGGATCCGGTTGAAAATCCGAACTTGATTTCCAAACCGGGTACCGGGTACTAAAACCGGGTACCAATTTTCAACTACCCGGAAATTCGGGTACCCGGAATTCGGGTACCGGGTACCGGGTAGTAAATTTCAACTACCCGGAAACCGGGTCCGGGTACCGGGTACTTCAAAAAAACCGGGTACCCGACCCGGTTTCACCCCTAGAAAATCTTTCAGCGGCGAGGTGTGCGAAGTGTGAATTCAAAAACAAAAAGCTGCACAAAAATTTAAAAGCAAAGAAACAAGGTTGGAATCCGGAAACAAGCTCTCTCCTCGGAAATTAATCTTCCTGAATCCGAAACCCGCAACATGTAATTCAATTACTTCCTCTTCTATTTCAAATATTAAACTAACAATCTTTTCTTCTTATGGGTGTCCATAATACACAGGTCTCTTAGAGAAAAACCCAAGAAAGAAAGTTAAATAAAAACAGCAAGCTAATGAATTTGAGTGAGACAATCAATCAAGACTTGGGGACAGTGACATTGAGGATCTTGACATCTTGGTGGGGTTTGTCTGTCCTGTCTGTCTTCACTTTCTCTATTGCCTGTCAAAAAACATGTTTTTTCATTCAATTATATCTCATTCTCTATTAATACTTTATTAAATTTATATCTTATTCTCTTAATTTCCCGTTTAGATGTTCTAAAATACTCTCATCTTCTTCTAGAGTGTTTTACTTCTTCTCTTCAAAGGTTGTAAACTCGGGACTTTGTTGTAATGTTCGACATATAACGAAAACTATTGAATTCCTCTCTATTTCCTATTTTTAATTCTATGCGAAAATGATAAAATTTCAGAAGTGTTTTACTTCAAATGTACCTGAATAACGTCCATTCCTTTTACGACTCTGCCGAAAACCGTATGCTTGTTGTCGAGCCAAGGCGTAGCCACTGTGGTGATAAAGAACTGTGATCCATTTGTATTTGGACCGGCATTAGCCATTGATACAGTGAAAGGCCGGTCGTGTCGTAAGCTGCAGAGACAGACACGCCACATTATGTGCAAAGGAACAAGAGAACATAAAAAACAGATGTTGACTTTATAGGACTGGGGTTTCTAAAACTATATATAAGCGCCTAATCTAGGCTTAGCCATTCTGTTTGGATCGGGGAAATTTCCTACTGAAAAGCATTGGGAGAGTTTCTGATAAGCCTTTATTAGTATATTGACACAAAGGGAGGGGTGTTTATTGACTTTCTGCTATTTAATTATGTCCTTAGGAGTCTCTCCCTTTATTTCATTAAGGGTAGTTAGGTAATTTAATTATTAATTATGATTAGGGTTACAATCAGCCTTATATAGGAGCTGAGGGTAGCTGGCATACAAATGTTTTGTGATTATTGAAGTTCTTGTGGGAAAGTTACGGCTTGACTCGATAGAGAAGGCTAGCTGATGTGTTCTTGTTGATTTTTCTGCAATAATATCGGTGACATTTTCTACTCATTCTTTTTGAGGAATTGTTCTTGAATCATATCAGTTTTCCTGGTGTAACTCTAGAATTAGAGACCGGAGTTACGTTATCATATACCAATAGTTATTTCTCTCCTTTCACTTGATTATCTATCGGAGTCCCCTATCAGAGGACCAAACTTTGTAGGTTTGTGACCCAATATTATGCTAAAACGTACTTTAAGAATTTAAGAAAGATTTACCTCTTATGAAATTCATCCTCAAACTCCCGACCCCAAATGGATTGGCCACCAGTACCATCTCCCAAAGGATCACCCGTTTGAATCATAAAACCTTTGATGATTCGGTGGAATATGAGATTGTCATAGTACCCATTCCGGCAATGGGTTGTGAAATTCTCGACAGTTTTAGGACACTCTTCAGGATATAATTTCATGTGTACATCGCCCATATTAGTGTGCATAATCTGAAGAAGCACAAAAAGGTACTTTTTTAAAGACAAAGAAAACAACAAAGCAAAAGGCTATTGAAATAAGGAAGAAAATATAAGGTTGTACAGAATAAGAAAAGGTGGATCAAGGCAAAAAAAATTAAGAGACGAATACAAATGTATTGTGAGAACAAAGAGTAATGTCAAAGTTCGAGTTAATATCGCTTTAAGAAAATTTTGAATGTGCTAAAAATTAAAGGGAAAAAAAGTCCATTGAAGCTAAAATTAAGAAAAGAAGCATACTTCATATCCAACAAGACAATGATAGGGTGATTTCCATTTTTAGTAAGACAAGAGGTTCATGTCATATAATTCTCAGCAAAGATTTGCACACAGACCTAAAAGTTTAGGGGGTAAAGGTACCAATTACCCTAAATTTTACTTACAGTAGAAGATCTCCTCATACATTCGTATGTCCCAATTCCTATTGAGAATGCATGCACAAGAATAAGAACTTACCACAGTCTCAGGAAGAGACGTTGTTACAGACTTGCCGATATCAGATGCAGCCAGGAGTTCATCAGGAGGCGGCTTTTCATTGAATACGTCTCTTCCTTTCGTTGCATCTTCAGGTTCCTCCGGTTCTCTTCGACTAACAAAATTCAGAAATCCAATGAGTCCAGAAATAGACAGCACCATGAGAATCATCAAGCATACTACTCTAGCTAGTAAAGAACAGTTAAGAAAAAAACAGCATATTATAGTACCTGAAAAGATAGATTCTGTGCTTCTTGAAGGCACAGCAAACAAGAGTCGGATCGGTAAGAGGCTCCTTGCTTTCATTGACATTTGCAGCAGCTGAGGGTATTTTTCTAACTTTTTTACTACTCCTGTCACCTTGATACAAGACGATCTTTAAAAACCTGTCATTGTTTTCCACCTTTCCTAGTATCCGAGCCACTTTATTCGTGTATAGATTTACCACCTACCAAGGTTTTTGAAAGACGAAATCAGTAACTGAGGCAAAATTACAGAGCATCATATATGTATATCATACAAAACTTCATAACAAACAACATAAAAATCATCAGTTTACAAATTATAAGTCTTAAAGATAATAAAAATCCACCAAATGTTTTACAGTTTTTATGTGACATGGGAAATAGGAAAGGGTTTCAGGGTTTCATTAGAAAATAGTCAAAACAGTTTTATAAAATAAGCAAAACAATGCCAAATCGGCCTCAGAGGTGTTTTTTCACCCCCTCGCCTCGAAGTGTAAATCTCTGAGAGACTTTGAAAACTATGCCACTAGGTATTTAGCAAACATGAAAGCGTAAATTCCTTTTGATTGGTGGATAGGGTTGGTATCAGGTATTCAATCAAAAGAACAAAAGAAACATGGTTGTTAAGAAATAATTTAATTATAATAATGGCATTTACTTTTATCCCAAGTAGAGTTGCATAAATGAGGAAGTTTGAGCTTTCATCAAAAACAGCATTTGGCTGAGGTGCACTTTCTGTTTTCTCAAATTCTTTTTCGACCGCCATTCTTCGCCCAAAATCAATAGCGTCAAGCCGATACATAGGCACATCCTTTCTTTGGAGATCTTGGGATACCTAATTAGCAAAGAGAATTGATCATATAAAATGAGAATTTAAAAAAAAAAAGTAAAAAAAAGTGATAAATTTCACTACTTTCATATAAAAGATCTGGAAGAACTAAAGTCACCTCTAGACATTCATCGTACACCCGTCTTAGTTTACCGGTCAAGAACCAGAAGACCCGTATCCTTCGATCAGGAGATGTTATTGAGAATTGCTTGCCATCTGGGCTCACCTATAAAAATATTAAATTTATGGCAACTGTTTCTTGAGATATGGTAAAAACTAAAGATAACGATATTGCAGTAATACCTCAATCGAAGAGACAGCAGTTTTGCACTTAATAATTTCAAACAGATTTGTGTCACTTTTTAATTGGAAGTCGACCCTGAAAACAAGCAGAGATACCAGATATGTATCAAAGGGCAGTAGAAAGAAAAAATAGTAAAAACAGTACAGAAATAACCGTATAGTGAGGACAAGCATGTCAGGTCAACTAGTTGTCATTATAAGCATATATGTTGATCTTAGGAATAACTTAATACCTAGTAACTTTGACACTTTAACTTTAAAAGTAATTTAGATTTTAGACCGAGTTAATGCTAGCCGCTATAAGTACGGGATCATGACTGCCATACAATATTAAGTTATCTAATCATAATCAAACTAATTTTAAAAAAATCGCAAAAACTTCTGCCATATAAACATTTTCTACACGTACTTATCTTCTGGGAACTGGAGTGTGACGGGGTTCCAGTACTCAAGCATGCCCTTCGTGTCAGCTGAAATTACAATATCAAATGAATGATTGTACTTCATTACTTTCACCGGTGCCATGTGGATCTAAAATAAAAACAATAAACAATTTCAAGAAATGAAAGCAAAGGGGATGTTATATGTGTGGTTCATAAGGAATATATTTCATAAATATAGTAACCAATGCTTACTAATGTACCTCTTTAGAAATGATAGGATCATTTGAACCAGATCGTGCGTCGTATATGTGAACAAACGATGAATTGCGGTCACTAACAGCCACTCTGGCTTTGGCATCGCCTTGCTTGTAGACCCACTCGACTGCCCCGGGAGTGAAGGGAAGACGAATCATGACCATCATGTCGTAGTTGACCACATCGTATATCTTCACAGCACGATCGTCAGAGATTGTACAGCAAAGAAGACCATCAGCACTGACCTGCATGGCTGAACCAAGTCATGGTTGATGACTGGATTTTTTTCACAGTGCAGAAAAGCTATGTGATATAAATCCTCTACCAATACTTATTTTTAATATGTACAAATCCGAACCCCAGAAAACAGAAAAGCTACATAAGTAGCGTGACTATAATGATGTCCTAAAGTAAAGTATTACACGCTAAGGAAGTCGATACGTTCCCAAGTTGAGAATCTTTTCACGGGTCCAGAAACACTCGCCCCTTAAGCTGAGGCGTCGATCACAAACTCTTAGGAAAAACAATGCTAATTTCACAACTAATTTATTGAATAAATTTGGACACCTTTCTCATTCATTTAGGGTCTAACACAGACCTAACATCACGACTATACAGGCTGGACACCCTAAATCCTAAATACCCAAACCCTACATAATGAAATGTAATTATATAGCTAAAATAGCACCAAATTACGTAATTCAATAACACAATTAAACATCGATAATGTCATGGTCCGTGTAAGCAATAAATTATAGCCGACACTCAATGCTGTTCTTTTATTCAAGAAAACAACTTTAAACTTCTAGGTTTTTCGTTTATTCAGGACAAAAATAAGAAATAAACAAAAAAGTAATCCAAACTGGAAGCGCAACTACATCAGGAAAGGAGGGACTCACAGCTAAGCCTTCAATTGGACCAAGGTGGGATCTAAAATGCTTGGCGAACTCGATGCCAATAGCCTTTTTCTTCCAAAACTTCAAATGTCCTGAAGAAAGAACACAAATGAATGGGTAAATTTACCGGTTTAAGCACTGAAACAGTTTATATATCTCTTTATTCACTTGATGGGGGATGTATTTCAAGATATCGCTACCCGACTGAAAATGAAGCTACACGAAATACCTAACCAATTGCATGTTATAAATGTTTGCGTGCTTCCTATTTTACCAATTAAGATAAGAATAACTCATATTTTCAAAACTCGCCATTTTGCTTAAAAAATCTTTAACGAGTTATAAAGCTTAGTTGACTAGCCAATATGACGAACAATATTTCTTTTGAAGAAGATTAATTTTCCTCCTCACCACACTCTTGCTATTATATACTTAAAAGCTGTTAACATTTTGGGTACTACGAAACGTAATAAAGAAGTGAAACCAGTCGACTAAGCAGACATATTTTCGATCTAATAACCGTTATTCAACATGGCTAACAATGGTGAAAATAACAAAAAAATCAAGAAACGTCTGCAAGATATCGACTAACGTTTGCTTCGACACGACAATAATAGAAGCATAGTAGATTTTACCGTCGGCACTTCCAGTGATGACGAAATCTGCAGCAGAGACAGCAACATGTGTAACCACGTCTCGATGCATATAACTCTTCTCATACCTTTTATCAAATGCAAAATCAGAAAGAAGAAATGCAAGTTATCAGTTTGTTCCACAAAATCAGCTACATTCAAACTCAGAGCACGAGTTCGTCCCTAAACCCAAATCTTCAAGGTAGAAACTTAACTATGGCATAAACCTAATCCTGAGTGTGAGCTTGGAAGCTAAAATTTAAACCCTACTCGGCAAAATGGCGAACGAAGCTCCAGAAGAAACTAAACTACTTCGCCAAACAGTAAACGCAGCTGAATTCGAGAATCGATTGACAATGACAACGCATATATGATGAAACCCTAGACGTACATGTTGGCGGAGGGAAGGGCGTCGAGGTAGGCCTGCTCGAACTGGAGAGGCCGCTTGGGCCGCGAGCGAGGGGCAGGGCCCGGCCCCACCACGGGCTCCTCCGGCGCCGCCTCCGCCGCGGGTGAGCCGCCATTGCCGTTGAGAGATTCCTCCATTGTTGTAGCTCTGGTCTCCTTTAGGAAGTCTCGCTTTCTACACTCTTTGGAGTTTCTTTTCGGCTTTTTTAGCGGCTAAATGAAATTAGTTCGGTTTAATTAATATTTATGGAGAAATAGATTTTCGGGATGGAAATTCAAATAAATAAATTTAGGAAAAGCGGTCAAGGTCTCCGTTCCGATAACGTTGGTAAATGTTATATATGGTGCAACGTGCAAGTGTAGGGTTGAAATTTAACATATTATTCCTTAAGTTTTATAAATATATTTCTTCAAAATATCTCTAGCACGAAAACGCTCAAGGGAATGGAGACGATGCCAACATCGACAATCGGGGATGAAGCCGACCCTAGACTAACGGAGACGTAGGATGCTCACAAACGTCAATGGTCAACCAATCTCAGCCCTACAAGTGTACCATATAAAACGTTCAATAGTCTTTCGAAACTTAATTTGCTAGGCCTAGGCTTATGCCGCCCAAATTTTAAATATATATATTGTCATGAATCTTGCATGAAAATAAGGGTTAATCCCGACAAAAGTACTAACTTTTATCTAAAACTTATAAAAATAAGGGTTAATCCCGACAAAAGTACTAATACTTTCAAAAAATGGATCAATAAATACCAATTCTTTTTATTGCCCGGACAAAGTTCTAATTCTTTAGTTTTGTGTGCCTATTGGTACCTCCGGAAAAAAAAAACCGTCCTCCAATGTTACTCACGCCACGTCAAAGTTTTGGTTTTGTATTCCAATGCTTTTTTTTACCCGAATAAAGTTCCAATTCTATTGTTTTGTCTCCTCATATCACTTTCGTGAAAATTTCAAACCATGGATTATGCCGTTTTCGGTGTTGAATTAAAAAGTATTTTTTTCTCCCTTTTAAGTACATATCCACGATTATATTTGATCGTCCAACTTTCATATGGCTAATTTACTCCGGAAATGTGGATAAAATTTTGTTACGGTGGCATGAGTAACATTGGAGGACGATCTTTTTTCGGAGGTACCAATAGGGACACAAAACTAAAGAATTATGCTTTTTTTTACCCGAATAAAGTTCCAATTCTCTTGTTTTGTCTCCTCATATCACTTTCGTGAAAATTTCAAACCATGGATTATGCCGTTTTTGGTGTTGAATTAAAAAGTATTTTTTCTCCCTTTTAAGTACATATCCACGATTATCTTTGATCGTCCAACTTTCCTATGGCTAATTTACTCCGGAAATGTGGATAGAATTTTGTTACGGTGGCATGAGTAACATTGGAGGACGATTTTTTGTTTCGGAGGTACCAATAGGGACACAAAACTAAAGAATTAAAACTTTGTCTGCGCAATAAAAAGAATTGGTATTTATTGGTCCACTTTTTGAAAGTATTAGTACTTTTGCAGGGATTAACCCTAAAAAAAGACCAACGAGTCAGTCAAGAGTTTGTAATGAGAAGAATAAAATGACAAACAGTTATCCCTCAATTTGATATTAAATCATAATTAAATTATTAACTATTTCATTTTGCGTCTCATCTCACCATTTAAATATAAAAAAATATTGCTAACTTACAACCACTCATTCGTAACACTATTATTTGATCGAATTCGATTAATCTTTATATGGGTTAATAGAATTTAATAGAGAAACTTGAATACATATTCCTCAAAATATTACTAATTAGAGTTTTGTTATGTCAAACACTAAAATTCAAAAACTATTCTTCAAAGTTTTTTTTTTTTGTGTGATAATTTTACTAAAATTGTCTAAAATGATCTAAAAGCTTTTTAAAACTGTCTTAATCATAAGTATAATTATAAGAAGAAAAAAAACATTGAAGAATTGTTTATAGTTGTAGTATTCGATTAAATAACAAGTCATTAATAATATTTTTAAGTATTTATTCAAATTTTCCATTTAATACCCATCTTAGTACCTTACGATTCTTAATGCTCTATAAAGTATAAACTCATTTAAACTTTGAAGTTTTGCTACATAAAATCATATCACAGGAAGTGGGTGGGCTATATTGCAATTAAATACAAGCAAAACTCGTCACATAAAGTTGTGTGATTTCAATTAGCATTTGATTCACTCTCACCCACTTAGATTGCCATCACTCAGGTTGTTGCTCTTTTGGTCCAATCCTATAATGTGCCATTAATGCTCACACGCCAAATCCACGTTTAATTGCATGTGAATGCCCCTTAATATTCGTTTGAAAAAACAAAAATACCCCATGCATTTACACTTTTAACTTCTAACCACTCACCAAAATCAATGAAGCTCTCTAGCTAAAACTACAACGAAGAACATTACATTACAAAAATAAGAAAATATATTTTGAAGATATTCAACTATTGAGAATATTCAAATGATTTAAGTTGGCCAACTATAAAAATCAACAATAAAGCTTCCCGCGATGCATTCATAACGCAACATGCGTGACATGCTTGCGTTCTTGTTGTTCGCATCCTTTGGCGTTGGTGGTGCCACGTGTACGCCAACTTCGCGTCCGAGTGTTTGTAGTCCAAATACACGGAAGAGGTCCATGTGAGTCGGATACAAAAAAGTATATCGCTTATGGGACTCAAATACATGCCCACTTAACATAGTATATATTTGGCTAATAGTGTTACGTATTCATACACTAAATATATTTAAATAATGCGATAATACATTATTACTTTGATCAATAGTGTCATCTTCATTAAAAAAACACGAAGGATCGAGTATAAAACGGTGATTAAACAACTTTTAAACATCATAGTTTAGGGTCTAAATTACAACATTGCTGTAGCGTCGTCAAGACTTGTATCATCCGAGTTTCGTATGATCCGTCCAATTAAGTACTTTAATTGGACACTTTCTTTTTCTTCCCACTGTAAATACTTTTTTACTTCTCACAAATCATGACAAAAAAAGACAATAATTTTTCACGTATGGTCGGTCCAATTAAAACCTAATAAGTTGTACTAACTAAGATAGACCTCCAAGGGTAGGGAGCTATATTAATATCATCATAAAATCATCACTTTATGATAGGAAAAACAATAGAACAAAGGCCTTTTGTCATATTCAAGTTTTCACCTACCCAAGAAAAGAAAAAGAAAAAAAGTAACCAAAATTTGAAAATCCACTTTGTTTAGTGTCAAACCCTAAACTTAGGTACTTGATCGTTGTTCTTTGCAGCTGTTTTAATCATTATTAATACTAAGATGATCAAATTTGATAATCTTTCTAAGTTCAATCCCTTTGGTTACTTGGAGGAAAGTGTGGCCTTTTTGCTCACATGCAAATCTGTTTTATTATATTTTTTGCATTTTTTTATTCAATCTTTTTCTGGAATGTTTGGATAGAATAATACATATGGTTTTGGTAAGTTAATGGTAACTATCAGTATAACTTTATACGTTTATTACTCTAGACCATCCTTTAAATATTGTCGTCTTGCTTCATGATCTACAATTTTATATCAATCTGTTCTCCGAAATAAATGATATTGTTCGTTCAATTTGTTATTTGTATCAATTGTTACGCCCTTAAATTGATTTAGTATGTATCACTATCAATTAGTTCTTTCGGCCGGGTCAATTTATTATTTATATACATTTTTTGTTACATTTGACGGGATAACCCATTATTTTTAAATAATACTGTGTCGAGGGTTCGTAGATGGAAATGTGCGGGAAACTGAGTCAGAAACATAGAATATCGAGAGGGTTCTTTATTTCCTACAATATTTTGTTATATGTCCATTGAGTACAAAATTATATAATATACTTATTTTATGAAAAATGTTTGTGTTTAACATTTGAATTTCAAAGGACAACCGATACATAGTTCATACGAATTAACCGATCCAAGATAGTTCTCGAATCAAACTTAAGAACATAACGATAAATTTAAGGTGTATATGTTGGTATTTTTTTATTTTTATTTTTGTGAGAACAAAGATAAATTTAAGAGGTAATTATTCTTTATGTTTTTACCCATACTCTAACCAACCCACTTTATTGAATCTACTGGAGTTTAATAATAAAGCCTTTGGTTATAGACAATGAGTATATGGAATATATGTTGAGAGAAGTAATTAGGTATTTATTCTACATGAAGACGATACTGATAATATGCATTAGATTGGTATTTTTAAAAGAAGGAAAAGAGGGTTCAGTGATTTTTTATGAGCTTTTATTTCGTCTTATAAATAATAACAATGAATTTTGGAGGTGTGGTTGGTAGGCCAAAATTTGGCACCTATCTTTGTTACTAGCTAGCATATGGTCATTTTAATAATGCCCAAAATTGTATTATTATTTTGTTTCAATATTACTTGGATTTATTTAGGATATATTTCCACAATCATATGTTTCAGAATATATAACTATATTATAAATTACTTATTAGAAATAAGAACAAAAATATGTTTTTTTGGGTACTGTAAAGAACAACAACAAAAAATTTAGCTATACGCATTATAACATTTACGATAGAATGATATATAAGACAACAAGTGTAAGTATGTATTTAGGATAATTTTCTTTCTATCCTACACCCTAAACCATAAATCCTAAACTATATATAGATCATAACATTTACGACAAAATGATAAAAAATACAATTAGTGTAAGTTAATGTATTTATTATAATTTTATTTTTATATTATTTATTTCTATATTCTGCAACTTTATATTAAAGAAAGTCAAAGTATAAGTATGTTTCTCAAGTGCAATTTTTTTTTTTAAATTAACGACTGATGATATTTTAGCTTTTAATATATGATAAATTTTGGTTAAAAATGAAACTAAATAAAGTGTATAAAAAGTTTTATTTTTTATTTTTTTATTACGAAATAGAGGTAGTAGAGTTTTGGAAAAGTCAAATAATAGCAGCTTGTAGTAAAAAATAAAATTAACATACATATTTGAAGGTATATTATAAATGGTTTTATAAATAGAATAAAATACATTTTTCCTTAAATTAAAACTTAATACCAAAGGAAAATTCCCATCTTTTGAATGGTTAATAATAATAATAATAATAATAATAATAATATTATTATTATTATTATTATTATTATTATTAAGGAGGGGGATGTAAATTTGGGGGTTGCACATTTACATCCCATATATATTGAAATTTTTTGCTTCATATATCATCCTATATTTTACTTACTTTTTATTTTCACAACAGTTTTGATTTGATACTGCATCTTGGAAGCTGGTCCTTGGAAATTTCTTGTGTATTTAAAATTTGGACCTAAATATTTATATTTTCGCAATGAACATGTTAGGAAAGTTGTAAAATCTTTATAGTTTTATACCATAAAACATGGGAGTTAGGACTTGTATTTCAAGGATTTCACCAATATGGCAATATAGCATAAAGTGCTCACGTGCAATAGTTTTTGTTTTTGTTTGAGAAGACTCGTATGAATAGTTAAGAGGATCGGAGTGAAACAAATATAAGCGCCCAAATTTGAATGTTTATTTCAATTTTAGAGTTTTTCAATACTTTAAAGGTAAATTTAAAAAGGCAATACGCGCACACACAATATTTTTGGGGCTAAACATTAATTATTTTTTTTATAAATATTTTAGTAATAATATTATTCTATATTTTGAAGATGAAAGAAAAACTAGCGTATTGCCATAATACAATACTTGAAAATTTGATTTTATACCCTACGAGAAAAGAAGGGGTGGAAAGTTACTCGACGCAAAATGACGAGTTCACAAGATCCAATAATTCGTTTATTTTACTCAAACTAAAATTTCTTAAGTATACCAATCTCGTAAAAATTTAAAATCCGTAATTCACGGATTCTTAAAAATTAGTATCAAAATTTTTATTTTGTTTTCCCCATAAATTTACAAATTTGAAACATTTGGTTTTACCACATAAACATCAAATAATCATGTAAATTTGGAAATTCGAGTATTAAAAATAAATTTAAAACATATATAATAACTATTTATTCATAACAACCATATCTATACTTATTTGTCTATATTGATTTTTATATTTCAATTATAAAAAAATCTAGAACCGATAATTCCGACTCCGGTTGATATCATTTTATATTTAATTAAAGAAAAGAAATACAGAACTTTTCTCTTAGAAAAGAAATTTTACTCAACCGGTTAGCGACTTTCCCGCGAGTAATCGCCCAAAAACCGTAAAATTTAAACAATTATTCCGAGTTCCGACCACAATTTTCACCCCTCACTATTAGACTTAGTACTAGGTAAACTGTTATCATTTCCCTTTTTCAATATATTTTTCTTCAGGTAATTTGCACTAGATTACGTCAAAATATAAATGACAATATAATAATATATATATATATATATTGGTGTATGTATATAAAATATTTTCCGCCATTTTTTGTGCTCCTGAATTACTACATCAGAGAAAAAGGAAGGAAAACACTCATCAACAGTGTTGAAAGCACACAACACAACACAACACTCTCTTCTCTTCTCTCTCAAGCTTCTCGTGATCTTCATTCACTCACACCGATCATATTCTCGTGCTCTCTAAACCACTCCACAGATCACGAGATCATAATCGATTGCTAATTCCGATAAAAATAAAGTTTTTTTTTTTTTGAAACCCTAGCAAGTTTTTCTGGTTGCTGGTTCGAGTTGAAGATTGAGCTTTCCGAGCTTTTGGGCTGGTAAGTTTGTTCTTTACATGGATTTTGGCGTTCTCTGATGATCAGTTTTGTTTTCGGATGAATTTGACACTGCTATGATTTTCTTAACTGTTAATCGAACATGATGATTGATGATGATGATCAGTTATGATGTATATCTTGTATCGCAGATCAATACCTGCTTGGAAACTGAAAAGTATGATAGTTTCAAATTGCTTTACGGTTTGTTTGTGATCATAAGTATATATTATAGTCTGGTTTATATTATTAGCATAGGATATACCAAAGTTTGTGAGAATACTTGTATTGCTTGTGATCGTGGATGATTGGCGTTTCACATCGAAAATCGTCGGATTTGACCAAGCTTGCTTCAAAACGGAAGAAAATTTCACTTCTTAAAAACTTTTTATGAGCAGGAAAGGATTGATTTACTAAATCAGCGAGCCAGCTTTTATTTAATCCCGAGTATATTCTGTTTAGAGATTTGGAATTTAATATATTGTTTCAATTGAAATGCATAGAATTGAAGGCGGGATTTGGATAGTTGATCTCACAGTTAGTGAATAGGCGTTAAGTGTGCAGCGGCATGATCGTAGAGAGACTGTTGCTCTCTCGGAAGTGGGTTAAAGGTTTGGGATTTCGATGAGCGCCGCAAAGATGGGTAGGTTTCCAAGCCGTTGTGAAATCGTTGAAGTCGAGTCCGATTCAAGAACGGATCAGAAAGCTGCAGATTTTTTCACGGCAAACAGTTATTCCATAGAGGACGATATTAACCGTCTCTTCCAGGCGATCGATGTCAGAAACTCAGCAAGAAGTTCGGGAGAAACTGGTAGAAATCACTTGAGGAGAAGCGCTATGAAAAGGCCAATGAGGCCTGGCATGTCGCCGGTGTCGGGAATTGGGATCTCAGAACCTGTGAGCTTGAAGCAAGCCTTGAGAGGATTGTGCATCGCTCAGGCTTCGGATTTGGCTGCGATGAAGCGCCTGTCGAAGCCAGGTCGTTCATCAGGTGTTTCAGAAGCGGGAAACATTAAGAGACTGTACAGGGCGGTGGTAGTGGAAGCTAACGGGTCTGGGCTTCCGATAAAGAAAGGTAAAGAGAGTTTTATGGAGATCTCCCTTATACCCGATATTATGATGTCGCCACAGCAGCCCGAGATTGTTCCCTCGTTGACAGAAATAAAAACTGAGATGACTAAAAACCTCGAATCTGCAGACTCATTATTGGTCTCAACTTCGACCAAGGTTCCGATCACTTCTGCGGTTTCAGATAATGGGCGTAATGGCAAATCACTCTCTGCTGCTTCGAGCTCCAACGTGGGCAACAGGATAAGCAAGTCGTTCATCTTCAGGAGCAAAAACACTGCTAAGAACAAACAAAAGCCGGGCTCAATCGCATCTTGCAGTTCTAATTTAGACAGGAAAGCCGACAATCATCTGAATTCAAACACGACTAGTTCACAAGAAACACCAACTTCCAGCAATACGTATCTTAGTTTCGAAGTTAACTCAAGAAAATTGCATTTCAGTTTGCATTGCAGTAACGGAACGAAATCCCACACGAGAAAAGGCGATGGGGAATCAATCTCACGAGAAAAAGGGGAGTTTTCACAGAGCTCGAAAAGCAGTGTTGGCGATCACAGCACCTGCACGAGCACCAGCGAAGAGAGCAGTGTGAGCGGATTGAGCCTAGGAGGAAAGAGGCCTCACATGTCCAAAGATTTGCGGTGGGAAGCGATCCACCAAATCCAGAAGCAGCACGGAAGCTTGGGTCTCAGACACTTTAAGCTTCTCAAGAGGCTCGGTTGTGGGGACATCGGGACCGTATATCTCGCCGAGCTAAGCGGTACGAGCTGCCTTTTTGCGTTGAAAGTGATGGATAACGAGTTTCTGGAGACGAGGAAAAAGTTGCTGAGAGTCCAAACCGAAAGAGAGATACTACAAATGCTTGACCATCCGTTTCTCCCGACACTGTTTGCTCATTTTGTGTCGGATAAGCTCTCGTGCTTGGTTATGGAGTATTGCCCGGGCGGAGATCTGCATGTCTTGAGGCAAAAGCAGCCTTTGAGGTGCTTCTCCGAACAAGCTGCGAGGTATGAATTCTTTCAAAGCTCCGGTTTTTGTAAATCTCACCCTTTTTTACCACACTCAATATCTTCATCATCTTTCCACTAACTTCCTAAATATTTCGCAGGTTTTACGTTGCCGAGGTCTTACTAGCTCTGGAGTACTTGCACATGCTTGGAGTCGTTTACCGAGACCTAAAACCCGAAAATATCTTGGTCCGAGACGATGGCCACATTATGCTCTCAGACTTTGATCTCTCTCTCCGGTGTGCTAGTGCCAATGCCATGGTACTAAAATCCCCGTCTCCCGTGGAATTACCAGAAAAGACCACAAGCCCGTGCACGGAATCAAGCTGCATCGACCCGTTCTGCCTCCAGCCTTCATGGCAAGTGTCTTGCTTCACTCCGAGGCTCTTATCTGCCCACACCGCAAAATTCCGAAAACCAAAATCCGACGCTTTCACCCAAGTGGGCCCACTTCCTCAGCTAGTGGTGGAGCCCACCGACGCCCGATCCAATTCCTTTGTCGGGACCCACGAGTATCTTGCGCCGGAGATCATCAGAGGGGACGGCCACGGGAGCGCCGTTGACTGGTGGACTTTCGGAATCTTCCTCTTCGAGCTTTTATACGGAAGGACACCTTTCAAGGGGTCGGGAAATGAGGATACTCTGGCAAATATCGTCTCGAAGAGCCTCAAATTCCCGAACGGCCCAATGGTCGGTTTTCACGCCAGAGATTTGATCAGAGGGTTGTTGGTGAAGGATCCCGAGAGTCGTTTAGGGTCAGTTAAAGGCGCTACAGAGATCAAACAACACCATTTCTTCGAAGGGCTTAATTGGGCGCTAATCCGGTGTGCTATTCCGCCGGAGCTTCCCAAGTCGTACGATCTCGAAACCAATACGGTGGCGGTTTCTCAGAAACAAGAAAGCACAAGATGTAAGGAGCTAGAATTGGGGCATAAGGAGTTTGAAGTGTTCTAGCTAAGTTACATTTTCTGAATTTTTATTCTCCGACTAAAAGCAAAGCATAGCAATATAATATATATAGTGTAAATGCATCTCAAACGACGGCGAGTAGTTGTAGAATTTGATGTTGTATATCATAACGATTACTGAATGTGTAGCTCACAGCTGAAATTAAATTTGCCTTGTCTTATCGTACCGCCAAAGACACGACCTATCAATTTTTTGTGTGCTATTTTCATGTTTGAAATCCTCATTTGTAGGGTTAAAACCGGGGTCGGGGCACGGGTCAATTTATTTATTTATTATTATTTTTTTGCCCTGGTTCCGAAATTTCCGGCCTTCTAAAATTGGATCCAGTTAAAAAAGCCCCCCCTTTTTTTTTTACTTGGGATTACCAGACCACGACCGTGCAAGATTGAACCATTTTGTTTTTGAAAATATTTGATTTCTTAGTTACTAATGAGTAAAAAAACTTATTTTATGTGGATTTTAAAAACAAATTATGTAATATAAATTGAAATGAAATAATAAACGTAATCTGAATTCGTACACACGATTCAAAACTTCAAAAGTCAAACCGGACTAGCCAATTTTGGCTTCACAAAAACACGATATAGTGACCGAAAGCACGCAAGAATAAGAAAAACACGGACTTGAGCGTCCGGTCTCTAAATAATTTTTCTGAACCGAAAACCGAAAAAATACTTGGTTTAACTTTAAAAGAAGAGGGGCAGAGTTACTGTTGTTGGTTTTACTATTTAACTTTGCAGAGATGAGAGTGAAGGCATTAGACATATACATATGTCATGTGGCCTAATCTTCTCACTCACTCAACCATATCCAAATCCAATACACAAAAACAATCTTTTCCCCCAAATGGCTTCTGTTTTAGGAGCATCAACAAAATGAATTCATTCTACTGCTGGACTGCAGGCCCCCCGAATTTACGGTTTTGCCACTCACTCCCCATAAAGCTCCCATCTCCCTCTCACCACCTTCCCCACCATCGACCTCATTTCCCCTCTCTCTCCGATCAACCCAGAGCCTCGTGCCGTGTGATCAGAGCTTCGTCTTCGCCGTCGTCAATGGCGGAGGGAAAGCCGTTCGCCGTGCTGTTCGTGTGCCTCGGCAACATCTGCCGCAGCCCCGCCGCCGAAGGGGTTTTCGCCGATCTGGTCAAGAAGAGGGGCTCCGAATCGCAATTCAGAATCGACTCAGCTGGGACCATTGACTACCACGAGGTACTACTAGCCATTCGACTTATTATCCCTCGTAATTGTCATCTTTATTCGCTTATTTGAATTTGAACTGGGTTTTCGAGTCTTAGTTCAGACCGGTGGGCGCGGGTTGCCTCGGCCCACGACCCGTCCGGACAAGTGTGCTGCGGTTCGTGGTCAGTTCGGGCCGCGCTCAATGGTCCGACGAGTGCCAAAATTTAGTTGAATTTAAGCGAAATTAGCAGTCATGTAGTGGTCCAAGTAGGCAAGTCTCGGAAAATTGTAGTGTTTGTGTTTTTCGTTTTCGTTCTCACTTTGACACATGGCTTTCGTTTAACGGGGAACTAGCCGAGTGTCGTCGTATGGTGATGACATGTGGCTTTCACCTAAAGGGGGCAGTGACAGGATGAGAACGGAAACGCAAGCACTACAATTTCTTACAACTTGAGCCACTACACTTGGCACTTGGGTACGAGTGTGTTGCGGGTTGCGGGCGGCCCATGCCCGCATCCAAGGGTGGATGGGGTTTTGCTCGCAATCCAAATTTTGTTTTTATTTCTCTAAGGGATACTAGTGATAAGTTTAGGTGTGCCAAATATAGTGGCCGAAGTAGCCAAGTTATGAGAAGTTGTAGTGCTCGTGTTTCCATTCCCATTTTGTCTCTCCACGTTAAGTAAAAGCCATGTGCCACCACCATATAATGACACTTGGCTACCTCCCTATCAAGAGAAAGTCAAGTGTCATTATATAATGGTACACATGACTTTTACTTAATGGGGAGGGAAAGAATAAGAACGAATACACTAGTATTACAGTTTTTCACTAAGTGGTTATTTCGGCCACTATATTTGACACTTGGGTACATGACACCTAATTTTTCCCAAACTCCCATCCTTTTTTTTTAAAATACAAAATAATTATTTATGAGAAAAAGGGACGGGTTGCTCGCCCAGAAAGATGCTGCGGGTTGGGCAACTTGTGCCGGGTACAACCTGGCATGAGCTGCCCATGACCCGTCTGAACGCAGGACATGTAGTCCCTCTGGTGGGCTGCCCGTCCCACTTGGAGATATCTAGGTTTTCATTACTCAGCTCAAAGAAGACATAAATGCCAGAGAGACTAAGAAAGGATCTTTATTAATGTCCATTACTCACAAAATCCGTGTTCTCTCAAATATAGAACTGTGACAGAGAATATGATTATCTACAGGCTAACAATGTTTGATAACTCTTAGCAAATATTATTTTTGAATATTGTATGTGCGTTGTTGTTTTAATTTACTAGCAGCTCTTAATCATCAGCCATTATCACTTATTTGAACTGGGTTTTAGTTACTTCATTTAAATTTAGCATTTGTGTTCATCACAGTACTAATTATAAATTCCGGGTTCTCTTATACATCAAAATGTGCTGGAACTTGTAATTATTAATCATGCTAACAATGTTTGACTGTTGTAAAAACGTCTTTATTGTGTATAATTCAAAAATTCCATGGTTTCTCAATAATCGAAATGTGGCCGAGTAATGAGTTAATGTATAAGCGAAAAAGATTTGAGAAGTCGGAGTAAGGATAAAGTATTAGCAAATGTAATCTGATATTCAATTATATTCTAAAGGGAAATCCTGCTGATTCAAGGATGCGGGCGACCTCGAAGAAGCGCGGTATTGAGATAACGTCCATATCGAGGCCGATCAAACCGTCCGATTTCAACGACTTCGATCTTATTCTTGCAATGGATAAGCAGAATAGAGGTACACGAGCTTCGGATATAATCTGAACTATAAAGATCAACAATCTCGTTTTCTTTTTTGTTCGTGCCTTGTGTGATCTTCTTTTTTTGTGTTGGATGTAGCTGATATATTGGAGAAATTCAACTTATGGAAGTTTAGAGACCCTTTGCCCGAGGATGCTCACAAGAAGGTCGGGTTTATAAATATATAATATCATAATTTCTCATTTGGGTTTTGGCAATAATTGAGAGCCCTGCTAATACCTACGATAACTCACTTTTGGTTTGAGTCCGGGCGAAATCGCACCAAAGTAAGCACTATTTTCTTAAAATTGCCATAGACTCTCATATTCGATCTTTGAGAATAAAAAAAAACCTTAAGCTTTCTTCAATTTTTCAAATTTTTGTTGAGTTTTTTTCTTCTTAAAATCTATGATATTGTTTTTAAAATTGAAGTAATATCTAATTTTATATCTGGAAAACCCATCGCCACAATCAATACCGATTTTTTAGAACATACAGAAACTCAATTGGCATACCTGTAAATTGGACTTGTGGGCGATTTTCAGTGAACTGTTTCTAAAACATTGGATTTTGGTTATGCAGGTTAAATTGATGTTTTCTTATTGCAAGACACACGAGGAGACTGAAGTCCCGGATCCATATTACGGCGGACAACAGGGCTTTGAAAAAG
The DNA here is from genome assembly GCA_954871525.1 of Parietaria judaica. Lineage (NCBI taxonomy): Eukaryota > Viridiplantae > Streptophyta > Magnoliopsida > Rosales > Urticaceae > Parietaria > Parietaria judaica. The sequence continues at coordinate 19,531,930 of OX940862.1, read as the reverse complement.
TAATTCACTGCTTTCATAGTTTACTATTATCATTCATATCTGCTCGTGAAAGAAATTGTGTTTAGTATAATTTATCAATCATACATATAGAGTAGAAAGTAGATGAAAACTCACATCGGTTAATAGAAAAAGTTTGGTGTTAAATAAGCTGGAGGCTAGTTTCTGAGGTTGTCAGTGAAATCTTGGGGGAAAAAGAATGAAATCAGCTTGTAGAAGCAGAAGGGAAACCAGGATTAATATTCCGGGGGCCGAAAATACAAAATAAAAAATTAGAACAGTTTTTGTACGTTTTCAGAAGTTTGGGGAGAGTATAATCCTTTTTCGCGCACATAGGCATAGGGGTTGAAACCCCCTAACTAAAAAAAAGTCCATTCAACCACCTAATTAATATTAAATTTGCAAATCAACCTCATGATTTTGAACCTTAAATCCTGGTTCTGCCAGTGAATCGGTTAGCTCTTGTTGCTACTCAGAAGAAAATCTGTTTACTTTTGAGTTTAATGTGTTAAGGAAGAAGTTTAATTACTTTTCTGGGAATTAAAGACGGTGATTTGTGGCAGGTTTTGGATATACTTGAAGATGCTTGTGAGCATTGTTGGATTCATTGACTGCCAACAAAAACCCTTAAAATACACGACACAACCTTTTTGCCAATGGTGTAAACAGTGATGTCATCATTTACTTGGACAAAGTTCTTGTTTCATTGGAACAGATATCACCAGAATATTATGTATATGTAAATTTGCATATTTACACTACTTTCGTCTTCATGAAGTGTATTACAAACTATCAGATTTTCTAATACCATTCTTCACGGGACCGACCGACGAGCTGATTTTTATCTTCTCCTTATGATTTTTCGGCTTTTATTATGTTATGTCAGTACTTATTTTCTTTTAATTTTTCTTCGGTTGTGTTAAGGAAAAGCCGAGGCTTATTATAGAAATCTAGTCTCTGAGTGAGGGAGATTTGGGTTTTGGGAAAGACCTAGCTTCTTTTGCGAATTTATTCACTCCGTTAACCCGGCACCTGCTACGAGATCTCGATCTCGCGTTGGAACATATCTGTAGTCGACACTAATCTTCCTCTTCTCCACTCTTATGTATATATATTCACAACAGCGCTTCAAACGCCAAGAAACCATATTTTCCTTGTACATAACTAGCAGTTTCATGCATGGTGGAAAATCTGAAACAAAAGACCAAAACCGCCAAATCACACTATGAAAGTCTGTTTGCTCCATCCTCGTCGTTTCCTCGGCCCACCACTGAGCATGGTTGAGAAGGCGTTGGCGAGCTCGGAATCTTCATCGTTGGCGAGTATCTTCGCGGCGTTTGGGTGGGCAAGGAGAAGCTTTGCAACGAGGAACCCCGCTACGGACCAAGTTTGGAAGAGCCGTGCTTGCTTTCCCATGAACCGTGCGCGTTTGCTGTCATAGTATTCGGGCCACTTATCCAAGGAGATGCGTTTTTCAGCTAACTCCACCGCTTTTACGGCAATTTCGGGTCTGTTCATCTTGATGCATGCAACCGTAAGCTGCGAGAGAAGACGTTAGGAAGAAAGAACCTTTTGCAAATTATTGGGGACACGAGGGAGCTCATATTACAAGTAGTAAGACTCATTTATATCACTTCGGTTAAAAAAATTAACAAAATAATAATGCACTTGATGAACTTAAATCTCAACCTTGCTGATTATAAACGTCCATTACGTCCAAACGAACACACCTTAATCTCGATAGTTCTTAAGAACTGGTTGAGAGGAGCTGATTGCTATTTATTGGAAACTGAACTAAACAAATACATTGGATACGACCAAAAGTCGTCTTCGAGACAGGATCGTTACCGAACCTTCACCGAGTCTAATCTCCTCTCTTTTGAGAGAGATTAAATTTAGTGAGTGATTATTGACTGCTTTTTTTCTTATTAACTTTCGATCTCTTAAGTAATTCAATTATTATAACTTAAAATCCCGGCCCGATCAAATTAAATGGAAGGATAAGTAAATTCAGGATGCATACCTGCCAAAGTAATGTTGGCCAAGAACCGCCATTATGGTAAGACCAGGGACTACACCAGAAAATTAAGTCAAGGACGGGTTTTCTTTAATCTGAAAAAATAGAAAAGTTTGATTAAGAACAGAGAAAGTACGTGTTCTTCGGATCCGAGCCCGTGACGATCCGCCACTCCTCGCCTTCGAGAGCCGGATAACATATCTTGAAGGGCATTTCTGCAACTAAATCGCCCCATTTTGCCTCAACGAGATCCAGTATGGCATGCGATTGATCGTGCGTTGCAAGGCTGCTTACGATGGACCACAGGTTTCCGAGAGAAAAGAAGCGAAAGTCCATGTGAGCTGGATGAAGGTTTCCGATGAAATACCCTCCTTTACCGGGCATGAACTCCACCAGCCACGACGGGATCTGATCTGGGTAGATGTTGAACTTGTTCACGGCTTCGTACGAGTATTCCTCGGTTTTGTATCTGTAGATTTCGTTAAGTTTCTTCATGTCAATCCAGTAGTATTCTCTGATGTGAAAAGAAAGAGCAACAAGACGGTTGTTAAGCGCCCGGATTAGATCATTGGATGCTTCTTCAGGAGCGAGCATCTCACGAGCGCCAAGTAATGCTGAATAGAACAATGCCTGCAAAAAGCAAATATTCAGATGAAAAAAAAATTACTGTCTGTGAAGCACCAAATAAAACAAAACCGAACACGTCAGCCAATGGTATTTTCCTATGTCAAGAAATACCGGAACTATATTCAATCAAGAACAATCAAAAGGACTGTCCTTTGAGAACAAGGCCAAACTCTCCAAACGATTTCTAGAGTCAATTGGACAAAAGTAATTACCAAAACAACTCAACTTAAACATAAAATAAACCAAAGGCATAAAGGACATAAGCAATAAAGTGAATGACCGATTTTCAATAAGTACCTGAATTTCCAAAGGGTGACCGTGAATTCCCATGCGACGGTCGATCATGCAAGAACCGTCTGTAACTAGTAAAGTTGGAAACATATCAAAACCGTCGGCGAGACACAGCTTTAGAATCATTTTAATCCCAGTTTGCACGTCAACTCTCTCTTGCACCGTCACATCTCCCGAGCATTTTCCATAAGCGCGTAGCAATATAATCCACCATAAGCCTTCATAAAAGAAAAAGAGTCAAGTTTTTACTAGAAACAGAGATGAGTTTAACACAAATCAGCAATGTCATTCTCACCAGAGTCAACTGGTGCAACACGGCCAATTGCAGCCTCGCCGAAGTCAGGATCCAACACATCTTCCGTTGCGGAATCACCAGTGTCGAGAGGAACAGACCGGACTTTGAAACTGGCGGGCATGAGTCCTTGGCCAGGGCTATGGCAATCCATGGTTTTCTCCCAGCTCTGCCAATCAGAAAATAACAAGCACAAGATCATAGAATAGTCATATAACAGACGGTGAATTTTTTTATTTTCATTTTTTTTAACGGTTACTTGTAAACAATGTGCTCTAAAAGATGTCCTTATCGATATTTCTAGAATTAATGACTTATAAATACCTTATTGTATACAATTATCAGTTTAATGTTTGGCCTCGCGCTCTGTTAAACGACTGCATCCAATCCCGACTTTGTATTTTTATCTCTATAGGGTATTCTATTTTGTAATATTGTCCTTCCTTAAGGATAAAAATCCAAGGTCAAGGGTGTAATACAGAAAATTTTCAAAGTGAATGGCAAACAGAGACAAAGTCACAAACTCAAGGGCCTTCGGAAATTTTCTTAAACTCATATTCTAGAATAATGATTACCTGCAATTGGAGAGTGTGGAGTATGAAGTTCCTGACAATGTCATACTCTCCCTTCAAAAGGAAAGCGATCCCGGAAGGTATGAAATCGCGAATGAAGACTTGATCGTAGTTTAGAACACTCGCGCCGCTCGGATCGTTTGCAGCAATTGTGCCTACTGGAGTGTTGCAGTAGTAAACTACAGACTCTCGCAGCAAATTCCACGCCTCCTCCTCGACTGTGTTTTCCCCGTGGTTGAGCTGCAAATGAACACCTCTTTCCCCGTGTTTAACGTGTTGATTTTCGGTACCCAGGGTTGATCTATGTGCTTCACTCCCAAACTGTGTTCCGTTATCTCGGCGACATTCGCGGCTGATGAACTTAAGACGGTGAATTCCGTGTGTCCTGCGAAGAGCACAACTTGGGCCGCCTTTCATATTTACCATTGGATGATCGTGCAGGGTTCTAAAAGTGCGAAAGCCTGGAGGACTGGCCAAACTTCCTTTGGCAGAAGAAAAGACTCCATTGAAACCAATAAAGCACGGAACTGAACCGGGTAAAGCGTGCGCGTGCGGAAAAGCTCCCGATGTAGCCATTAGCCAGATCGTATCCTCAATTAAATCGAAATTCAATTAAAACTTGTACGATTTGGTAGAGGAAACATCTAATCAAGCTGTTAAAGCACCAAAAACAGGCAAAATAAATAGAGCTCCAAATTCATGAATATAAATTTCATATCAAAACACGAACATGAAAAAAAGCTTCAAATTCCAAACTCAGATGAAAAGGATCCTACCAGAAAAGTCAATCAAGTATGGAAAATTCATCAGAAAAGATGATATTGATACAGAAATGAAAGAAAAAAGTACTTGCTTCTAAATTTTTCATGAGATCATCGTCACTGAATCTGAAGAACAAACAACTCACGTTCAAGACAGCCGAAAACAGAGTTCAAATCATTGATCAAACGATGAGAGAAGAGAATCTTACCAGGAAAATCAAGGAAGCCTGGAGAATTCATCAGCTATGAACAATTAACTCCGTATCGTTCCAGATTTCATCAGCTATGAAGAGCAAACTCGGTGATCTTGAATTGTTCGAAGGAAGGTCTTCAATGGAGTTTCTAGTACTACGTACTACTCTACCTTTTTCATTTTCCTTTTTTATTTCCCTCGTTTTTTCGGACATGTCCGAAACGGCGTCGTTCGTGGACTATATTTGACAAAATTAAATAGAGGTGTCACTTATAATATTCTTTATTTACGTCTTATTAGTATAAATGTATAATAATAAGTGCTAATTATAAGGGGAATAAATAAATAAAAACAGATATCCCTGAGAGATGTCGTTTTTAGCCTCTTCTTTCATACTTGAATTGAAAACGAATTTACTCTATCGTTTCCTTATCTATTGTCGTTTTAGTAACTGGTTTTATTTCTTTGTTGCTCTCTTCTGAGCACATGGCGTTTCTTCTTATAGTTACCCAATTGTCTTTTTAATTTTGTGGTGTTTTGCTCCACATGATTATGGTATGGATTGCCCAATATATATCAGAAATCCTTAATTGTCGTTTTTAGTTTTTACATTTGCCTTGTGTTATTTTCTTGACTTAATTGACACTTATGCCGCTTCTAAAAAAAAAACTTTATTTGTTGGTGCAGTTTGTCTCGTGAATGTTAATTTATTACAATATTTATCCTTTGAACATTAAAAAAATAATGGAAAACATTAAATTTTGCGCATTACAATTTTTTTTTCTTATTATGTGGGGTTTTGTTCACGACAATAATTGAGCTTGTTCAGCACCTAATTGACATCAATGGCCGATTCACTCGGCCGGTTTCTTCCCGGAGTCGCCAAATCAGCTTCCCGCATTCGCATACTACGTCGATGGCTGCCTGACAATCCCTCTACCGAGCCACTTCGTGGGCGACTATGGTGTCAGCTCGGTGAAGTTCCTCTTGGCGGGTTGACGGTAAACAATAAGAATGCCAATCTTACCCTAAACCTAATCTTTGAGAGAGAATAAGTTAATCTAGTCGAAAGATGATTTTCATTAATGAAATTTAATTACTTGCTAATAAAAAAAAAATCTACCAAATGAATAAAAATAAAAATGCCACTCCATTGACCCATCGGCTATTATCATACGGAAATGTGTCACATAATTACCCAATAATAAACAATATTCACCATGCATAAAAAAATAAAAATAAAATAAAATAAAAAAACGCCACTCCTTAGACTGGTCGGCTATGGGATTGGCCCGTAAGTATATGTTCGTCTTTGATAGAATTTATCAGAGTACGGAAATCACATAATTACCCAATAACACATGCTTGTGAACAATAAATATCGTCTATTTTCTACAATTAACATTTTGTTACTAGAAAATGAACCTTCCTTTTGCTAATTGTCTGAAACAAAGGGCATTTACATTCTAACAAACTCTAAAATCCTAACTGTTTTAAAGAACTACGAGTCCACAAGAATGCGACTACTTTCCCGAACATGTTCGTTGTCATAAACTTCATACCATGAGAACTGAGGTTTCTCTATGGGTCGTCCGTGTTCTGATCATTATCGTTATCCCCGTCGTAGTACTCATCGTCACGTTGGATTTGCTTGTCTCGGGTGTGCTCTGCAAAGGATATGCATCAAAAGGAGAAGAAAATTCTAGGAAAAGTGCCCGTCACTGTAAATTTTATTAGTTTGAACTTACGATCTACACGCTCATCTGGGTTCAGCTCGTCTTCATCAAAATCGGGGATATAAAAGTCAGGAGGAACCTGCAAAAGGTACAGAATAATTGGTCATCTTCGGAATCAAGAATATAATATCTATCTGATGCTTGATCCAATGTGCAATGAATTTGATAGAACTGAAACGAAACGAAACAGAAAATAATAAGCCAAGGGGAATCCATCAAAGCAAAAAATCCTGAATACTCCTTTCATCGACTAAAGTCAACAAAACGCCTTTCCTTCGAGAGTAAAGCAGAAACTCTCCACAATACATCTTGTCCCATATAGAAAATCAAAAATAAAAGAGGACGGTAATTTGGTAAACATAACCGAATAACACGCTTTTCCTTTGTGAGCAAGGTACGATACTCCTGTGACATTTGATTTATAGATAAGACAAACCAAACACAACCGCCCCTAAGCCTATAAGGCTAAACAACCCTAATTGCAATTAAGCAATAAATTACTTAAATACCCTATTAACATAAACAATAGAAATAAAGAATTTAATTAATAGAAGTACACTCCCTTATTACCCGTGACCCTGAGCTTGTACGCAAGCACGGGTCTAACAGATCAGATCATAAGTAAAAACTACCCCGAGTACCCTTATAAAAGCCTAAAGACAAACAAGGACACAAAAAGATAAATTACTAGTTTGCCCACTCTTCAAGCAGCAAAAAATAAGTACTTACCTCCTGCATTTGGACACTAGGAGCATGCTGAATGTTTCGAAGATTCTCCAGAACCTGGATTTTTATTGTGCCGAGATATGATTTGCTATTTAAATTCTCCTGCATTATTCACATGGCCCGGCAAAAAATTAAAAAAACGGGGTTACAAGAAAAGAGATATAAACTAGATAAACTACAGATTTGAAAGAAGAAGAAAAAAAAGACACCAAGCTACATTTTCGATTACAGAAAAATGACTTGTTTAGAAGTTACTTACTATATGCCCATGCGGAATCTTGAGTGAGTAGTCAGGTGCAAAGTACTCGCTATACATGTTATCTGGGATATCTGCAAAATATATCAAAACAGTAGAGAATTTTAACTATTTTGGACGGAATCGGTCTGGTTCACGTCACAGACTTTTCTTCTGTCACACGTATCCAAGAAAGACCCGGCCACCACTAACCTACTTCGGGTTTAGTGTCCCATTTATTAGGGCTGTACGGCCGCAAATTTGATGCAGTTGTTTTTAAATTTTAGAGCTGATTACAGCATTTCGGTTTTTATAAACGTGGTATCCTTTTATGGATTCTTAGTGCAGTTTACCTAAGAAAATATGTATTTTCCAAAAAGGAATCAAAGGCCCAGGATAAATAAATAAATAAATAAAAAGTTTTTTACGCTTTATTTCTTCAAGACAAGTAGATTTAAAATACCATTTGGAAGCTCGGTATCTAGAAGAGCTCCGGTTTCAACAGCCCAACACCGAGCAACATTCTCTTTTTTGTATCCACCCCCTCCCGTGACCTGAAGTTGGTCATTCGTGATTATTTTTTAATTTTTGAAGAAGACGGGGATATTCACAACTTAGTATATAAATTTTGAGTAAGTATACCAGTAATGGCAAATTGAATTTCTTCACAAACCTAACACATTCAGCATGACCTGTAAGAAGCAGCATAGAACACCACTTCGTTTATTAGGCCGATAAAACTTGTAACCCGTGAGACGAATGAGTGAAGCAAGTAGATTTGTACCATCAATGGAGAGATTGAAGCAGCCCAAGCGATCACCGGCAAGTGAATCCGCCCCACATTGGAGAACTATGACACCGGGTAGGTATGTTTCAACAACCTTGGAAATAATCTACAAAAATTGATGATCCACCCAAAAAATTATGCTTAGTTTAGTTTGACATGCAAGAATTTCATATACTAATTATAAAGATGCTGCTTTTGGCACAACTTACGGTTTTGAAAAGGCGAGTGAAGCTGGTGTCATCGATTCCATCCTTGAGCGGAACATTAATGGCATAGTACTTCCCTTCTTTTTCTCCTATTTCCTTTACATCGCGAATATAAATGAATATCACAACAACCGTAGACTTTCTAAGTAGCGGAAAATGAACGAATAATTAAGTGGGAAAACAAAAAAACTGAGTCCTTCTTGATTAATAAGCTTAGGATGGAATTTAGCAAGTGATGAGTTTAAAACCTTAATTCCAATGGAATTACAGGTGTGTGAAGATTAAAAAGTAACCTTAACATCACCAGTTCCGGGGAAAAATGAATCTCCAAACTTGTGAAAACTCACAGTCATCACCCTGCAATGTTGGAATTAGTAAATCACTGGGAGTTCAAAGTCTCAGAAAGACACGACAAAGTACAAATTAATATTTGTTTGGGAGTTGGTCATTTTTATACGATTAGCCGACCAAACAGCTTTGTCTTATCACCAGCTTAGGCACTAAGAACAAAAGTTAACATGAAAACTTGCACCTTTAGAGCCTAATCTTCCAATTCCCTCAAGTTTGCAAGAGACAACAATTAGCATTCACTCTTTTGGATCCCTTCACCATCAGAATCGAGGCTTAGAAATAAAAAATAATAACATACAGTAAATAAGGCTATTTACCTGTCGGTGAAATAAAAAGCTTCTTCCACGCCATCACCGTGATGCACGTCTATGTCAATATAGAGAACACGAGCATGATGTTTTAAGAGTTCCAAGATCCCTAACACCAAGTCGTTTATGTAGCAAAACCCAGACGCTTCACATTTCTTGGCATGGTGAAGACCACCGGCCCAATTTATAGCAATGTCACAGACTTTGTTGTTCAATCTACGAGCAGCATCTGATTGCAAACATCCCAGATTTTAAGTTCAAAAAAGAAATACATAAAAAATTCACTAAGAGCGCACTTAATCTAATTAGTGATCTAATTAGTGAATACCTATCGTTCCACCAGCATAGATTTGGCAAAATTCAAACAAGTCATCGAACACGGGGCAATCTTCTCCAAGATTATCTGAAAAAAATATACAAGGAAATAAATGAGGAACTAGTTCGAGAACAAAAAAATTATGGAAAAAGACTACAGGGCATAAGGAGTCTTATTTTCACATTTTTAACTGTACATCAAAAGTAGCATGTTCGGGAAAATATATCCGGAAGCAAATTTATCTAGAGGGCCAAACTCTAAATAACAATTCGTAATACACATTGCATACGCACATTACACAAATTCAAGGCGTTCTAACACAGATACGGTAGATAAGATAAAATTATACCGGTAAAAAAACCGACTGGATTGAATATTTCCTTAGGTGATTCTAGAAAGTGAATTTTCTCAATAGTTCAATATTGTCATTTAAGAATATGTTCACAAATTTTAATAAGAGCTCCATGCAAAATACACGTACATTTGGCCATGTCATTCAAGAACAAATGTTGAGTGTCGGGTGTGATCCGATGAAGAAATGAAACATAGTCGTCGGAATGAAATTGAGCAAGCTCTACTGGATACGCCTTGTGTGGACGCTGAAATATCATAGAGACAAACGTTAAAAAATAAATAAAACTGGAAACAATATCTCATTACTATTCTATTCACCACATATAATTAAAATTAGTAACTTCGTTCCATGTAAGATTGATTAATCAACAATCTTGACAACATCAACTTTTAAGAGTGAGTTCTTTACGAATTATTCCTACTTATGAGAACTGAGAATATTTTGAAGTAATCCGAAACCTAGGAAGCTTGTGTTTGGAATTCGCTAGAACGTGCCAAATATATAGAAATCACAAATAAGATGCAACTACAAGAAACGAAACGGTTACCAACATAAATTTCCATCTTCTTGTCGAGGTCATAGGAGAGGACGAGATGGTGAGTCATACATAAACGGTGAGGTTTCATCGGATGATTAGGCCCAAAGTAAACGCTGCCCACGTCTCCTGCAACAGACGACAACAGAAGCACTTCTTTCATATTACATCTATAAAGTTTGTAAAGGCAGTTTATATAAGCTTCCACAATTCACAACTTCAGCTCTTAGGTATACAAAAGCTACATATATATATGTGTGTGTGTGTGTGTGTGTTCTCTATGAAGTTCTAGTTATTTTCTCCTGGGTAACACTAATGGTAAAGATGTCGCCTTCTATGTTCTTTTATCTCTCACAAAATAAATAATTCCCACAAAAATAAGATAATTTCCTAGAAACGTAAAATAACTCCATATACCATAAAATCTGCGATGGACCCGTGCTTAAGTACCGTTCGAGGAAGAACAACGCCGTTTGGGTCGTTTTGTTTAATAATTTCACTAGTGGCATTTCGGTCAATTTAGTCATTAAGATTTAAGGGTATGTTCCAAACCAAAATCGATAAACTCGGAGCTAGAAAATTTGGTCAACACTCACAAACCCAAACCCCCCTCTTGGGAGAGATTTAAGTTCTCGAAAGTTTATTGGCTACCATTGTCATTAACATGTGCTCCCCTCCCTTATATCGAGCAAGGAGATTACAACTTAATGCGACGGACCATCTCAACCCAATTAAACCTCTAAACGACAATTAAACTTCAGCTTCTGAATAGAAATTGACTCAATTACCCCAAGACACCTAGCCGTCGGGGTCTTTCACGCTTCGTTTGGATATTTCTCGACCGTACTCTCGATGGAAAATCCATTTGTTATTTTCTTTGTTTATCGAACTATATTGAAACGGGGGTTCGTATATTTCCGGGAACAAAAATCCCGTTGGCCGGGTTTTTTGCGCCGGAATCATTCTCAGAACCCATCAGTCTGCTACAGAAAAAACCCAGAAATTGAACTAGGTTTCCCTAACAATATCGCCTATATAAATAGATAAAAACATAATACTAACACTCGACCTTGTATTTTCTTAATATACAAACAGGAAAAATAATGCCTTGGCTATAAGCATACGTAGAAAAATTCTACCTTTCATCAGTACCAGATAACACTGAATAAGAAGACGAAGACTGTATCAACTGTAACACGAAAAAGAGGGCGACGAAAACGAACAGCGACGAGCACAGATTCGAAGGAGTGAGAGAGAGAGGAATAACGAACTCACCATCGTAGAAGTAGGAGATTCTGTCCTTGGAACGCATTTTGGAGCCGAGAGCAGAGAACGGAGGATTCTTCTTAACGCTCCGCCATTGACAGAGCTTCTGAGAGAGAGAGAGAGACCAGCAAAACGCGCGTTTCACTTCTTAATGCTTATCTTTCATTTATAAATAAATAAATAAATAGAAAAAAAATATATATAAATATTATCGCCACTTCTGTTTATTGAAATAAATTGCAAAACCAGTCATTTAATTTTACCCTCTAAATACTCTCCGTTAAAAGTAAAAAATATTATTTGAATAAATTTAAATGAAAACTCAAATAAAGTTGTTCTTGCAAAAAATCTCTGTATATTTTCATATAAGCATAATCACGGTAAAATCACTTAACTTTTGAACAAATGAAGCAATATTAAAAGTGAAATATAGTGACGCAAGTATCAAAATCAACAAATATGAAGATATTTTTTAAAGTCTATTTTTCTCATTGAATGAATGAGTCAGTTTTTTTAGAGTACTCATGTCATAAAATCATATACGCACAGTTGGTATTATTTTGTAAAAATCTTACAAAAGCTTTACTAGTATCCGTACCGTTTACCCGCAAATTAAATTAGCGAGTGCTTCCGGTATAATTAAACATCGTTAATTTTTGATTGGCTCATTTAATTTTGCATTCCAAACTATGAATAATACTATTATTGGCTAAAATTTCCTATATAGTAGAGTATATTCGTATATTCGCTGCTTTATGGTCCTTTTGACCTTTGACTCTTTGTATTTCCTCATTAGTGTTGTTTAAGCAACCAAGTTCTGTGCAAGAATTATCAGTTCTTGGTAAGCTAAAATGTTTATACCAAAAATTGACCAGAGATTATGAACATCACCAAATTGAAATTCTATAGGATTTTAATTTCCAACTATTCATACCAAAAATAATGACTACAAAGCTTTACAAACATGGAACACAAATACAATACAAAGCAAACAAATCAATGTATACAAAAATGCACGAAAGAATCTTGATATGTGTATATATATTTTACAACTTGAACTCCGATCATCTCCTCTGGAAGTTGAGGTACTTTATGCCGTAGGCGAAGACGAAGAAGAAGAGAAGAACCCACCCGACGTGGGCGATCACCACCGGCACAAGGAAATCGTGGTCGTACCCCAAGTTGTCCTTCAGGAATCTGTCCACCGCGATCTTTACGCCACCGGAGAGTTCGAGATCAGTCTTTACGTCGCCTATTTGGGATGCGAAGATCCCGTAGATCGTCCACGCCACCGGCGAGCCCCAGTAGTACCACCTCCACCAGATCGGGATCAGCTGCGGAGATTTCAGATCAATCATTAGTGTCAAGATTCAAAACCGACAAGTTCCGTTGTGTTACGGGAATATGATCGCTGATTCCCAGGGTAGCCGTCCCATACAAGTTTTTCCGGCTACCGGATCATAGAACCGAGCGATTTTGTAACACTAGGTTCTAGGGCTGAAAATTCCGTCTACTGGATTCGATCGGATAAATAATTTATAAAATTAAATGTTTGCGGGATTGGATCACTCACCGGCCTGGGAATCATGAAGCCGGAGAACAAGTTCCAGAAGCTGAGGAAGAAGGACATGACAATGGCGGCGATCATGTGGCCCGGCGTGAGCGCGACGACCATCATCCCGTACATGGAGAAGTAGCTGAAGCACATAAAGATGAAGTAGTAGAAATACAAGAACTTCTCTGCTTTCCACTCGTAGCCAATCATGGAGTAGAGGATCAAGCAGTAGATTAATGTCTGGATCAGAACGTAGATCATCTCGATCGCCACCTGCGCGAACGCGTAAGGCAGCTCCGAGTACATCCCGGCCGCTCTTTCGCGGTAGAAGACGGTCCTCTCGATGGCAACCACTGGCTGCACGGCTGAAGCGTTGCTCGCTCCGAGGAAGAGAATAGCGGAATAGGTGGCTCCCAAGAGATTGATCAAGTCCTTTTGAGTATCTCTGTTTTAAGAAGAGACGAGTTAGCGAAATCGGAATCACGTAACGAGAGGGAGTATATTTTTATTTTTATTTTCGGAATGAGTTTGAACTTACAATTTGCCTCCTTTGTCCCAGAAGATGACCCCGAACAAGACGCCGATCATGACGGTCATGAAGAATCTAATGGCGTTGAATTTCGAGTTTCGCCAGTACGACCAGTGCTGCTTCCAGAAGCAGGCCTTGCATTGCGTTGCGAAGCTCGTGGAGTATTGTGTCGGGAAGTACAGGTCTTTGGAACCCGGCTGCGGTGTGCTTAGCTCCTTGATGAGCTCCTGATTCCTCCTGAATATCGGAATAATAACGGGAATATGATCGGTACAAGTCGCTAACAATGACCGTTATTTCAAACTGAAAATGGCGGGTAGTTGGTAACTCTTACCTGTAGAGGTCAGAGTTGGCGTAAATATCTGCAAAGTCAACATCGTGTTGTGTCTCCATTGCCGGGGAGCTCACCTCCAACATCCAAGTTGCAGGGTTGTAACCCTCGTTGATCTTAGGAACCCCGGGAATCGCCTATAAGAAACCTCGAATGTCAGTCCAATGGCGATTTCAAAGCTGGTTAAAATGATAAAAAGGAGTCCTTTTGAGGCGAGAAAAGATAGCACACCTCAAAGTATTCGACGAGCTTGTGCGATTGGCGTCCGAGTTCTCCGGCATAAATGACTTGTCCGCCTCGTTTCATCAATAAGAGCTGTGAAGACAACCATTGGTTCCGTAAGTACTAGAGCAGAATAGCATAACGGAAGATCGTTCGGGATCAAGATTGATTCGTACCTCGTCGAAGGCTTCAAAGATGTCGATGCTCGGTTGGTGAATCGTGCAGACGACTGTTCGCCCAGTGTCCACTGTGTTCCTCACGGTACGCATAACAATGGCGGCAGCTCTGGCGTCGAGACCCGAGGTGGGTTCGTCCATGAAGATGATTGACGGGTTAGCGACAAGTTCAACTGCGATGGTCAACCTCTTCCGTTGCTCCGTTGACAGCCCGTCGACTCCGGGGAGTCCAACGAGGGCGTTCCTCAACGGTTTGAGTTCCACCAAATCCATAACTTCTTCCACAAACATCTGAAAGAACCAAGCACAAGAAAAGTCAATTCCACTGTCCCTTCTTGGCTAAAGCAAAGTCAACGGTGTAATTCCGGTCATACCTTTCGGGTTTGTGAGTTGACGTCCGAAGAGAGACGCAGCCAAGCAGAGTAGAGGAGAGACTCATAGACGGTGACGTGAGGAGAGTGAATGTCGTTTTGCTCGCAGTAGCCGCTGACACGGGCGAAGGTGGCTTGGTTCTTGGGGTGGCCGGAGATGCTTATGCTTCCTTCGATGTATCCACCGGTCTTTCTTCCGGCCAAGACATCCATCAAAGTGGTCTTTCCCGCGCCACTCACACCGACCAACGCCGTCAAGACACCTGGCCTGAAGGCTCCACTGACATCTCGGAGCAACTGAAGGCGATTCTCATCCACGCCTTGCGCCTTCATTTCCTGGTAATAGAAAGAAAGAAAAATCTTTTGTTAGAGTTTTGTGTTATCCGATTCCGTTTCTTTGACCCGCTCTGTTTCCCCGCACTTATTTTCAAATCGGGTTTTATATGTATTTGTTTTGTTTTTTTTACCGAAATTTGTCGATATTTTCTAGAAAGACCGACTCACCGCGGGCATGTCGACGTAGTAGTTGACGTGGTTGAAAGCGAGAGACAGAGGTTCGAAGGGAAGAACCATTCCTCGTGTGACTTGATCGTTTGAGCTGTTATTTCTCACTTGCATATCAGTTCCTACAATTAGTGACAGTGCCGCATATATTAGCCGAGACGAGTTACATATATAGAGGCGTCTTTGCTAGACAAGTAGTTCGTTTGCTCACCATCTGAACCGGCTGTTCCCGCCTTTGTGTCATCGTCATCGGATATCAGAACTTTGGTGTCTCCAAATGCTGAAATTTTGATCAAGTTTAGCAGAAGGAAAGAGACCGGACAAAAACCGAATTCCTTTTTTTATGAACGGAATGAGAGAATGAAAGATGGTTAGACTCACGGCTCAAGTATGTCAGAGCGGCGACGAAGAGCCCATTGAAGAGAAGAGAAAACGCCATGAGGGCTCCGATGCAGATCCAGTACCAGTACTCTTCCTTGAAGAGGCCTCTTTCATCAAGAAGGACCTTCCCAACTGTGCTGTTCCCAAGAGGCTGTAGAAATATAGTGTTACATTTAGTTCATAATTTTCAATGCTATAACATTAATTATAATTATGTTCCGTCGTCTCTGCGGACTCACTTTGCTCCATCTAGCGTCGAGGAACTCGTTAATGGCGATCGCGTTCTGTCCGTACATCATAGGCGACACGTAGTAGCCCCATATCATCCACGGCTTAATGTCATCTGCACGTAATTGGATCATATTCCGTTTCGTTAGCGTTCGAAACCAAAGTGGCTGTTTTTGATGACGTGAATGATTATAAAATGAGGAACTTCGAACCTTTCGCGACAATGTAGCCACCGAGGACAAACACCAAGAGCAAGGTGAACGATCCAATCGTGTTCGCGACAACCTCGGTTCTCCCGAGGGCTGCGATGAAGCGGAACAGAGAAAGCGCCATTTGGTGAACACCGAAGAAAGCCAAGAATTGCTTGAAGAACCTGCGAAAATCGGATGAATGTTAAGCTACTAAATTTGTTCTTCTCTCTTATGAACACTGCGCTGATCATTGCGTTAGCTCTTACCTGGCGGCTGAAGGAGCAAATCCGATGGTGTAGTACGTGAGGACAACCCAAATTCCCGATTCCAAGAACGAAATCGGAATCCTCAGCGCCCAAATTGGCAAACCGAAAGCCCAAGCAGGGTAGAAGAGAGAATCTCTTTGCTTGTAGAACACGGGAAGCCTGAAGACAGTCATGGCGAGCTCGGCCATTCCGTTGAACATGACGTTGATGAGACTGAAGAAGAGAGCTCCCCAGAATTTGGCACCATCTGTAACGTCGCCGGTTTTCATTTCCGTCCTGAGGAACACCGTCAACGCAATGGTTGCCATGATCGTGATCTGAACCGTCTTGAAAATGTAGACGAAGGAGTTACGCTTCATCAGCAGCCACTCCCTCGCGAACCCCGCCTTGAAGAGCTCCTTGTTGGAGATCCCATACTTCTCGGTCACCAGCGCTGCCGGATGGGTCGACTTCTTGTCGAACGGAACTCTGAGCTCTTCGGAGATCCGCTGGCCGACGGTAAACAAGTTGAACCCGCGCACGAAGTCGACCACTGAGACGTATCTGTACGGCCTGTCTTTCCGGTACCAGTACTGCTCTTGGTCCTTCTTAGAAGTGACTTCCTGCAGAAAGTCGGCAACGCCTTTCCTCTCAGGACATTTGAAGCCCATGCTCTCGAAGAACACAAGAACGCTCTCGCGCGGGCCTTGATAGACGATCCGGCCCTCCGAGAGGAGAATGATGTCGTCGAAGAGGTCGTAAGTCTCAGGCGCCGGCTGCAGCAGCGCGATCACCATTGTCACGTCCATGATGTGAACCATTTGCCTCATGAACTTCACGATCTGAAACGTCGTCGAGCTGTCGAGTCCGGTCGAAATTTCGTCCATGAAGAACGCCTTCGCCGGTCCCGCTAGCATTTCACCGGTCGTGACACGCTTCTTCTGCCCTCCGGAGATTCCCCTTCTCATGTCGTCGCCAACCATGATGTCCGCGCAGATGTCTAGCCCGAGAATCTGAAAGGTTACGCGTTAGGAACGTGAATACTCGGAAAGAAGACGCAACGAATCTCGGAACAGAGAAGACAGACCTTGAGAATATAGTCCGTGATCAAGCTAGTTTCCTGGCCTTCCATGGCGGTCGCTTTCATGAAAGCATCGATCTCGGGGTCGGGCTTGATTCCTCCGTCCTTCTCCCGTCGGGAAAGCTCCGCGAGCATGTCGTACCTTGTCCCAACTCCCAAGCACCGGCCGGAGAAATCGATAGTCTCACGGACCGTCATCTCGCCGTAGTGAAGATCGTGCTGGCTGATATAGGCCGAGGTTCTCTGAGGCACGAACTCCTTGAATTCGTGTCCGCAGTATGTCACGCTCCCCTTCACCTGTTTTGATAATTGGAACCCCGCATCGTCAGAAAAAACTGAGCTTGTGTAGCAGAGAAGAGACAGAGATGAAACTGAACTGAACCCACCCTTAGATCGTCGTCGAGCTTCGCGGCAAGCGCTCGCAGCAGCGTCGTTTTTCCCGAACCGGGAGGCCCAAGGAGCAATGTCAGCCTGAACAAATAGAGAAAGATCAGCAAACTTGTTGAGAGTCCTGTGGTTTAAGTTATCCTTATCTTATCGACGGTTCGATAAAACGACAACGGTTGTGTTCGATTATTTATCGAGTGTCCAAAACAGCGATAACTCGACGATTTCTCGTCGATATACTCACGATTACTCGAGACATACATACCTTGAGGGTTTGACTACACCGCTCACGTCTTCAAGTATTTTGACATTTTTGAGCTTGGAAGGAGTGAGTCCGACCATTCCGATGATTCCCTGTAACCAAACACCAAATGATTATCAGAATGATCGAATCATAAATGGTTATACTAATACACAAAGCTGTGTTCTAATGAGTAGCTTTAAAAGTACCTCAATCATGTTGAGAGAGGAATTGAGGAGAGTTGGCAGCGCTCTCGTGCCGACGTACGCGTCTCCCTCGATCGACAGATTCTGGAACCGGACTTCCACCTTCGGGACATCGATCCCGACCCTGTCGGTTCCACAAACGGAATAACAAATCCGCAAAAGAAGCTGTTTTACATGAGAATATATATGAAAGTTGTATGACAAACCTGTCATTTCTAGCCCGGAGGCGCTTGAGGAACTTCTCGTTGTCGTCCTCAACGACCTTGAGGATGCTCTCGAGGAGGTGCTTCTTGTCCTGAGAGCCGAGCTTGGTGACGTCGACCTCCTCCTGCACGGTCCTCCCGGTGCTCGTCACCTGCGTCAGCACGCCCCGCCTCAGCCGGTCGTACGTGGGCAGCCTCTCGATGGCCGCCCAGCGCAGCTCCTCCTCGTCGTCCGCCGCCCCCGTCGCCCGCCCCGAGCCGCGGTGGAACACGTCGTCCGTGCTCCACATCTCCCGCACGCTCCCAGACCGCCAGCTCCGCCGGCTGCTGCTCTGCCGCGCCAGCTCATCGCTGGCGAACGCCGCCGCCAACGACATGATGCTCCCGTCCCCTCCGAAAACGGACTAGCTCGGGAGTCGAGTATTTGAACTTGTATTCTCGAGAAAGCCGGTTTTCGAACTCCGGTGCGATCACAGTTAAGCTGCTGTCCCGTTTGGGAAAGTTGATGAATGAAAAAGAGATGAGAAATGGAGCTTAATATATACGACTTGTGAGGAAGTAAGAGTTGAAAATATATTATATTTATATACGTGTGTTTCCATAACTAACTACTTTTTATGTATATATGTAATTATTCTTTTGATTGTTCTCTCCTTGTGATAGAGTAGGTCTTTGGTCAAATTAATACTCCTACGAAGACACTTAAATAATAAAATAAGAAACGCAAAACATAAGGCAGTCCAGAAACGCGGACTATTGTGGCATATAATTATTTGGGTGGCGATTGGCGAATAATCCACTGTTAGCTGTTTGTGGAGGAGGAATCCTCTGCTACGCGCTTACCGTGAAGCTTCACGGGGGCGGTTTTGGGCCGTTATACGAGAACGATCGGTGTGATATTGAAATTTTGAAATCAGTGTTTTAAAAAACCGTTAACAGAAAAATACACGTGAGACCAATTTTACGGGTATATTGGTGAAATTTTTGTAATATTTTTTGGGGAAATTTTTGTAATATTTTTAAATTTTATATTGATTGTACCGATCCTATTTAACAGAAAATCGATAAGTATACTGTTGAGGAGTTCTAAAGAAATATGTAGTGAAAATTGAAAGAAAAAAAAAACATTTTTGGTTGGCAGTTTGGTAAGTTTCTTGGAATGATTGGTATGGATCCACAAAATTATTAATTATTAAGAGCAATAATTAATAGAAAAGAGCACGCCATTTGAACCTTTTTTATTTATTTATTTAGTGCGGTGGGAACACTGTTTACACGTTTAAAAGTACTTTATTTTATTTTATTTTATTTTATTTTATTTTTCCTTATTGCCGAATCTTTGTCATCCTCTATTGACTCCACAGCCTGAACAAATAGTACGAGGAGTGTAGCCTGGCTTATTGTAAGGGTCATTCAAATAAAGGTTATTAGCGGTATAACTACCTAAATTTTAACACAACAAGTTCAAAGTAAAAATTGTGGTAAAAGTATCTTAAGTTTATGAATTAAGGCGGCACATATATTATTATCCACTTTTTTGTTATCGTCGGTCAAATGTCACGTGGTACGACTACGACATACGTCAAACAAAACTGAGATGACACATATTACATTCAACTTGAAGCATTGTACCAAAGCCCGTGATTAAAAAAAAAAGATACAATATGCGTCGCATTAGTTTGTTGAGTTTGGATACTTTTTTTGCTATATTTTTTCTCACTTTGGACCTACTTTGCCTTTGTTGATCAAGGGTTGTAATATGGATAATTATGCCACTACTATATCTTCGAAATATTGGATTACTAATAACATAAGCATCTTAAATTATTTTTTTCACAACTTAAGTCATAAAATGCTTACAGATTAATGCTCATTATATAATTTTTCTCAGAAACTCTATCTATTTTTTTCAATTAATTTAACCAAATTTATTATGTGTCTTTTAAGTCTGGACACATGTCATTTTCGAGAGAGCGAAATTGTTACGGCGCATTCAAGATTCTAATAGATTAATTAAAAAAGTGGCCACAATTTTGGTGAGAATTATGTAAATATTGGGATTTTTGTTAGTGAAAAAAGAAGAAGAAACAAGAAGTAATTCCACCACAAATATAAAAAAACAAAAATAAACTATATTCAAATTTTAATGGTTGTATACATTTGAACCAAACAATCGAATCTCTACGTTCTATTGGAGTTGACTACTCTTAGAATTTGCTTTGGAAAAAATATTTAAGTGGCATCTTCTGGGTTTGTGCATACTGATTCTAATTTTTGTTGACAAATAACTCCTAAAATTGTTACAAACTACCCACTAAGCTTTGAAATTATTGCAAAACTGTAGCTCAGTCTTAAAATATATATATATATATATATCATAGTCAACTTACAAAACATATCCAAAATTCCAACCAATTAATGGCTTTCATGGGTAAATTTCAAGATCAGTTTGCTGATTCACTTTTTATTTTTTTACTTAAGGACTTGTTTAATAGTAAAGCAAATCTCATACATTATTAAATCGTTAAAGCTCAAATGTCAAGTGATAGCTTCTAGACGAAATTTGGTCAACGGAACAGTGTGTATACATTATTCCATAGTCAATTCTGGCTTAATAACTTCCTTTGATTAAGCACTAAAACGTTTAATCTATTAAACGCGTAACCAAATGTCGAGCAATATTTTCAGATCTCATGTTTTATTTAAATAATATGCTTGACAGTTTGAGGAGGTTTATGAAATATATTTTAGCCCCAACATTTGCATACATGCGTTTGTGTGTCATTATATTTAAATACTGACAATGACCAAACATAATATACAACTCATTTCTTGTCTATTCCAAATTGGCTTCTAGAAATTATATTTTTTTTTCTAGATTTTATTACGTAAACTGGTCTTTAACATAGATTATTAAATAATAGCTGGAAGACTGTCCGACGTGTTTACTTACACAAAACATATTATGCAATTTTTAGTTTTTAATACTATTATTTTAATTAAATAGTTTGGCTTACTAGAAATTAGCTTCTTCTTTTTTTATATAATTACTATTAAGATCTTTGAACTATATTTATGGTAGTGAGAGCCTTTCCTTAGTGATCTATGCTACTAAGTCAAATATATCTCAAGGTTCTAAGGAAATTCATAAATTATAGTAGTATATTTAATATTTATGAGGGCAAATTTGCAGATTTTTTTTCTTCTTTCTTTCTACATATTATATAAAAGTGAGGTGTAAAGATCTTCTATGTACGTAACTAAGGTTTATAACTTCCGTATTAGTTTAAAAATTGATCAGGCCTAACATACTAAATAGTAAGTTTTTTTCTTTTAGTGTTTAGAGAGGCGCTCACGGAAAACTTGAGTGTTCAGTATATCAAATGAAAGCTTGAGGCGATGACTACGCATTGACCAACGCCAATAGTGCTTTGACTTCCAAGGTCTACAACCATGATTCTCATGTGACTCGACACATTTTTAATTATGTGTCTGCGTCTATTGTCATTGTAGCTGTTTCTCATCTTTCTTGTTTTATCATTTTGTATTAAGTCAGTTTTCGAATAGACAATCAACCTCATTTTAGGCTAATTGCAGTGGACTTAATTAAATGAAAACGTATTTATTCCCAATTTCGTGAGCGAACATTCAATCGCAATGCTTAATTTTTGTTTTGTGTACGCAATTGAAAGAGCTTGTAATTTAAATATGTGTGCGAGTCGAAGATCCCGCTAATTCAGTTTGCTCACCAACGCTGTATCAATAACTCAATTTATAAAAGAAAACTAGCCGACTTTTATATTGCTTATCGCAAAAGCATAAGAAAGACAAATATAAGCACTAAAAACTTCATTCGATTGCGGTTAAGATGATTTGCAAGCGGTAATTGAACACATCTTTTACACCGGCATCGAAGCACTATAATTCTATGACTCACCTTTCATTCTGGTTGATTTCGTTTTTTAGTTTCGAGGATCGGGGTTTAATCCTACCCGAAAAAATATAATTATTTATATATAAGAAAACAAAGCAATGGAAGGATAAATAGTCGTTGTGATGCTTCAAATTTTGGATTCACTCTCCAAGTTGTTTGATTAACTCAATAAGACAGCTTTCCCTTCAAAAAGCATCTAAGGAAATGTATCTTTAGCATCCAAAAAGGAAAAGAACGAGTAACTTGGCACTTGCATCTAATAATAATACTTATTAAAATAAAATTAGACACTAAAGTTAAATAACACGTCAAATACTCACAATTCGTTTTAATTATTGGAAGATTCACCTAACAGTGGGACCCAATATATCGATAAACAAACTAACGCCGCCCAAATTGGATTTTATTTATTCATTTTATCTGTATTAAAAATATATATAATTTGTTTTCAGCACTAAGATAAATGCTTATATTATCAACATTTTTATTTAATTGCTTTTGCTAAATAAAAAGGGCCCACAAGAAATGAGAGAGAAATTTTAGCAAACTTATCTATTTTCTAGAAGGCGTTGAAACTCACTTGAACCAGATTTGATGTGTTTGACTTTTTTCTATACACACGAAATGAAGAAAAGATGTGGCCGAGGAAGTCATCCCATAAAGCCACGTGTAATACTGGCTCTAAACTTGAGTTGTCATAATATAGCGACAATAACGGATATTTTATTTTGACTGAAATTACATGTTAATCTTTAAATTTGAAAATCGACTTCAAAAAATTTAACTAAATATTTTTAAAACGTAAAATAACATGCTAACTTGTCATATCACGTTACATAACATATCGACGTGTGATGCTACATTACGTGCGTATAGTAATTTATTGAGTTCATTGTAACGAAAATATTTAACTTTGACAATTTCTTTTTATATATTTTGATATTTATTTTATTGACTACAAATATATATATATAATTATGTTTTTTTTGTTACCCCGTCTATTTTTTTCTTTGTTAGCTTCTATTTTAATCGAAATCAAGAGTTTTAACAGCTATTACCTACTTTTAAATTCTAGTGACAAAAAGCTTGTTGTGATTCCAATTAATGGTTTCGATTCAGCTTTGTTTTTACAATATTATAATTACAAAAAATAAAATGTGATCACCTTTGTCCCTAAAATCCAAATGGGGATTCTTACTTTGACTTAGGATAAGAAATAAGCCATAAATTCAAAAAAAGAAAAAAAGAAAAAAAAAAAGAAATAAGCCATAGAGACAAAGAACCTTCTTTTTGGTCAGCAAGAAAAAATACTCAATTTTCGGACCAATAAATTGATTCTCATCATACGGCATTAATGGGTACAGCGCACCGTCAGATTGCCCAACAAAGCGATATGATCGGACATCCAACGGCTATTATAGCATACGATTGCAATGCCGGTGAATGTGATTGTTTCCCTTCCATTTTTTAAGTGTTCAAAGCTTGGGCTGGTCGTGGTAAAAGTTTTAAACTTTGATCAGAGATAAAAGTTTAAAGTGAAAAAATAATAGTGTAAGACATAAGTATTAAAAATTAACAAATGTAAAGAGATATATCTTTTGTTAAATTCTTTGTGTTCGGATACAAATGAGAGAAGATGCTATAAATAGCTGGATGAACACTATATTTAAGTATGATTGAAAAGCATTACAATTGACTTTTGATATTTTTATCACTATTTATTCTCTTGTTCCCTGCTATTTCTATTAGACAAATTTTGAGTGATTATAAAAAATATACCTAAATTGCTATAAGTGATGTTGAGTGTTGACACTTTACTTAATTGATTACAGTTTTATCTTGTGACATACATATGGGCCTGCAAATCATAATTGGGCTGATACTTCAATCTTTAGCCCGAAGTTTAGCGAGCCTTATTAAATCCACTGGCTCATATAGGCTTGAGCTCACACTTTTTTTTCTTCTATTTTTACCTCAATTTACATGGCTAATTGACATTTGGGACGAAGATATTGATTTTCTACACGTATTGTTTAAATATTACCCAACACACAATGAGTAGTTTTAAAAAAAAATTAACACAAAATTGATATTTCGTATAATTTTCTTATAATTAATATATAAGCATATACATATTAACGACAAATTATTCAAACATTGATTAACTGAGACGGCAAGGCTCTATAGTGAGGAAAAAAATGACTACAAAATACTCAATATCAATAAATGTGAGACGATACTTTATTCATCTTTTTTTTTGTCGAACGTACATGCAGTGAGATATGTACGTAGATCCTCTTCGGCACACTCGAAGCGATTTAACGAGTATGTTAAGAAAGAGTTGCTTCAATCTAAATCTCGGCTATGTATGGATGTGAGCAGTAGATGGATTAAACCTATCTCATGTTAGAAGCTGTCTTGAAATTTCAAAAAGCATTTGACACAACTAAAATTCGGGTTCATACCCGAACCCGGATTTTTGGGGTTTTCTCCAAAACGGTTGCAGGTTTGAAATGTCCCAAACCCAAAAACAGGGATTCCGAGTTTGGCAAAAACAACAGAATGAATGCGTTTTAAACCCGGTTGCAGCCAAACTGATGCCGATCAAATTAGTTATTATTTGTTATATTTCCTTTTTATATTAATTAGATAGATAATATAGGGTTAGTTCCTATAATCATGGAAATGTGATAAACCCTAGACCTTTATAAGGTTTGCATGCGATTTTTTTGAGGCAGTATTGATTTAATAAAAATTTGAGTTATTTGCTTGAAGAAAAGTCGAGTTCTTGCTCGCGTAGACGCGTTCTAAAATCACCATAGTTCCGATCTACATCACAAACGTAGTCATGCATGCAGTCTTTTAATTAAAGTCCTTTTATCTTTTTCCTTTATCTCCGACTCCTTTTTGTCTATAATATGTTACTGTCAGGGGCGGATTTATTGAGGGCCGAGCGGGCACGGCCGCCCCCACTTGATTCAAATCCGTGATTTTTAATGAATAAATATATATTAAATGTATCATGACCAAACAAAGTAAATACTCTGATGTAGTGGCTATTTTTTAACTCTCTCTCCTTGATGACCAAGGTTCAATTCCCATAAACTTTATTTTTTTAATATTTATGATCTTTATTATTAATCATCTCTTAATATAAAGATTATTTTATTATACACTAAGCTATAATATTTGTAATTGTATAATTGTATCACTAAATATTTTACCGATTATTAAAAATTAATTATAAAAATATTTTATTTATTAAATTATATTCTAAAATTCCGGCTTAATTTTTTTCACCCCTCTTGGCAAAATCCTGGCTCCGCCCCTGGTTACTGTGATTAGGTTTTAGAGAACACTGGGGAATTTTTTCCCCAATATTTGGTCATATTCATACAAGCTCATGCTTTCAAATATGAAACAGTTTATGGTTGCTGCAATTTCAAGCAAACGAGGAACTAAAGTACAAATACTAGTAGTAAGTAAGTACGTACTAGTGTGGCTTCAAATAAAACTAAACTAAATAAAGGAATAAAGTAAGCAATGTTCCAGATCATTAGGAACATTACCCGACAAGTGCCGCTTTATTCCGAGTTTAAAATTTCTAATGCAACTTAATCGTCAAGCAAAACAGATTCTTTATTCAGATTAAACAAAAAATACAACGTAAAAATTATATAACTATATAATTTCCTAACAAAATAAAAATTCGTAAAAAATATTTTTAAATAAAGTGAGGAGGCCAGAAATTATAGCCCCAAAGGGTTGTATTTGATTTTTTTTTAATTTCAAAAATTATATTTGGAGAGTTATGTTTAGGTTTTAGTTAAAATTGAAATGAGAATTTTACAGAAAAAAAAAATATTTAAAGAGTCAAAATGCAACAAAAGAAGAAGAAGTTATGGGCGCATGCATAGGTGATATAGCCCGGTAACCCCGTGACCCGCCAGTTATCCTATTGTTGAGGTGGCACTTGTTCCCACGGGGCGGGGGTCGGTTAATCAGTTTATTCATACCGGTAAATTACTTGATAGCTCGTTGAATATTGTAAACCCATTGGTAAATCCCGTAAAATCCATATTTTAAAACACTGGCCAATGATTTAACTAAAAAGTTATTCAGATTTATTCCTTCCTTCCTCCAGTTTAGGAATTTCCTTTTTATTCACAAAATCACTTATTAGATGGTTCCATATTTCAAAGTTCAAACACTCACGCATGACGCCATGCAAAGCAAATCCTACCTAACCATTTCTTAGTACATTCTATATATATATATTTGTGGCGGCAATCGCTAGCCGGAGAAGACAGCGGAACAATGGCGGCAACGGTGCTTGCAGGAGGCGGCAGCCTGAAGACACCGGCTGCGAGGGCAAGCGGTGATGGCGCGTTCGAGGGGCAGCTGGCGAGGCGCGAGGAGGAGGCGGCATTGAGATGGGCGGCAATAGAGCGGCTGCCAACGTTTGAAAGGCTGCGGAGAGCCATGATTCCTCAGCAACTGGCGGCGGACGGGATGGGGGAGCGCTCGGAGGTCGACGTCACGAAGCTCAGCACAGAAACCAAGAGGCGGCTGATGGAGAGCGTTCTGAAAATCCCCGACGAAGACAACGAGAGCTTCTTAAGGAGGCTCAGAGAGAGGACTGATAGGTGTGTGTTTCTTCTCATGCATGCATTTACTATGGAAATTCCGACGTGTCATTTTGGTGTAAAAAAATTCCGATGTCGCCGTGGTGAGCTATATTCTTGTAGCGGCGACATTGCTTTCACGAGGTTCTTCACTTTTTTGGCGCCATTGAAACGTAATTTAAATCTATTATAGAATCTAATATAGGCGTTTTGCGTTTGTATATGTATATGAATTTAAAAAAAAAAAAAACATGTTCATACCACCACAAAAATCAATCACCCAACTTTTTTTCTTTCTTTTCTTTCAACTTTGACTATTTCATCCAAGTTTGATCTATCCGTTCATTGATGAAAATTATGATATATATATAGTACGTATAAGGGAATTTGAAGATAGCATTGAATACTTATCATCATTTTGATTGTTTGGAAAATAGAGTGGGAATAGAAATACCAAAGATTGAAGTGAGATTTGAGGACTTGTCAATCGAAGGAGATGCATATGTTGGGACAAGAGCGCTTCCAACTCTTCTCAATTCCACCTTTAACGCAATTGAGGTACTTCTTTCTTTCACCACCATCAAATATCAATTCAATTTACACATTAATTCTTCATTGTTTACTGAAATTTACTTCACTTAACTTACGCCCTGCAAAAATAAAAAAAAGTTACCTTATTCGATGCTAGATAGGCCCTTGTTCCCTAAAAAAAAAGGATAGGTTCTTGTTAAAAATGTTTAAGATTAAATATAATTTTTTTTAAAAAAGTGAAAATTATAAATTTTAATTTCTTCAATAGAAAAATTCGAAAAGTAGTTTTATTTTTATTTTATGGAATAAATGATAAGTTTGTATAAATATCATTTTACGCAAGACCCATCTCATAAATTTGATGGGACAAACAGTATTAAAACATTTTAACCTTGCTTGAGATTCAAGGTTCAAAAGTTTCTCTAAGAAATGAAAATACAATCACTTATATAATAAAAAAACGTTACCTCTTAAGAGTAAATCTCCTTTTACCCTATTAGACGTTTAAAGATGATCTAACACTGTGATATAAAAATTATGATGAATAGGCTGTTCTTGGCCTCTTCACACTCTCCCCCTCCAAGAAAAGGGTTGTCAAGATACTCAGAGATGTCAGTGGAATTGTGAAGCCAAGAAGGTATAAAGTTTAGTTCAATGATTTTATCTTCAAGTATTGACATTTTTCATTAAATATAGGGTTACTAACAGGTAGGGCTGAAACCAGAACCGGGAACCGGAAATTTGACTATTTTTTGTCCCTGTCCTGGAAAAACCGGGACACAGTTTTCTGTCCCGGTTTTGGTTTTGGTTCTGAAAAGTCCTTGTTTTTTATTTAAATCAGAACCAGGACCGGGACCGGGACACCGATTAAAATCCCGATTTTTTTAGGACCAAAATTCGGGACAAATCCGGGACAAAATCCAAGATAGAAACATGAAAATTACCAAATCCGAGTGAATCCAAAATGTAAAATACCAAATCCGAGTAAATCCAAAACGTAAAATACCAAAGCCGAGTACAAAAGCAAAATACAAAATAAACAAATGCAAGATCCGAGTTCACGTCGTGAACTTCACAATACCAAATTCAAATCTCAGTGCAAAAAACCGAGTCTAAAATGCTAAATAGTAAATACCGAGTACAAACAAATTATTTTTTTATAACAAAACGACATATAAGAAATGACGTGTTAAATAAAATATCGTGTAATGGCTGAAAAATAAATGTCATGTTAAAATAATGGGTTGAAAAAATAAAATAATTGATTAAGAACATAATAGTAAACGACTTAAAAGAAATGACATGCTAAAAAACGCCAAGCTTATAACAAAACGACATAAAACCGGAACCGGGACAAGAAAACCGGGAATTTCATATTTTGAATTGGTTTTGGTTTTTCAAACCGGGACGTCCCTTTTTAGGTTATACTAAAAAGAAAAAACTGATTTTTTACCAAAAACGGTTTGGTACCGGGACCAGAACCGGGACAAAACCGGGAACCGAGTACAAAATTTTCACCCCTACTAACAGGTGTCCAATATTTTTTATTTCTGGCTGAATAAATTCAAAAAATAATAAAAAAATTAATGGTCAGAGTTTTCGATGTCCACTGTTTTGCTTCTCTTATAAATTTAGTCCACTTTTCATTTTATTTAACAAAATTTTGGATGTGCCGTTACGTTCTAAAAACTTTCCAAAATATTTTCCCTTTCGTGGTGGGACTGACCGGTCTTTAGCAATAAGTGGATGTAATTTTGAACAACGGAAACTTTGCCGTGAAAAAATTATGTCACCACAAAAATCAAATTATTAAGTACTTACGCCGCTATTTACCAATAAATACATATCAGAGAGAAAACTTGGTTTATATATCATTTCATTTTCAAATTTGCTATGTACTTTCAGAATGACACTGCTTCTTGGGCCTCCAAGCTCAGGAAAAACAACTCTCTTGAAAGCTCTGTGTGGGAAGCTTGATAAAGATCTAAGAGTATAAGACTTTCCTTGCCCTGCAAACTTCCCTTTTTCTGCTCTTATTTTTCGCTGAAAACCCGGCGTTTCGATGATCAGGTGACCGGGAAAGTAACATATTGCGGGCACGAATTCTCGGAGTTCGTCCCCCAGAGAACATGCTCCTACATAAGCCAGCATGACCTCCACCACGGCGAGATGACAGTGCGCGAGACGCTGGACTTCTCTGGGCGTTGCCAGGGTGTCGGGGACAGGTACGACATGTTGGCTAAGACGTCGAGGCGCGAGAGGGACGGGCGGATTCAGCCGGACCCGGACATCGACGCGTTCATGAAAGCCACGGCCGTAGCTGGCCAGAGAACCAGCTTGATCACAGACTATGTTCTTAAGGTTTTATCTTTAACATTTTGAGTAAAAACTCGACATTGTTTTATTCGAGAATTGAATTACTTTTTTCGAACGTCTTTCCGCGCTGTTCGTATCAACTATGTTTCAATATTTAGCGCAGCATCGATGCTCTGCCTGCGCTCAGCACAGGCTCGATGCTGCGTTCGATAATTTTAGAAGAAGATTCTTTCAAATATTACCTTTCTACTCATATTCTTAGGATATAATTTCTATATTCCAAATTTACTCTGAACATTTATTTCTTATATATAGATACTTGGATTGGATATATGTGCTGATATTATGGTTGGTGATGACATGAGAAGAGGTATCTCTGGAGGCCAGAAGAAGCGTGTAACTACTGGTATAACTCAGAAGATAACACACACACACACCCGTACATATATATATATATATATATATATATCATGTTCATGAGTATCTTCACAATTCAGGAAATTTTTTTATTCAAAACTGTGGTTGAATTCCATGCAGGAGAAATGCTGGTTGGACCGGCAAAAGCGTTTTTCATGGACGAAATTTCAACCGGACTCGACAGCTCGACGACGTTCAAGATCATCAAGCACATGAAGCAGATGGTTGAGATCATGGACGTGACAATGGTGATCTCTCTGTTGCAGCCGGCTCCGGAGACGTTCGATCTCTTCGAGGACGTCGTTCTTCTCTCCGAGGGGCAGATCGTTTACCAAGGTCCATGCAAGAACGTCCTCGAGTTCTTTGAGCACATGGGCTTCAAATGCCCCGAAAGAAAAGCGGTACCGGATTTCCTTCAAGAAGTAACTTCCGTTAAAGACCAAGAGCAATACTGGCACAAGGACAACCGGCCTTACACGTACACTTCCGTGCCTGAATTTGCTCAAGCTTTCCGATCTTTTCACATCGGAGAAAAGCTCATGGAAGATATGAAAATCCCGTTCGACAAGTCAAAAACTCACCCGTCGGCTCTGGTGAAGGATAAGTACGGAATCACGAGCTCGAAGCTCTTCCGAGCTTGCTTTTCGAGGGAATGGCTGCTGATGAAGCGCAACTCATTCGTGTACATTTTCAAGACGTTTCAGATCACACTCATGGCTGTGATCGCCTTCACAGTTTTTTTCAGAACGCAGATGAAATCGGGAAGACTCGAAGATGGGACGAAGTTCTGGGGAGCGCTGTTCTTTAGTCTGATTAACGTCATGTTCAACGGGATGGCTGAGCTGGCGATGACGGTTTTCAGACTCCCCGTGTTCTACAAGCAGAGAGACTCTCTGTTCTTCCCTTCTTGGGCCTTTGCACTGCCTATTTGGCTGCTTAGGATCCCGATATCGCTTATGGAATCCGGGATTTGGATCGTTCTTACATATTACACCATCGGTTTTGCTCCCTCTGTCAGTAGGTGAGCGATAAATCTGAATATTTATTGCTCGGAATTTGATATTATGCGTGATCTTCATGTCTCTCGTTCTCTTTTCAGATTTTTCAAACAATTTTTAGCCCTGTTCGGGGTTCATCAGATGGCTCTGTCTCTCTTCCGATTCATCGCAGCGGCTGGGAGATCGGATGTCGTCGCAAACACGCTCGGAACCTTCACCTTGTTAGTGGTGTTTGTTCTGGGAGGCTTCATTGTGTCCAAAGGTAAGCGTTGTCTTGGAGCCGAAGAAACGAGCTGGAGCGTTTTTGCGCTTAACAATGTTGTGTCTCATGATTCACGAAAATGCAGACGACATTAAACCATGGATGATCTGGGGATACTATGTTTCTCCGATGATGTACGGACAAAACGCCATTGCCATCAACGAGTTTCTCGATGATAGATGGAGCACCGTAAGCTATCATATTCCCGAAAACATGCCGAATTTTCGCAGCTAATGTACGTTGAGTTATGCTCCGCTATGTTTTGATTTCCTTCTTTGGTGCAGCCCGTAAGCGGCTCCACGGTTGGGAAGACGCTTCTCAAGGGAAGAGGCCTCTTCGTCGACGAGTACTGGTATTGGATCTGCATCGGAGCTCTTTTCGGATTCTCTCTTCTTTTCAACGTTCTTTTCATTCTCGCGCTGACATTTTTAAACCGTGAGTGAGCAGTATATATTTGTGCTCTTCAATGTGTAAGAACGATTTGATTGACACGTGAATAACGTTCTCGCTTTGCTTTTGATCTCAATGTTTTTTTAGCTATTGGTGATTCCAAACCAGTAATTACAGAAGAAGAAACCAGCAGTAGTACTAAAAACTCCTTGGAAGGTTTGTGATGAATGAATAAATACCTCAAAAAAATGAGTCAGCTTTTAATTTAAAGTGGCGTTTTTTCGATGTTTCTTTAGGAAACGCGAGAAGAAATTCCGATTCAACTTCCAGCAACAACAAGGGGCTGGTCTTGCCCTTTCAGCCCTTATCGCTTGCGTTTCACCATGTCAATTACTACGTCGATATGCCGGCGGTGAGTAACTCTTTCGATCCTTCTTCATGAATCAGTGTCGGGTTTCAAAGATTCTAAGCAGATAATCTTATGCTAAACGTCGCCGGGTTTTGTCTTTCCTTGTTTGCTTCTGCCGCAAATCAGGAAATGAAGAGTCATGGGGCTCAAGAAAGTCGACTGCAACTTCTCCGGGATGTGAGTGGCGCTTTTAGGCCGGGTGTTCTTACTGCGCTAATTGGTGTAAGTGGCGCAGGAAAGACGACCTTAATGGACGTCTTAGCAGGAAGGAAAACCGGAGGCTACATTGAAGGTAGTATAAGTATTTCCGGATATCCAAAGAAGCAAGCCACATTCGCCCGAATCAGCGGTTATTGTGAGCAAAACGACATACATTCACCTTACGTCACCGTTTATGAATCCCTCTTGTACTCGGCTTGGCTTCGTCTCGCTTCGGACGTGAAAAAGGAGAGAAGAAAGGCAAGTCATCATCAATATAAACATAAACGTACTTTTTGAATGTAGAGTATTGATTCAAATTCGGTTTTTTCGCTTTTCGATCTTTGAAGATGTTTGTTGAAGAAGTCATGGAGCTCGTTGAGCTGAAGCCGTTGCGGAACGCTTTAGTTGGACTTCCAGGAGTGGACGGCTTGACAACAGAGCAACGAAAACGGCTCACTATCGCGGTGGAATTGGTGGCTAACCCTTCAATCATTTTCATGGATGAACCGACGTCGGGGCTCGACGCAAGAGCTGCCGCAATCGTCATGAGAACAGTGAGAAACACTGTCGACACAGGCCGAACCGTCGTGTGTACGATTCACCAACCGAGCATCGATATCTTCGAGGCCTTTGACGAGGTATTTGTTTCTCCGTTGAGCACTTATTTTATATCGGTCCGTTATCCATTACGCTGCTAATTTCATCCGCGATCCTGCTTCGTTTTTTCCAGCTTCTTCTGATGAAAAGAGGAGGTGAAGTTATCTACACGGGACCACTCGGTCGCGATTCTCATGATCTCATCGAGTATTTCGAGGTTAGACATCTTTTTTTCTTCACCGGTTCAACGATGTCAGTTCTCATAGGAACGGACTTGAAGCTCAACCTGAAAATCCAGAATTCCCGAGGCCGCTAATGCCTTGAAGCTTCTTGCAGGCTATTCCGGGGGTTTCAAAAATCAAGGAGGGCTATAATCCCGCTACTTGGGTGCTTGAAGTGAGCTCTAATGCCTTTGAGTCGCAGCTTGGCATCGATTTTGCACAAGTATATGCCAATTCCGACTTGTACCGGTGAGATACGAAATGATCATACCGTTCTAAATGCCATAAATTCGTTGCATACACCAAATACTCTCTTTTCATTTATTAATTTTTGTTCCGATTCTCAGGAGAAACGAGGGGCTAATCAGAGAGCTGAGCGTTCCACAACCGGGCTCGCGCGATCTTCACTTCGCCACCAAGTACTCCCAGAGCTTCGCGACGCAGTGCAAAGCCTGCTTCTGGAAGCAGCACTGGTCGTACTGGAGGAACTCGAGATACAACGCCATCCGGTTCTTCATGACGATCGTCATAGGAATCTTGTTTGGCGCGATCTTCTGGGGCAAGGGCGATCAAATGTGAGTAAAATCCAGCAAACATCTTTGATATTTTCTCTGTTTAAACTTGTCCATTTTTCAACATTGTTATCAGAAAGAGACAGCAAGACCTTATAAATCTTCTGGGAGCGACGTATTCGGCGGTGCTCTTTCTCGGAGCGAGCAACGCTTCTGCCGTTCAGTCCGTCGTCTCGATTGAGAGAACCGTCTTCTACCGCGAGCGAGCTGCAGGGATGTACTCGGAATTGCCTTATGCATTTGCTCAGGTGCTTTTCTTTTATAAAACGAATCGGCAAGTTCGCATCGCCGGATCCAACGCAAGAAAAACCGGGAAAATAACGATTTAATTCCGCCGTAAATTGTATGTGATACAATGCAGGTGGCTATAGAAACTGTATATGTTGCAGTACAGACACTGGTGTATACACTTCTGCTGTATTCCATGATCGGGTTCGTCTGGAAAGCGGAGAAGTTCTTGTACTTCTACTACTTCATCTTCATGTGCTTCACCTACTTCTCCATGTACGGGATGATGGTCGTCGCTCTCACACCGGGCCACCAGATCGCGGCCATCGTCATGGCCTTCTTCCTCAGCTTCTGGAACTTGTTCTCCGGCTTTCTAATCCCCAGGCCGGTACGCCATTCTAGTCTCGCTCCGGTTCTCACAGTTTACAATGTTCGGATTTTCCACTTAAATCCCCAAATAAGTAAAATGAGACTATGAATTATGAAATTATAGTGGTTAGGTCTTGGTATAAGAGATATGTTCACTTGCCGTTTGCAAAAAGCCCACCCGCTCCCACTCCCTCTTAGGTAGTTCCGCTTTTGCTCCTGTGTACTTGGCGTCAATAAGCTTGACTGCTCTATGTCGGGATCAAAGTATTCAACAACTTCATGGTTTTCTTCCTCTTTTTTTTTGTTGTTGTTTAAATTGACACTGAAAGTGAAACTGTGTGGTTGAAGATGATTCCGGTGTGGTGGCGGTGGTACTACTGGGCGTCTCCGGTGGCGTGGACCATCTACGGCCTCTTCACTTCCCAAGTCGGCGACAGCAAGGCCCCGGTCGATATCCCCGGCTCGAAGCCGAAGCCGGTGGACGAGTTCCTGAAGGAGTTCTTGGGCTTTGACTTTGACTTTCTTCTCCCCGTCGTCCTCGCACATCTCGCCTGGGTTCTCCTCTTCTTCTTCGTCTTCGCATACGCCATCAAGTTCCTCAACTACCAGAGACGATGAACACATTTTTTTGTTTGTACAATACAATCAATATACATAATTGTGTGTAATTGTTTTTTCTTCTCGAGTTTTTCGACGTGTTTTCGTAGGATATGAAAAATGTCATATTCCCGTGCCTTGTACAAATTCAAAC
The DNA here is from genome assembly GCA_954871525.1 of Parietaria judaica. Taxonomy (NCBI): domain Eukaryota; kingdom Viridiplantae; phylum Streptophyta; class Magnoliopsida; order Rosales; family Urticaceae; genus Parietaria; species Parietaria judaica. Next base: position 19,496,687 of record OX940862.1, on the reverse strand, counting down.
GTGTGTTGTGTATATTTCAGTTTGTAACAACCAAACCATATTCATATGTAGCCGAAAATAAATAAAAACTGTGGTCCAAAAGAATGTATACGACAATGGTCCGATTTTACGAGTTACTATACTCTATACATGTGATGTGAGCACTATTATGACTTTAGGGTCCGAGTTTTGGTTTTAGGCCGGATGGGTAAAGAATGGGAGAAAAACCGGATTTCATAAGGCAAAATTTGGATTTAGGCAAATGAAATATCATTCCGTGTTTTGCATGGGGTAACCACCAAAAACATTTACCCACAATATCTCCGCAAGTTTTCGAGGCACTTTAGCCTTTATCCAAAAGTCCCGAAGTTTATTTGTTTACAATGGTTGTTTGGTAAGTTCATTCTCATTTTTTGTCCGGACTAAGCTCGATGTGCTAAGCTGTCAAAATGGTTAATCGCGGCAATAAATACGTAACTTTAGGTTAACTGATGCGGTATGAGTCCAATCCCATTTAATAACGTCATATGTATAATAACGACATATGTATGTAACGTTAGTTAAAGTAAGTTTGACTTTTTCCATCCAATTTTGACCAATGTTTGTTAGACAAATAGTCCATGTAATTGTAAAGAATATAATATGGGGCTTGTCATTAAGACATTTTATATAAAGGGAAACTTCATAAAATAACCCTCAATACACCACAAATTTTATTATTAACCTTCAAATTTTTTATAATTTTCAAAATGACATTTTCAAATACCAAAATATTCCTAATATTGATTTTTTCAGGACGTAGTCATCCTGAAAAATGGACATATATCGTCCTGAAGAAATGGACAGTGTTATGGCGTAATTTTGCAAAGATTATTTAATAAAGGAAAATTATTTAATTAATTATTTCTTTATTAAATAAACCTACTTTTTACCAAAATATTCACCGGAGGTCCGATTTCGAAAAACAAAGTGTCCAGATGATCCCAAAAATATCAAAACACCCAAAAACGACATAAAATTTGCGAAAAACGGCCTCGGGAAACACCCGAGGCCTTCGGGAGCCTCCCGGGACCTCCGGGCGGGCCCCACGGCCCCCAAGGGCCACTGCCACACGCCCAGGTGGGCCCCACAGGCCCCAAAAGCCACCTGACACGCAGAAAGGCGCTGACGTAACTGCTGACACAGGCGCGACGCAGGCGCTGACGTCAGCAACTTGGAGGCCAAGTTTCAGGCGCGTGCCGCCGCTGTTTTCCGCGCGTGAGAGCGCGTCGCTGCTCGGATTGAGCTGAAACTTGCGGCGTTGGATCGGCCACGTCCCGGGGACCCAGAAAAACATATAATATTACCCCGGGGGCCTCCCGGAGTAATAATTATTCACGTTTTAACCCCCGGACCCTCCTATAAATAGAAGCTCCGGTTTCACTTAACGGTAACTCATTCTCTCTCAACGGAACTCGACCAAAACACTCTCGAGTATCCTCTAAACATCTCTCCCTCGAATATTACACTAATGTTGAGCGTCGGAGGTGAATTCGGGCCCCACCCCCGGTTCTCCCTGACCTCGGGTTTTTGTTTTGTTCAGGTTCAGAGACAGAAAGCAAACACTTTTGAGTGGAGGTTCTGGAGAAGATTTTGACACGATCTAAGACCCTCCTTGCCGAGGTTCTAGGTCCGCGAGGTGCTCGTTCTATCCAGTATTCTTGTACGAGGATAGCCCGAGGACCCGGATCTGTCCCCGTGACGCCGGTAGAGGGTCTAATCTGTCAAGGTCCACTAGAGAGTCAATACTGTGATCCCCCTACACGGTGGTCAGGAATCCGTTTTTGGTATCCCGAACCTGTAATCCGGGCCAGGCCAAGTCCTGGCCCTATTAGCGACAGGTAGTGGAGTTTGCCACGGGTTTCTGATCATCGAGTCAGTGGAGGGTCCGTTTTGATTCAAAAGTCCACGAACCCAAGCCCATAATCCGCAAAAGTCAACAAGACGATATTGGGCCCGGTCCAACACGAGCAATTAGGCCGCCAATGGATTGAAGCATTTTTCTGCATCAACAGACAGTATTAGAGGTATATGTAAACATAATTTGTGATTAACATATATTTTGGATTCGTCGATCTTTTGTCCCAACTTAACCTAATATAGTAAATTGTTTTGTGTTTCAATTGGCATAGAAGACCAAAACACACGAGATGTAATTAATAGGTTTATGTCTACATAGTTTGTTTGTTGTGCTTAGTATATATCTTCGATTTACCAAACTTTTTGTTTTAGCCCAATAACAATAAATTGTTTTGTAGCTTAATTCGGACATAAGCCCAAAACAGTTATGATATGTAATAAATGAGTTTTTGTCTACGTAGCTAAAATTACCCATTCGCTAATTATCATTTTATTGTAAAATAAGCTTTTCCTTTTTTAATACAAGAACAAATATGAATATATATATATATATATATATGTAATGTATATATTTATTGAAGATTTTCCGAGTTTCAGTCCAAAAAAAATGGCGGCAAACAAAGCAGTATCAGAAATGGAAAATCCAAAGTCGAAAAGCCCCAAATACACCACACTTTTCATCTTCCCGCCATTGAAGCTCTTTCCCTCTAATTTCCGACCATAATATATATCCACACATATATATATATTATATACACACACATATACATACAGACAGTAATGGGGTTGCAATAAAGTTAGGCTGACATCCACTCTCGATTCTCTCTTCTTCTTCTTCTTCACCACAATCACTGGCCTGTGTCGCCTGAGTTTCTAGGGTTTCGGCTCTCTGGCTGAGCCGCTCCGATCCGGTGGTCGAGAAGGGGAGGAGATGGGATCGGCGACGCTCTTGGAATCGACCACTTCGAACGACGGCTCTGACAAATCCTTATCGTCAGGTAGCTCTCGATCTTCAGATTGTCACATGCATGCTCTCTTTCTTCTTGATCGTTCTTTCGATTAGGTGTTCAATCTGGAAGCTCGTAGTCATTTCTTCAGATTTTTGTTTCAAGAACATGTCTCTTTCGAGCTAGTGAGTGAAGCTTTGTTGAGTCTCTTGTGGGTTTTTCATGTCTTCTTCTTGCAATTTCTCTACTAGCGACGTGATTGATGTTGGTTAGAACTTAGAGCACTGCCATTGTTGTAATCTTCCCAAAGCTTACGATTTAGCGCACGGAATTTCATGAGTTCTTTCATATTTCACTGTATTTCGTTTTTCTTAGAGTTCATAGATACAATATATTTCTGGGTAATTGCGGTTTCAATTGCATATGCTTTGATGATATTTTGTATTTTCAACAAATAGTAATTTGAGTTGCTCGCGATAGTTTGGTTATTCTGAGTTTCAATTGCTTTATTACCGGCATGGATTATTTTCTCTCACACTTTGATCTGCATAATTGGGACTAGGTAACAAGAAGAAGGGTAAAGAGATGACGGAAAACGAGGATAAAAGAAAGAAGCGTGCTTCGCCTCCAAAAGATGACAATGAAGAGTCTCTAGGTAAAATGGCAATACATTTCATTATATTTTGTTTTACTTGAGTACATAGTAACGATATATTTCTTGGAATTTTATGGATGCTTTGATATTTCACTAAATTTCGGTTCTACTTGAGTTCTTAAATACAATGTATTTCTTGGAAATTTGACGGGCTCTTTCATATTTCACTAGATTTCATTTTTACTTGAGTTCTCAGACATAGTATTTCGGGATGATTACAGCTTATGTTTGCTTTGATGCGTAGTATTGTATGGCTGTATGATCTCAGAGGATTTTTATTTAAAAAAATATTATTTTGAGTTGCTTGCGATAGTTTGGTTATTCTCCATTTCAATTGTTTTATTTTCAACATGAGATTGGTCTGAATTCTTTTCACTCACGCTTTGATCTGCATAATTGGGATTAGGTAACAAGAAGAAGAGTAAAGAGATGGTGGAAAACGAGGATAAAGGGAAGAAGCGTGCTTCACCTCCAAAAGCTGACACTGAAGAGTCTCTTGGTAAAATGCCAAATTATTTCAATATAATTTGTTTCTGCTCGAGTTCATAGAAACAATATATTTTTTTTTCAAATTTTACACTCTTTCATATTTTACTAGATTTTGGTTCTACTCGAGCTCTCAGATACAATGTATTTCTCGGAAGGTTTTGCGGGCTCTTTCATATTTCACTAGATATCAGTTCTACCAGATACAATGTGTTCTCTTCAATTTTTATGGGCTTTCACATTTCACAAGACTTCGTTTTTACTTTTTCTCATCTACAATGTATTTCTTGAATTTTTACAGGCTCTTTCATATCTTACTATTTTCTGGGTAATTTATATTGGTTTCTAAGGCTTATGCATTGATGATTAGTTTTGTAACGGCTGTAAATTCTTGAACAGTGTCATTGTCATGCTTGGGTTAGCTTGGTTATTCAGCATTTCAATTGCTTTAAGTTGAACATGACATTGGTATGCATGATTTTCCCTCACACTTTGATCTGCATAACTGGTATTAGGTAACAAGAAGAAGGGTAAAGAGAAGGCGGAAAATGAGGATAAAGGAAAGAAGCGTGCTTCGCCCCCAAAAGATGACAATGAAGAGTCTCTTGGTACTCGGAAAATGCCAAGGAGGGCAGCTGCGTGTAAAAGCTTCAAAGAGAAGTCCATTAGCATATCTAGCAAAGACTCTCTTGTTGTAACAAAGAAGGAATTGGTTGCGCAAGAGGAGATGCTTGCTATGTGTATGACTGCCGGAGGAGGGGGCGACGGTCGTAATAACCGAAGACTCACTGACTTCACCCTGCACGATGAAAACGGTGTTTCTCAGCCACCTGAGATGTTAGAGGTGTGTGACATATTCATCTCTGGCTTCATATTGCCGCTTGAAGAAAGTTCAGACAAGGAGAAGGAGAGGGGTGTAAAATGTGAATGTTTTGGAAGAATAGAATCATGGGACATCTCAGGTTACGAGGACGGGTATCCCATCATATGGATTTCAACTGAAGTTGCTGATTATCACTGCCTTAAACCTGCGGCTTCCTACAAGAAGTACTACGATCTTTTCTTCGAGAAGGCCCGTGCTTGCATAGAAGTTTATAAGCAGGTGTCTAAATGCTCTCAAGGGAGCCTTGGCCTCAGTCTTGATGAGTTGCTAGCTGGTGTTATTCGATCGATGAATGCTGGCAAATCTCACTTAAGTGGGGCTTCTATCAAAGACTTCATTATTTCTCAAGGCGAATTTATATACAGTCAGTTGATAAGTTTGGAAACATCCAAGAGTGATATTGTTTTCGCCAACATGCCTGTTCTTGATGCCCTAAGAGATGAGTGTACCCGTCTAGAGTTTCGACAACCGATGGCTATTTCTACTGGTGGCGCCTTGAAGATTGGTTCGGAAGTTGCAGACGGTGAGTCCACAAAGGTCCCATCTGATGAAGATGAGAGCACCAAACTAGCGAAGTTGTTGCAAGAGGAAGAGTACTGGCAGTCAATGAAGCAAAAGAAGGGCCGAACTTTAACTGCGGGAACCGGCAAATACTATGTCAAGATTAATGAAGATGAAATCGCAAATGATTATCCTCTTCCTGCTTATTACAAGAGTTCTGCCGAAGAAACCGATGAATTTGTGATCTTTGACAGTGAATTTGATGTGTGCTATCCCGACGAGCTTCCTCGAAGCATGCTCCACAACTGGTCTCTCTATAACTCGGATTTGAGGCTGGTCTCCCTGGAGCTTCTACCGATGAAACCCTGTGCTGATATTGATGTTACAATCTTTGGTTCTGGGATAATGACTTCTGATGATGGAAGCGGTTTTTGTCTTGATGATGATCTAGATCAGTCTTCTGGGGGCTCACAAACACAGAACACTGATGGGATGCCGATCTACTTGAGCGCTATAAAAGAGTGGATGATTGAATTTGGGTCATCCATGATCTTTATCTCCATCCGGACAGATATGGCTTGGTATGTTTTTGTTACACGCATACAATTAATAATAATTATGGCTAATCACGTAATATTTAGACAATTTAAATAGGTCTTTTTGTTTAATTATTGCATTTGACCTATTAAATCATGTTTTAAGGGTTTAATCATGTTAGGCTGTAATCCTTGAAGAGACCTTAATGAATGAGAATGTTAGCCTTTAACCATTCAGTAAAACCTTACTCTTTTTCAAAAAAGGAAGATTGAGTTTTTTAATGGTTGGTGAAGCTCTTGATTTTGGAGACCGGATTTTGAATTGTAACAATGTTTATATTTGCTTTTGTTTGAATGGTAAACGAATATCCCACTAAGTAATACCAGGTATAGTATCTTGTGAATTAAGGAGAAGAAAATGACACTTATTAGTGTTAAACCCTAAAAATGTCTTATAGTTAGTATTTTGGAATGTGGTTCAAGTTGCTAATAATTGATGTTTGACATCAGGTATAGACTTGGCAAGCCTTCAAAGCAGTATGCACCATGGTATGAAACAGTTTTGAAGACGGCAAAGCTTGGAATAAGTATCATTACCTTGTTGAAAGAGCAGAGCCGTATATCACGGCTCTCTTTCATGGACGTCGTCAAGAAATTGCTCGATTTTAAGAAAGATCACCGTGCCTACATCTCTTCCAACCAGGCAATTGTCGAGAGATACGTGGTTGTTCATGGACAGATCATTCTGCAGTTATTTGCAGAGTTCCCGGATGATAATATCAAAAAGTGTGCTTTTGTTGTGGGTCTGTCAAATAAAATGGAAGAGAGACACCACACGAAATGGCTAATGAAAAAGAAAAAGGTAGACCAGAAGAGTGGATTGAATCTGAATCCAAGAGCAGCAATGGGACCCACGGTATCCAAGAGGAAGGTTATGCAAGCGACTACGACGAGGCTGATCAATCGGATCTGGGGAGAGTATTACTCTAATTACTCTCCGGAAGAAGCAGAAAACAAAGAGTCTCCAATTGAAGCAAAAGACGAGGATGAAGTTGATGAGCAGGAAGAAAATGAGGACGATGATCCTGAAGAAGATTTGCCGGATAAGGAGAAATTGGTAGGGAAATCTCCTAGTTCAATTCCGAAAAAGCCAAAATCCAGTTCTGTTAAAAAGGAAACAGCATGGGAAGGGAAGCCTGTGGGAAAAACAAGTTCTGGTGAAGATTTATATGAACGGGCTGTTCTTCGTGGTGAAGGAATCAGAGTTGGAAGCTCGGTTTTAATGGAGGATGAAGATTCTGATGAACTGCCTATCATATATTTGGTTGAGTACATGTTTGAAGCATCTGATGGAAGCAAAATGATTCATGGGAGAATGATGCAGAGAGGGTCCCACACAGTTTTGGGAAACGCAGCTAACGAGAGAGAAGTCTTCTTAACAAACGATTGCTTAGATGTGAGATTGGACGATGTCATTCAAAGCGTAGTCGTGGATATTACGTTAATGCCATGGGGTCACGAGCATAGAAAGGCTAATGCAAATGCCGATAAGATTGACAGGGCGAAAGCAGAAGAGAGAAAGAGGAAAGGGTTACCAATGGAGTACTACTGTAAAAGCATGTATTGGCCTGAGAAAGGTGCTTTTGTGAGCCTTTCTCGTGATACTATTGGCTTGGGTTCCGGTTCTTGTGCTTCATGCAAAAGAAACGAAGCTGAGAAGGAAAGGGTGGTTTTCAGAGTGGATTCTTCCAAAACTAACTTTGTCTATAACGGGATTAGCTACTCAGTTAATGATTTTATCTATGCAAGTCCTCAATATTTTGCTGAGGAAAAGGCGGAAAATGGAACCTTCAAAGGTGGGAGAAATGTGGGTCTGAAAGCCTATGTCGTGTGTCAAGTTCTCGAGATCATTTGCAAGAAAGATGCCAAAAAAGCCGAAATTAAGTCCACAGAGGTTAAGGTGAGAAGATTTTACAGGCCAGAGGATATTTCAGCTGAGAAGGCATACACTTCTGATATCCGTGAGGTAATTGTTACAAGATAAATGCATGCATCTATTTGTATATATTTTTAATTGCTTAGAAACTTTATCGAGTTTAAGATATCGATACATAAATTTTCAGGTCTACTACAGTGAAGACACCGAGTGTTTACCTGTTGATAGTATAGAAGGGAAATGTGAAGTTAAAAAGCAGATTGATTTACCACTCGGGTTTAGTGCTCCTTCCATATTTGAGCATATTTTCTTCTGCGAGCGCATGTATGATCCCGCTAAAGGATCACTCAAGCAGGTAGTTCTTTACTCTCAACCTCATGCGACTTGTGCAAAGCTGTTTGGAGAACCTAAATACATAATGTTTCTAACTTCTTTTTGACAGTTGCCGGCTAATATCAAAATACTTTATTCAACGGGAAGCAATGACGTTGCTGCCACTAGAAAGAAGAAGGGCAAGGGTAAGGAGGGAGAGAGTAGTATGGAGGCTGAGAAACAAAAAGAAGCGTCACAGCACAAAGGTTTGAGCACATTAGACATTTTTGCTGGGTGTGGTGGGTTGTCAGAGGGTTTGCAGCATGCTGGTTAGTTCTCTGTTTCATTCTTGCTGTTTTATTGTTTATTTCATTACCGGCGTTTGGTGATAATAACATTCAAATCTACAGGCGCTGCAATAACAAAGTGGGCCATAGAGTATGAACAACCAGCAGGAGATGCATTTAAGTTTAATCATCCTGACGCAGCGGTGTTTGTTAACAACTGCAATGTCATCCTCAGGTAGTGGAGAAAAACATGAAAGGGCTGAAACGAGTTTGGTTTTAGGAAAGTTATAACTAATATTGAGATATGTAATTTGGTTAAATTTACCGGTATCGTTATTCAGAAAATTAAAATGAGCTTTATGATGCAGCGCTGTGATGGGGAAGTGTGGGGACACTGATGACTGTATTTCAACACCCGAAGCTACTGATTTGGCTGCATCTCTTGATGAGAAAGTAATTAGTGACTTGCCGATGCCCGGGCAAGTGGATTTCATCAACGGAGGACCGCCATGCCAGGTGTGCTGAGAGAACTCGAATGGGTTATTTTTTAATTTCTAATTATGTCATTGTTGAATCCGCGTTATTAATTAGGGTTTGAAACAAATGTTTTTCAGGGATTTTCTGGAATGAACAGGTTCAACCAGAGCACTTGGAGTAAAGTCCAATGTGAAATGATCTTGGCATTCTTGTCCTTTGCGGACTACTTCCGTCCCAAGTATTTCCTCTTGGAGAACGTTAGAAACTTTGTATCCTTCAACAAGGGACAGACTTTCCGTTTGACAGTGGCTTCACTTCTTGAGATGGGTTACCAGGTAGGCATAGCTTGATTGCTTGTGAGGAAAATTAAATTATATCAATGCTTAATAATGGCTTAATGAAAATTAAATGAATTGTAGGTGAGATTTGGCATTTTGGAAGCCGGGACCTTTGGAGTTTCTCAGTCAAGAAAGAGAGCGTTTATTTGGGCGGCTTCGCCAGATGAAGTACTCCCTGAATGGCCTGAGCCAATGCATGTGTTTTCAGCCCCGGAATTAAAGATTACGTTATCAGGCAATTCACAATACGCTGCAGCTAAGAGCACTGCAAATGGAGCGCCTTTCCGAGCTATGACTGTAAGAGATTCAATCGGTGATCTCCCAGCTGTAGGGAATGGAGCGTGTAGAAATATGATGGAGGTATTTATGTATTTACTATTCCCTTAAATTTAATAAGCTATATATCTAAACTAAATTTAACACTAAATTTCCAACTTTTGTTAACACAGTACCAACATGAACCGGTCTCGTGGTTCCAAAAGCAAATAAGAGGAAACATGGCTGCTCTGACCGACCACATAGCGAAAGAAATGAATGAGCTGAATCTCATCCGATGTCAAAGGATTCCCAAGCGAGCTGGTGCGGATTGGCATGATCTTCCAGATGAAAAGGTGAGAAACAAACTTTATGGAATTTGGTTTAGTAGCTTCTTTTATTAGTTTCGTCTTGTAATAAATGAATTATGAATTAAAAAACAGGTGAAATTGTCGAACGGGCAAATGGCTGACCTGATCCCATGGTGCTTGCCGAACACTGCGAAGCGGCACAATCAGTGGAAGGGGCTTTTCGGACGGTTGGACTGGGAAGGGAATTTCCCGACTTCCATCACGGATCCTCAGCCGATGGGGAAGGTCGGGATGTGCTTTCACCCTGAACAAGATAGGATTCTTACTGTCCGAGAATGTGCCAGATCTCAAGTAAGTCCGATAAAAAAACTATATGAGAAGTTCGGCTGTAATAATGTGAATTTATTAATATTATTATTTCTTATGGATAGAGAACTTGTGATTTACAATCCAAACATATAAAGTTTGTATGTGACTAAGTTATGTATGCAAACTTGATGCAGGGCTTCCCTGATAGCTATGTATTTGCTGGGAATATTCTCCACAAGCACAGGCAGATCGGAAATGCCGTTCCTCCGCCTCTTGCCTACGCGCTCGGCCGGAAGCTCAAGGAAGCCATTGACAAGAACAAGTCTTGCCAGTGAGCTTCAATCTAGTTATTCATTGCTGATTGACTCTGTTAATATTCTTTATCTTCAAACTAGAGTTAGTATATTGTACCGTGTCCCTGACACAACAGCCTGCAAGTGAATTGAATTTAAGATACCTGAAACAATGATAAAAGAGGCGTTAATACATGTCGTTTCTTCACATAACATTGTCGTTGCTTCATTATTATTTGAGTTATGTGTGCTATTGGCCCCTAAAACCCTTTCAAAATTCCAATTTAGTAATATATATATATATATATATGTATAAAAAATAGAAATCTTATGATATTGGTTCTTGAATTTTGAGTAGTATTTTAATGAAAATCTTGTCTATATATTCATCGGTTTTGCGGTATGCATAGAAAATCAAATCGGTGCAATTGTATTGGTTTTTTTAAAGATTTATCTAAAACTCTTATCAGTATGTCCATACGAGCTTCAATATAATTGTAAATTAAACTTGTAACATTAATTTTGATAAACTTAAAAATCTGCAATTCTAATTTAAATCTTTCAAATGAGAAGGATGAGTAAAAGAAAGATCATGGATTGGTGACTATGATTTGGATATATATTTAAAGGCATCTATAACATTTTAAATAAAGTAATAAATATGTATTTGATTATGTTGTAAGTTATCAATGTAACAAATTGATGAATTTAATGACTGTCATGGTTTAAATTTTAAATACTCATCACATTTGTCTTGTCCGTCCAATCCATTTCATGGCCTTCACCTATAAATTATAATAGGTCGTGAGACTATTATATGCTATTTAATTATATCTATTGTTGATATAGATTCTTAATGTTTGATTAGTGGAATTGTGGAAATTCCTATTCAAAATCATTGAGAAGAATTTGTTGGCTTCTCTAGATTTAGAGACTGTTTTTTTTTTTTTTTTTTATTTATTTATAAATTTATCAATAAAGTGTGTTGTTTCGTTTACTAATTTAATTCCAATCAGTGTAGTGAGTAGTGAGTCATATCTAAAATTATATTTTGTTCATTACAAATTCAAATACTAGCAAACATATTACTTCATTTTATAGATTGAGCAATTGAATAATGGGCCATTCATTAATTTCTTCAATTTGCTGGCAAACTTACCAAACCACTGCCACTACATACATGGTCATGTCATGGTCCACTTCTTCAATGGCAAGTTTAGTTTAACTTTATATTATATTAATAGCTTGCAAATGCCAAAAACCAATCCAATATGTGTTTGCCAAATTGAATAAAATTGCTGCCACAACAGAGCAGATCACAATTCTACTTTCTTGGATTTTCTTATTTCTTTTACAATTCAGAATGCCAGATTGACTCCAAAGTGTTTCTCTCAAAATCAAAGTAGGTCCCAACCATGATAATGCCTGCCCACATGCCCAAAGAAAAAAAAAACTGTTGAAATACAATATTCTGTTTGCTTGTCACATTTGAATAAAAAGATTAGTATCCTATGTCACATTAAATATAGCCTTAATTATCTATTTATTATGTGGGGAAGTTGTTTGTATCATCATTATTAGTGATGTATATTGCGTCATCAATTCTTCATCATCCTAGTTAATAATTTGCACACCAGATTTCCACAGTAGATAGACAGTGAGTTCCTTTGCCTCTTGAATTTTGAGCAATTTGGCTCCTGAATTTATTTTGTATCAATTTACCCTTTATTTTTATTAATTTTCCCCTTGAACTGTTAATATGCACAAGACTTCGTAAAAATTAAAAGCCGAAAATCCAAAAAAAGATAATACCGTGAGGGAATGCCGAGACTGAATTAGGTTTGAAGTATTAACTATTAAGGGTGAACAACTAACTATAATAATCAAATAAGATAATATTTTACGAAAGCAGCAAACACATAGAATAAAGAGAGGGCATTTTAATACAAATTCAAAGTTGAAACCTCAAAAGAAACAAACACATAATGGCGAGTTTCGGAAATAATTTTTTTTTTTAATTAAAGATGGAGGCTCGAAATCTTGCCGAGTAAATTTAAATCCCAACTAGGTTGGCACCCAAAGAACACAAAGTAAGAACCGAGGCTCATAATGATATAAATAAAATATCAAAGATTACAAACGAAACCAAAAGAGAAGAGAACTATCGAAACCTAAAGTTCTCTCTCGAACAAATATCATCGTTTACAAAACACGAAGAAAAATCCGGGTGCGAAGGCCACCAATGATGACCCAACTTTGAGCACCAAAACTAGCTAATGCGTCGGCTACTCTATTTCCTTCTCGGAAGATATGAGAAACTTTGAAATTGATGACATCCACATATTGAATGCATTTGGACCAGCGAGCACGTAACTTCCAAGGAACCGAACTCGATTTCTTCTGAAAAAGTTGAACGACGTATGTAGAATCACACTCGAGCCATATGTTTTCCCAGTGAAATTCCATAGCCTTTTCCACCGCAAATATTGCAGCCATCACTTCAGCTTCGTACGCGTAAGCGGAGTCAATATGAAAAGAGAACGAGCCATGAGGAAATCCACGACATGTTCTAAAAATGCCTCCAGCTCCCGCCACTCCCGGGGTGCCCATAGAAGAGCCGTCCGTGTTGCATTTCAACCACGTTGTAGGAGAGAACCGCCACACAACATGAATGATTCTTGGAGCTTCTCTTGGATGGATGTCAATGCCGAAAATCTTCAAAACTCTGAGATCCTCCAAGGTGCTTCCCGTCCCCAACTTGAAAAAATTTGCCTCCTTAATAAGTCGCCAAACATGTCTCAAAAAAGCGTGAATGTTAGGGATCTCGTCATCAAATACACATGCATTTCTAGTTCGCCAAATTAACCAGATTGTTGAAATAATAGCAGTATTCCAGAGCGCAAAAACCTGGGGGTTTAGATTAACTGAAGCGGCGTCGGAGAGTAATAAGGCTAGGGACCCTCCTCTATTAACAGGTTTAAGAAAAATAACAGAAATAGCAGACCAAACCGACAAAGTAATATGTTAAGGGGCAAATTGAGGATGGAAAATTAGCCGAAGGGGGTATTTAAGATATTTACTAAAAAATATATATTAATCCCACATGCCCCTAAATTTCTTTTTGGGGAGCAATGAAAATGCTATAGCTACAGAAATTGCAAGAAAGCACTAAACTATCAATTAATTAATTAATTGAGTTTATTGGATAGACTAAAAGAGAGGAGAAAATGAGGATATAAAGTGAAAATCTTGTCTGTAAGAAGAATTACATGTCACAAAGGTAGCTAGCTTAGCTGCTTCTAAGCCTTTCTACTCTGTAATCTCTCTCTCTCTCCTCTCATATGCATACGCAAATCCTTCTATTCACTCCTCCACATAATGATATATAAAAAAAAAAGGATAAAAAAAACCTTACACCACAAGCATCGTTGTACATCTAGAAAAAAAATAATCACCAATACCCTTTTGGACATTACAACCAATACACTAACTACTTAAACGAATATTAAAAGTTCACACTATTTAATTTTGTAGAGACATGTATATTTCTTCATAGCTACACAAAGTTGAGTATATCAAATCAAATCAACAACATGAGTAAATGGTGTTGTTTCCCCGTGGCCGTCGGGTATAAGTGGCATCTTGCCCCATTACGTTCGTTTTGTTGCAATTTTTTCCCTTCACGTTTCGATTTGTGTTGCATAAAGCTTGTTTTCTCGTGAAATAGTAAAATCTTATTAGTTGTTATAATAAAAAAAAAGTGTTTTCTGCAAAAAAAAGAAAAAAAATAAAAAGAAGGAGGCCAAAATACAACGGATGCGAAACCGTAAAAAGGGAATTACTCTAATTAGAAGCACTAAGAGGCATGAAAAATGCAAAGTGGCTATGGTTGGCTGAAATTGCCAATGCACCTAACCTTGAGAAATTAGCAATGTGACCAAAAGATGCCCAAATAATAATTTATACACTTTATCAAAGTATTAAGTTGTGACCAACTGTATGCAAAACAACCCCATTACAAAATTATAATATGATTTCCACAAAAGATTAAGCTTCACAACAATTTTATTATTGTTTTTTAAATCAAGTAGGAGTTTGAGTAAAGGTGGAAAGAGGGCCCTTAAGAGCTCATTTCATTCAACAAAGCTAAATTCTCTCCACTTTTTTGAATCATTTTCCTATATAGAATAAAAAGTGTGTGAGAGAGAGAGATAGGGAAATTCCATGATTTCAAAAGCTCATTGTGATTATATTGTTGTTGTAAAGTTTGTTGAGCTTCATATCTTTTAAGCCAGCTTTTGCTTCTAACTACCTTCAAAAGAGAACGAGAGAGACAGAGAGAGGATAGCAAGTTCAACAAAGGCAAGAGGATTGAGAATGGCCACACCGAACCGGCAACAGATGGTTCCAAGAGTGACCGGCAGCCCGACGAAGGATGACAAGGAAGAGGATCTCTCGAGGTCTGCCTTGGCGATGTTCCGAGCAAAGGAGGAGGAGATCGAGAAGAAGAAGATGGAAGTGAGGGAGAAGGTTCAGCTGCAGATCGGCCGAGTAGAGCAAACCACCAAGCGCTTGGCCGACATTCGCCAAGTAAGCGTTCGCAAAAAAAAAATAGTACAAACATAAAATGTTCTAGCGAGTAGGGCTGCGAAAAAAAAAAAAAAAAAACCCGGGATAGATATTAATCGGTTTCCTTAATTTCATCAAGGAAAATTGATTCTCAAGCTGATTTTTTCTTTCCGTAGTATCTATACATATAATAAATATAGCGTTTGGTTAGTCTTTAATATCCTGTATAAAACATGATTATGTCATATTATTACAACAAACTAATATCCAAAAAATCCTCAAACCTAACCGATTTTTTTTTTAAATCAAAACATTAACGGTAACAGAATTTGAACGCCGAACTTCGGTTTCATCTTTTATATAACCGAATAGCTTGGTTTGGCTGGAAAAATATTATCAACTGATGACCTTAGTGACTAAATATTCAGATCTTCATTGTCTGGATAATATACGAATCAAATCATATGTGTAATGCAAAAAAATAATCATTATTCTTTGAAAAGAAGAAAGAAAGTATGAAGTCTAGTTTATATATATATATATATATATATATATTAATTAGGATACACATTTTCTATCAAGCAAAAGCAGTAAGTAATTTCATGTATGTTCTTTCATCATGAATTATTTTTCTTAATCCAGTGAATAATGCAGTATTAATTAATCGTCACATAAAAGGGATAATGATTCAAATATATTAAATTATATGGAATGATTACAGGAGCTTGAAGCAATGAGTGATCCGATGAGGAAGGAAATTTCTATGATCAGAAAGAAGATAGATTGTGTTGCTAAAGAATTAAAGCCTTTGGGTCTCAACTGCCAGAAGAAGGTACTTTTTATGTTATTTCTCTACCCCTTTAACTGTCTAGAAGAAAAGTTTGCTGCATTGAACTAGTATTTGCACGCCGTTTTTACAGCCGAATCATCGTTCAAGCACCCGTGTTTTGAAAGAACCATCGCGCAAAGGGCGTAGTATGAGTCACTGTTTGTAGTAGTGTTTTGAACTTTTAATATTTCTTCTCTGTCATTAGTGTAGATAAAGGTAGAGAATTTTTTTACTAATTTTAGCTATTCAGGCAATTGATTATCTAATTAGTTTATTAGCTATGGATTGTGTTAGTACTCAATTAATCTGATTTTCTTGGAGTTTTTTATTTTATATAATATTAGAAGCTGTTCTTATCTAAACCTCATAAAGGGAGCTTCATGATCAAGCCCTTTGACATAATCATCCCATTAAAAAAAATTAATCTTATTATTATTAAAATGATTTAAAGAGGAATTAACCCATTAAAGTTGGTTCTTGCTACTGCTTTCAGGAGAAAGAATACAGAGAAGCTGTTGAAGCCTTCAATGAGAAGAACACAGAAAGAAATCAACTGGTTGGCAAGTTAATGGAGGTGATCACTATTTCCTTTTTATTATCTACTTCATATAAATTAATAGGAAATATCGGTATAAATACCAAAATTTGTTATAAAAAGGCATTATACCCTCAAGCTTTCAATTGTGTTGAATTCATTCCCAACGGGTGCATAATCGAGACTTTGATTTATTCCGTCCCAGTTATGCAATTAACGTAAGTCGTGAGCACGTGTGCACCTTCCTTTTTCCCCATTATTTATGAACAACTTACATACCTACGAAAGACATAGCACAAGCACACGGTTTAACGCTAACGGGCAGTAGGGATAGAACAAATTGAGAACCCTATTCAGCTTATGGGTATTCCGCGCAATCTTTCGATTGACCCCATTTTGAATAATTATGCCGCTATTAACCTTAAACTAATATATTCTTGACAAAGTTTTCTATCCCACAAAAAATGAAAATATTATTTGTTGCATGGCCTTCTCAGATGGTGAGTGAAAGTGAGAGACTGAGGCTGAAGAAGCTTGAAGATCTCAGCAAAAACATAGCAATTCTCAATTGATCA
Organism: Parietaria judaica; assembly: GCA_954871525.1. Taxonomy (NCBI): domain Eukaryota; kingdom Viridiplantae; phylum Streptophyta; class Magnoliopsida; order Rosales; family Urticaceae; genus Parietaria; species Parietaria judaica. The sequence goes on along the minus strand of OX940862.1, from coordinate 19,479,775 downwards.
AGCCATCATCAAATTACTAGCTGGGTTTTGTGTGATGTACTAATTAGAGTCACCTTTTATCATCATTGTGGTTTTTCTGTTCAATTTCTTTATTTGTTTTTTTTTTCCTTCCCTGATTTCTGTGGTGGTATTTGTTTTAAGATTTAATTTGAACATGTTGAGCACAGCAAGCTCAGGGAATTTCTCCATTGATGTATAGAGGTCATGATGTGATTAAATACAGTGTTCGTCTCTTATGCTGATTGATTAATGAAAGCTTGAAATAACCCTTTATGTTACTCTCTCATTATGAATCTACATTTATCTATTTAAGTCTCATTTCTTATTCACCCTTTTGCGTTAATTATGCGAGATAGAATCGAGACCGTAAAAAAAGTATAATTTAACAAAGCTATTGATTTAACGACGTTCTACGATAAATTTCAAACCCAAAATTGCAAGCACTTGCTAACTATCACAAGGCAGCCAATGGGATCAGCAAGAGCCTCTCAAACCCAGTGAAGGTTGGGAATAATCATTGTATAAGAGTGATGTAGCCCGAGCGTAGGGGTTTAGTGTCATTTTAGGATTAGTGTTTTAGGATTAGTGAGTCAATGTTGTAAGTGCTGTTTAGACTCTAATCGACTCATTAGATTGTAATCGTCTCCTCTATATAAAGGAGCTCGAGTTAATAAGAAAGTAGCCAATAAACCAATCACAAACTTGAGTCTCTCAAAGAGGGGATTTGGGTTTGTGAAGGTTGGCCTTGTGTGTTCAATCGTGTTCTTGATTCCGAGAGTGTCGATCTTGGCACATAACAAAGAGCTCTCATTCAAATTCTTGCTTGGCTCAATACCGTGATATTTGCGAAAAATATCGCGTCGAAAAGGGCCTACATGAAATCGACTGGTAGCAATTTTAGCCAAAACCACGAAGTTTATCTCAGCGAAATCACAGAACATTTACGTCAAATTCAAAAGCTGACCTTTCGGAGGCTTCGTTTGGTTCGTGATACGACTTTTCGAGCAAGTGTAAGCTTCGGAAATTAGAGACGAGACTAAAACTTTGATATTATATCTCTCCTCCATTAACAAGAGGACTATCCTAAACCTGAAAGGACCTACAAACTTCACTGATAGAAATAAAAGAAAATTCAGAGAGGATCCTAACCAACCGAGAAAACGTAAAATAGGCTAGGTGAGGTATCGAGGAGCTTGCTCGTACTCCTGCGATTGTTGTTTCAGGGAACCGATTGATACTCTGACAGTATTTCCTTAACATCTGAGTTGAGCTAATCTCAGGCCTGGGTAATTCTCATGAAAGATATTGGAATTTTATGACGGAGACTAAGAGAACACGATTCTACAGTTAACCTTCTATCTTTATGTCTCGTTAACTTACAACGTAAATCAAAAGATACGACCGAATTTCTCAACTAAATACCAAATGAAGATACAAGCTGAGATATCTGGTCTCGTTAAAAAGACGGGATATTCGAGAATTCTAATCTCGTCGGGAAGTCATATTGGTGACAAAAATACCAAAACTACTAATTTTTTTGACAGCAAATATACTACGTTCCAATAGTTGTGGCATCCCTTGGAGATTGTATTCAAATTGGACCAAAACCCGATCGCATAACTTCCAAAGGGATGCTACAAAAATATTGAAACTTACGTATATTTCCCGTACAAAAAAATTAAACCGGGTGTATGGATATTTGCCGCCAATAACCTTAGAATGAAAGTCCATAAGATACCAAGTGTTTTTTACTTCAAGCAAGCACAGCTTCATAAGATATTATGGAACAAACTCAAATGTACACTATCAAAGAGTTTAATCTCAATCGGAAGTTTCATCAGCGATAAACAATAGTTCTGAAGCAAGATATATTAAGAGCAAAGAGAACGATTACCACCATTAAAGCTGCAGAATCTTTCAATGAGTACAAGAGTTCTTTTCCTGCTTCTTTAACCCACTAAAATACAGACGGTGTCAAAACCCGGAAAGCCTGGAAAATCTGAAATCCTCTCAGTGAGTAAAAATAGTGTCGTTTCTCCTCGGAGGCCTGTCGGGAATCGATCCCGGCTTGAACTTCGAAGCCTCGTGCCTTGCCAGTTCATGAGGAACAGGGCTGTTGCTTTGCACGAGCATTTGCTTGAGATCATAGAACACGTCGGAGTCAGACATGGTCAAGAAAGTAGTGGCAATTCCAGTTTTCCCCGCTCGTCCTGTACGCCCGATACGATGAGTGTACGTCTCGATGCTCCCAGGCATATCATAGTTGATAACATGAGCCACATCGGGTATGTCAATTCCACGTCCTGCAACATCCGTGGCAACGAGCACATTGAACCTCTTTGTTCGGAAACCTTCAAGGCTGATTTCCCTCTGCTCCTGAGACTTCCCACCGTGCAATGTGGTGACCCGATACCCGGCTTTATCCACATTCTTCGACACGTAATCAGCATTCTTCTTCGTGTTAACGAACACAATTGCGGTTTTATCGCCGAGTTCATCGAGCAACCTCTGAAGCCTACTGAACTTCTCGGAGTCTTTGACCATCATTACAGTTTGAGTGATCAACTCGGTCGCCTTTCCAGCAGTGCCGATGTTGACCACAACGGGGTTTCTCAAGTACTTTCTAGCGAGCCTCTCGACAGCGGTAGGCATAGTGGCACTAAACATGTAAGTCGTCCTGTAAATCTTCTTCTCGTCGAGCTCTTCATCTTCGTTCTCTGGCTTCAAATTACTCGAAGGCATGGCATCGAGAACGCCCATGACTTGTGGCTCGAAACCCATGTCGATCATCCGATCAGCCTCATCGAGAACCACATAGTTGCACTGGTTAAGAACGGCATACCTTCTCTCCAAGCAGTCAAGAAGACGACCTGGCGTTGCAATCACGACCTCGCATCCTTGCCTGATCTTGAAGCCCTGCTCCTCAATTGACTGACCTCCAACAATGGACACAACCTTGAGACCCAAGTAATGAGCAAACTTAATGGTTTCATCCTCAATCTGTTGTGCCAATTCCCGAGTTGGCGCCATGACAACAGCATAAGGCCCTTCTGCCTCGTTCTCTTCGGTTATTGGAGGCAGCCTCGAGATATAAGTCAGCATAGGCAGAACGAACGCTGCGGTTTTCCCGGAACCAGTCTCGGCGATCCCGATAACGTCGCGCTGTTGCATCCCAAGTGGTATAGCCGCCATTTGAATCGGGGAAGGCTTCTTATAGCCGGCTCTCTCCACGGATTTAAGCAACTCCGCGCTCAATTTACTCTCTTCCCAGCTCCTCATCGGCCGAGGGATCTTCGAGCCCTTGTAGGAAATATTGAAATCCTCTCGGAATATCCTCCAATCTCTCTCGGTCATCTCCTCGAGTTTCTTATCGCTCCAGTGCCGATCGACCCTCATGTCGAACGTGTCGTACATATCCGCAGCCTCTTCCTTGAGCTTCTGCGCAGCAGCTTCTTCGGGGGCCTCTTCAATCCCGTCCTTCTTTCGAAGCTCGTCTCGCATGTCCTTCTCGTTCTTCGCCGCCAGCTTCTTCTGCTCTCGACGGTCCATCCCAGCGCGGAACCCACGCCCAAACAGAAGCTGAGCCTCGTGAGGGTTCTGGTACAGTACATTCATGTCCCGGGACGTGTCCTCGGTGTTCTCCCAGTCGAACGAGAACCGGAACTTCTCGCTCGGCTTGATAACCCGCTTCTTCGGCTTCTTGGACCCAAGATACTGCTCCTTGATCGACTCAATCTGCTTCTCGTGCTCGCGGGACCCCAATTTCTCCAGCCGCGCCGTTTCCCGATCCTTGGCCTCCCCTTCGCGATCTCTGTCCCGGTTCCGCCTCTCCGAATCCCGGTCTCTGTCCCGGTCCCGATCGCGCTCTCTGTCCCGATCCCTATCCCGACCGGAACGCTCTCTCTCCCTGTCCCTTTCCCTTTCCCTATCTCTATCCCTGTCCTTGTCCCTGTCCCTGTCCCTGTCCCTGTCCCTGTCCCTGTCCCTATCCCTATCCCTATCCCTATCCCTATCTCTGTCTCTGTCTCTGTCCCTGTCTCGGTCCCTCTCGCGATCCCTGTCGCGGTCACGGCGATCGGAATCGGAGGGTTTGTGAGGCTCACCGTTGGTCGCGGAGGCGATGGCGGACGAGGAATCCGAGGCCTGAGAGCGAGCCTGCGAGAGCAAGGCCTGTTGGCGGCGAAGCTGCTCCTCGGACTGCTCCTGGAGCCGCTGGAGAGCCAACTGCTCGCGCTGGGCTTTACTCAGAAACACCGGCTTCGCGGCTCCTCCTCCGGCGGCGGGCGGCGGCTTCGGGACGCCGAAGTCGTCGGCTCGGCGCTTCATCGGGGCTAGGGTTTGGGGTGAGTGAATGGAGATCGAAGCCAAGGGTTTCGGAAGGCAAGGCTCACAGTCTTCTCTAGCCACGTGTCTAAAACTAAAACGTCTACTAGTTTCCTGAAAATGTCTACTAGTTTCGGAAAATCATCAATATCTTATAAAAATCAATTAATACGCTTAAACGGAGTGAATATTTTGTTAAGATGTTTATTGTTTAGTTTATAAATGGGCGTTTCGGAGAAATAGTCAAATCTGAAAGTGTGTTTAGTAAAATAGTTAAATTTTAATTAATTTTATAAATTAGTCAATTTGGCTATTTGGTGCAATTGAAACAAATTACACATTCATTATATATAAATATAAATGGGTAAACTGAGATTAAAATACTTAAAAGTTTTACTTATATACTTAATTAATTTTTTTGGTGGCTAAAATATCTAAGCTCGCTTCCGTTCGTCCCGCCCGTCTATTTTTCAGTTTTTCTCAGTTATTCTCGCCAGCCAAGCGACGTTAGATGCTACAAGAAATATATAATTAAAATAATTACTAAATAAATAAAATATTTACAAAACAAGTAAAACAATTAAAATCTCTAAAACAAATCTTATTTTCCCACTTTATTTTCATCGCAACATCCTTCTTCTCTCTTCTTCATCGCCCTCTTTTTCATTCTCACCTTCATCGAACTTCTCGTGCCTTCTTCTCGCGCCATGGCCAGTGAAGGAACAATACAATTGCGCCGCTCCACAGCTGCCAAAATGCCATTTGCGATTGTGGTTTGAGAACAGTCCTCCTCTGATTTATGACGGTGACTAATCCCCGGAGAAGGTTCCAACGATATTGCAGAATTGAAATAAATAAAAAAATCATTTTTTTCTTTCAAGAAAATTCTTGAAAGTTCATATACATACATGTGTACATAAATTATGTCTTTTTCCTTAAGAATAAACTGAGAAATAGTATTTTAAGATTCAACTTCTAAATGATTAATTTGCTCATGTCTCTTTGGTAAAATTTTGAGTTTTTATGCATAGTGTTCTAAATTTGTAACGTAATGGTGTTATTGTTAAGAATTAAAATTTAGAAGGCAAACTATACTCATATCTAAAATTGGAGTACTCGTCATGGCAGGGCGGAACTAGGACTCGGTTACTCAATGAAGTCTATGATATATTTAATTTAAATGCGGATTATACTCGAGGCTTGCTTCAGGCTGTTGTTGTTCGGGAATCTGAGACTGCTCTTCGTGATTACGATTCCGAATAAAAAAATTTGAACTCTCCTAAAGAACTCTCCTTTGAGAGCAAATAAATTAGTCTTCTTGTGAAATCTTCCCCTAAAGAACTCTCCTTTGTTAATTTTTATCAATGATACATAATTATATATATTTATATATTTGCGGTTTATTGATATTATATTTTATATAAGTTGCTATCATAATTTTTTAAATTTCTTTTTATCACAGTTAGTATCATTTTGTTTATAAATATCTTTATTTTACTAGCACCGTTGTTGGCGTAAAGTTCCGCTTATTCCACACTGCACCACCAAGAATTAATCAACATCATAATTTTTCAATAAATTTGGTAAACTAAAATATTCAAATAATTAATCTTAATGATGATTTTAAACACACATATATAAATATAACCCGATACAAAGACATTCAACTAAATTAAACTGAAATTATATGTTTTGTCCTTAAACTTATTCATGGATTATTGGGTAATATAATAAATTAGGATGATTCAACAAAATTCGACATTATATGAATCAAGCATTTTATTTGTCTTCTAAAATCTAAAAAAAATTAGTAAATAAATATCTTTTTGACCTCACTGTTAGACTTGAGCCACCAATCCATTATCAGATTCATCAAAATTGACTTATCTAGATAATAGGAATCCAAAACTATCCTAGGAAGTAGGGCTGAAACCGGAACCGGGAACCGGGAATTTGAGGATTTTTTGACCCTGTCCCTTTTAAACCGGGATGCAGATTTTGATGATTGGTTATGGTTTTTCTTGTGAAAAATCTTGTTTTTTTAAAAAAAAAAAAAAAACCGGAACCGGGACCAGAACCAGGACACATATTAAAAATTTGGTTTTTTTAGGAACAAAATCCGGGACATAAACAGGGACGGAAACTAGGGAAAAAAAAGGTACCAATTCAAAATGCAAATTAACAAATCCAAACACAAATCCAAGATGCTTGCGTTGATAGCTTCTTCTTTCCATCTGCTTGATTTTTTGTCACTTCTTCAAACTGTAGTTTCCATCTCAATTTCAACTTCCGAATCAGAAGATGTGGATACCACATCACTCGTATCCATGACCTACTCAAATCGAAAGCAAAATAATATTTTTAAGGAATGCAAGATTCAAACATGAATCAATCACACATGAACAAACATGAAAGTAATCCTTTCTGTACAAACATGATTATGAACAAAATGTTGTTAATCTAATTTTGCAAACTTACACATATCAAAGAATAAAAAGGGAACAAATTAAAATTTCCTTAGCATTATAACACATATTCATATAGTTTTTCTCTCTGCAATCAAACATTATATATGGTTTTGGGAACCGATATGTTCGGATACCGATTCCCAGAGACTGAGTCTGCAGATCTAGACCTAAAACGGTCACCGCCGGCTCTAAGAAATTGTAATCGTTGATATATGCACACGATTTGACGTTTAAAAAGTATTGCGGAACCTTTTAAAAACTTTTATTGGGTTAGAGTCCCATACCAATAACCCTGTCAAAATCGTCCGTGTCAAAATTAACTTACAATTAATTTTCCAAGACCGTGATGAATTAATTATTTTAATTTATTAACAAGTTCAATGGTTTTAATCTGAGCCATGAGTAATAATAAATAAACTTCTTAATCAATAATACGTACGGCTTTACTATAAGATAATTTATATATACGATTACGGTAAAGATAAGATAATAATATATATGATTATACGGTAAAGATAAGATAATAATGATGATAATATGTACGGCTTTACGATAAAGATAATTTAATATCTAAGAAAATTTAATATCTAAGAAAAGATAGCAAAACAAGATATATATATATATATTTCAGCTTCGTGATAAATATTGATCAGTCGCCAAGAAAACCCTAATCTTCTCTCTGCCGTGACCTTCCGCTCTTCTCTCTTTCTCTGCAACGATGGCCTTCTGCTGGTTCAAAGAATTACTCTGCACCTTCTCGATATCGTTAGCTTACCAATGTTACCAACTCTATCGATCCCGTGGGTTGTTCTTCGACATCACCGTGACGTACTTCCTTCCTCCAATTGATGGAGGCGACCTCCAAATCGCTACGGAGACGGCCACTTTCAAGCGCACTCTCCTGCTGTTGCCCCACAAGGCTACCGGCGAAGCCGCAAGGGCAGCCGTGGCCACCGCGCTCAGGGATCTCCACGTCGACGACGATGGTGCTCTAGAGAGTTTATCGCGCAAGATCGTCGAAAAGGGTGACAAACTTATAATGGCCCGGCGCAACTCCTGGATCGCCCAACTCAAAGAAATTCGTTTGGAGGAACAGATATGTTTCTGCGTCGACGTACTGCCTCCGCGAAATGGCTTCTACAGCGGTGCACTGGCTCCTCCTTCCAGTAACTGTTACTGTGACGAGGCCTATGACGACGGGATTCGATTCGTCCGGGTGAGTAAAGAGTCCATCGAGGGTTTGCTGAAGATGACGGAGAAGACCGAAGAAGCCGTGGTTTGCGAGGAATGCTCCGAGGAGGTTTCGATCGGGTCGAAATTGACCCGCCTGCCGTGCTCCCATCGCTTCCATATGGATTGCATTGTTTCGTGGTTAGAGGAGAGCAAGCTCTGCCCACAATGCCGCTTCGAGTTGCCCTAATTCTGCCAGTTTATTTGCTAATTATACTTTTTTTTAGGTTTTCAATATATTTAGTCCATATAAGTATTGTTTACTTTGAACATTTGTTTTAGTCTAAATACTATATTTTTTTTCTTTGTCACGGATTGAAGCTAAGGTAATATGAACTTCTTGCACTATGCCTCGACGACATTCGTGTATAGATTATTAGCCGTAGTTTTGCTATGCTGACTTCTCCTTGGCGGTGGAATATATTCATTATTATCGTCATAAATTTGCGAGGTATTATGACGTTTAAAGCTTCTCTAGGCATCAATTTAATTCATGCATGCATATAAGAAACTGAATATCCAATATTGCATCAAACATTGTTAGCTAAGATCTTAGGGTAATTATTGCATAAAATATTATTAGAATTTCTGAAATTGCGTAGAACATTATTTGCTAATTTTTCATGAAAAAGATATGATTATCATCTTCTATTATTGTCTTTATATGATTTAGGGTAATTATTAGGCATTTTGAAATAAACATATGATAAGGTTTCTAATCCTAAAAAAAAAAAAAATCTCTTATGATATGATATGATTTTTTTATTATTTTTTTTTACTTTTTATGTTTGATAAGTGAAGAACTCCTATGAAACAACGTTGGTGGAGGTTTTCTGGTTCTAACTCTAGAGAGACTAGAGTTACGTAAATAATAATTTATTTTTTTCCGGATCTCGATCTACATCCATATAATAACCTTCATTCACGTATTTCGTGTTTGCTTTATATATCGGGTCTTATTATAGATCTTTTTGAAAACACTAAAGAAGCAAATAACAAATGCCTATCGTTTTTTTCTTGATGCAATGTTCGAATGCACACGGTTTTGCAGAGCCGTCGTGCAAAGTCCTTCGAATTCTTTTTATAATTTCAAAAGACACATGCATGTAAGAGGTGGGGCGACATAGTCATCTCTAAATATAGCCATGTTTGCCTATGGACATATCGGTATATAAAAAAGACCCTTAATCGAATTTTAAATATAATTATCAAATACATTCATTTCTTTTTATTTCGTTTGGTACATAAATACATTAATTGTTACAAATCAAACTTAACGTTAATATATGGCTTGGTTCTACAGTTGTCGTTTTCTTTTATACGACAATTTTCGTCTCTTTGCCGTTGTCGTTTCTTCAAACCCGTCCCGTCAAAATTACTTGGAATTCTCGCAACAGTCCGATCGATCGACTATGGCGGAGACAGAGACGAGTCTCGGAAACCCTAGCGATGGCAGAGGAGCGAAGCCGAAGGTGGTGGTGATAATGGGGCCCACGGGCTCGGGGAAGTCGAAGCTGGCCATTGATCTGGCTTCTCACTTCGCCGTGGAGGTCATCAACGCCGACTCCATGCAGGTCTACAGAGGCCTCGACGTGCTCACCAACAAGGTCTCACTCCACGAACAGAGAGGTCGGTCTCATCACAAATCCCTCGCTTCGTCTTCTTACATCGTCTCAATCTCAATCTCAATTTCCCAGTCTGGAAGTTTTTCTTCTTTCAGGAGTTCCTCATCATCTTCTGGGGACTGTGAATCCCGACGTTGAATTCACGGCCAAGGAGTTCCGAGATTCCGCCATTCCTGTTCGTTTTCGAATTTTCGCTCTGCAATTTTAGCATTTCATTCTCTGATTATTAGCGAATTGGATTTTCAGCTGATTGAGGATATCTTGTCTCGTGATTGCTTGCCAGTCATTGTTGGGGGTACACACTACTATATTCAGGTACATTAACCGTTTCATACTTCTCTTAGAGGATGTATGTATACATTACATATATATTATCCGTAATTTGCAGGTATCGGTTTTTGCGTGATCTTATATTCGGTTTATTTATGTTTTTCAGTGTGTTGAACAGATGCACTGTATTATCTTCTTTCTTTTATCTTGCCAAAGAGAGTCTTATTCTTATTAGGCAGTCGAAAATCGTGCTTATTCGATTACTTGAAACTTCGTGCGGACTAATGCGTTTTGGTTACACTGACTCACCAAATGATAGAAGCTTGTTATTCATCATATATGGATATAATAGGGTTTGATCGTTTTGAAAATTATTTACAGTTTTGTGACTTGTCAATGGAGGTTGTTATGTGACTTGTCAATGGAGGTTGCTCTTGAGTTCCGTTGGAATTTTGTTTTGATATCGTTTTATACACCTTCGATTATTCGCTTTCCGTGTTTTATTTACTTTTTCTTTTGTCTCTGTTTAGGCCCTTATAAGCCCGTTTCTTCTAGATGAGACCGTGGAAGATCTGGACGCTGACAGCTTACCAACCTCTCTAGGTAAGGAACCACGGTTCTCTCGAATCTCCGTAGCGTCAATGTGGAATATTGAATCGCTCATGTGGTGTACATGCAGGAGAACCACAACCGAGCATTCATTTGGAATGTGAAGAAATTAGTGATAGCTTTGAGCGCCTGAAAGCTGTTGACCCAGTTGCAGCGAACAGGATTCACCCAAATAACCATAGAAAAGTATGTTCCTAAACAATAACACTATGTAAACCATGGTTTTAAACGCCGTTTTTGACGCCGTTTTGCTCCCTACGTTTTACGGGCATGCCGTTATGATAAACCGGCCTTCATCATCATCGTCATCTATCTGTGAATGAAGGAAAACCGTCCCTTAGGATTTTTATTTAGTCCTTAGACCTGTTCTATGTCTCATGCCTTAAGGGTATTTTGGTCAATTCATTGTTTGTCTCATTACGTTTTTCGGGTCATTTTGTTATCGCTCAGTGTTCTGTTTTCTGATCATGTGATGAAAGTTTATGAGTATATCTGAATTCACGTGTCTTCGTTTTCTTATATTTAAGTAGAATCAGAGTTATTATCTGGTTAATCAATTTGATATGATGACGTCGCAGTAACAATCTGTTAATTTTTTCACCACTTTATTTTGCCCCACTTCGGTCACCGGACAGTAAAATATCCAGCTGAATTAATTTTTGCTTTGGTGGTTATCTGTCTAAGAATATTTTGTTCTCAGTTTCAAACTGACATCATTTGAATAATTTTGCGTTTTTCTTTTCTTTCTTTTTTGCAGATCAATCAATACCTTAACTTGAATGCTCGCTCTGGTATCCTTCCCAGTGAACTTCTACAGGGGAAGGCAGCGGAGGTTTGTCTTTCGTGAGAAATCTTTATTTTTTCACCATTATGGCTTTTTTTTCATTCTTCTAAAGATTGGGAATAAAGGTCAGGACCCTCTGAAATCCAGGGCGTTTTTTCTTGTGTATTTTTTTTGCTATGAGTTTGTCAAAAAAAGTTTTTGAATAAAATTTCATCTCTTTATATTTTATTAACTCTTATACTTGTTCTCTACAAATTTAAGCGGCCAACTTTTTTGTTTAAATTATGTTTGCTTTTATTTGGTAGTGTGGGGAGTTGATAATGGATTGTCGATTCAGTTTTTTTCTTTTTTCTTTTCTACTTCACATTTTTAAACAATATTTGTAATTTGTATCTGGCAGGGCAGAACTGGGGCCGGGCTGGTAATTTCAGATATAATTGCTGTTTTATATGTATGGACGCATCTCTTCCTGTGCTGGATCGCTATGTAGACCAAAGAGTAGACTGCATGGTGGATTCTGGGTTACTCAATGAAGTCTATGATATATTTAATTTAAATGCGGATTATACTCGAGGCTTGCTTCAGGCTATTGGTGTTCGGGAATTTGAGACTGTTCTTCAAGATTATGATTTAGAAGCAAAAAATTTGAACTATTCGAGCTCCTTTATGTTGGCAAATATGAAGGGAACAACTGGTTCACCCGATGGCAGCAAAGCAAAAGCTCATATTATGGAAGCTATTGACAAAGTAAAACGTAACACTCGAAGACTCGTTCGCCGTCAGGTAAAGACTTATTCATCTTTTTACAAGAGTCTTCTTATCATGAAAATATAGTTTGTTAGTAAGTTCTTATCATGAAAATATATTTTGTTAGTAAATTTGCTGTATCACTTTAGGGATAGTTGTTGAAGAATTGGTTTTCGAATTTGTTGTTTTCATTTAAGAGTTGAGTTGGATATACATTTATGCCTATATGCATTTAAATCACAATTTTCTGATGTTGCTCGGTAAACTCAAATTGGTCGTCAGTTAAAGGTCCAGCCTGGGATTACGATCTCGTAACGGAACCCTTGATGAAGAACACACAAAGTCACAAACGCACAAGAACACCCAAAATTCAAGGGTTCACAAGAACACACAAAGTCACAAATTCACGGAACAAATGCTCAACCAAAATTCAGCCTCTCTTCTGCTTTAGAGTGGCCGAATTTTTGTTTAGGGTTGTGATGCTTCATTAATTGCTAAGGACCCCAACTATAGGTCACAATAAGACTAAAAGCGGAAATAATTGAATCACAAATAACTAAAAGACTCAACTCTCAACTTATAATTAAGAGACATAATATTTAAAATAGCCTAATAACGAAAATTCCTGAGTTTGACATTCCTCCCTCATGGGCAGAGAACGGTCTCGAGATCCGGAATACAGATCTGTCTTTTTTGAGTCTTACCAAAGTACGGATCCGTAACATATTTGCACAAATGTGCAAAACTCACTTTAAAAAATAATCCGGAAACCTTCATTTCGAGTACAATCAATCTTTCAAACATGAGCTTTAGGATAAAAAAAGTAATAGATTGTCACCTTTCCTCTATAACACCTGCCGTACATTCTTAGAAAATTAGATTATACTCACTCCACTGAAACAGTTAGTTTATATGATTGGGCAAAACATTCTCTTGCAGAGACGGATGATTTCTCGGTTGCAGAAACTCTTCAATTGGGACATACATTTCATGGATGCAACCGAGTCAATATCAAGTATTTTTTTTGTTTCTTTCCCTGCTCTGATTATTTATTTGTTAGTTTTATTTATTTATGTGAAATACATTGCAATCCTTGATTCAAATGCCGAGTCACCGTTTTCATTATTCCGTGTTGTAGGTAAGTCGGATACTATATGGATCGAACAAGTAGTGAGACCCGCCACAGAAATTGTTAGATCTTTTCTTAACGAGAAAGCTACTACGGCGCCTAGTAAAGAGGCTCGAGAAATCAATGGAACCAAATTACACGAAAGAGAGTTGTGGACTCAATATGAATGCGAGGTCTGCAATGTGTACAAAAATCTGATCATTATTTTTGCGAACTCGTCTATTGCCTCCTTTTGTTTTACTAGTATTTTGTAGCATTGTCCCCTTTACTTGTCGTGTTACCAAATTTCTCATTCAACTTGTTAAATGTAGAACTACCGCCCTGACCACAAAATAATTGACAGTTCCAATAAAATTTAAGTCACATGCACGGGACTTAAAATTTAAATAAACTGTTGATTATTTAACAATCTGTTGGGAATAAATAAATTTTTAAGTCACGTGCACGGGACGTGTAATTTCAGGGGAAAAAGTGTGATACACTTTAGTTTTAAGGGACATAGTCACAAAATTACTCTTGTTTCATAGCAGCATTTGGCTTGGCTGATTAATAGTGAAATCCTTCTACGATTTTAATTTTTTGTAAATTCTCTACTGGTATAGGCTTGTGGAAACAAAGTTCTGAGAGGATCATATGAATGGGAGCAACACAAACAGGGTCGCAATCATCGGAAACGGATATCAAAGCTTCGCAAATCTCAGCAGCAAAATACGCAGTAAGATAATCGATCAGTTCTTTTTTTTCTTAATCTTTATTTATAGTTCTGGTATCTTTTGACATGTATCTGAATTACATTATGGTTTGTGGTATTGATGATTTACCAAACTAGAATGGCATTATGTATGTTCATTCCTCCATTATATTATTATTATTGGTGGGAATGAATATATTAATGCTTGCATTTGACACCCTGGTTATTATCTTCACTTTTCACTTTTGTTTGAAAGGTGTCACTGTAGCACTTGAGCATTGTCGTGCTTACTTTGTTGAATGATTCACTTCATCATGTGACATGTCTTGCCAAAAAAAGCAAAATCTTGAGTTGTTTCTGGTATACCCTCTTTGTGTTTTGACAACGCAACACTCCTTTCTCAAACTCAGTATTGGCTTATGTATCTCATAATTGATGCGCAATTTCTTTAGAGTGACAAAGTTCCCACAAATTTCCACAAATGCCCATCATTAAATAAAAGGGGTGAAATTTTTGGTCCTGTGGTGAAGTTTTGGCTCGTTCCCGAAAACGGGTATTTTTAATAATAATAATAAATAAATAAAAAATGAGAATCGGACTCGGCAATGGTTTTCAAAAAACGGAGTGTCTGGTTACCAGTTTCCTGCCAAGTTTTAGGGATTTCTTGTAACCTTCATTTATGCGTGCAGCTAGCACCCTGAACTTCAAAAATAGCATCACCCTATCAACTTTCCATGAACTCTGAAATTTGAAATAGTACATATACACTTGTATGTTTTAGATTTTGGCTATTAATTTTAGATTTAGTTAATGATTAATTTTTTTAATGTTGATCATAATATAAATATTAAACAAAAATTGTACTTAGATTTAGCAATCATTTATTAATTTATGGAAACTAAAAAAAAAAAAAAACATGCCGTTGCATGTACCACCGATTTTAAATTGAATGAAACAAAAACGTGTTAGAACATCTGAATAATATTTACAACAAAAATCTAAAATATACTATCTTTGTTTTCAAACTTCAAGGAGAGTGTATTTGCATTTTGCACCATTTTCAAAGTTCAAGAGGTGCTGAGAATGCAAAGTTGAGGGGATTTGGCAAGTATAATTCAATGAGTATTGATGCTAATTACTCTTAATTGATCACGTTTTAGTTTTTAAGATTTTTTTTAACCTTAGATCATCTATCATTTGGATTTGAATGTATTGATAATTTCAAAAACCAGAGTGGTTTGGTTTCACCCCATAAAGATTCGGCCTATTATTAAAATTGGCCTATTATCATGGAGTCATTAATGCTTGTTTGATGAAGCCTTGTATTAAAATAGAAACTGTGGACTGACAAATTGAAGAAGAAATAGCATTACGTGTGGACTCATATTTTGTCCATTTGGAAGAACACGACTCAACTAAACCATAGGGTAAATTGGTCCCTTCCACTGACAATA
Organism: Parietaria judaica; assembly: GCA_954871525.1. Taxonomy (NCBI): domain Eukaryota; kingdom Viridiplantae; phylum Streptophyta; class Magnoliopsida; order Rosales; family Urticaceae; genus Parietaria; species Parietaria judaica. The sequence continues at coordinate 19,464,445 of OX940862.1, read as the reverse complement.
TCTGCACGCACGAGAGGCACTCCACAACTCTTTCTTCTTCTTTAGCAAACTATTACCATTAGTGGATATTTGTGGTAAAAGTACTCAATCTTGTAGTTGGCCCCGGGAAGCTCGTGCCCGTAGTAGACATGTGCACTGGTTCTAAACCTTGTGGGCTGTTTTTGGGCGGGCAAAAACCTTCTGTCTAAATCCCGGGGACGGACAATCTGTTTATGATTTGTTATTTTGTATTTTAAAAGTAAATATAAAAGTTAAAAAATTAAATGGATAAACTAATTCACCCACCTTTTTCAGTGGGTGCGGACAGCCCACACTCGCAAAGGGTGCCCGCACCCACTGGTCACTAAACCGTAAGCCAGATGGACGATGGGTGCGGGCGTATGCATATTTTCCGACATAAATCGTGATGTAAAACATAATTAACTTGTATTGCTCTTACACGTTCTATGAGATCTTAAATAATTTATGGACATGAAATCACTGATTAGAAATTCATTGTAGTCGTTTAAATGTCTTATTGTAGTCAAGTCGGTAAGGTGAAAGATATAATCTTTGACCTAAACCACTTTTATGTTAAATGTCCCCCTTAACCAATTGATTTAATTAGAGGATCAATATTTCATCTCTACTAAACGTTATAGAGAGCTAAAATCCAAGTTATTTATGTCTCTCGGGAGTCAAGTCGCAAAAAGTTTAATCACATTAAGAGAAACATAATCTAGTATAAGATATTGTATGCTTGGATTTTGAGATTATTGTGTGGCTATAAAAGTTAAGTGTGAAGGATACGTTAGCATTATCTTTTGTAAATATGATGGGTACTACATTTTTTTTTGTAAATGAATTTTTAAATATAAATAATTAACATTTTTTTTTATTGAAGAAATGATATTGGATAAGTTATAGCCTTCGACATAACGACACTTGTTATGTTTGTTACACTTTACAATACAAGTCCAAATTTTACAGATAAAATACTGAACTTGTAACGTGAAGTATATAATAGGTGGGTGTTGTTTAAAACACCAATGTGCACATTATGATGATGATTTATTCATTATATAATATATTATACAAGCATATGGGCATGTAGCTATAACTATAAGTAGATTCCTTCCACCTAATGGTCTCTTTTCAAAAGGAGGCCCTTCTAGCTAGATCTAGAGCTGCAACTCCCGACTCCGCGACGCATCGCGACTAAAATCGCGAGAATCGCGAGTTCACGCGTCGCGACGGGTCGCGATGTTTCCGGTCGCGATCGGTCGCGATGAGGCCGAGAGAGAGAGAGTGTGAGACAGAGAGAAAGAGCGAGAGCGAGAGCGAGAGAGAGAGGACGTCGCGACGAATCGCGACTTCAAGGCGGGAGTCGCGACGAGTCGCGATTCCCGGAAACAGTCGCGAGTTGCAGCTCTAGCTAGATCAACAAAGATTCCTTAATAAAGAGCTTATGCAGCATATAATGTACACTCCCTAAAGTCCAATAAAGCCAGTCACACGGAGCTCACATGGACAAATAAAAGCCATTCAAATAATGCACGATCTCTTTTTTTTTTTTTACAAGGAAATATATAAATTTTGAGAGGAAAAGTGTGCATATAATATTATGATGATGTTATATAGCCTTTGAAAATTGGCACAAAGCTAGATAGGGTTCGAGGGACCCCTTTCATGTGCAAATTAAAAGCAAAGGTCACGAGATTATACATGTAATAATTTATATGGAGACACGAGGTTTCTGGATCGTGGAACATTAATACTGCTCGAGATTCAAACATTCACTTCCAAAAACAATGAAGACTGTACTTTCCATTTATTACATACACATGCCGTGATTTCATAGGCTCAAAAAACCCTAACGGCGCGTGAAAATTACTTAATTGAATGTGCTTATCACCCGGGTGGGTTTGCGTAGGTGACCGACCGTCTGGGCACCTCTGGTGCAGGTCGTGGAAAGCCCACGCTCCACTGAAAAGGATGGCCGGGTTTGCTTGCCCATAATTTTTTAAATAAAGAATAAGGTGATTTTTTTTAAGAGGGTTGCTCCTTCCCATAATTTGGACGGCCGATTTTGCCCGGCCAAAAACAGTCTGTGTGTTGGGCAACTCGTGCTCGTGACCAGAGTGGGCACATGCCGCCTGTTCACAACAAAAGAGCAGGATGGGCGGACCACCCACGGTCTATCTTCTTCCACGATCGGAGAACTCTAAACGTACTTGTATATAGTATAATTGATCATCACAAAGTTACATGAAGAAAATATATATATATATATATATATATTAAGACTTCGACTAATTATTCAACATCGATGACACGGTAAAATAGTGAATATCACCGTTACATTGACAAACTTTATCCATATATATTGGGGATCATCGTCATTGTTGTCAGTGTCCACTCTTTCGATTCGGTTTACAACGTAATTCAGATTTTAGGGTATTTTCACAAGCCAACATTGCATAATCTTGCTTTAAAATTTACAACATTGAGGAATAAAAAAAGAGTTTAATCTCTTTTAAGAACTAGAAACTGAATATCCTCATTATGATTTTTATTTTAGTACCGGAATATATATTCCGCGTATATTTTCCATATTAACTCAATGCATTGTGCTAGAGAACCATTTTAAATACACGCACTCTCAAACTCCCACAATCTGAATCGATTCTTTCGTTGATACTAAGTAAGCACAAGTAGCAATTCTATTCCAAAAAGTAACGGTAAGTATTTATTTATTTATTTTTGGTCGGACAAAGTTGCTAAATTCTAATAACACCATGCCACGGTTAATATTCTGTGGACTATTTTCAAACCGCGGTTATATTAGAGTTTGATAATTTTGTCCGATAATAAAAAAAGGAGGGTATTTGTGGTCACTTTTGGAAGAGGGTTGATACTTGTACCGCTAATAACTCATATGTATATCACTGTATGTATCCCACAGGATGATCATGCATGCACTGCACATCAGAAAACGCGATGATAAACTGTAGACATATACTTATATACATAGAAATATTTTATGACATGAAAATAGTGGGGTCATACTGCATAATGCATATACTTGAATGTGATGTGGTGTGCGACAAATAAGAGTGTAGCTTTCCCAAAATATTGAGTCATAGATATTGTCCACACAAAGAGAAGCCGACACACTGTTGCTTCTGATTGACACGAGTGGCATGAGAGCCTTGCATTTGCGATCATTGTGCCTACTCCTTTCACTATATAAATGTGTAATGACATATCATAATATATACTTACAGCAATATATAATTTGGCTGAAGGCTCGATCTAGTGAGATAGTACTATGGGAGACTTCAAGCACTTGGTGATCGTGAAGTTCAAAGAAGATGTCGTCGTTGAAGACGTCTTGAAAGGCATGGAGAAGCTCGTCTCCGAGGTTGAAACCGTCAAGTCTTTCGAATGGTAATGAACCGAAAAGCAATACTCGCTCTCATACGTTGTTATTATTTTTTATTTATATGTTTAAATATCACGAGGGAGAATGAAACTACTTAAAAAGTTCGAGTTTAAATACTCAACCACTGGGTCATCTTCTTGACTAGTAAATTGGGTAAAAAATTACGGTGAACATGGAACTGACGACTAGTAAAAAAAATGATCTAAGATGTGAAATGAACACGAGATAACTTGCTTTCGTGGCGTTAACAAGACCTAATAAACTTTTCAACTTTTGTATGTTTCCGACCACAAGATAATAATTTCTTGGTCAATTTGCAAAAAGTATGTATTAATATTAGGATATTTATGGAAATATATCTATAATTAGATAAGTGAAAATAAGGATATATTTCACTTTTCATTCTATCGCATGTAGCGTATATACTTAATGTTGTCAAAAGTTAAATCCTATGTACTAAATACTTGGTCGACAGTGAGAAAATACCGCCGTGACAAAACAAGAAATCGACTGTGAGAAAATGCCGCCGCGACAAAACAAGAAAAAACCACCATATCTCTTGGTAATAACAGCCGAAGTATTTGAACTTGTACATTCGAGTATTTGAGCTTGTATCTAATTTTAGAAAATATACTAATAGTTAGGAGGAAAAAACAACATGTTTTACAACGGCGTATATTCCTAAAATCATTAAAAAATGTAAATCTTAAATAAACTAGTCATTAAAAATATAAACCGAAACAAAACAAGAAGCAGAATATGCCGTCAAATTCTCTTATCAATTAAGGTACCTAAGCGGTAAATATCCCTGTTTACTAATATCATAATTTTTTTGTTTCTTCACCATGTGTGACGTCGTTACATTATTTACACATACATATACATACATATATATATATATATATTTATATATATATATATATATCAGGGGTAAAGACGTGGAAAGCCTAGACGTGCTGAGACAAGGGTTCACGCATGCGTTCGTGATGACATTCGAGAAGAAGGAAGACTTCACGGAGTTTCAGAGCCACCCCAAACATATCGAGTTCTCTGCAACCTTCTCAACCGCCATTGAAAAGATCGTGGTACTTGACTTTCCTGCTCTTCTTGTCAAGACTACGCCAGCAATATGAATGATCTCCTTTTTATATTTAAGAATCAAAACGAGTGCAACAAAAATAACATACAATTAGTGTGTTTGAATTTGTGGGTTTGTTTGTACCAGTTTACTGCCGTATTTGCGAGTTTTTATTTTATTTCCCTTATAATACTCATGAGTCGAAGGTAAAAAAAAAAATGCTTGGGTGAAGATTAAATTAAGTTTGATGACTGTGTTGCAATATATTATAATTACGTGAGCCTATAATATCAACTGGCCAGTGATGCCGGTATGATTAGGGTTAATATCGGTATAGACATCGAATATTTTTATTTTCATAATAATATAAATTAAAAAAAACTCACGGTCAAATTTCTTCATATTCATACTTTTGTTGCTCACCAAAAATCTGTCAAGTTTTCATTTATATTAACAGAATTTTTTATGTGCAGTTAAAAAATTGATCTCTTAATAAAAGTGACATGTGCAAAAGATTTATGGACACATCTAAATCATTTTAAACTAATTGAAAAAGTAGACAGAAATATTGGGAACATTGAGTTATAGAACTTTTTCAAGTACTTTGATTGGGGCATTGCAAATTCCAAGACCAAGAACTTAAATAAATTTATAGGTTACTAGTGAACGGCACCGCGCTTCGCGCGGTGGCGAAATATTATTTTGAAAATTAATTAATTAATCTTATAAGGTTAAAAAATTCGACACTGAGTAAATATGTATGCGTAAGTAAATCAATAACATAAATGTCACAAAATAAGTGGCAATACGAAGCTAGAAGAGTCGTTCAAAATTTTGTACTCGATTTTATTATACTCGATTTAACAATAGTTTTTTTATCTTTGTTAAAATTAGAATGTCTAATTATAAAACAATTTAATATTTTTTTTTTATCATTCAACTTCGAAATTTCTTGATCAATATGTCTTAAAAGGAAAGTCGATGCAAAAAAAAAATAGTTACGACATTTTTTTTTGTGGTCAACAACGCACAATGCGAAATAACATTAGAAGGAGATACATGACACAATTTGTACATATCCAACGTCCCGAACAACTCTCACTCACAAAACAAAAACTTCCACCTTACTCGTAAACACAACTCAAGGGCTTGAAAAATTATTCAGAATATTAAGTAACATATGTTACTAAAAAAGTATTGACATATATAATTACAATGAACTTTTTATAATAAAATAGGAACATATATACACTTTTAAAATACGGAATTCAAAGGTTAACATAATTATTTTCCTCAAAATAAGTGTAAAAAAATAGCAATGAGTTTAGATGAATAAAAAATTTATTTAAATTGGGTTGAACTCAACCATTGGTATTTCTTAGATACTGTTATCACCTAAAATATAAACATATATTATATATATTAAAAAGAAAAATAATAGTCGGTACATTTATATCATTATCCAAACTAAGTGAGAATTATAGGAAAAAATATTGCATATTATTCATTAATCATTCATAATAGTAGAGTTAAAAAAGAGAGAGAGAGAAAAAAGTGATACATATGTTTAGTATCTTCCATTTTCTATAGAGTAATATAGATATTGTTTAAAAAAAAAAATATAGATATAGAGTAAATACTATACTAAATGAATGTAATTATCATTGCAAGATAAAAGAGATATTAATAAATGAAATTATGGCATAGGAAACAAAAAAGACTCCTCTATAATTGTTTTTTGTAATTCTTTATAACTGTTTTGTTAGTCTAAAAGACACTTTGATTATTGACTTAATCTTAAACAAAAAGAAAAAAAAATGAAAACGATTAATGTTATGAATGTTAGAAAATGACCCATAAAGCACATGTGTGACTACAAATTACAAATGACAGGTTTAACACTTAATACTCGATGCACATTAACTTCTCTCTAAGCTCTATTAATTATATACGTAAATACTTTTTTAGTAACATACGTCAATACTTTTTTTTTTCTTAAAAAAAATACAATTGCTTTTACCAAAAGATATAAGAATTCTATTTAAAAAAATAAGAACGGTATCCTTTGTTGTTGTAATACATGTTATTGAACTGTTATAATAGAGTTTAAATGCATGTTTGACAATGAACTATATATTTTGAGAGTTTTAAATGTAAATTTTTGTGGTGTCTTTTTGGTTTCTTGTATTAATCAAGAAAGCCAACAATTTTATAGAATTAGAAAAGTCATATGTTACAACCAGGTATAGAATTAAGTACCTGTTAAATTAAATGTTGTAAATGTTGCATGCACCTAAAAAAGTAATAATCTTAATAATGGCTACAATAAATTCGTGTAAAACTGTAGTGAATATTATTTGGTGATGATCCTTTGTCAACAATTCTGTCTCTGAATGTTAGATTTTGCCACAAAAAAAAAAAAGAGAATATAAGCAAAAAAATACATATGCACGTATAAAATACAGAGGTCTATTACTTGCTGGAGAGCTTTCTTAGCTTTCTTCCCAACGGAGCTAATTTTGCAGAATAAGGGATTCTCTTTAGCCTCTATGTGTCGTTTATGCCATAATCAGGTGGAAGACTTTGACCATATCTTTGTTCATTGCAATTTTGCTGGTTCGGTTTGGTCTGCTATTTCTGGTATTTTTCTTAAACCTATTAATAGAGGAGGGTCCTTAGCCTTATTACTCTCCGACGCCACTTCAGTTAATCTAAACCCCCAGGTTTTTGCGCTTTGGAATACTGCTATTATTTCAACAATTTGGTTAATTTGGCAAACTAGAAATGCAGTGTATTTGATGACGAGATCCCTAACATTCACACTTTTTTTAGACATGTTTGGTGACTTATTAACGAGGCAAATTTTTTCAAGTTGGGGACGGGAAGCACCTTGGAGGATCTCGGAGTTTTGAAGATTTTTGGCATTGACATTCAACCCAGAGAAGCTCCAAGAATCATTCCTGTTGTGTGGCGGTTCTCCCCTACAACGTGGTTGAAATGCTATACAGACGACTCTTCTATGGGCACCCCGGGAGTAGCGGGAGTTGGAGGCATTTTTTGAACATGTCGTGGATTTCCTCATGGCTCGTTCTCTTTTCATATTGACTCCGCTTACGCGTATGAAGCTGAAGTGATGGCGGCAATATTTGCGGTGGAAAAGGCTATGGAATTTCACTGGGAAAACATATGGCTCGAGTGTGCTTCTACATACGTCGTTCAACTTTTTCAGAAGAAATCGAGTTCGGTTCCTTGGAAGTTACGTGCTCGCTGGTCCAAATGCATTCGATATGTGGAAATCATCAATTTCAGAGTTATCTCATCTCTTCCGAGAAGGAAATAGAGTAGCCGACGCATTAGTTAGTTTTGGTGCTCAAAATTTGGGTCATCATTGGTGGCCTTCTCACTCGGATTTTTCTTCGTGTTTTGTAAACGATGACATTTGTTCGAGAGAGAACTTTAGGTTTCGATAGTTCTCTTGTCTTTTGGTTTCGTTTGTACTCTTTGATATCTTATTTATATTATTATGAGCCTCGGTTCTTACTTTGTGTTCTTTGGGTGCCAACCTAGTTGGGATTCAAATTCACTCAGCAAGATTTCGAGCCTCCATCTTTAACTAAAAAAAAGTATAAAATACAGAATTATTAATGTAGGTTGACTTCAGTACGTTTTAAGACTTTTAAAACACATCCATAAAATAAATAAAAAATAAAACATAAATATTTTAGCAAAAAAATTGGTACACATGCCGATAATATTGGGCTTGTTGATTGCCAACCTAATGGGCTCAAAGGCGTAATAATAGGCCTCTCTATCAATATGGAGCTTATAAAGAACTTGTTCAATAATGCCTAGAAATTAGAAAGTTGTTGAATATTGAATCTCTCACACACATAACGCAACATGATACGCCCACATGTTTTGTAACATTTAACAAAGTCTACAATTACAATTTAGCAAATTTTAGTAGTACGAGGGTTTGCCGTCAAATTTTTAAATATAGACGTTAAAAGTGCGAAAATCAGACGAATATAACGTACTACAATTAAGTAAACGAACAGTGGAAAAACACAATTAGTAAATTTGTGGAAAAAATTAATAATGAAATAGTAAGTCACATATATTACTTAAAACAGTTCACACATCACAGCGTAGCAAATTCATTAAGAACGTTATGCATGTATATTTTATTCGTTATTTTAAAATAATATTCTATATAAAACGAAGCGTACATTAAAGCATACCAATACAAGTGTTTGATATCACATCATTAAAATTTTTTATGAAAATTTCTTAGTACAATTAAAAGAGTTCGATGATCAATTTGCTTTCCGGCAATCAGCACGAATTTGGCCGTCGGTCCCCGTTAGCGGGCCAAGCCTGCCCATTTTGAGCATTGCTGCTGCAAAATCCTTGAAGAAAACGGCAGCATTTTTGGTGTAAGTGTCAACGAGAGAGTCGGTGGAGCCGTTGCTGAAAAGCTGTTGGTCGGAATGCAAGAGGCCTTTTTGCTTCACCAAGTTCTTGAAGAAGCCGTTGTCGAAGATGACGGGGCTCGTTGTGTCGAGCGAAGAGAGCTCGTCGTCGCCGCTCGAGCTCGGACAGTTTGACTTAACGGAGGTCGCAAATGATGAGTCAATGTCGGTCTCATTGTAGATTCGGTTCCGAAATAGGACGCACTTGGCCTTGCCTGTTGTATGACCCCCTGCTCATGAAAACGCGGATCTTGTTAAAACGCTATTTTGTCATCAACTTATATCTCTTGTTGGAATCTTCAATCTTGAATGGAATTATAATAACCGTTAATTATTAGTACGTGAATTTGTAACGACCTGAAAGAGCAACCATTTCTTTGGCAGTAAAGCCTTTGAGTGAAAAGAAAGTGATGAGATCATCCACATCGAGGATCGGCGAAGGCAGCTCGGTGTTGGCCGCCCCGAAACTTGCAGTCGCGGAGTCTCTTCTGCCCAACTCAACCGCCCACGACGGACCGCCCAGCTGAAACATGCCCAAACTTGTTTGATCATCACTAGGTTATTTGGGGGACAAATACCTTAGGTTTTGAGTTTGTTGCACGTAAGTATCACAATTAAATTTGGTCGTAAAAATCACTATCATTACATTTTTAAATCGCTTACGTTAAAATGTGGTGACAAAAATCACTAAATGATTTTTGTGCCACTATAATACCAAAATTTAAAATTTGGTTACCATTTATTTTAGATTCAGATTTAATTGTTCTTTTTTTATATAAATATTTCATTATTAAAATTTGTGTAGCGCTTTAATACGTATCGTTAGAATAATATATAGGCTTACACTGACGACAGAATCGCGAGCAGCAAGGGCTAGTATGTCCGAGCATGAAACGACCCCGGGGCAAATGGTTTCAATTTTAGACTTCACACTGTCAATCACTTCAAATCCCCGCAAGGATTCCGCATTGGGCGCAGCTGTTTTCTCGCCTTTGGCGGCCGCGGTATCATCCAACAGAACAGACCCGTCGCATCCCTTGTATTCAAAACATGAACGTTTAATATAAAGTAGGTAAAATGAAGCATATGTAACAGAAATTTAAGATTGTTACATTGACGAAGCAGTCGTGGAAGTGGAGACGAAGCAAGGAAGCGCCCATTCGATGCTCCTTCATCACCGACTTGGAAATGGCGGTTCTGACGGTAGAGAGCGCTTCCGGGCATGTTTTTGCGTAGTAATCCTTGGACAACTGAGCGGAGGCTGCTTCAGAGAAAAGATATAGCATGAAAATCACTTTGATGGAGCAAGAGATCAACGCCATAACGTTAAGAAGCTAATTAAGCTAATTAAGGAGGTGTTGGATTACTAATTAAGCTTCTGTGCATGCATGTATATATAGACAAGTCTATTATTGACTATTGCTTCATTCCTCTTCCATGTTTGGAAAGTCAACATCATAATGGAATTTCCTCAAACATGATAAGGTAAAATTGTGTATAAACTTGATATGAACATGTGTTCAGTGGGGAATCTAATAAGTCAAAATCATATTTATTTATTAATTATTATAGTTTCTTTCACTGTAATTAATTAATAAAGTTCTAAACATCAAAACCGAAAAAAAAAATCGATAGTTCCATGTTATGGGTTTACCGATTAGATGTTACGGGTAAACTGTTGACCGACGGATTTACCAACGATTATTAAAAACAAATAAGTTACAGTAGTAATATTATTACGTAAATATAAGTTGCAATTGTAATTTTATATTAATATTATTATTAAGGTTTAAAATATGTTATATCTGATAATGTATGAGAAGGTGGTCAACGTATATTAAATTTCTTTGTTTTTTCTCTTTCTTCTCCCACTTTTTGATTCCTCTTTTTTTCCTCTCTTCACTTAGTTTTTAAAATAAAAATGGGCAAACCGTTTTTCATAATTATATATTAAGTCCTATATAAATTAATATTATTAAGACAAGAAAAATTTATTATATTATTGAGGTCATTATTTTTATCGAAGTAAAGCTTAATAATATTAACTATACTTTGCGACCATATAAAGTATTAGTTTATCAAGTATTATTTTAACAAATTCTACTTTATATGTTTTTAACTGCTTGTGCAAGCTCCCCAAACTTGTTGATTAAGCCTTGAATTTCTAGAACATTGTTGCATGCACATGTAACAGTTTGTGGGACCATCCACATAATTTCTCGAAATAATGACTTTTACCCCAATATTGAACAAGCTGAGATTCAAAGATTTCGGCTCTTTTTGGTATTTTTCTAACTAAGTGAATGTGTCAAAGCTCAACTCTCCTGCCAATTATACACGCGTGCAAAGTTCTGCCAATATCATCTACGTCTTCACTAGCGATATCTTAGCCTTGTTTAATTAATAACCTCTGAAATTGTAGCCTTTGACCACTAAATGAGATTGCAAATTATTATTAACCATACAAACAAGAATCTGTATGTAAACTAAGCTCTCTTTTTCCGTTAGGAAAAATGTCTTTGAGTTCACCGATATTGTTCGCTGCCATTTCAGTTGTTGTTATGTTTCTTGATATCCTCTGCGCGCGCGTACTGCGAAGGAAACCCATCTTACTTCCCCAGTTCGCCGAGCGGATCCATTCTCGCTTTTGGGCGCAACTGCCTGTCGGCTAGTATGACATCCGCTTGCTGCCTCAAAGCTTGCTCGGCTATGAGTCATGTCAGGGAATTACATTGAGAGAATGATCACTGAAAGAAAATATCTCACCTTTTCTAATGTATATGGTAAATGAACTATAATAAAAAATTGAGGTCGTGGTAACACGGAAATAATCTTAAGTTTCAAGTGGCTAATATATTGGGTGAAAATATTTTCTTAATCGAGCATATGTTATCTCCGACGTATTCCTCTAATTACAATAGCGGTTTATAGTACTCAAGTTGTTTTCAAATGAAGCGTATAGATCCAAGTCATACTGCATCTTGCATGCATGTACGTACCCAACTGCAGCTATATGAATTAATTCCGTCCATTCTCTCCTTCCGGCGTCAACCCTATTCGTCTCATCTTGCATGTGTGAGCCTGTCCATTCCGTCGTATTATTAGTCCCGTGCAGCGCATGCACTAGACGTGCACGGGCTGCATAGCTTGTGATGGAAAGTGTTACTACAAGATCGTTGCTGCATCATGCAGTTTAATGCATGAATATTTTGCTTCCTATTATATCTACTACTTGCTTATATTTCTTATTTTTGTTTAAATCCGTTTCATTGAATTTATATCTTTTTCATTTATGATTGTATTTTGGTTCCATCTATTCTAGGAAATAAATATCATATGAGTTTCTAGGTCATATATATATATATATATATATATATATATATTGTATTGTAGAGGCAAAACGCGAGATTTGTTGATAATGATTATAAAAAAAATTGAGCTTTTGCTTGAGAAAGTCGAGTTTTATCTCGTAAAGACGCGTTCTTGTGTTCGCTCGTATTTCGCTCTACATCAGCTTGTGAGCTTATTTTGGGCGGGCGAAACCCTTCTGCCTAAATCTCGAGGACGGAAAATCTGTTTTATATATATATTATGTTATTTCATATTTGAAAATAAATTAAATGGACAGTCAAACTTGTGTGAGCGCTCACTATTCACTGAACCGCAGGCCAGGTGGACAATGGGCGCGGGCATATACATATTTTCGGATATATCATGACGTAAAACTTAAATTAGCTCTTATTGATATTACATTTTCTATGAGGTCTTCAATAATTTATGGACATGAAATCACTGATTAGAGATTCATTGTAGTCATTTAAATGTCTAATTGTAGTCAATTCGGTAGGATGAAAGATATAATCTTTGACCTAAACCACTTTTATGTTAATATCCCCTTAACCAATTAAATCAATTAGAGGGTCAATATTTCATCTACTAAACGTTATAGAGAGCTAAATCCAAGTTTTTTATGTCTCTCGGCAGTCAAGTCAAAAAATATTTTATCACATTTACAGAAATATAATCTAGAACAAGATATTGTATGTTTAGATTTTGAGATTATTGTGTGGCTACTAAGGTTAGTGTGAATAATCATTTTAGCATTATTGTTCATTAAAAAATCATGATGAAAAATATATTTTTATAAATGTTTTTTTTAACATAAATAATGAACATTTTATTAAACAAATGATGTGGATAAGTTAGCCTTCCACGTTACTACACCTAATAGCTTAAATTTGTTGCACGTAATTAATGCACGAGTTCAAATTTTTGCAGCGAAAATACTCAACTTATCGTAACGTTTATTGCTTTGTGGTAATAATGTAAAGCTGAATAATGTTAAAAAAATTATAGACGATGTTTGCATTAATGCATGCAGTAAGAGTTTAATCTCTTGACTTTTTGTGATTGTGGGATTTACTTATGAAAATCAACCCACATAGGCTAATTCAGTGTTTGAATCTCGTCATGTAGCTAAACTTTCACGAAGAATATGGTCTCCTTAATTATTTTTATTAGAAAAACAACACAATTTTGAAGAAAAAAAAATAATAATACTAAACTATATAGCCATAATTCCAAAACTTCACGCACCTTAATGAGTCATCCACATAGCTAAAACCTTTGTCCAAATTTAATTTAGGACTCAACTCTAATATTAAAGATTCAAGAAATATCTAAAGATTTTTAGTTTTAAGTTTTAATATAAATATGATAATTGATAAATAGATGAAAGGCATTCCGAGAAACAATAATGGACACTAATTTCTCGAAAAAATTGTGTTTCGGGCAATTCTTTATCAATCAACTTTGTGAGCAAATTGTTCTGTTCTCTTTTTGTTCTTCATAGAATTTTATGAAACCCCATTATTTTTTGTATTTTCTTTTTGGAATTTAATGGGTAATAATGTATTGCTAGAATAATCATATAAAAAAATCACGTATATCGATGTTACGTGATGATCAACTGGATGTCAAAAAATACTTAGTTGTCAACTATAACAATTCGTTAAAATAAAAAATAAAAAATAAAAAATACTAACGTTTATAAGAGTTAAATTAAAAAAAAAAAGACTTATTTATAAAAAACTAATTATAGCAATGAACCAAGAAAGGCATGCCATGAAATGACGAATAGATTTTTGACTTTATAGCAATATTTTATCCTAAACAACGAATTATTGGTAATCAAGAGGTCCCACCTTCATAATTTTGCCTGCCACTAACATAATTCCATGAATTTCAAAAGCAAAGTAAAGTAATAAACGAAACATTTTCAATGAATATAAGTAACTCAACTCAACCTCACTGTTCAAGATTCGTGTAAGAACAAAAAAAGAAAAAAGAAAAGAAGTCTGTATTCACAGTCAGTATTCCACAAAGGACTATAAAGCTTCAGATCCGTTGAAGCTGCCAAAAAGTTCACTCAGCAGAAATTAAAATTAGATTGCTTATAAAAAAATGATTTGTAAGTAACCTCAAATTTTAGCACTTTATTTATCACGTACGGGACATGTAAAAAAATATATATTATGGTTATTAGCCGCAAGGCAAAACCACTTGTGTTCGTCTAGATATTAATCAAAATTACATTTACGTACTCATATTATAAGATATATTATATATATATATATACTCGTATTGTAAGAATACCGATATAGTGAAGTTGTTAGTAAGCCGACCAAGCTTGGTTATTTTGCACATACAAGATGTTAAAAGTGCAAGAAAATGGCGAATATAACTCACCCCAACCAAATAAATTCAAAGAGTAGAAAAAAAAATTATCAATATTTATGCCAAAGTTTAATTGTTTTTTTTTTTAATAGAAAGTCATTAATAACCTGATTGTAATTAATCGAATATCAATACACCTATACCCTCCTGTTTTTCGACTGTGATCTAAGGAAGAATCATCAAACAAAATGATGATCGCTTTGGAGAAAGTCCATCTTCTTCGTCACCTTCTCTTTCTCAGCTTAACTCTCAGCCTCATGATCTTCTTCACTTCTTCTTCTTCCACCTCTGAAGATGCTCTGGGCACTAGGGTTTCTTTCGACATTCCCGACCACGTGCCCAATATCTGCAACGAGTGCGACCAAAACCCTAGTGGCAACTGTGGCGTTGCGTTGAAGTGTATATGCCATCCAAAAGAGTGCAGTGAGTCACTGAGTCCCATATATATATATATATTATCTCAAGATCTTGAGTCTTCATGTAATTCCCAGATATCTAACGTTGTTGTTGTTGTTGATTATGGCAGAAGACAGGGTGATCTCGAACTCGAGGGCTTCTGAAGCTGTTGGAAGCGTGCTGATCTCTCTAGGTTCTGCTCTTTTGGTGGTGATCATCAATATCGTTTGAGTGATTAATCCAAGGAGGTACGATGATGGTCATGATGTTATCACAGTAATTATTTTGAAGATCCATGGTAAAGCAACAATGTGTAACTTGTTATTCATTCATCAAAATTCTTCACTTTTTCAGCTATTATTTTTTATTATATTATGCATAAATCAGCAGCTAATTTAAAGAAAACAATTAACATATGTGATACTTGTTAAAATGGATCCATATTGAAAGATCTAAATTTGCAATTTTGAGGCACGGGATATTGCATGTCTCTATGCACTCGGGAAACGATTTGAGGCAGACGCCTCGATTTAGTGAGGCGTGCTGCCTCGCCTTATAACAATATAGTGTAAATTCCCTCCAAAAAAAAATTGTTCTAATAAAAATTTATATCACCCCTTCAAATATAATTGTTGGAAAAAATAAATAAAAAATTAACCACTCCGGACTGTGAAACCTGGTTCTGTTATGCTTAAACTCGCAATGTAAAACCTTGGGGAGCTAATAACATGTAATACATATGAAATAAGCGATAGTTTATAATTGTGTTTCGAAAAAAGATACAAAATATTTACTTAAGCTCTTGTATATCTTCTACGAAGTATGTTACATAGTTAAAATCGGTTATTTAAAATTTTACTATAAAATAAGGATAATATCCATTTATGATCATGGGCCTTGCTATTCTTTGTGTGCTTTTCTTGGCTCTAAAAGTTTCTTGATTATAGGAATTCAATGCATTGGGCTATAGATAGAGCTTGGGCCCAAATATTTAACAAAGAGCTTTTCAAACCTACTGGAGAGTCACGGCTAAACATGCATAATAATCAAATGAACTCTTTATCATCGAAATGCAACGAACTAGGGTTTCTTGGGCTAATTAGCAATTCAGTTGTGGCCAAAAATACATAATTAGAACTCATTTGCGGTAAAAATATTTATGCTATTCGTTTTTACCACTTAAATATTTATTTATTTTCTTGAGAAAAATACCTAACATTTATTGCAGCTTAACGGTAGGAACTTTTAAAAGGCATGTTGCATGACGTGTTGTCTTATCATGTGTGTGATGATGTGTTGTGCCACGTGAATATATTTTTAAATGTATATTTGCGTCAAGAATACTTATTTAGTTTATTTAGTCGAAAAAATATGTATTTAAAGCTCGTAAAAAAAGCAAAAGTTGGCGACCATGGCAGACACGGTCGTGAAAGTTTGCGGAAAACTATGTCGTGGCTATTCTCTAATGGTGATTATAGCCACATCTAGGACTAGTTGTATTAGTTTAAGTACGAAAAGTGTTCTTAACTTGATAACACAAATTAGCAATAGTTAGCCATCTAAGAGAAATTGCACTAAATAGCCAAATTGAAACATAGGTTTAGCAAAATAGTCAAATTTTGGTTAATTTTGTAAACTAATCAATTAACATGAGGTGGCATATTAAATTTAATTTTTATTCCAAGAATATCCTTTAATTAATCAATTTAGATTATTATTTTCGTAATTAATTAAAATGGTAATTAACCTTATCAGCACAAATCATGGTAACTGATTATATTTAAATTTAATTAAAAAAAAAAGAAAAAAAATATAGAAATCAGCTCGTCATTATTCCACGTTTTATTTAGTGGCTCCATGGTCAAACCAAATATTTGTTGTTACTTTTTTTGCTATTAATTAGGATAGCGTTTCTCTTTTTAATATTCAAATAATTGCAAAATATGAAAGCTGCATTATTTCAAATTTCAACGTGAAAATCA
Organism: Parietaria judaica; assembly: GCA_954871525.1. Lineage (NCBI taxonomy): Eukaryota > Viridiplantae > Streptophyta > Magnoliopsida > Rosales > Urticaceae > Parietaria > Parietaria judaica. The sequence goes on along the minus strand of OX940862.1, from coordinate 19,447,357 downwards.
AACTTTCATAACGTTACTCGTTCTCAGTTGCAGATCGTTCTTCCCCTCCAGTCCAGCTAGTCGTTAAACCGCGAGTTGCAGATCGTTCTTCCCCCGCCGAGCAGCTCCTTCTCCAGCGCATCTTTTCTCCCCCGCCGGCATCGTTCCGCACTCCATGCAGAGAATACGAGCTTCCATGGGGCTCGTTTCGATGAGCGATGATGCTTCGGGCGATTCAACTTTTGATGATGAACGTTACTGAGGAATGGAATGCTCTGGTAAGATCAAGAACATGTAATCATTTGGGATTGATTGCCTGTTTGAACCTTTTCAAAGTCTGTGATATTCTCAGTCGTAGATCGATTGTTAAGAGACTGTAATTGTTGTTCTGAGTTTGCTTTAAAATCTTTTATAACAGAAATACAATTTGTTAATTTGTGTTAATGTTCATTTTTGTGTTTATGTTCGTTAATTTGTTAATGTTCAATTTGTTAATTCGTTAATGTTCAATTTGTTAATTCGTGTTAATGCTCTTTTTTTCTTGTTTATTTTAGTTTATTGATGCTCACGACCATTGAGGAGATTATCCTCCATGAACTTCTTCAAAATATATTCGAAGGAGATAGAGATGAAACTCTGACGATGAGAAACTCTTCTCGGTAGAGCCAGAGACGAAGAAGAAGAAGGCTCGTTAGAGCGCTACACTACTCTGAAATATTTTCCCAGTTTGAATTATGTATTTTGATTAATTTCTGGTTTATGAATATTTCGTTGATTTTCGTTGGTATCAGTATATATTGAATTACACTTTGATAATAAATTTTGTTAATTCGTGTTAATTCAAAATTTATGTTAATTGTTTGATAATTGGTCTTAGTCTTTGATTTAATACACTTAAGATTCTTATTACTTTGTGTTAATGTTTAATTTAATAAAAAATAGATTCATATTAATTTGTGTTAATTCGTGTTAACGGAATTTTTAATGAGAGAAAAAATTGTGGTCAATTTTTTTAATTTAAAATTTGAATTTTGGCATAAAAAGGGGGTGATCGATGGATTTGGTTATTACCATGATAATAGGAATTTCAATTAATAGCAATATTTATAATTAATAGGAAAAAAATACGTGTGAGTTGGTTACCATATTAATAACAAGAATAATTAATGACCAGATTTTTAATTAATGTAATTGTTATTTGACCGATTAAAATACCCACAAAATACGTTGGAATTTTTTATTTATTTTTTAATACGTTTTTGGGGTTATCAAGGGTAATAATGTAATTGGAATTCCATTTAAATGGTTAATTGGCTAGTTTACAAAATTAACCAAAGTTTGGCTATTTTGCTAAACACACTTTCAGATTTGGCTATTTCTCCAAAGCGCCCTAGATCTAAATAGATGTTGACTCTCGATTTGACTCTCTATTATGAAATCTAAATAGATCTTAAGTTAACAAAATGCTATTTAATTTTAATCGTCTGTAGTTAGCAATTAGTAAATTATATGCTAAGTTTAAATACACTATTCAACTAGAAATATATTAAGGACCTTGTAGCTTTTACTCATTCACTAAAACTTTATTTTTTAAACTGAAAGACCAATCCAAATAGAAATAGTAGAAAGAAATTAGTTGCTGCTGCAAGTTTATTATTCTTTGTTCCAATCCAATATTTTTTCCGTGCTATTATTCTTTATCTACAAAAAAAAATCGAGAAATATTTTTTATTTCAATAATTTTAATATACCTTGTCATATTTCTGCTTGGTACATATTTGTATTGAAACGTGTCGGAAATAAATATTTAATAGATGTCATATAATCAATCGAAGTTACGGTGTTACAACTTTCTTCCTCGCTCTTTTGTTACGAACACTAAAAAAAAGCCACAAGCTAATAAATAAAAATATTAAATACTACAAAAAACACATGTGATGTAACTAAAATGCCATCCTTAAAATTTACAAAATAGTGATTCCAGTGAATAAATTTCGAAATTCAACACATTATATATTTGTAATTTCGCACCATGGGGAATTTGAATAATTTTTAAAACGATCAATCGTAAGAGTGTGACCGTGCCTTCTATATAGTTTTTTATATATAGTTTTTCTTCATAAAAGAATTCATATGATGTAACTAAAAAAATAGATACGTTTTGCCTTATAAGTATCTGAAAAGAAAGAAAAAAAAAAACGATTTTTTGCTCGAAACTCATAAAACGATGGTGCGACCAAACCTTCGTCTAGCTACTTTTTTCTTCTTCAATATTTTATATATCTAGTTATGAGTCATGACCCAAAATCTATATGCACGAAACGTATAGAAAACTACTCTATGATATGAGTAAACGAGGGCAAGAAAGTATCTCTTAGTCTTACGTATGTATTGGGTCATTAGAGGCAAAATATGATTACACAAAACATAAGTGTTCAAATTGCTACCCCATGAAAAGGGCTTATGATTTCATTTTTCGGCTTTATTGGGTCAAAATTTCCATATTTAGGAAGCAATCAACTGTCTTTGTCCCCTAAAATTCAATTTATTTGAAGTTGGTAATCTCCCACCACCGTGATTATATTCAACCAAGACCAGTTGAGCTAACATTTGAAGAAGAAAAAATTGAGACATATGGGTGAAATAGAGGCAAATAATATTTAATGGCTTTTGAATACAGTTGGGTTATTAGTATTTAATTTATATATTTTTTATGGACAAAATTTTTTATATTCATTATTTTATTTTCTCTAAAATTGTATCTATATTTTTAATAGATTTAACAAAGTATTGGATATGCCATTATATTATGGACACATGTCACTTCTTAACTCTATACGGACTTTTAGGAACAAGTGAGTAAAATGTTGGAGAAAATAAGATATTATATATTAACAAGTTTATCTATAAGTTTTTCATAAACATGAAGTTCATAAACTTTATTAGGTATTGCAAGGGAGAAAAGCACGTGCAAAAGAGTTGACAGATGAAAAAGAAATTGTTGAAAAAAAATGCTTTATTTATTCATTGGGCCCCATTAATAATTCAGTTAACTGCTAATACAAGATTATAATATTTAAATAAATTTTATTGGGGTTGAAATTAATTTCCATGTCTTTTATAATTGTTTTGTACTGTTATAATGGACAACTTAAATGCAATTATAGAAGAAAAAATATCTTGCTTATAATGACAATAATTACTTCAATATTCAATCTTTTGTAACATATTCAACACTAATTAAGAGAAGAGGCCAATGATTCAACAAAAACAACATCAATTAATTTTAGAACTAGAAGTAGGATCATTCTGTACTCTAGGCTCTTGCACTGTACTTGGGATCTGTGGAATGTGACTAATCATTTCTGACTATTATATTATAAACTGCTAAGTAATGAAGCTTTTATTCAGATCAAGAGAGTCATGGGCCTACTCTGATATAGGCTAAATAGTGTTGAATTTACTTAAATGCACATTGGATCTGGTGTGGGAATATATTTTCTTTTCCCACTAGATTTTTGTTTCTATATAATAAATTACTAATGACCTCTTAAATTTCATCTTGAATGTGTTGGATAGATTTATGGTGTGCTTGGTTGTTAGTTATATGCCCACGGACGGAAAATGGTCATCCCCGGATTCCGTGAATGTCGTAGTCTTTCGCAGAGTTTTGCGGCATTTTATCAATTACTTATCGATTTCGTAAGTTAAAACGTTTGCATTCATCAACTGTAATTTCTGAAGAAATCAAACTGCAAAAACTCGTAGGAATATGCAGATTGCAGCGGATCGCTCCACGTTGGCAAACCGGGGATTCACGTTGCGACTGTTTATGCCGATTGAGAATTAAGAGAAATTAATGTTCAAATAATAAAAATAGACTATATACTAATTACCCATTATCGTTACAATCAATTTATCATCATTGATTTCTACAATATAACTAAATATATCCTCAAACAATTTAAGCTAGCTCTTTATCTATCATGGTCTCCATTTACTCAACCAAATAGAGCATTACTCTAGGGTATTTTGAGTGTGGTTTGTTAAAGCTATACTATAGGGTAGTCTTATTTGTTGTTGCTGAAATTCTTGTAGTCATTGAAAGAAAATAAATAAATAAAATAAGGAGGAATTAAATCAAGGGTCTTTGAAAGCAAGTAATGTAAGTGGTCCCAAAGAGAAAATTTTGGGGCATCCAATGAAAATATAAGATAGATAGCTCCTTCTAACTAACTTATAAGGTTTTTATTGTTATCTATTTGTAAATATATCAAATATTTCCTGAAAATGCTCTCTTTTCTTTAATTTATTTTTATTTTTCTAGTGTTCAAAAATAATAATCTCGAGATCAAATTACAATTTTAGCCTTATATGAACGTTGAAATTAGTTGCTATAAGTACTTAATGTTATTCGTTCAATTCAATTCTTCGCAACCATACATATTTTTGAAATTAGTGTCCAAAAATAAATTACAAGAACCAATATCAACTTAGGTCCGCATCGTCTCAAGCCACGGGCCAAGAATCGGGTCGGTCGGGCTAGAGCCCAGGCCCAAGCCCGCAAAGCAAGCACGCTATGGCTAATTGGGACCTACGTTATCCAATTGCGAAGAATCCTCATCACAAACGGTTAAGCTTCTGATAGAAGAGAATAAAAATCCCTACCAGTAATTATACATTGACGTGGTTCATCTCATGACTTATAATTACACTTCTAATTTACTACTGCTTTAATATATATATATATATATATATATATACCATTATAAGTTGGCAAATACCGCTCTCTTAAGTGTTGTTAAATTACTTTTTTGTCACTCTTCTACGTATTGGGATGTCCGATGTCATGTATTATTTTGTTTAATTTGAAACATGGTTTGTGGAATTATTTAACTTAATCGGCCGAATAACAAATGAATCAGTACAAACCTCCTAAATAAGTGTAACCATGTCCACACAAAAAAAAAACAAAAAAACAAAAAAAGCGTAACCGGATTTAAAGCAAGAAAAATAGTAAAAAACAAGTTAAATAATAAGAATATCTAAGCAGTAAGAATAACTAAAAGAAATATTCAACGATTTCATCTATAATCCTACTAGTCGAACTTCCCTTGTAATTAACTTAGGTATTGGTTGTAATTAACATTTCCTTTATTAGTTAATAGAAAGATGTTAAGTTTCTATTTTATCTTTATGCAACATAACAACCCACAGTTGTTGTGAATTTAGAGAGTGCTAGTATTATTATGTTTTTCTTTGGTGATTTTTAAGTATGAAAAAAAGCAAATGTTGTGAGTTATTGAAAAGCAATAAGCATATGATGCTTCCAACTACTATTTTTCCTTGTACTTTGGCTCATCACAAACACATAATCCAGCTTTTCCTTAGCTGTGGATCCACATCAAAAAGCTTGCTCAATTTATTAAAGGGATATTTAAGGTATGAATATCCAATTTTGTACTAAATACCTTGATATATTTCTATTTTTTTCTAATCAATATACTATCTAAGAATCACAAAATAGTATCGAGGTACAATTCTGTCCATATATCTCTTTAATTGTGTCACACAAGGAACACACGATTAAACTTTAGAAACATTAATTATTCAACATTTTTAATAAACTAGAGAGTAAGTTTGTCTCCGACTCTTGCTCACTTAGGTACTATTGTTGTTAACACAATTTGAGAATATGGTGATAAAATTAATATAAACCTAAATATTTATGCAAATTCATGTACATGACACAACAAAAAAATGGACGAAAAATAAAAATAACTTATCAAAGAGCTATATAAAATCGGACGAAGAAAAAAAAAGGTAAAGAAGAATAAACTAGGCATGGTGCTAAATCTTCTCCCAATATAATGATTGACAATTTTTATTGGTGATGGACCAAATCATTGTATATTTTGCACAAAAGTGTTCGGGGACCATAGAGAATGTGCAGTACAAACTGGATCTGAGAGCCTAATTAAACTGTCCCATTGACCAATCTTAATCATTTTATTAACTAAAAGAACTGTTCAATTCCAACAACATTACTGTGTATAAGCCATATAAGACATCATAATGGCTCAATAGATCCCATTTTGGTCCCGTCGCGGTCCTATTTTAAAATAAAAGGACTTTCGTAAAAGGAAATAGAAAAAGAATGAACCGATATTTCAAAAAATTAAACCAAAACGGCCTTTTTCGTAAGCATTACCGGGTTGAAAAATGCTTAAAAAATCAAATAAAATCTAAACCAGGCCGACTGAACCTTACATTATATTTTTCAAAGAATGAATTTTTTAGCACATGGAGGAAAATGAATATAGATCAAAATTTTGAATATCTTCAAAATAAAAATACAAAAGCTTAGACAACTTAATTAGAGAGGGGGCAAAAATAACAACATGATGCATATGATTTTTTGTTAAAAGAATTTAATTTCAAGTCAAAAGACCAATAGTAAAACAAGCAAGAAGTCACTCAGCCAAACAAAATTAATGGTATTAGTATTACAGCCAAGGCTCAAAAGGGGCAAATAAACAAAAACAAAAAAAAAATAAAAATCATATGGGACAGAAAGTGTCCATACCAAACAATTATGATGTATATTCACATGCAAAGGAAGTAGTGTCTTTCCTTTTTTCTCCCAAGCAAAGAGAAATCTCTGGTTTTTTAGGAACTTGGTGTATAATCTTTCATCTTTTCAACAAGAAAAAAGAAAGGCAAAAAGGTATATCCACGCTTTTTATCAAGAACATTTTTTTTTTATTTGGTATGGAACATTGGTAAATTTTTAAGGTACTAAAGGGCAAATGGGCAATCAATGTGCATCTACCTTGGAAAGTTGATTAGATGTTGAAGCCATAAGAAGCACAGAGATAAAAATTGATGTCATGAAATGAAATCATGGAACGGTCAAAATCTATTGATGATGCTGTGTGGAAGATTCTCATGGGCCATGGCTTATTGTTCAGATCAATAGAAATTTTTATTTTTAAATTTAAATAAATGATATAGAGAAGATTTTTTCCAAGTCAATGATTTTTTTTATTTCCAATTAAATAATTAAAACTTAATTGAAATTATTAAAAAAAATGTCGTTTATGTTGTTCTAGAGCAGAACTGTTAAATTAACATTAAAACATTTTGACTATATTAAGGCCAATAATTCTATAAATAAATTTCATATCATACTCTGAGCGAACATTATATAATTATAAAGAAATTAAGTGCAGGTAAAAAGTAAACCTTTATCGCGGTTCTCGAAATTCCCGAATTTCATGTTAAATGTCGCTGAACATTTTTCATTTAAAATGTTTCCAATCGCATTTAGTGAATTGCACTAAAAATCATGATAATCTCTTAAATGCTAAATGAATATGATTCTTCTATGTATAGGCATAAAGTGAAATTCTCAATGCATCCCTAGGATAGGAATCCCAATAACCGTATAGTCCCTTTAATTTGTCGCCATTTTGGAGCGGATTTCGCCCTTAAATGTTAAAATAACAAATATAATATATTTTTACAATTTAATATAGAATTAGCCTTTAATGATCATATAATTTAATTTAACATTTTTTAATTTTAAAAGAAATATAAATATTTATTACCTTTTTAAGTCAAATATATTTTTACTATTTCATCAAATCTAAAAATACTTTTATATTAAAATATTAATGATTTTTTTTGTTAATTGACTAAAAAAATCACACAAAAATCGCGCAAATTAAATTTTCTCACTCCATTTAATTTTGTGTGTATTCTTAACGACAATCAAATAAATATAAAATTTGAAACCATTAGATAATAGAGACAAAGAGAGAAGTCTCATGATATAATAATAACGATAATAAAAAATGCCAAATAAATTTTTCTATAACTATAAGTCTATAAGAACTTTTTTACATAATTTTCTCCTTCCAGGCTTCCACATTAGGAAATAAATGGAAGAAAATCCCCCAAACACATCTTTAGAAATTCGATCCCAAAATAAACAAAAAAATCCCACAAAAAAAGAGATAAATAAACCATTGATCATCCAATAAATTGATCTCTCTCATGTATTCTTATAGGAAAAATATCTATCTACAGTCCAACTTCTTCAAATTACATTTGCGCCCCACTATATTAGAATTAGACCACAAAATCATATCAATTTTAGAAAAAAATTAGTAGTGGTTTCCTAATATTCCTTTCGAGAAGAAAGGGACCAAAATGAAAGAAACTAAGAAAATAAGGGTAAAAAGGGTCATGAGTCATAACTGCGAGGTCTTACACGCGTAGATGAGGAGAGAGAACTCAGGCCTTTCGTGTTCCTTGGTCTGCGACTGAGCCAAGAGCTTCTCTTCGAGCCACAGCCGACTGTCCATTCCGCTTCTGGTTCTGAACATGAACACGGCCGAGCCGCCATTGACGGAGGGGCTCGGAGCTCTGAAGAACCAGTCGTGGACGTCCCACAGCAGATCCACCAGCAAGCCGTCCACGAAGATGGTCTGGTTCCCTCTGAAGTTCCATTGGAGCCTCTTCACGCGAATCACCGTCTTCTTGTCGATGCTCACCGACAGCACCGAGCTCTGGCTATGGTCGTTGCACTGAGGCCCGAACTCATAGTGTTGAGCTGCAACAACAATTCCTCGCTGTTATTGTCAACGAACTTTAATGGTACTTTTGCCGGATCCCACAGCAAAAGAGTAGACAAAATCATCATCATCATTGATACTCTTTTGATTGTCAATCAATTTTGAGATGGGTGTAAACAGAGTTGTAAACCCCCGGTAAACCACCGGTTTTCCGATTCCCGGCAGTTACCGGTTTTTCGTAATTGAAATCAAAATCGTTAAAAAACCCGGGATTCGGAAGCATTGTTATTACCGAACTGCGCCTTGATAACGATGTCGTGGGCGGCGCCATTGTCGCCGAACCGGGCCCGGGTCGAGTACAGCACCGCGGCCCCGCTGAGCGCGGAGCAGTGCTCCTGCCGCGAGATCATCCGCGTCTTCGCCTCCGAGCACTTGCTGATCCGCAGCTTCTTGGCCGTCCACTCGTCGGCGGCGTCGCCGAGGATCAACCCGATCCCGGAGTCGAAGGCGACGATCACGTAGAACCCGTCGACGGGTTCCGGGCCGGACTCGAAGCGGGCGTCGGAGAAGTCCCAGAAGAGGTCGAGCCTGGCGGAGGCGAAGGCGTCGATGGCCTTGGAGCCCTTCTTCTTGCGGGAGAGGCGCGAGTTGATGTGGAGCTTGAAGGTGGCGTCGTTTTGGGCGTTGGCGGGGTCGTTTTGGTCCCTGAAGGTGACGGTTAGGCCCTGCGCGGAGCTGGTGCGGGACCAGGTAACCTTGACGAGGAAGTGGGTTCGGTCGGAGAGGGTGACTTTGTAGATAGAAGCGACGGCGTTTTGGGCGGAGGCGAGTGGGGTCTGGCATTGGCTCTGGTGCGGCGTTATGCAGGCGTTGGCGGTGGCGGAGTTGCTCGAGCACGACGGGTTCGAGACGCGCACGGAGTGCTCGCTGAAGCACGAAACCATGTCTCTCATCGACGAGAGAGAGAGATACGAAATGGGGCTTTGGAGTTTAGCGAGAGAGAGAGAGAGGGAATTAAGAAGCAATGGAAGGTTTGGAAATGACAAAGAAGAGAAGAGAAGAGAGAGAAGGTTTGAGAAATGAGACTGAGACCTTCCTTCCTTTCAGAACTGTTCTTTGTCATTTTTTATTTAACCGTTAATAGCGGCATAACTACTTCATTATTTCATGGTTAAATTTTATGATATTCATTACTTTTCTTTTTTCTTTTTAATTTTGTAGTTTTTCAATTGATTTAAGAAAATTATGAGATGTAACAAAATCATCTCTCTCTTGGAGTTGATGTGTGTCCAAGGCTTAACTATTTTTTTATATAGATCATTTGAAAAATGTGCATGTAATTTTAATGAGAACTAGATAGTGAACATTACAAACTTCAATAGTGGTAAGTCAAAAAATATTTAAAAGCAAGGTTCAAAATGTCGTTTTTGCCGACAAATCGGTTGTCGTTTTCGAGGATTATCGATAAAAAATAATAATAAAATTGTAGCATATCGTCACCGATTATCGATGTATCGCCAACAATTTGAGTGTTTTACATAAGTCAGGGAGATAAGAACACTAAAAGTAATAACTTAAGTACTTTTATTGCTATTTTTTTATATCAAAATTCAATACTTGTGTTGCACAAACATGTGTAATTAGGCTAAAACCAGAACAAATTAGTCATCGACCCCTTCAGGTATTGACAATGTCATTTAACGGAATCACGAAAGTCAAAACACATAGCAGGATAAAAATCAACACATTTGGTACTAATGCCACAATAAAACTAGTTTTGAAATAGGCCAGAAACTCTTCATTACATATACATTGTGTATTTTATGCCGCAAAAATATCCTTATTATATAGTTATTAAACTTAAATTTTATTTGTTTGTGTTTTTTCTTCTCATTTTTTATATTTATGGAATCTCTCTCTTTGGTGAGTCTTCTTCTCTGTGAGGAAGAGAAATGGAAAAAATAATAGGGGGAAATCCAGGTTTCTGACAGGCCCATATGAGATTTAATATGTGATTCTTGAGTCAATGAGGGAAAGCATGACCGTGTTACCTTTATTGCCGTTTCTGCCAGTAATTTTAGTGATTTATTAACTGACAAATAGAGAAGGAAAAAAACATTGAATGATAACGGAAAAATAAATATTAACAAAAGATTGGACCGTGTCAGAAATAGAATGCCATCGAAATGCCGATTCATCGGTTTTTTCTTTTAATACTCTTTAATTGTCATTTCATTAATATTCAATATATATTTTTGGGAGTTCAGATGTAAACATAATATTCCTCAACAACAACAAAAAATTGTACCCGGTAATAGTAGCCAGGTATAAAATGTCGAGAAAATCGGTTGACATATCGATCGATTTTCATTTATCGGTGGTATACAAAACGAAAACTAAAATGTCATCATAAATTTGACGTAACTCTAGATGAAAATATAACTGAATATACAAAATAAAAATTTAATAATTTTCGTTATCTAAAAAAGAAAATAAAAATTTAACTCAACTTTTTAAAGACTTTCGTTATTTTTATCATTATTTTTTCTTTAAAAAACACGATCAAAGAAAACGGTAACGTGAAATATAAGTGTTTTTGTATTTGATGATGTCTGTTTAATCCTGAAAAGTTGTCAGTGGATCTTTGACAGACATAGAATGGTAATTCATTTACAATAGGGTTAATGACGGCAAAAATACCTAAAGTTTGGTCAAAGAACCCCTCGGGTACCCAAAGTTTAAAAGTGGTGGCAAAAATACCCAAAGTCACATTTGGGGAGTTGACCACTTCATTCTTGTAACGCCATTAACTTACCCAATAGCTCTGGCCACGCGGAAAAATCGGTTTCGTTAAGTGTAATCATTAGAGGTTCAATTAGTTGTATTAAATAGTATTACTTAGGGGTTTAATTCGTTGTTTTCTCGTAAACGAGGCTGATGTGGGCTTGTCAACGTGGAAAAAATTATTCTGTCGGCAACCCACGTTTGTCCGCGTGGTCAGAGTTAACATGTAAATTAACGGTGTTACGAGATTGGAGTGGTCAACTCCCCAAATATGACTTTGGGTATTTTTACCACCATTTTTAAACTTTGAGTACCCGAGGGGTTCTTTGACCAAATTTTGGGTATTTTTGCCATCATTAACCCTTTACAATATTAGTGAATATACGCGTATAAATCCACCAAAATAAAGTCCAAAAATCTCATAATTATTTTGTTAGTTAAAATCCCATCATCTGACGAAGATTGTCAGATTAGAAACTATTTTTATTAAAGGAGAATTTAATTTCTTGGCGGTCAATTAGGGAAATCTAGATTGTTATCTTAGTACAAAGTGGGCACGAAATGGGGTGAATTATGAGGTCTCGGTATTTTATTTTGTAAGTTAGAAAATACAATATTGATTTGGAATGATTATGATAGTGAGAGTTGACCCCACACAAATTTAGTTTGTGGACCCACCAACTCGTGCTCCCAAATGTCACCAATTAATTAACTAAGATTTAATTAAATAAATCAAGGCATAAATTAATTAAGGAAATTCAAAAACTTCCCTTACTTGTCCTTTTTGTTATAGGACTTTTTTTTTTCTTTCAAACATAAGTATCAAATTTTTAGAATATGACTATTTCGAAGGGCTACTCTATTAATCTACTTTGCTTAGATTAACAAACAAAATTAAATTAAAATGTCAAAAAACAAACAGTGACCTTTAGAGCTTTGAAAGAAAATTATATATAATTTTTAATTCACTTGACTCTTCCCCAATGATATTACTAGTCTAGCACTAAATTATTGGGTGATCAGACCCGACCTAAATTATAAGCGAGCAAAGTCGGCACTTTGGTTCTTAAATTTAAGGATCTTAATTTTAATATATTTTATTTTATATTAATTAAAAATAAAAAAATTAATTTCAAAACACAATTCCAGTCCTACGAGTGACAATCCAAAATTGGAGACAAGCAAAATCAGGGCACAATGTCAATAAATCAATTCTATTGATCTTCAATAATTTTGAATAAAATTGTGTAAAAAATGATAAAGACAATTAAACAATATGTGACATGATACACTAACTAAACACAGTTCAAATATAATTATACATAATTAGATAATAAAGTGTATTTACTTTTAGCATATGTTCGTATTAATTGACATAATACTACATATAAATATATAATTACATAGTCGAATGAATGAATATATTATATAAATTAATTTACTTAAAAATCTTAATAGTACCGCGATGAATGAAGTTGAATTAGTCGCGAATGAACTAATAGTCTTTTAATAATTTCACGGCCAATCAAATATGATCTCACAAACAAGATAAATACACGAAACATGAATTATCACACATATTATTAGCATCGCTATATACTATACTTAAATACAAATAGCAATGAAGAGGACCTATTCATTTTATGATTGTATCATATCTCTTTTAAAATTAAGCTCTTCTTGATTAAGTCATCTCCCAAGTTTTCTATAATGTACTATTAAGGCCAACACGGCACCAATAATTTCAGACACAATAAATAGAACAAGTCCGTGATAGCCTTGAATTATATACATATATATATATATATATATTTATTGTGAAGTATCATGAGGTTCCACCTCAAAACCAATGAGGTTCCACCTCAAAATCAATTGGCAATGAGGGGAGTAACCCATGACCTTTTAAACCTTACTAAGTCCCCATGTCTTTTTCATGTGGGACTCAACATGCCCCTCGAGACGGTGGTTCTTTGGCTCACTCGTCTCGGGCCGAATCTTTTTTTTTTTTTTTTTTTGGACCGGTACTCGTTTGTGCTTAATGGGCTCTGATACCATGTGAAATATCATGATGTTCCACCTCAATATATATATATATATATATATATATATATATATATATATATATATATATATATATATATATATATATATATAAAAGCAGAGATGCAACCTTTTCAAAACATTGGAAAGTTTGTGGAGCCGAGCAACAAAGCAAAAAAGGGAAAGGAGCTATTTCTAAATAAATAGAACACGCATGACTTAAATAAAATAAACTATATTCAACGAATAATTAAAGTACTAATTAATCAATCAATTATACATGCTCGTAGTTACAATTTACAAGACAACCTTTTTATAATATTAATACATTATACACATTGGTGTTAGGACACGGGATGGTATTGTTGGAACTTGGAATTGATGTTATTATGCAAATAATATTAATAATAATATCGTGATATAATTTATTTGCCGAAATGTTAATCATATAAGATAATAATTTCATATCATATATTATATATATAAGAACTACATTCCTTAACGCAAAGGTTGAATATTTAATTGAATCTCCGTTCTCTTAAGTTGATCAACCCAATCGAGGACTCCAAAACGCATGAAGATGAAGAAATTTGCACAAACGCGCTACATAAAGTAAATTTGATTTTTGAATTCGATTGGTTTTGATTTTATGTTTTTGCAATCAATTAACTCAAAATGTTACGAAAACTCTCCGGTTACTCACGATGTGAATTGGTTTGGCTTGATCTAAGTTGAATTTGAATAAAACTGTGTCAAATCATATTAACATGAATAAATAACGATCGAGTTAACACCATAGCAAGATGAGATCTAGTTTAACACAATTAACAAAAAAAAAAATCATACATTTTATATATGTTATTAAGTGTTAAATAAAATTAAGACGAGTATATTAGTTTTATCTTGATGGCTCCAAGACAAATATATAATTAATTTTAAAAAAATTAAGTACATGGATACAGGAATGTCGCCCCAATAGACAAAGTAAATATAATGTTGAAGCTATTCTATTTTTAAAGTTCAAAAGAAAATCATACTTAATATTTTGTTAGTAACTTATTAATTCACAAAGTATAATATTAACTTGGATTATTTTTCATCGAATTTTGGTCCAAGTGAAGTGATGGAGAAACGATATTGTAATTTGTAAATGTGAAGTGACGGCCCCAAAAGGTCTATATGTAGTATGTACTCCTTGTGAGGCATGTTCTCATTATTGCCTTGTACAAACCTTCAATGTTGATGTGGGTGAGAAGTATGTATATATATATATATATATGTGTGTGTGTGTGTGTGTAATGTGTATTATTATATATGGTAATCTATGATACAATTATTAAGAAGTATTTTCTTGTATTCGGCATATTTAATATTTTATTTTTGTTGTGACAATATTTTTTTAAAAATAAAGACAAAAATTATCGTGACTTCTTAATTTATTTTTATCGTGGAAAAAAATTAAAAAATTTCATGCCGTAAACTCTTAACTTCTTATGGCATTTTTTTTAAAAAAAAAATTGGAACTTTGGTAATGATGAAATAAAATTTGAATATGCTGCATGCATATAAAGAGGTACTTTATGATATTTTTGCCGAAAATATTGTATATATGAACCAAATATATTACTTTTTTCCGCAAATATATAAAAAGTTTATTTGGGGGAGCATAATTATAATTAACATAGCATTTTTTATATTCGCAAGAAATAAAATGGAAATTAATGTTAATGTAGACGAATATAGTTTAGTAAGGACACATATTTAGGATAATAAAGTACTTATGAAAAATACGAAATTATTTTCATAAGAGTGTTTACTTCGCCTGGAGAATAAGTGCTCACGTATATAAGACAATTTAATATTTTTGTCTTGATTATAATAAATTAAATGTCAACTATGGTACGTTCACATCACAACCCAAATGAAAAAATTAGTCAACTAACTATTGATAGCTAATTTATTTTAGCATTATAACTAACATATTATATATATATATACACACACATATATATAGGAAATTCATTAACTAGTTATACAAATAGGAGAAAATTGAATTGTAGCTACCAATATTTCAAAATTCAAAAATGATAATGACTACTGAATTTGATTTTCTCCCAATTGTGTTAGTATTTGGTTATCATAATTTTTATTTTTTTCGTGTTAGTAGTTAGATGTTCTCTATATATAAACCACACTAGAATGAATAGTGCTATAAATCGTGGACCGAAAGATTGAGAATTAAATTGGAAGATCTCATCATTTATAAAGTTGTAATTTTTATTTATTTGCTTTTATTTACTTGTTTATTTACTTTTTGTCATTAGCATTATTTGTTTTTAATTTATTTTTATTTATTCCTTGATTCTCGTTTTATTTCAAGAAATAAAAGATCATTCATATTGTCTTAGCTTTGTTTTTTTTTTTTTTATTCCTTACTTTCTGTATTGTTCTTGTGTCTCTCGATCTACATCAATTACTAATCATATTGCTTATTAAATAATTCGCATGAAATGATAGGTTAAAATTGTGTGTTAAATTATGCGTGATTAGTAATTTACTCAAATTGTGTTTTATTTTCTTAACTCAATTTTTGTAGTTATAGTGTAATAATTGTTTGCAGTTGCTTTCAAATAATTATTTAGTAGATAATTCAACTTTTTATTATTATTTAAATTAAAACAGATAAACATCATGATTAAATGTTAATTAAGGAGAAATAAATCCTAACATATATATATATACATATTATCAAACATGTTACAAGCTAACATAAGGGACTGTCATTTTTATTGTTGATAATATATCAACATAACCAATAAGACTGCGAAATTGAAAATAGTCAATTTGTTATCCTTGAAATAACTAAGACACCATCCATAATCCGAAATCCCGTCCAATCCCTGTCATTTGTATATCCAATCGACGCTTCCCCGTGCCAGTCAATAGGCTACGAAGAAATGGTGATGATTATAGCCTTTCGCAAACGAAGGAGCAAAGGGTCGACATAGGGCGATGGGTATGGGTGGTTTATGAAAGGTCGACAAGGATGGCTGGTCGGCGATGATCGAAGGAGTGTTGCCATGTGTTCTTGACGTTCGTGTAGTATTTTTTATGTTCATTTGATTTTGTTGTTCTTTAAGTTGTTCACATGGTATTCTTAATCTTGAGTAAGCATATGTGCTAAAAAAAATACCGTGTTTGATCTTATGAATGAGTTAGGGTGATTTGTAACGTGCATACGTTTTATATTCAAATTTTAATATTTGAAATTTTTGGTCGATGATTTTTTTAAACCTAATTTTGGAGTGTGGTTTAATTTATATGGTAATATATTCATGAGTGTTCTTAAATGTGTTTCATTCATATATTGGTTGGTGTCGATAGACGATGAAAGTCTTTTTCTTTGTTCTCCAACCTTTTTACTAAATTTAATTGTTTTATATGCATGCATATGCGACCTTGCACGTGTGAGACACTGCATATAAAGATATGCGCTACAGAGAATCTCGCATGGAAAGTTCTACACCGACAATTAGAGAAAATTTATATTATATGCACATTTTAAACTGTAGTAAATACTTATAAATTCTTAGATATATAATTGGTATTTGGATTGATAGTCAAATACAGTATTTATTTATGTATAAGTTGCCACCTCCTAGTAGGAGTGTGTTTATTCATGATTAACACAGCTATTAGGTTTAGAGAAACTTGATCTATGTATATATAATTAAGAACCTAAAATATACTCATAAATCAAACATTTGAAAACTTAAACTCAGATTGAAATTCCCTTTCACAAGAAAGGTATAATCTATTAATTTCGCTACTCTATTTTTCTCACGTAAACTTTCCGATCTATTTTTTGATCAATTTTCAAGCTTAATTCCGCATACACTATTTCTACAAATTGTATACCTTCGCTTACCATTGATTTGAGTTTTAAACGAGCAAATTCGAGCTTCGAATGACGGAGTTAACGAAAAAATACAAAATGTTGCGGGGATGATAGTATAGAAGCTTTCCGTCGATAAATATATTCAGATGCAGGCAGTTTTTATAAATGGAGAGTAATTTATTCATTTCATATAAAAGTTAGATGATTTATGCGCACAATGATCAATTCATATTGCTAAAATATATGAGTATATATACACTATATATAATTGTATGACTTGTACGGTCTGGTAATCATGTGACACTACATGTAAAAACGACAAAGAAAAACATGGAATCGTTGTTGTATATTAATTATGCTTATGTTACATCAACTTAAATAAGGCCAGCAAAAAAGGTCATAACTGTAGCTATTTTCTCATAAATGAGTTCTTATAATATATATATACATTATACACACACACATATACATGAGTAGGTATATGATATGTAATAACTATATACTTATTTTGAGTTAACAATTTGCAATATTCTATTATTAACTAGAGGAGCCGTGCTTAGTTGTAACCAATGTATGATTTTAACTAATATGAAAAGTAAACTCAATATATAATACTAACAAACATAGCTAATTATTTAATTAACAGTAACAAATTAGGATATCCTCAAAATAAATAATAAAAGTAAAGGCGATCAAATTAAAATATTGAGTTGTTCCTGAAAACCCGAGCTAAATCAATAGTGTAATATA
Source organism: Parietaria judaica (assembly GCA_954871525.1). Taxonomy (NCBI): domain Eukaryota; kingdom Viridiplantae; phylum Streptophyta; class Magnoliopsida; order Rosales; family Urticaceae; genus Parietaria; species Parietaria judaica. Next base: position 19,429,327 of record OX940862.1, on the reverse strand, counting down.
TAGACAAAAAATGGCTTGCACGCTAAACTTAGGGATTAATTACTATATGATTAGCACAACTAATTAATATATATAATTGGTAGACCAATAATGTTAACCACTAATTTAATAGACCTATTCAAGAGTTGAGTTTCTTTTTTTATTATTTGAATCCAAAAGAAAGCTTGTAACTCTCTCTCTCTCTCTCTCTCTCAAAATTCCAGTTGCATGCATGCATGGACTTTTCTTTGGATAAATTTGTTGAAACAAACACAACATAGACATCTCATCCGATGATGCCATGAATATAGTATCTTTGAGCTAACCAGCAATTATGTGTATGTATACGCACTAAAACAGTGATATATATATATATATATATGCACAACCGACACCAAGTTGCTAAACACATGTTGAAGAAGTGATCTCACCTTCGTTTATGAAGCTGTTCAATATACTCATTTTATCGACCGATTTACTGAATGTATAATTACTGCGTAATTTGCTATCTTAAGTATACTTAAAAATGAGGATAAATATGTACAATCAAGTAAAATTAGTATGTACAATCAAGTAAAATTAGAGGTGTACGTTACAACCAAGTAAAATTAGAAGTGTACGTTATGATTTTCGGTATCGGTTTACTCTTAAAATAACCTAGTTTTATTATTTGATTTTTCAAATTAAGAACCGAAGACTCTTTTTAGATCCAGAACCGTTTGTACCAAAAATCTTGTTTAGGACCGAAATTCGGTCTTATATTCAATTTTTGAACCTTGTTGAACTCTTTTTTTATGGTAAAAAAAATATCTTAAGAATCTATATCTTTGTAAATAACATTTTTTCGTCTTTTTTAAAATAATGCATAAAAGAGGCATTTATTGCTAACTTCGACCAACAACAAGCAACAACGCGTTATTTTAGAGAAATTCGAGAGAGCGGAGTGTTGTTTCTCTATTTGTGAATGAGGAAAAACACGTCAGAAACAATATAGTTGGGTTATATAGTAGGTTGAATTTAATCATAGAAGTTACTTTATTTCTATAATCATTTATAATAGAATAAAAATTAATTATTGAATAAGGTCTTTAGTATAAATGAGTCTTCGGTACCGGTTCTAAAAGTTGAAACCGAAAACCAAAGACCCAACACGGTCCATTGTGTTTTATGTTCTTTAGTCGTGTCTAATTGGGTCCATAAAAAAAAAGGGTCCGTGGTGTTTTATTTGTACCGTGTTCAACCATTATTTAATCATGTTTGACATGTTTGTACCCAGATCTATTTAAGGTCAACCCAAACTCATTTACTTCGTAATTGTATTATGTTTTGTGTTTGACCTTCAAATTGTCATCCCAAATCAAAATCAATAGCACAAGTACTTTTGCCATACAAATTTAACAAAAATACTAAATTGTACTAAAATCAATAACGGTACTTGAAAGTCCGTACCGCCAATAAATTTCTAATAACTACTAAATTTCAAAGAAGAAAGAAACCCTCCCAGTTTGATACAACTTAAGTTTTTTGTTTTTATTATTATAAGCATCGATAATAATAAAAATTAGATAAAATGTACATGTTCATTATGACTCTAATCTAAACTAATCAATATATATACATAATTATTAATTATATATACTATCCCATATAGTATAGTTTATATAAATATACTATATTATTTCACCGTGGTTTATATTATAAATACGTGACGATCGATGGCAAGTATTTATGAGACAAATGAAGACGATGCAGGAAAATGTTATTTTCTTTCATTTAACACCATATTGGAATTATAACAACAGTCTTTATACAGTAAATAATAAGGTTTGGTATTTTATTTTTTATTTTTTGTGTGCATCGTGGAGTCTCCGTATAGGAAAGCAACTACGAAACAACTCTTCAATATTTAAACGTTTATTAAATTCTAGAAGAGTGTAAAAAGAAACGAAAATGATGACATAGAAGTGCTCATTTGAATTTTAGTATGTTATAGTTGATTGTGAATTATTATTGATTTTACCATGAGCATTAGCATTAGCAGAATTAAGAATTACAATAACATTTTATTGTCAATGACGCCTTATGCCGCTAATATAAAGCCATGTTTTCACCTCTTTTTTGTCGTGCATTTTCCAAGAGAAGTTGGTAATATTACATGTAAAGCGGAAATATTGAGGATTTTATTAATCCTAATCACACACACACACACCCATTTATATATAAATATATATACATGAATATGATTTATGCAGTAACTTTTTAATAAAGTTGTTACTATACAACGCGATGGATCGAACAATCAAGCCCAAAGTCTTAGCAAACATGCACTCCTAAAACTCTTCATCACCGACCGGCGATCTCGTGATGGGAATCGACCACCGCCCCAAGTGGGCCGTGTAGTTGATGCAACGAAAAACTCCTTTCCCAGTGGGCCCATCGGGGAAATCAATGACGCTGACGCTCCCGGCATCAAGTTGAAACGACTCCAACCACTCCTTAGTGAGATTAAGGCAGCGTCCCATCAGGGCTATGTGAATCGCTGGATTGCCGATCACGACGACGACTTTCTCAGGGTCGGCTTCGCCTGCAACTTCATCGAGCAGATGTTTCCAAGCTATCTCTGATTGGTCCCACATTTCTGACAGAACTGAGTCGTCGAATCCGTGTAATAAACCGGTCCGACTGTTTGGAACTGTATATGGGCTCTGTAGGAAGGAGAAGAGTGAGCCAAGAAAAACTATTCACTGGCATGATCATTATCATCGCTGCTAAAAAACTAATCAAATTTTTTATCGACGCAACCTCGTTAAAGCACAAAATGGCTTCTTCTTTTTTTTTTCACTATCCGTTAGGCATCAACAATACTATAAATAGTTCTCTTACTGAAATCGCAGCTAACGATGTTTTTTTTATTATTTATAAATTCTATAGCACACGTGTATTTCTGCACCAAATGAGAAAATTGGGGGCAGATTTTCGTCACTTAAGCATAGTATATGTTAAGAGATACTCGAAGTTAACGCGAAAGGGGTACTATGCTACTTTTTTGAATTGTAGGGGCATCGCTAACATAAACTTAAGTCCAGAGGGCAAAATTGCACCAAGTTTAGGGAGCATAATAGCCGATTACTAAATATGTTAGAAGACCAATATACAGAGATGATACAAAAAATATATATGAAGATGTAAGGACATTATATATAAATATCTTGCCTTCTGTTTCTGAAGGATGTTTTCAACATCGAGGATTTCAATCTGCTTCATTTCCACGTAGCGAGGCACACAGTCAGCACCCAAGCAATCAGCAGCTTCTTGAACCTGAACTCATCCAACAACGATAAACTTGAAGCAAAACGTACCGAAGATAACATCAAACAGAAGAGACTTAGTCAACTGACTGACAACTAAAATCAGCTTACTTGGGAGATAGCCATTGCCGTTTCAACGCAAGCTTTATTCGTGCTGCTTACTATTGTGCTAACTCTCAAATCAAGAAGTAGCTCTGCGGTCTTCTGGGACTGTAGTAAGTTTGGAGTTAGCTCATCAGAACTGGAAAGAAAACTTGTTAATGGAACCGGAATAACTCATACATAAACTATTTTTACCTGTATAACCCCGAGCATGTTCATTGTTTGGTCCCCAGTAAAAGAATAACCCCCCTGTTGAAAATTTGAGGAAAATATCAGAATCCCGGTATCCTTATCCAAAGAGAAAGGCAAAACAGGTTGTTATCTTATACTCTTAGTTTTTGCTCCATACCTCTGCATTTGTCGGCGTGGATCCATGACAGACAAGTACTATTCTCTTACTTGATTTCCTTCCTCCGGAACTTCCAGAGACCACAGGTGAATTTGGCGTCTGCATCATAGATTTCATAGCGTTTTCAGGACAGTTTAACCACTATCAGAACCTGCATAATAGTGCATCTTCATTGTAACAGAGAGGTAGATCCTTCTATTTAACAACAAGACTTGCGACAATTACGAAGTTCAGGGATCAAATTAATTAAAAAACTTCAGATACCAAATTGTTAATTAGCTCAGGCCTCAAGGGGTCAATAATGCAACAAAATCTAAATATTATAAGAAAATAAAAAAACTAAAATGTATGCACCTGATTTAGACGATTGAGACATATAACAGGCAATCCACCCTCGATTTGAGGAGTAAAATCCAACACACTCACTCCGCAATTGCTTTGCAGTAGTATCCTAAAATACTCTGTTCCTAATCCTGATTGTTAAAATAGAAAATTATTTAAGTAAATATCCAAACACCATGTTTGCGAAAAGAAAATTCCCGACAATTATTTTGGAACAAGAGACAAGAGTAACTGTAGTCTGTACCAAGGGCAGTGGCTACAAGAGCTTGGTTGACGGCATTATGAGCAACCACAAGAACAGACTTCCCTTCGTGCGACAATATTTTCGGCCAGCAATTTCTAGCTCGAGCCCACAATTCCCTCACGGGATAATGACCGTCAATGACGAAATTCGGAGCATCTATTTGCCATTGGCGAAAAGCGGCACCAAATTTTTCTTTCCCTTCGTGCTTTAGAAGACCCTTATGAAACATAAATTCCCGAAAGCAACGAGTTATGATCTCATAATACAAGGCAGCTATTGCTTCGAAAGCACACACACGACACGACATAAAGCTTACTTGAAATAAATACAGGTCGATTTCTCTCAAATCGGTATCGGTGAGGATATTATCTTCGCGGCTGCCCCATATTATTTCAGCAGTTCTCTTTGATCTTACAAGAGGACTAAACCAAAAAAACGCGATTATTAGGCGATTAAACAATCTAATTTCACGGAAATTCAGAAAGAAATCCAACATGCTTTGAACACAACAAAATTCCAACTAAGCCAACTGAGTCCATGGAAATTCAAATTTAAACTCAAATTGAAGGCAAATGTTGATCATAGTACTATACTGGAGAGATCATTTAAACAAAATGTATTTTCCATAGTAATCAATCTTCCTTCAAAGTGAAGTGAATCAGAACCACCGACCCTAACAACTAGATTGATGAAAGAAGAAGAAAGATTCTGAGTACCTGGAGAAACACACGTCGAAGGAATCTCCGATGAGCATCTGGCGAGAGGTCTCGGCCTGAGACTCGCCTTTCTTCGTGAGCACGGCGAAATCGGAGCTTCCTTGGATCCTCCCCTCCTCGTTCCACGTGCTCTGCCCATGCCTCACCAGCACCACGCGCTTCGCCGCCGTGATCGCCGGGAGCGACCAGCACAGCTCCGGCGACGGCGAATGGTCTCCCTGAGCATCGGAGCGTACGGAGAGAGGACGAGCTCTAGGGTTTGGCCTTGGGCGATTGGTGAAGCTCGGGGTAGTGAAGAAGAGAGAGTGAGAGGAGGAGGAAGCCAGTGAACTCATTTTTCGGATTATTTTTTTAATTTATTTTTCGCGGTTTGTTTGTTCTTGTCAATGTTTGTCTGGTCAGCATTGCTTCTCGTAGACTTAACACTCGCCACGTGGAAATCAGAATTATCCTAAATACTGTCTTAAAATCAGAAAATTTACGAACGAGTGCTATATTTGCTCTAAAATCAAAAGTTAGGGCTTAAATTTGTAAATTTTAAAGGTAAACTCCAGCTTAAGTACCTAATGTTTCACGACATTTGATTTATATACTCAATGTTTTATTTTGCTAGCTAATGTTTCAAAAAATATTACGTTACTGGATTTAGTTCACTTCGTCAATTTTCAAATTTCTCAATTAGTTTATGGTAGGTTGTCGGGTATTTGAAAATCAATTGGTTCTATAAGAGCCAATTGCCCATGGCTCCGGCTCGAGACGTAATTGAGGCCCGTATGAGCGACCTTCCTCCTCTGAACTCCGCAGGAAAACACGTCATCAAACTCGATCATTGAACTGATGGGGGCTCCAGAGAGTCCGCTGAGATGAATATGCCCGTCTTTGTCATCCCTGATAGCGATTTTCTTGGGTTTGAGTTCCAAAAAGTCGTAGCATTTGTCCAAATAGACCTCATAGTACGAAATCTCTGCTCTATTTCCTGACGAGCATCTTATGCCTCCTCATGAGCTTACATTAAAAAATCAAATATTAATTAAAATAAAATAAAAATATTAAAATAACTCACATTTTTTCAATAAAGCTCTTTTGTCAAACCGTAGAGTATGCTACGCACTTCCTCTGACTAGTAGCGGTTCTTGGACGAAAAATGCGTACACGTAGATGTCGGTCACCTGTCGAGTGAACTCGTCTCGGCTATAAACACAGAGCATCAGACATCGGTTAGCTACCAATGATGGCAACTCGTCCTTTTCATGGACCCGTACCTTTGTCTACGCTCCGGGGCGTCAATCCCACTTTAAAAAAGAGAAACAAATGAGCAAATAAAAATTAGAATAACAAAATAATAAAATAGCAAAGGATTATGTACCTTAATCGGATTGTGTATTCATGTGTCATATCATATTTTCATTCGAACTCTTCGATCCTAAAAAGTAAAAAAACGATGAGACGTACTAGAACAAATGAGCTATAAATGCTCATAAATTACTGCATAACTCATATCATATCGAACAATTATTGTCATACATATTCGGTCTTCGTCATTGTATCGTTCTTGCAATATGGTATAGCTCCTACAATATTGCAGGTCCCCAAAAAAAGTCTTATATTAATGATTCGCCTAAGGTTCCGAAAAAGGTTGGGCCGGCCCTGCGCATGGCATTGCCATTGCACCCACTGCTCTCGCGCGGCCGAGTCGCGTCGTCGAGCCGAGAGTCAACCAACAGCTCTCCATTCGCTTCGTTTCTAAGGTGGCAGGACTCACATGGTATTTTGATTGAAATCGCTAGGAATTTGCTATTATTTACGATGGTTTCTTTCTTGTTCATGCCATGATGCCAGAGGTGGAAAGTTCTCTATATGGGCTAGGGCCCTGGATATGCACGTGACGAGGGCTTGAACGCTATTCAACAATGTCATGTCTCGGCTTGACATAGCGTTCAATACGGTCAATGCTCTTCCCCGCCTTTGTATACCTCCTTGTCCTCGTACTCGTCCGCAGCAACCAAGAGAAAGAGTCTACCATCCTAATATACAGTTCGTTGTTGCCCTAGCCGTGGCAGAAGTAATAAATGCAGGTTTATATGACGTACCAAACAACAATGTCAATGACTTGTGCACAATTTGCATTGACCTTCTCGGCGGCACCAAAACAATGTTGCAGCGGGGGCATGAATTTCATTAACCATGTATCATCGTGTGGCTCCATTTAAGTGGTGTGTGTCTCGTATGTAAATGTGCACCAACTACATTTGATGAGTAGTGTCTTGAGAAATTCCCATAATAGTTTTAATATATTGATCTCGGTCTTTGTTTCTTTTTCCTTTTTCACAAATCCGGTATCAGTACTGTTTTTGTAAAGCATCTCTTTGTTTTTCTCCAATTTTGTGAATATAGTAATGGTACAAGTTTTGTAAAAATTGAGATTTTCGGATATATAATGGTGTTTTTAGCATATACTATAATAGTATTTTAAAAATAAAATTGGAATCACTCATTCGTATATATTTAATTTATATTATTAAGAATATTATATTTTTTTCATTTTTAACTACCCAAATTTGAATTAAATAAATTTATGAAACTTAATATTATTAAGATACTCTATTATTTAATGTAAAAAAAGTGGACATACACAACCCATGTTATAAAAATATAATTTAAGAACTCATCTCATGCTATTTTTTTTTTCATCTCATGCTATTTAGTTCAACAAAAAAAATAGATATAAAGAAAAACATTGTGATACCTATAAAGGTAGAAAAATAGTTTTGTCACTACGACAATGAAAAATAATGATCATTAAGAATTTCGCCCATGCAAAAATAAAATAAAAGATTTCTACTATAAAAAATAACAACATTAGATACTTAATTACGATGTTATTATAACCGAGAAATCAACTAATAACTTTATAATTGTTGACTTCAAATCCCACTTTTATAAAACTCTTAACAAATTGATGCTTTCTTATGTTATTACGTAGTAAAATATAACATTACCTGTCGTATAATCACTTGCAAATTTAATTTGTAAACCTTGTTTTGTTACAATTATGTGATTCGCCTCTAATTAAAAAAAAAAAGTAGAATCATGGATTAGACCAGTTCTACTATGGTTCTAGACTTCTAGTTACTTATCTTGAACAAACACATGAATAATTTCAGAATCTAAAAGAAATCTTCGGAATGAATCAATTTTCGAGGGTAGGTCTGTAATAATGGTTTTATTTCCAAAGTACTTTACTTTTACAATATGTAAAAAAAAAAATCATTTTAAAAGAATACAGCTTTAGTCGAGAGTCTCTTAAATTTCACTAAAAATAGTGTAAAACTACAGCTACTTAGCCGTACATTAAACACAAACATAAATACATACACACCGTATATAGTACACTTGTACTTGATTCTTTGTTATGTGGCAATTATTTAAATGGTTTGAATGCAAGCTTATGAATAACGAAAAATAGAAATAAGATAATATATTTTTGCTAAAAATAAAAATTGAGGGTATAATTTGTTTTTTTAATTATTTCAGTTATTAATAATTAATATTTGTAACTATTATAATTTTACGTATCCATTAATGTATGAGTAGGTTATCGATTTATCCATAAAAACGGATTGACATAATAATTATTGATTTCTAAAAAATTACAATTAACTCGTCGACTAACATGTAAAATTAAACTATTGGTTGGTGTTAATATTAGGGATATGGATCGAGCTAGTCGATTACAAATAGATGGAAAACCTTATATTAGATTAGTTTTTGTATTATTATTTTTTTTAGTGTATTTGTGTCACAAAATATATTCGCACTACAAAAACAACTGTTACTATTAATCGCAGACATTATCGGCTATACACGTAATTTTTGCATTCGAAGAGAGATAAAATTCAGAACCTCTCAAAAAATCTGTGATTTCTAATTTTCTGTCTTAAATTCGATCCATTGATAAAACTTGAAGATATATTCATATGAAGATAGTGTTGGAAATAATTACACTAATGTTATGTGGCCTGTGGGGGCAAAAACTGCTCCAGTTGTCACCCATTGAAAACCCACAGATCGCTTTTTTCACAACATTATGTTTCATTTTCCTTATTGTTGCTTTTCCTCACTGTTGCATTCAAATCTTAAAGCTGTAAAATCAAATCATATGATTAAATGCCCGCAAAATATGGGGAGATACGAGACAGACGGTTCCCCGATTCCTCAGCGCCGGGTACAAGATGCACGGTGTTCCGGCATGCTCTCGAGTACAAAGCGAAAGCGCTTATTTTCAGCGTTATGCCCGCTGAAAGTTGGCGTTGTATTTCCCGAACCATAGCCTGAGCCGAGGTTGGCAATGTATCTCGTCGGGCGTTCGGGTCAGCCACATCTAGTGGAAGCGGATCCGAACCCGACAACTAGATTCAAACTAGTATTTGTTCGAATAATCCCGCCCATGTGGCCATTTAGAGACGTTAATAGTAATTACATTTGTTTTAATTAAAAAAAAAAGCGGGTTATTACCGTATCTTAATTTTTTTTAATTCAATATTTAATAAAAAATGAAATAAAAAAATCATGGGAAAATGAAAAAGATAAGCTAAAAAGGAATAAAATAAATAAATAAAAAATAGACGCGGTTTTAAGCTAGTTGTGTGTCTGGTTTCGCATCTCGCACTCACTTCACTGCCATAGCCAAACCCTCTCTCTCCCTCGACTCGAGAGCTTCAATCCAACCCTCACTCGACCATGGAGTCTGAGCCCTAACCCCACAGGCGACACCAGATCTGCGATTCGCTTCTCCGCCGGAAGCCATTGCGGTTGTCATGGTCGCCGCGAGTTAGTCCCGCCTCTCCATTCCGGTTGCAATGTCGACACCCGACCCGAAAGCCCGTCCCCGACCCGGCCCGTGGCCGCCGGCGCCGGCGCCGGAGAACCCCGAAATGCCGGCTTCCTCGTGGGCCAAGCGGACCGGCTTCCAGCCCAAGTTCTCCGGCCAGGTTAACGCTGGCGACTCCGGTCAGATAGCGCTGCCAACCCGACCCCCCGCAGCAGCCTCGGCTGCAGCCGCGCAACCCGATATCGAGGCGGGTCGGGCGCCCCCGGCCCGCCCGGCTCCTGTGCCTGCCAATGGGCAGGCCGAGAAGGAGAAAGAGAAGGAAAGAGCTCCGACGGTGGTGAAGAAGAGGAGCGGGTCGGGGCACGGCGCGGCGAACGGGGCAGCGGCTCCGGCTGAGGCTCCGTCGGTGGCGCCGCCGCGGAACCGGAGAGCTGCCCGGAGTGAGGAGGCCGTGGATATCGTGGTGGAGGAGGACGGGGTTGTGGGGAGGCATGCTTACATGAAGTATGAGCTCAGAGATACGCCTGGTCTCGGTGAGTTTCTCCATTATTGAATGAAATGTGACATCCATGAACAGTTGATATTGATCTTGAACATACTTTGAACATGGAACATCGTTTTCAAACAGATTGTAGCGGATTGTGTGGGGATCAAAGTGAATGATTGAGAACTTTCCCATTGAATCCCACTTTGATAAAACAGTATATATCGACTGAAAACTTGATGCAACAGTTCTTCGAATTCGGTGTGAAAAATTGGAGATCAAAGACTTTATGGAACTATGAACAGTTTGAAAAGCGAGTAAGATAAGACTATTTGTTAAGGAATATGGATTTTGAACATTGCTTTGATTATGGGACATGGTTCTGAACAGACTTTTCAATGATCCGGTGTGGTATATCGTAAAATTTGCAGTTTTTATCGTCTTGAATGACATTGCTAATTCGTATTAGTAATGTGATTGTTAAGAAATATGAAGTAAATGTGAATATATTTGTATTTTTTTTGCTATTTAGTTTCACTTTGAAACTGATGCTTATTTCCTTTTTAATGAATAGTGTGTATTGATTGGCGATTTCATGTTATTTTGTAAATAAATAAAAAAAGCTATACCTTCTGATCGGATTTAGCGAAAATTACTTTATTCTTATGTTTTTTTTTTATAATTATTATTTGGGGACGAAAGAAATATAGAAACGTTGAAGCAAGAGATGTTTAGACTTCTAATTCAATTTTTTTGTGTGATTCCAGTTCCAATTGGTCTATATGGATTCCAGCACTACCTCTCGATTCTGGGCTCGATAATTCTCATTCCGCTTGTTATCGTCCCTGCAATGGGTGGAGATTCCGTGAGTTACTTGCTTTGCGCTCGTATATATCTCTTCAGGATTCGTCTGTCGGTTTTTCTGACTGGTTTTTCGCTGGTGTAGGAGGACACTGCAAATGTGGTATCAACGGTTCTCTTCGTTTCAGGAGTCACCACGCTGTTGCACACGTCACTCGGCTCAAGGTTGCCCTTGATACAAGGCCCGTCCTTTGTTTTCCTGGCACCTGCGTTAGCCATTATCAACTCCCCAGAATTTCGAAAACTCAATGGCAATGTAAGCTCCATTCATTGTGCGTTTTCGCATTAGTACGTAACAATTAGATGGTCATAGTAAATCTTCTGTCTATATGATGCTTCATTGCATAATACTAATATTATAGTATGTATGTTGAATTTTGGCTATATTTTGGAAAGAAATGTTTCGGAAGTTCAATCTTTATCTTTTTTTAACTTCTATTTTCTCTTGTAAGTTTTCGTTTTTTTTTTTTTTTTTTTCTCTTCAGGTGTTGTTCTTAGCTCCTGTCGATTATGTGATTGTCTTGCATCTAAAAAAAAAATCTGTATTCACTTTTATTATACCAATGGTAAGATTTGTTGTTTATTGGACACTGCAGAGTTTTAAGCATATCATGAAGGAGCTTCAGGGGTCTATAATTATAGCTTCGGCATTCCAAGTAATACTTGGATATAGTGGATTGATGTCCCTTCTTTTAAGGTATTTATTTGAAATCTCTCTAGTTTTTTAAGTACTTGTAATTTTTGAGCGATTGGCGGTAATCCCTCCTGAGCTTTCATGTCAGTGCATTTTGCCCCTTGATCTTTAGCTTTTGGCAGCAATGCCCCCTATACGTAACTGAACTGATAAAATTTTCTGATTATGCAGGATTACACACGAACGAATATTTATTGGTCCATTACCTATTAATTAATATTCGATTGATTGTTGCCAAAAAAGACTAAATTGTAATTTAATGTCTTTTTTAAGAGACCCCAAACAATGAAATCAATATTTATTTAGATTCTCTCTTAAGTTTAGGGTAGACACCTACACATCGTAGTGAAAAAGGGTTTGACAATGCTACCCCTTTGACATGACCCTCAAAATGGGACCATATTATTGTCATTTCATCTTGTACTAGAAATATATACATTAAGCCTTATGACTCGACATGTTTGCTTTTTGTGATTTTCAGGTTGATTAACCCGGTTGTCGTGGCTCCAACAGTTGCTGCAGTTGGTCTTTCTTTTTATAGCTACGGTTTCCCGCTTGTTGGTAACTGTCTTGAGATTGGGGCAGTGCAAATACTCCTGGTGGTTTTATTTTCTCTTGTAAGTTTATTTTTTCGGAAACCACTTTTACTATTATCTGTTTTTAACGTCTCACTTAAAATGTAAATTTTGTTTTTTTAGTATCTGCGTAAGATATCCATTCTCGGGCACCGTACATTCCTAATATATGCGGTAAGTTATCTATATTTTCTTTTCTATATAATATTAACGTATCATTATTGGTTCGAATTCTCAGGAGTTTGATATTATTGAATTTGTAGGTTCCTTTGGGTTTGGGTATCACATGGGCTGGTGCTTTCTTACTCACTGAAGCCGGAGCGTATAGCTATAAAGGTTGCGATATCAACGTACCGGCCTCGAATATAGTGTCTGAACATTGCAGAAAACACATTTCGAGGATGAAGCACTGTCGAGTGGATACTTCTCACGCATTGAGATCTTCCCCGTGGTTTAGATTTCCTTACCCTCTACAATGGGGTACTCCAGTTTTCTCCTGGAAAATGGCTTTTGTTATGTGTGTTGTCTCCATAATCGCATCGGTGGATTCGGTTAGTATTTCTCTTTATTTTTCTGAAATGGTTTTTTGGGGTGATGATAGGACCGGGACACGGTTTTCTAAACAAATTTCCGCTAACGGGAACTCACCAATGTGGTGAACTGTATTACGATAAACTGTATGGAACTAACTTTATGTAGAAAAACATAAGGAAAAAAATCCAAAGGAAAATATATATTTTACTTGATATATTTGATACTAAAGAAAATCTGGAAGATTTTTTTTAGGTCATTAAATGCCACATTAAACCTGGCACGAAGCCTCAATTGGCATGGAAGAATAATAATATTTGATGATCAAAACTTTTTTCTTAGAACATTGGAAATAATATATTAATATCATCTCACGGAAATTTTTTCCTATACATTTCTTTAAGACGTGATAGCTTGATTTCCGGCTACAGTTCTCCATCAATTTTTTTTTCCTTTCTTTTATTTGAAGGTCCTGAACCCAATTTAATTTTTCCTTTGTACTTATTTCTCGTTCCCTTATAAAATAATTGTTTCCTCTATAGTTTGTTAACCTTGCTTCAGGTTTTCCTTGTATTTGAATTGTAGGTTGGGTCGTACCACGCTTCTTCATTGTTAGTGGCATCTCGGCCTCCCACTCCAGGAGTTGTAAGCCGGGGCATTGGCTTGGAAGGCCTCGCAAGCGTCTTGGCTGGTCTTTGGGGCACCGGCACTGGCTCAACCACCTTAACCGAGAATGTGCATACTATCGCTGTGACAAAAATGGGAAGCCGGAGGGCAGTTGAATTAGGCGCATGTATCTTGATAGTCTTATCCCTCGTTGGTAAGTTCTTATTACGCACTTATGATTCCTTGCAGAGTTTTCTAGTTTGCAAATCACGAGCCAAAAAAATGCTGCATATATTCTGACAAATTGTTATTAAACTTTTCGGTTTTCTGAAATTCGCTGCACGGACACCTGATTATCCTAGATAGCTTAAAAGTTAAACGTGATTACGCATATACAAGACAAACAATAATGGCTTTCCTCTCCCTGTATTTCCAGTCTTACTTGTATAACTTGAATATTGTGCACTTCTCATCGAACGATAATTTTTCTGTCCCCAAGTTTATAATTCTCTGAATCTTACTTGACTAAAGTAAAACATTTCACTTTCTAATACAGGTAAAGTTGGAGGTTTCATTGCATCAATCCCTGAAGTCATGGTCGCTGCACTTCTATGCTTCATGTGGGCGATGCTCTGTGCATTAGGGCTGTCCAATCTACGTTATAGCGAGGCCGGAAGCTCTCGGAATATCATCATCGTCGGATTATCTTTATTTTTCTCACTTTCGGTGCCAGCCTACTTTCAGCAATATGGCGTCTCTCCAAACTCCAACCTCTCTGTTCCCAGTTATTTCCAACCCTACACTGTTGCCTCTCATGGACCCTTTCAAAGCAGTTATGGAGGGGTATGTCCGTAACTTGCATATTTCCGAAACCATTTTACTTCTTATTAATGATGCAGGAACAAAACTCAGCTTCCATCTTATATCCATTCATTTCTTAAAAGTTTTCGTACTTAGAAATCGGTAACATTATTCAAATTTTGTTTAAGCTTGATCTATTTTTCATTCATTTTATACTTAATATTTTTAATTTGTTTATTTTAACTATGTCTTAGGACTTATCCTCGGTTATTTAAAGAGGCCTGAGCAATAAAGGAAGCCAAAAATTATTTAGTAAATTAGTTTAGTGAAATTAACTTAGTTTCTCTCTAGGGTTTTAGGGTAAATAATATAGGGAAAATGGAATTTCTCCGGTTCTAGGCCAGTTACGAGATCGATGTGCCGGAGAACATAACAGAATGCCGTTCTTTTACTTCTTTGAATGAAGAAAAAATATATTGTCACTAATTCGTTCAACTATGCTTACTGTGGAAAAAATAAAATAAAAATATATACTAAGCTAGGACTATAAAGGGCAGATCAGTTTTTGGGGTTTGATTTGGATTTTATTTTAAATTTTCAGAAGTTGCTAATTGAGGATTATCATCAGAATATCAAATTTGGATAGAAGTTAATTTTATCTCAGGCTTTTAGGAGAGAATCGACCTTCCTCGCGAATCAGAGGCCATTTTGTCGTTTCTCTTTCTCGAATCCTGTTAACTTATCAACTATCGTATTTTCGAAATATGATTTTGGCTAACAATTTATTGATTTATATACGCTTTCAGGTTAATTACGTTTTAAACACACTGCTATCATTGCACATGGTGATTGCATTTTTGGTGGCCGTTGTTCTCGACAACACTGTGCCTGGGAGTCGGCAAGAACGAGGTGTGTATGTCTGGTCTGAATCCGAGGTGGCCAGAAGAGAGCCTTCTGTTGCCAAAGACTACGAACTGCCCTTCAGAATTGGTCGGCTTTTTAGATGGGTCAAGTGGGTCGGCCTCTAAGAGCAGACTTTCCGAGTTCGTCAAGCTTTTTTGATTGAGTGGTGATTGAGAATGTAAGTTTTTGGAACGCTGATGATAATCTATTGATCCAGAAATCGGTTCTCTCCAACCTGAAGGTTCTTCTGGAAGAGATCTCCGTGTACATTTGAGGAAAGCAGAATCCGGGTATGTGTTGTAATGTTAGATTTTGAACTTTGTATGTAGTTTATTTAGTCATTAGAAATTAAAAATGAGAACAAAAACGCCCAGATGGGCGTTTTTCATATCGTTGAGAGAGCGATTGTTTAATGTATATGAGTATTTTGGTGCGAAACGTTTTCTTTCACGAGTGGGAGTTTCTGATTCTCAATGAAAACAAGGTGAATGTTTCGTCTGTAAGAGCTCATTAGGGACATTGTTACATGTTTATATTATGTAATTCTATTTGTTCGTCTGTTTTGTCCATTGTGTGACTTCTTTATCAGAAACCGGTCACTGGAATTGTCCGGAGAACCTATGACCATTAACGAGTATCGACGTGGACCATGCTAAGAGTAATGAAATCCGGCACGGAAATGATCCAAGAATACTTCTCATAACTAGGCTATAATGGACACTCAAGTCCGTTGCTTATATCGAAGATGCCACAAAACATATAAAAAACGGTTGATAGTTAGGAGCTTTATAGAAAAAAAATTATGATTAGTTTGAAAAAAATTAGGAAGAAAAGAGAGGTGAAATAAATGAGGAAGAAAGGTGTAGTGAGTGAAGTACGGCATCGGCAAGGAAGGTAAAACATTTATTGAGGAAAGAGATGGAATAAAATGAGATGAGCGCTGAAGAAAGATGAAAATGTCAAACACACACGTTTATATTTTCGTGTGAAAAGTAAGTTAACAAAATGAAAAGTCCATTTTAAAAATATTTTGTGTAGAACATAACTAATCATGCTTTTAAAGAATATTTTATGGGAATCTTTTTTCAAAAACTATTATTTTTTTCAAAATGCTTCCAAACGCCCTTTTTAGCACTAAAGCCCAAAAGAACTATTACAAAAAAAAAAACACTAAAGCCCAATATACCAATATAATTAGGAGTAAAAAAAAAAATTCGTGAATGAAGAAAAGATCACACCCGCCCCGGCCTAAAACTATCAAATCTTTTAGACTAATCTAATTTTAATTATATGCTCTAAAATTAAGGAACAATATTATATTTTCACATCGATAGAATATGCAATTCATTAATTAAACAATATAACCTGACATAAGTATAAAAACAAGTTAATATATAATATACAAAAATATACATATCTATGATTTAAACGTGTCTAATAAGGTGTCATGTTCGTAGTGTGTTCACTCATTATTTTTCCGTACCCATGTCGATCAAATCAAGATTCATTTACGATCAACCTAGACGGCTGAACCCATTTATCTTATATCGTAACATTGTCGTTTCATTTTGAGGACCTAAATTGTCACCTTTAGCTGTTATGATAAAATCGTTACTTTTACAAAATTGTTACGAGATCCGGTCTACTAAATTATTTGATCGGTTGAAGATCGCACCGAATTTTATTCCGTCTTTTTTGTGTTTATTATTGGGCCGAGAAAGTTAAGCTTGGGCCCATGTAGGAGTCTGTCTTATTTGTACGTGCTTGTAAATATCCTATCAACTGATCAAGAAACAACAAAGTCCTTTTTTATTTTTTAAATCATCTTACAACTAGAATATGATTCTTATAATTAAATAATAATACTAAAAGATTAAAGTTTGTAGTAGAGAAATACGAGGAACGTGGGGCACTTCAATAGCCTATTTAAGCACGTGGGTTTCTATTATCAAAGACAAGTATATTATTATTTAATAATACTGGCACGTGGTTTTATACTATTTTTGCTGTGCCACCATCCATGTGCATGTCCGAAGCTTTAGGAGGAGTGGTCGCATAATGTTTGTATTTCCCAAGAAATATTCGAGAAATACTTAGAGATAATTTAAATTTATTCCACTCTCTTATTATTATTATTATTATTATTATTATTATTATTATTTTCTTGAATGGGGTTACCTCTCTCGCACTTTTAATTCTTTGTAGTATGTGACAATATAATCTCAAAATAAATTTACTTTTACTGCTTGAATTAAGTGAAAAAAAGTAAAAAAAAAGAAAAAGAAAATGGCATAAGCCTAGAATTCACAAAAAATAAAACTCGTGAATATAAGTATTTTTTAGACTAGAAAATTTTGTTATACTATCGAGGTATGATTTAATAATGTTAATTAGATTCGGTTTCTATTCGATAGATTCGGTTTTTACTATTTAAATTAAGTACTCTATGTATATGATTTTTGGTTAAATATTTGTTTTGTGATTTTTATTTTTTTTGTTCACTCCCACTTGATTATTTTCTCTTGCTTTTAATACATGACTTATTATCTATAGTATGTCATAAGCAGAACACGTCGTATATACAATATAAATATATAAATATAAGGTATAATTTTTTAAGAAAAATGTATTAAAAGTGGGTCTGAGGAAACACATTTGATTAGAATAACTGAGTGGAAGTATGTAATAGTCCAAATGTTTATTGGGTGAAAATTTTGTACTTGGTTCCCGGTTTTGTCCCGGTTCTGGTCCCGGAACCGAACCATTTTTGGCAAAAAACCAGTTTTTTCCTTTTAGTATAACCTAAAAAGGGACGTCCCGGTTCCGGTTTGAAAAACCAAAACCAAAACCAATTCAAAATATGAAATTCCCGGTTTTCTTGTACCGGTTCCGGTTTTATGTCGTTTTGTTATAAGTTTGTCGTTTTTTAGCATGTCATTTCTTTTATGTCGTTTACTATTATGTTCTTAATCTATTATTTTATTTTTTCAGCCCATTATTTTAATATGTCATTTATTTTTCAGCCATTACACGGTATTGTATTTAACACGTCATATCTTATATGTTATTTTGTTATAAAAAATAATTTGTTTGTACTCGGTATTTACTATTTAGCAATTTAGACTCGGTTTTTTGCACTGAGATTTGAATTTGGTATTGTTAAGTTCACGACGTAAACTCGGATCTTGCATTTGTTTATTTTGTATTTTTCTTTTGTACTCGGATTTGGTATTTTACGTTTTGGATTTACTCGGATTTGGTATTTTACATTCTGTATTTACTCGGATTTGGTGATTTTCATGTTTCTATCTTGGATTTTGTCCCGGATTTGTCCCGGTTTTGTCTTGAATTTTGGTCCTAAAAAAATCGGGATTTTAATTGGTGTCCTGATCCCGGTCCCGGTTCTAATTTAAATAAAAAACAAGGATTTTTTAAGAACCAAAACCAAAACCGGGACAGAAAACTGTGTCCCGGTTTTTCCGGGACAGGGACAAAAAATAGTCAAATTCCCGGTTCCCGGTTCTGGTTTCAGCCCTACCAATTAGGAGGCTTTAGTAAAGTTAAATATTTGTCCAAATTAATGGAACTTGATGGCTTTGTATTTAATACTTATATTAATTCGATGCAAAGTAATAATAATATTGTAGTACAAGTGAATATATATTCGTAATGTAATGTGCAACTATTTATGTATGGATTAGGGTGTGTTTGTTTACATTAAGATCTGGACATCTGAATCTGAATGCACATCTGAATAATAGGACGTGACATCTGGATCTGAATGAAAGATAATTAAGACTGTTTGATTTGTAAGATCTCAATAAAGATCTGAATGTAATTTTGAGTTGTAATTAAGTTTTTTTTATTTATATATAATATTGAAAAGTTAATTATATTTATTTTAAATTTGGAAAATACTTATAAAATATATATTTAAAATTTTACTAAATATTATAAAATATAAAATATTTCTCATGGTATAATTTTTTTAAAAAAAAGGATATTTGCTAAACTATTCATGACATTTTACGTATAATTATTATTTAATTTTAATTTTATTAAAAATAATTAGCATATTTTATTTAATGAAGAAAATAATTTAGTAATTTAATCAATTATTTATAAAACTGTATATGCGTAGTTTTTGTACGAATAATTAATTAGAGTATTTAGCTAATTATTTATTTTATAAATTGATTATTAATTTATTTTTATTAAAAAATTCGAATTTCATGTTTTTTTTAATAATCAAAACTATATCTTCACATCTATCACTTGATTCCTCTCGTCGCAAGCTTTCCAATGATATATTATATGAGTCAATCCGATAATCGAAAAAAAAAAAAAAGTTATAGAGTTTTGAAGTTTTTAGGAAGACAAAGAAACTTATAATAATAATATATATATATATATATATATATATTGACCAAGATGATACGTGAGAAGTAAAAATAAAGCATGACATGTCAACAATAAAGGAAGAGGGAGAAAAAGAATAGGTCTGACAGACTTGATATTACATCTTCCCGACTTTTTAAAAGAAAAAAACAAATGCAATCAATCTTTCTAGATCTGACTCATTAAGATTCAGAGGCACATTAAGTGCAAACAAACACACCTTAGTTAAAGTTTTGGTAAAAGAAATCATTTGGTTCCCAAGTTAAACGCGCATTTGCATATATTACTATATATTAATGATTAATCATAATAGAAAGTGAGAGTGAGTCACATTATAGGTCACATATTAATCTAGGTTCATTATATACATGTTTCACGTGCATATGATTGATTGATACATTATATTAATATATATATATATATATATATATATATATATATATATATATAATGTTTCCTTTTGCCAAAAAATCTTATAAATGATATGATAATCTACATATTGATTGCAAATGACAATTGCCAATTTACACGTTTTCTTTCCTTGAATTATAACTGCCCTATTATAAAACTAAATGTGAAATCCCGACTTGAATTATTAGTTCAATTTTTATTTTATTGATTTATTAGTTCTATTTGTTTTAGTTTATTTTAATTAATCCATTCGAATATTAGGCAATAATGTGACAATAAATAAATAAGAATTAGCGTGAAAGTTAATATCTAGGTATACTTGAAGTGATAACAAAAATATGATGAAAAGGGACATTGTTAAACATAAAATTTAAAGACTTATATCTACACTAGTTGCTAATTAAAAACTTATGTCGCCATTTACGTATGTGGTAAACTAGAGCATCATATATAATATAATCAAGCAAAAACCAAGTGAGCACGTGATTTATTAGTTCTATTGATTAATTGTCGAGAGCAATTTGCAAGAAAACATTATATGAGCAAACAAAACCAAAAAAAAAATTACATGTGTTTAATGACCAACAACAAAACATTATATTCTATTGATTAATTCTTGAGGGCAATTTGCAAGAAAACAAAACGGGAAAATATAGTAAAGTGGGCCAAAAAGAGCTCTCACGAAAATTGATATAAAACATTGTTGGACTTATTATATGTTCCTTTTGGTCCTCAAACTTATCAACTTCAAAAATTTAAACACTACTATGATAATTTTGGTATTTCTTCTTCGGTAGTTGGTATATATATTGTTCAGTTATTTGATTTCATTGTCACCAAATTCATCTAACATCTACTGCAAATATTCAATTGTCAGTTGAATTTTGAACTGAAAATTGGATGTATCATACACCAAGTTTAATTAAATGATTAAAATCTAATGCGTTGAATAAAAACTGATTGCCTTAATATTGTTCAGTGAGGTATACGATTATTATAAATAAATCGAACCGAAAAATTTATTTACTGTAGATTATCAGTGTTTAATACGTTGTTTTATTTCTTTAATTAAATTGAACAATATTAACCTCTATTTAAATAATAGTTACAGCGTTTACTCGTCTCAAATCTATCTTTATCATATTTTTTAACTTATTATATATGTTATTTAAACATTATAATATAATTATATATGTACATGCTTATACTTCAACCGAATACCAAAATATTCGATAAAGACGATTTTAAGTTTTAAAATATAATATTCGATATTCCTTATAAAAATATGTCCACTCCTAACACATGCCGAGCCTTATATTATATATTTTGTTTTGTGATGCAAAATGTATTTACTCTTGTTTTGTATAACCAATTATAACGTGCACAATTTACATTCACAAAAGCTTATTGGAGCATTCTATAGAGAAAGATGATTCTAAGCTTATTGGATGAACTTGAGCACCAATTACTTTTATTGTAGATGTCTCCATTTCATTTCATTCCTTCTTGATTGACTTAGGTCACTTTTAATTTCGACATATTTGAGGTTCTTGTTTGAAAAACATGGCTTTAGTTTAAGTGATTCATAAATTTATGATTGTGAAGTATCACATCTACAAAAACAAAAAAAGATAAAATAATGGAATTCTATTCTAATTTTTTTTAGTCAATTTTAGATTTGTTTTTGTCTTTCATATATAATCTAAGATAGATTTTTAAAAAAATATCATTACTAGATGAAAATAATTAGTGGCAATGATTTAGTTTAAACAAAAATTAAGGCTAATTAAATCTTATGTAGGAGAGGTTAACATTATCAGCATGCTCGTGCTTGAGATTTTCGGAGCCCGAGATGAAAAATAATTTTGAGGTCCCTACCAAAATTGTAAAATTAAATTTTGATGCAAAAATATATAAGATATTTGTACACTAAATAACTAGTCATTCAAATACAATGCGTCTAGTTTTCTCAGAGACAAAAATACTAATCAAATATGTATAGTCAATTTCTCGACTATATCTTCTTCTCTGAACTTTTTTTTTCCATGATTTAAAGTGATTTTGGGGGGTCTTTATATTAGAATTTTTAAGACCCTTAAATTTAAATTATTTTATTTATTGTAAGTGCGGGCCTACTTTTCCTCCTCGGTACCGGCACGGCACGACTCTAATTCACTATTTCGTGATAAAACTATGGAAATGCAAGTGTTATATGGTTGACTTGACTATTGTATATATCTCTTGCTTCTAATGCAATATATTTTTATTAAATCATTTTTATATGTCATAACTCGTCGTATATACAATAAAAAATATATAAATATATAACTTATAATTGTGTAATTATTTAAGAAAAACGAATGAAAAATGGTTTTAAGAAGAAGAAAAAAAGAGAGATGAAAGTAGGATTTTAATAACCGAGTGGAATGAAATAAAAATAAGTCCAAAAGTTGACTAAGGAGGCTTTAGTAGAAGTCAAGCAAGTATTCTCCAAAATTCCAAATTAATGGAACTTGATGGCTTTGTATTAAATATTTATATTATATCACCGCAAAGAATAATAAACTATTTATAATGTGCAATTATTTGTGTACGGGTCAATTAAAATTTTGGTGAAAGAAATCATTCAGTTCTCAAGTTAAACGTGCATCGCATGGATTTAATATATTAGACATAATGGAAAGTCATATTATAGGTCATTAATATTAATCTAAGCTCAATTAAATATAAGATTGAGTGATTCATTATATATAAAATGTTTCTTTTTACCAAAAAAAATAATGATAAATGATATGATAATCTGCATATTGATTGCAAAAGACAAATTCTAATTTACACGTTTTCTCCTTGAATTATTACTACCCAATTATGTAATAAAATAAATGTGAATTCTCGACTTGACAATGACTTTATTGCTTTGAGGCAACGACAATTATAAATTTATGATCAAAGTAGAGCACCTAAACCAAATAATGCACGTGTTGTAGCACCAACAAATATTAATTAATTCTCTAGGGAATATTAACAACATAAATATTCCTTAGAGAATTAATTATAAAAAAATATATATTACAAGTGTTCGGTAAATCAACGTTAAATATTTATTTTTATTTTAGTCGAACAAAATATCAATAGTTTCTTTCACGTTATAGACATATACAAACAATTTAAAAAACAATGTATATATTTTGTCCGACTAAAACAAAGAATTAATGTTTAACGTTGATTTTTCAAACACTTTTGATATTATGCCGCGAATAGCCTTTTCTCGAGAAAAAATTAAAATAAAATAATATAAATTAACAAGCCTTTTATATTATTCCGAACTTATTATATGTTCCTTTTGGTTCTTAAAGAGCCTGCAAGATTATACGTTTCTTATTATTTTCTTCTTTATTGGCTTCAAACCTAATATTCAACTAACTACAAGGCCTATACTAAAATTATTTGAGTATTACACTAGTGAGTTTCGCTTTTGTATTTCTAAAACGTAGCAATGTTCGCTCTTGTTGAGTATTAATTCGATTACGATCACTCTTGTTGTCAAATACGCATTAAGTAAAGAGATTGACACAACAGTAATGGATCTCTTGTGTATATTAACCTTCGAGCAATCGAGCAAAAAAAAAAAAAAATCTTCGAGCATAACAAAATCGAGTAGACAAATAAATGTAAAAGTATTAGTGGATTCTCTTTGTCCTTCTAATCCTCAAATGTCTACTGCCATCATTCCGGTTTTATTCACTATTAATTTATTTCACTTTAAGACTTTAGACACCCAACTGTCCTAAATAAGTACTATCTCTGATTTTAATTCTGTTTTTGTAATGACTGTTTTATACATCATAGTATTAGTATGTATTTTTGTTTAGCAGAGTAGGTATTTTGATTTATTGTCGCTTTACATTTGTCGCACGAGATTTTATTTTAAACAATTTAAATATATATATATATAGAGGCGTTGACTTTTTAATTTTGAAAATAGATTTATAACTTTCATTAGGTTAAAGGTAGTTGTGTCGTACTCTTGTGCGCAACTCACCTAATGAAACGTCAATATACTAATACCAAACCTTTAAATCCGAACAATAAATGGCCCTGTTCGTTTTGTAACTTTGTTTTATAAAAACTAAGGCTGTAACGAAAACGCGGTATCCGGTTTTAAATCCGCATCCGCATCCGTATTCGATTTTAAAATCTGAATCCGGAATCTGGATACGGGTATCCGGATCCAGATTTAAAATCGGATCTGGATACGGGTTTTGTTATATAAAAATTCGGATACCCATATCCGGTTTATTTTTATTTTTTATTTTTTTATTTTTAAATTCAATTTTTAGGGTTAATCAAGTCTCAATAGTCAATACTCAGTACTCACTCTACATTCGAGTCGACATTTCATTTCATTTTTATTTTCATATGTAATAGATTTGTACGGTTTTTTGGTGGTTGTTAGTTGAGACAATGTCAACATATGTACGGTTTTTATGGTGGTTGAGAAATGAGACATACGTTTTTAACTTTTTTTTTTCTTTTTCTAAATCGGATCCGGGTAGAATTTTGGATATCCGGATAATATCGGAATCCGGATTTCAAAACCGGATACAATTAATTAAACATGGTTTTGAAAATAGGTATCTGGATTTCCGGGTAGTGATTTTCGATACCCGGAAAACCGGATCCGGATACGGGTAGTTCCAAAAAACCGGATACCCGCTCTGGTTACAACCCTAACAAAAACATTGCTTTTAGTTTTAGTTTTTGAATTTTTTTATTAAAAAAAAACAGATAGTGGTTTAATAAATTATTTATAAAACAGTTGATGCTGGTAATAAAAGCAAATTTAATGTTTAATAAAACAAATATATTAAGGGTAAAAAGACTCAAATGGACTGTTTTTTTTTAAGCTAGGAATCCTAGCTTTTGCGACTCTTGTACAAAAATCTAAAATCGTTTTTGTATTTTTGTTTTTGTTTTTTGTAAAAATATTGTACCGAAATCCTGAAAAGTATTCTAATTTTTTTTATAAAAAAAACATGACTTTTTAATCTAAACCAAATGCACCTATTTAATATAAACACTAATACTGTCAGTTATTCTATTATAAAAAACTAAAAAGGTTTTACCAAGTCATATATTTCACTCCTTCTCTTGTGGTGAGAAAAATAAGAGGAATACAAAACGAAAAATAAACGCATTTACATGTAGGAAGGACATCTATACTTTTTGAAACGATATATAACTGTCTTCAATAGTAAGTCATTTAAAATTTTAAATATAACGACAAAATAAGTTGCATGAATAAAGACAAACGTTTGTTTAATTCTACGACTACACGAGCCGTGTAAGTTTTCATGAACCGTCCTTTGGTAGGTGAGAGAAGCGTGGAAACGAAAAAAATGATCGAGTTAGAAACAAGTAAAATAAATAAATAATAATTGACTAAACTTAGATTTACATGTAGCTATAGTCAAAGATTTTTAACTTCGGTTGGAAATATCTTGATAATCGAATATGTCAGGGCTTGAATTACGTATTAAAAAGTATTTTTTATAATATTTAGAATAGTCTTATATACAAAAATATCGTAAGATATGACTCTAGCTGCACATCTACTATTTCATTTTGAAGAACAAAGGTCACTGAAGAACAGATGTTTTTTTTAAAAAAAATCGTGGTACGGAGAGAGAGGACCCGGATTAGGGTTAATCAGGACTAGGCTAATTTAATTTTTCTGTAAATAACATGGATCAGATTCTAAGTTATGCAATCTCAATTACATGTTATAATTAATATATATTTGTATGCTATAAAACGTGCAAAATTGATAAAATATAAAATGTTCTGAATTAAATTTTAATATTATTCGTATTGAGAACTTATCATAATACCATAATTTTATGATCAATAGTTTGTGGTCAACAATGGCATATAGAAAAACAATTGCATAAAGTTGTTTATCGAATATTTTGGTTTTCAAGACCAAGTCATAAAAAGTTTAGTATCAATTGCTATAATTAAAATGTAATTTTCAACTTTTTAACTATGATTCACTTCTACGGTCTTCTTGGGTGCCTTCCAGGCTTCCAGCCCGGGGGTAGAGTTCAGGGGCCTCGAGAGATTCCTCTCCGCCCATATAAACAAAAAGTGATACTCGGGAATTTCGATCAACAACGTTAAATAGGCATTAAAAGCGGGCTGGTTAACTAACTTATTTAGGCGATTTTGGTAACCCATCGGATTATGGTAAAATAATCCAAAGAAATCTAGCCGCGTCTTTAAAATTCTCGGGCAGTCTGCGGGCCCCAAGCTTTATAAACACAGCTCATGACTCATATATATCATTGGTTCTAAAGTTATAGACAATAGACTAAGATACATACAACTACTTACATTACCTAAAATAAGTGGTATATATTTTAGAAGAAAGTAAATTAATATTTGATTAATGCTCCAAACTGAAGTCTCCGTGAAAAATAAAATCAATTTATCTTTTCAATTAATATATATATGTTTTTTTATTGTTGTGGTTGTTGTTGAATGAAACGTTTCTGTATTAAAAGTTAAAAAACTTAAGACATGTCTCCAGTGGAGACTCCAAATTAATAGGCTAAATTTTTGCTTTAACTCATCGAAGAGGGTATTGTTTTCTTGTCCGAATTGAATTGAAACCATTATTACGAACACGTGTTATATAAAATATCAAAATTGCTCAATTTGTTGATAAAATTTCGTGTGAGAGTGAAATGTTTCATATATGTAACTGGTATATATTATTACATGAAATCTTATCTTATCATGAAGGTGGTTTGGTTTTATAGCTAATTATGCATTAATTAGGGTTGACTCTAATTTTGGTGTTAAGTTATTATTTATTACACATGTGACATACAGGGCATTTGGGCAAGAAAAAGGATTGAGATCAAAACTTTACTTTAGTGTGAAAGTTTGTATTGAAATTTACTTCTTGCATGGATGAATGAAAATTTGATATGATCTATTAAGTTATGTAATTTAACTATTAATTAAAAATTGTAATAAATACACAATAAATTTGTTTGTTAAGTATAACAATTAGTACAAAAGCAAAAATCGCCAGCTTGTAAGGAGTAATAAAAATTAAAAACCGAGCAATTTTTAATATAAAAAAGTGTAAGTAAGAAAATTTGTTCGCCAGATGGTATACCTCGGCACTCGCGCGGGCTTGGAATGCCCAAGCGCACTTGAGGTCTCGGGTTATTTTCGACAATTTATATATTTTATTATAGAAAATAAAAACCGGTTGCATCCAATAGTCTTTGTTATTAAAAAATTAAAATAACAATTAGAATTT
The DNA here is from genome assembly GCA_954871525.1 of Parietaria judaica. Taxonomy (NCBI): domain Eukaryota; kingdom Viridiplantae; phylum Streptophyta; class Magnoliopsida; order Rosales; family Urticaceae; genus Parietaria; species Parietaria judaica. The sequence continues at coordinate 19,401,859 of OX940862.1, read as the reverse complement.
AAAAAATAAGTAAAGATATTTATAAACAATAATTTAAAAATATTTTATTTTAATAAAACTTGATTTAAATAGCATGGTAGGCCGACCTTGAACTGGGGCTCCGGGGGCACGAAGCCTCAAACCCGAAGTTTTAAGCTCGATCAAATTACACAAGTGACGAACTCCTAAACCCTTGAGAACTATATTTGAGGATGAATGTTATGGATCTTAACTAATTTGACATTTAGGCTAATAAATATTAAATAAGTATAACCTACCAGAAGTTTGAATATTATTCAAAGAATGTGAAAAGAAAAATAATTTCTAGAGCGAAAAATAATAATAAAAAAATTAAAAGAAAATAAAAATGAATATACAAATTACAAACATACTTCTTAATTCTTATAAATAATTTTATGAATTAACGTAATACTTATTAAGGCTTACTCACCTACTTCTTTTGCTTTTATTGGTGGAATAAAAAAATGGATTTGAAAATTGTTAAAGTAAAAAAAAAAAATCAACTTATACTTCTAAGTTACCAAACATTGAAAAGCATTATAACTAATATATTAACCTATTTTGATAAGAAAAAACACTCACGAGTTATATATAGGATAATCCTATAAATATTTTAATTTAAACGATTGATAAGATAACCGCTTAAAGTAAAAAAAAAATAGCGATAAAAATAGTTGAAATTAATAAATATGAGATAATATATTTTGTCGAATTTAAATTAAAGAAAACACTGGATAATTATATGATTTAATAACATTATATTAAAAAATAGATTAATATCAGTAAAAATAATTTAAAAAAAAAAGGTGTTGTCGCTTCATAATCATATGTATTGAATTTAACTAGCCACAGTTTTTTTTACTATATCGGCTTAATTTATTAAAGTTTAAATACTTTAACAGCTATAATAATCCCTTAAATATAAAATAATAATTCATGCCTTTTAATTATTAGAGAGATAATAGAAAAACATTTGGGAATTGGGATTGGGGGGTAGGTGTGTGATTGACCGAACCACCTACGCACACGTACCACCTCCTTCCTTCTTCTTCCTCTCTCTCTCTCATAGTCATAGACTTGCTTGCTGCTCTGCTCTGCTACTCTCTCTGTCTCTCACTATATAAGCATTCCCAACCCCCATTTCCCTTCTCAGCTTGCCGTTCCCTTCTCCCAGAGAACAGCCAAGCTGACCCCACCTCCCCAATTCCAAAAAGATCCCATCTTTACCCCAACATCCGAGCTATGCAGGCCATTTCCCCGCCCTCCAACGCTCACCCGGCCCGGCCAGGCGTCCCCCGGTTCAAGCCGGCCCGGATCTCGTGCGCCGTTAACCTCCCCTACGGCATGGGCGTCAGCCGCTCTGACTGGCAGAGCTCCTGTGCCATCCTCTCCAGCAACGCCGCCTCCGTCAACGGCCACAAGTCCTCCTCCGTCGACCTCAACATCGTCCACGTCGACGCCGCCAAGCCCCCCGCCAAGCCGCTCACCATCACCGACCTCTCCCCCGCGCCTATGCACGGCTCGCAGCTCCGCGTCGCCTACCAGGGCGTCCCCGGCGCCTACTCCGAAGCCGCGGCCGGCAAGGCCTACCCCAATTGCGAGGCCATCCCCTGCGATCAGTTCGAAGTCGCCTTCCAGGCCGTCGAGCTCTGGATCGCCGACCGCGCCGTCCTCCCCGTCGAGAACTCCCTCGGCGGGTCGATTCACCGCAACTACGACCTCCTCCTGCGCCACCGCCTCCACATCGTCGGCGAGGTCCAGCTCCCGGTCCACCACTGCCTCCTCGCCCTCCCCGGCGTCCGGAAAGAGTTCCTCACGCGCGTGATCTCCCACCCGCAGGCGCTGGCCCAGTGCGAGCTCACGCTCACCAAGCTCGGCCTCAACGTCGCGCGCGAGGCGGTCGACGATACTGCGGGCGCGGCCGAGTTCGTGGCCGCCAACGGGCTGCGCGACACGGCCGCGATCGCGAGCGCGCGCGCGGCGGACCTCTACGGGCTGAGCGTGCTGGCCGACGGGATCCAGGACGACTCGAGCAACGTGACGCGCTTCGTGATGCTGGCGCGCGAGCCGATCATCCCGCGCACGGACCGGCCGTTCAAGACGAGCATCGTGTTCGCGCACGACAAGGGGACGTCGGTGCTGTTCAAGGTGCTCTCGGCGTTCGCGTTCCGCAACATCAGCCTCACGAAGATCGAGTCGAGGCCGCACCGGAACCGGCCGATCCGGCTGGTGGACGACGCCAATGTGGGGACCGCGAAGCACTTCGAGTACATGTTCTACGTCGACTTCGAGGCGTCGATGGCGGAGGTGCGGGCGCAGAACGCCCTGGCCGAGGTGCAGGAGTTCACTTCCTTCCTCAGGGTTCTCGGCAGCTACCCCATGGACATGACCCCTTGGTGCCCCTCCCGCTAATTTCCAAAATTAAATAATAAAAAAAAAAACATTTTTATTTCATTTTATTTGCAATTTAGTCCCGAAGAGAATTTAATTGCAATTTCCGCACTCTTAATTTATTTATTTTATTATTGGATGCTTGGTGATGGGTGAAAATCCCTCATTTCTGCGAAGGAGCAGGACTGGGACATTGTCTTTGTTGATGGCTGGCTGGCTGGCTGTGTATAAAATTATTTTTTAGTAAAAATGTCGTTTTATTAAAAAAGGGGGCTAGTTGACAATATTGTCCTGGGCGATCAGGAAGTTTGGTGGGTGAGAGGGGAAAGAATATTGGTACCCTCGTGGCCTGACGTCATTGGCTTGTGAACGCCAGTTGGTTGGTAGGTAGTAGAAGAAGTATAGAACTTGAGATCAATTGTGAATAATTTTATAAATAAATATATCAATTTGTATTTTTTCCTTTCCATTTTAGATTTTCTTTTCTCTTTACGATTTTGGTTTGCAATGTGAATGTGAAATAAGTTATTTCTTCGAACACAAGGGTTCAAAAAACCCGGTCTACTAGCGGTAAATTTGTTTTGACACGAAATGCGGTTTGCGGTGGTTCTCTTTTAGCTTGAAATTAGAATGTTTTCTCTAAACATTCTTTCGACTCTTTTTTTAAATTTTTTCACATCTTCTACATAATCTCTCAAAAAAACTCTTACAAAATTCTATTTTTGAGTAGCAAATCCATTTTTTATAATAATATCTATGATGCTGTGTTTTATATTTAAGTATTATATTTTTTTATTTTTTTTTACAAAAATCTTATTAAATATATATATATCAAAATATTTATTGATTTTGTGGTATATTCATAAAATCCGATCAACTCAATCACCACTGGGTTTTTAAAAATCTTTCAGAAATTCTATTTGTGTACTGTGTGCATGTTCCTACTTCTGTATACCCGTAAATTGGACTTAAGGATGATTTGCGGTATGCGATCTCTTAAATATTGGTAGTTTTTTTTTTATGCATACAAATGGTTTGCGGTAACTTTCTTTTGGCTATGATTTTTTTTCTCGAAATTGTCTCTTGGTTCGATCTTTGTCAAGAAATTTTTTTTCCCTTCAAATTTTCGCATCAACTTTTATATGATATCTCAAAACCCCTTCAAAATCCTATCTTGATGAGAATGTTTTAATCTATGATATTAATTTTTAATTTAAGTAATATTTAAATAATTTTTCTTTTTACAAAAGCCCTATTTGTAAACCCATCGATGTACCTGTAACGTTATCTGTACACCCATAAATTAGAATTGTGGGCGGTTTATGGCATTGATTTTTAAACACTTCGTTATCAGTAACCCTTTTCTGGCATTGGTTTACGGTAACCCTCTTTCGTCATAACGATCTCATTTTCAAAATGGTCTTTTACCATCAAATTCGATAGTTGACCAAAAAAATCATAGTTTTTCTTCTACTTTTTCACATCAACCCCTTATAATCTCAAAACCCTTCCGAAATTCTGTCTTATAAGAAATTCATTTTTTTAAATATTTTTTTATTTATTTTATAAAAAAGCCCAGCGGTATACTCATCAACTTTGCCGTATACCTATAAAGATGCCCACAATCATTAACAGTTTTTAAACTTTTGCCAAAATTCTATTAATATACGAGTATTATTCTTGATATAGCCATAAATAATAGTTGCATGTGGTTTATGGTTTAGAGAATTTAACACTGATTAGAATAAGCCGTTTCTCAAACATATTTTTTTCTAAGTGGGATTAAAACCCTTATAAACTTAAGTGGGATTTAAAGAGAGATTCCACTTCACTGTATTAAATGCGCATATTAGATTTAACGAAAATTAAAAATAGTATTAACCTAGTTGACTGACAAATAAAGCATTTTCCAACTGGCACTAAATAAGCATCCCTTCACTAAAAAAATCGAGGTATCATTTTCAAAATTATTTTTTTTTAACCATCAGATTTAACCTTGGACAAGAAAAATCTCATACTTTTATTTTTATTTTCAAATCAATTCTCATATAATTCCTCAAACTTGAAAACTTTATATTTTTTTTTAATTTGCAATATTGTTAATAATTGTTGAGTAATTTTTTAATTAAAAACTTCATTAGCATATCTATCGATTTTGCAGTATTTACATAAAATCGGATCGGCATGATAAGCATTATTTTTTCAAAATCCTAATATAATCTCATTGGTATTGTGTTGCTGCTCATGTGCTCCAGTATATGCGTAAATTAAACTTGTGGGTAGTTTGTGGTAATCGGCCTCTATAGATAAATTAACTTTGCAAGATTCAAATAACCAAGAATCGGTTTTGTAAAAACAAATATGGAAAAGTTTTATTTATAAATATGAGCTATTTATTTAGAAATTAAATTAATTTAATAAAATATATATATATATATATATATATATATATATGAACAAGCTTACTTTTTTTAATATTTTATTTCAAAATTATGAGTTTTAGATTTATTTCACAAATTTTCACTGATTTTTTTAATATTTTTTTATGTTTAACATTAGTAAATAAAATGCCGGTTGCGAAAGACTAACCGGTAAGGCGGCTTTATGGTTATACAAGTAAATTATTTTAAATTATTGTAGTATAAATAAATTATAGTTTTTTTTTTTATTGAAATTCTTAGCTTTGAATTTGATTGTGACAAATATCTAAAACTGTCCCAAGTTTCCAAATCAATGGCTTGTCTGTTGTGTCCACGAGATTAAACTGGAAAACAACTTTTTCCACTTCAAGGACCAACAGGACAAGCATGTCGCCCGGCTTAATAATTTCGGGAGATTTGAAAGAAAGAAAAAAGTAATTATAAATTATTTTTATTAAGATTCAATATAGTTATTGAGGTTTATATATATAAAAAAAATTATATAAAATTTATATTTATCATAAGAGTCTTGGACGATCGCTATAATTTTTATAAGTAGAAGTTCTAGTCTGTAATTATTTTTAGGAAGCACAGAAATATTACAGAAATATTATGACTTATAAACACGTGCTATTTGACATGTGCAAATAATTAGGCCGAAGCAATTTCGTTATCAAAGAGTATATTTATCACTTTTCAAGAAATATCTTAGATATTTTTTGCCATTTATTTTCTAAAATTGCTGATTTTTTATTTATTTATTATTATTATTGCAAACAACAAAAAAGAATATATGAAATCTGTACACAGAGTGTTCGTTTTCTACATCAGAATCAAATCTATAATTTTAAACTCTTCAAACGATACGCATATTAAAAGTGCACATTATATTTAAAAACAGATCATTAGGTTCGATTTTCTTTGACTTTTTTCTTTAATTAGCCAATTAACACCATTTTAATCTATTATTATAATAAGTCTGAATCTGGAATATTATGACCTTCATTTATATGATATTACAGAACGTGCAACTTAGATAGCTTGTCATCAAATCTATCAAAATTTTGAAATGGGTATTAATTTATAGGGCAATCATAGCGCACAAAATGAATGATTTATTTATTTTTTTTACGAAGAGAATCACACTGTCATTAGATTTAAGATAGTAAAATGACAGAATATTACAATACGAGAAAGATTTATAGTTCATTTTCAAGTTATAATAAGTTTTAGCCGTATTATAGCGATGGCGCGGTAGAATTGTAAAAAAATTGTGTAACCGTGAAGTCTAACCAATGGACCCCGTTACTTAGATTGATCCTTTAACGTTAGGCCAATGCGAGATTTCTTAAAAAAATACACCTAGTCAAAATTATTTTACTCGAAGTCCAGTACCATTAAGATCCCACGTATCTCGCGGAGCGATCGAGAGGACTCTTAAAATATCCTAACAAGTAACAAGATAACGGATCAGAACTTTTGTAAACGGATTAAAAAAATAACAGATGTTCCCTTTTATAAAAAGGCAAGTATCGTCGAGGGCAAACGAGAAAAGAATATATACTCTGTCCAACTCTTTTTTATCACATACAATTTTTTAATTTCATTATTTTTGAAGAAAAAAAAAAGAATTACGTTCGTTTATAGGATCAGAATGTGATCTCCTAGCGGAATTGGTTATTGCATCATATATTATTATGTTTTAAGCAATGGCGGAAGCACCCTTAGGGTGGGGGTGGTTCAAACCACCCCCTCCAAAAAAAAATTGATATAATAATACCCTATTTTTAATTTTTTTAGTGTGAATTCATACAAAATTTTAGTTAAACCCCCCCTAATTTTCACCAAAATTTAAATATAACACCCTCAAGTTAAATTTTTGACAAAAAAATTAAATCTAACACCCCCGGTACATAATTCCTGGTTCCGCCACTGGTTTTAAGTGCATCGTACTACATTTTATTTTATAATTGCACATAGGAATTTTAGATATCTAATTTCAAAAGGTTAGAGATCGATGCTCGGTATGAAATATTCAGTGGATTTAGTTGCAGTAATAGCCTTAAATTTTGTAAGTGGATTCATTTTGCCTCTTGAGTTTCAAATTTTTACGGTAATATTAATTCGCCCATTTTAGATGGCTAATTGGGACGTTGATCATACGTTCAAGTAGCCTTAAATTTTGTACAATCTTTGTACCAATAGTACAAATTGTTGATCCTACCACGGAGTTTCAACAATGGATTTTCTAATCCATGATCGAAATCCAAGTTTCTATCAAGGAAAATTTTTTTCATGGTTGAAAATCGAATCACGCCGCGGCACGCCTAAACACGCCGCGGCACACTCAAATTCACCACAGATATATTTTTCATTGTTGAAAATGTGTCATTGAGATGTTTATAAGCCGCGGCGGGTATATAATGCCGCAGCATGGTTGGTACACAACGACACTCTATAAACCGTTGTTCATACCACGCAGTGTAAGCCGCGACATTATATATGACACGCCGCGGCATTATTGGTACACGATGAAACCTTATAAACCGTTGTTCATACCATGCAGAGTACGCCGCAACGTGTAATGAAAAACGTTACGGCACGTAATTTTAGAGAGATAAGCCGTGGATTATCTCTTACACGCCATGGCATGGGTGGTACACAACGACAGCTTGAAACCGTTGTTCATAAACCGCAGTAAAACCCTTGTATGCCGCGGCGTGTCTTGAAATACGCCACGACATTTCGTTTGTAGAGACACGCCGTGGCATTACAAATAACAAGCCGCGGCGTGTATCATATTTAGCCATTTTCTCATTTGCGCCGTGCCTGACTCTACTCGACTCCTTCCCTTTCGCCGTGCCTCTCGCCCTCGCCCTGTTTCACCGATTCCCGCCGCGGCACGAGATGTACACAACGACACTTGTTTGAACCGTTGTTCATGCGCACAGTAAAAAATATAAGTTTGCCGCGGCGTGTGTTTCAAATACGCCGTGGCACACTACTTAATACGATTTTTAATGATATCGACGTGGCATGTTTTTTAACATACCGCGGCGTGACTGGTATTTACAGTCTTACCCACGAGGATTTCATTTTCACTTCGCGCCGTCACAAACCCTACCCCTCTTTCTTTCGCTCTCTCTTTCTCGCACTCGCCTTGCGCCGCCGTCTTCTTACCGCGACACGATTAACACCGTCATCCGCCGTTGCCGTCCACGTCCCTACGCCGTTGACCTCCACGTGTAAGTGTCGATTTCAAGCTTTGTTTTTTTGTTGTTGTTAATTCGAAATAGGATTTTGAGTATTGTTGTATTAAGTCATTGATATCAAGTTCTTGTATCTATTTTTAATTGAAATTTGATTTTATGAATTGATTAATTTGGTTTTTAAATTAGGTTTAGGTAAATTTTGTTTTGGGTATTGAAATTAGGTTTTGTAATTAGGTTTTGAAATTAGGTTTTGTAATTAGGTTTTGCAGTTAATTGGGTATTGAAATTAGGTTTTGAAATTAATTGGGTTTTGAATTTGGGTTTTTAAATTAGGTTTGGGTATTGAAATTTAAATTCAAATTTGAGTGTTGAAATTGGGTGTTAACTTAATTAGGTATTGAAATTGCATTTATCGAATTACGTTATATGATTAAATTTTGTATTTTGATTAGGTTTGGTTTTGTTTGATTGGTTATATGATTAGTTATTTGTGATTTGAATTGATTTGGTCAATTAGTTTATTTAGTTTGGTTTGGATTAATGAGTTTAATTAGTTAAGTTAGTTAGTTTATAGGATTATCTAATATCTTTGGTGAATTAGTTTTTTGGCTTGAATTAATATGTTATGGCATTAACTTTTCTTTTTTATAGATTTCAATGGCACCAAAGTCAAAACACGCAAGGGGATATCTTGTGGTTAGATCCGGATCGTCGAGCCGAGTCCCGCCTACACTCAACGAGGCTGAACAAGTACCACTAACACCTCCAATTCAAGTACCGCCCAGTTTCAAAACAGAAGCATCAAGGAAACGATTTCAAGTTCTTTGCAAGCGACAATTATGCCCGGAGCGTGGATTTGCAAAAATACCCATTACGGACATGGGTGACCTTGGCGACGCTCTCAATGAGAGTATCGAACAACGCGGTTGGAAAAATTTCATGCTCCAACCTAAGTTTAAGGCGAGGAGGACATTGGTCCACGAGTTCTATGCCGCTTTTCCCGACGAGTCAGTCGATGGATTTGTGACTGTTTGGCATATCCGATTTGCAATCAATGCTCAAGTAATCAATTAATACTACGGAACCCCAAATTTAACCGACGAGGAAAACGAGCACAACCAATTGGGCGAACAAGAATTGAATCAAGAGTTTTACGACAACATGGCGGCGACCATTGCTACTCCCGGAGCACAATGGCACAATAGGGCCGGAGAGATGCGACTAAATAAAAATCAGTTGAATCGGAGAGCCAAGGTTTGGATGTACTTCTTCGGGGCCAACCTATTCCCGCATCTGCACTTCACGGAGCTGTAGTTCAACTTTCTCAAGTTGATCTACGCGGCGGTTAGGGGGTTGAATATCGACGTTGGTCGTTTCATCTTCTTCTACATGACCTACATGGCGTACGAAGCCTCGAAAAATGCACTGGGCTTCCCATTCCTTATCACAGCTCTATGCAAAAAAGTTGGGGTAAGTATATATATCTTTATTTGTCTTCAATTGTGAAATTTAATTTTTTCATTATTGATCTAATCTTGCTTTATTTAATTTTTTAGATCGAGGATTCTGAGCTCGACCTGACGGTGCCGTATGGAAAGAAGATGGACCAGGCTTGGATCCAGAGTTTAAAAGAACCCGTTGTTGAGGCCCCTGCGAACGAGATACTTGAACAACCTGCAAACGAGGTAAGTGTATAGCTTATATTGCTTAATTGTTTATTATTGTTTTAATAATAATCTAACTTTGCTTGAAATTCATGGTTTAGGCCGCCGATATACCAGCACAGCCTGTTGCCGCCCCACCGATGCCGGAGCTCAACTACGATGATCCGCCAATGAGAGCCTTCGTGGCTCACGGTGTTCGGAGCATTCTTGAGTTCAATACCTATTGTAGCTCGTTTTGGCCGGGTATCTACCCAGGATTTGAGGCGCCAAATCAGTTTCCACCAATGTCATGGCCAGCAGGATATCCAGATCAGTATCAGCCGGCATTCGCTGAAGCAGGCGGGAACGGTGGAGGTGGGAACGACGAGGTTGAGAACGAAGAAGGCGGGAACGGCAACGAGAATGAAGGAGGCGAGAACGAAGCAGGCGGGAACGACAATGACGCGAACCCCGAGAACCCAGAGAACCCAAATAACCCCGAAGAAATCAACAACGAAGGCGAGAACGACGGCCTCGAAGACAACGATAACCAAGAAGTCGAGAACAATGATGACAACAACCTCGTGGACAATAATTAGTTATTTCTTATGTTTGAACAATTAGCTATTATGTTTGTTCTGTTTAAACAATTAGTTAATATTTTATGTTTCCTTTGAACAATTAGTTAATATTTTGTTTTGTTTGAAAAAAAGTATAAATTTTCAAATGTTATTATACTTCGTTTTGTTGAAATATAAAAAAAATTGTTTAAAAAAAATTTAAATAATTTTATAAGATCTAATTTAGACTGTTAAATAATCGAAAAATTAAATAATTCATAATTTAATTGTTTAGTCTATTAATTAATTAATTGTATAATTCTTCATGCCGGGGCCTATTTTCATAAACACCGCGGCGTGTGCGTTTTATATTCGATTATAGCCGCGGCATGTTATTTTGTGCCGCGGCTTTTTATTTTGAACCACGGATAATTCCGTTGTTCATTCGTTTAGAGCTGCGGCGTGTTTGATAAAACGCCGCGGCGTTATCGCGTTCGAACCACAGAAATTTCTGTTGTAGGAAGATTTTCTCAACCATGGAAATAAATCCGTGGTTGGAACTTACTACAATGCATGATTCTACCATGGTTAAGAACCATGGTTGAAATTTTTCAACCATAATTTTTAACCATAGTTGAAACCCGAATTTGTAGTAGTGTACTAAAAACCATTAATAGATCATAGAGATAACATGTGAGATAAATCCTATTCGTCGATAGTATTTATTGTGATTTTTTTTACCAGTGGTCATCCGTTTTCGGTATACAAACGGTTTACACATGGTAAACCCGAAAAACTTAAACTTGCTTTTATCAAATAGTTAATGAACGAGATAAATACACTAATTCACGAGAATATCGTGAAAGAATTAAAAAACTCTTAACTCAATTAGAGAAACAAAACAAATGGCGACAATTTCTATAACTACAAGTCAAGAGCTATGCATGTGCCAACATTTTCTGCTACTTTAATTAACGTGTAAAAGACTAACGTACTACTCTTTTTTAACACATTGCGTATGATAATAAATTGAAATACGATGATATCACAAAACCAAGATAGATAATATTCTAAAATCTTTAAGTAACATATTACTTTTTTTTTTTTTTACAGTTATTGAGTCCGTTTGGCACAACTTAATTTTTACAAAAATTGTTTTTAGTTTTAGTTTAAAAAATAAACTGTTTTTGAGAAAAAAGGCAGGTGTTTGGTAAATTGTTTATAAAACAGTTGTTGTTGGTAATAAAAACTGTTTTAGCGTTTGGTAAAAAAAATTATTTAGGCTAAAAATACTAAAATAGACTAAAACCGTATTTTTGTTTTTAGAAAAAACCAAAAGCTACGAATCTTAGCTTTTACAATTTATGTACAAAAATTCAAAATCGATTTTGTATTTTTTGGAAAAATAATTTTGCCAAACACCTGAATAGCGGTTACGTTTATTTTATATAAAAAAAAAAACAAGGCCAAATAAGATGTGCCAAACACACCCATTGTATTGAAATATATATCCCAACATGAAACTATTGGAGATAAAACTCTAGACTCTAGTGATGATGATAGAGTTGAATTGGAGTGGGTCAAGGTAGTCATGCCATTATATTAGTGAAGTGAAATCATGATCATAATGTTGCAAGAGTTGTTGAATAATCGCCTTTCGACACAAACCATACATAATAATGCTTTCAAGTTTCACCTACCTAAACCGAGTGAGGTAGATAATTAGCGTCAACTTTTCTATTATAGTGGCTTTTGAAGTTGAGTGGCGAGCATGTTAGTTTCTCATTTCATACTTACGAGAAGAAATCAAACTAAATTAAGGGATAATCGTGGCAAAAATACTCAAATTTGATCAATTGAGGTGGCATGACTCTACAATAAAATAAAATGCTGAGAAAACTACTTACAGTAATAAAAAATATCAAATTTAAATAAGAGAAGATACTTATAGCTGGATGAACATATAAATTCATATATTAAGCATGATTTAATAACACTATGCTAAAAATTGACCAACGTCTATATAAAAAAAAAAAAATTGGACGAAAAACTGTGTCACCTCAAATTTGTTGACTTTGAGTATTTTTATAACTATTTTTTCACTTTGAACTTTTGTTGCCGTGGTTGGAAATATTTTGAGTTCTTTTTCTGCAATTATCTCGTAAATTAAATAGAATAATTCAGTCCAAAATAAGCTTTTAGTTCATGCATATGCTTTGAAAATTAATTCATGCCAAACAACAAGCGATTAAAATCAATTCAGCGCTTAAGTTTCAAGGCTCCATAATTAGGTGTTATTCTAATCTAGACTAGACATGCTTAAGAACTCTAACTTCGTTTCACAATAAGAAAATAAACATTATAGTTAATGCAGAATATAATAACTTTTAGTTTTTTTTTTTTTTTTTTTAAAGGCAATTAGCGCAATTCCTCCTTACGTTAGATTTGTCCACTACTTATTTTTTTAATTTATTAGCTGATAATATGATAACAATACTATCCACATAAAAAAAAGTGCATTTTTCTCTTACGTATTAACAACTTTACTTTCACAAGATTTATAACATCTATGGAATTTTACATTTTGATTAAAAACCCGATTTTTTTTTTTTTTTTTTTTTTGGTAACAAATCATAATGTATATAGGAAAATGCAACAAAAGAAATGTAAGGTTACTAAATATAAGACACCTAAGATGAGGAGAAAACGATGTCAATTACTCAAAGAGAATAGTAAATAGTCTCATAAAAGAGGAGGCAGCTTTGCAAATTTGGAGAGTTCGGTTTTTTACTAAGAATTTTCTCAATTGGGCTCCTAAATTGCAAGTAAGTCGTCATGTGTTACGTTTTTAATAGGTTTTAGATGTTGATTCTACGAGGCAAAAGCGAAGATGTCAATTTCCATGAGCTGTTTTATTTAGTAATTAAAATTCATTAGTAGGCCACGGAAGCTTAAAGAATGAATGATAGAGAGGAGCGAGAGAGGGGTTTGGTGAGACAAGTGGTAGGTGAAGATTGTGGTTTGCCTAAGTGTGTCGTTGAGGGAGCTATTACACTCATTCAAAACACATCTATATATTAATTTTATAGTGATACAACTTATTTTTTTCACTGTCAAATTTTTCGATCTCGAAGACTTTAACCAATTTTTGTTTTCAAAATTTACAACCATAAAAGTAAAAATAGTATACATTTGCCGTTATTGACCTTATATATTGTATATTATATTATATCTTATGTCACGCCTCGGCTACCTCTGGCTCTTATACACAATGCATACGTAAGCTGATCGGTGTTCCCTTATGCTTGCTCATTTCATTATTAAATATAATCGAGTGAATTAGATTAGAAGGCTTAGAATAATTATATTATACTATCATAGTCAACGTTCAAAGAAATGAAAAGTGAAACTCTCTATTATAACAGCGTTGACTTGATCGTGTGATGTTCGTACCCTCTTGCCAAGTGCTAATATCCATAGCTTTAGCAGCCTGAGCCACATCATAATAGTGCTAATAATATTTCCTTACAAAAACATAGATATATATATATATATATATGCTGAATATTTATTTGCAGGTTTCTCTCTACATTCATACTTTTTTTTAGTAACAATATATAGTGAATATCCATGAATTATATTACGGCAAATCTACTCACTAACATACACATATACATGCATCAATATTGGATCCTTCATCTTTGCGGAGTGAGTTTATTCTATTTCTCCTTGTGAATGTAAAGTATACGCAATAGACACTCCCATCATGTGTTCACAATCCATTAAAATTCATGTTTCATGGTAATAATGTAAAATTTAGTAAGAGCGAGACTTTTTGGAAGTGACATAAACCACCCCAAAAATAACTGAATCCATCCTTATATAGGGAATACTCACCGAAAATTCATATAAATAACGCGCTTATCGCCACGTATATACGGAGATGTACATACCGAGTTGGCTATAAGCAGTACCGACCTTGTAATAAGGCAAATAAGGCCACGGCTTTAGGCCTACTTTTTCGTTGGTTTTTTAAAATTACATCGGGGGTCCCAAAATTTTATTATCGGGGCCTAAAATATATCAGAGAACATATATAGTAATAATAAGTAAAAAAAAAAACTAATAATTTAACCTAAAAATTAAATATCCAACTATCCTCTACTAACCCACTCAACTTTGCTGCACTCACTAAACATTTGGTCTCTCCTAGGATTTCCCACCAGTTCATTCAGATAACGTGTCTCGGCAATTGTATTAAGTGAGTACTTGATTGTAATATTTATTTTTCTTGAAGTAGATTGTATAAAGTTTTTTAGATTTTAATGTACAAATTTGATTAGTAATTTGCGTTGTGATTTTATAAAATTATCTCATTAAGGGGGTCTCGAAATTAGACTTCGCCTCGGGCCTCCCGATCCACAGGGCCGGCCCTGGCTATTAGCATGTCATTAACATGAACTATCAACGAGAAAGTACCACTAATCAAAGTTGATTAAGCAAAAAAAAAATTGGGCCATTAGGTCATCTAAGAAAGAGATGGGCCCATTTGTATTGGGAATGATAATGGGTTAGAAACCGATTAGCCCATTAAGTGTTGGGTAACTCACGAGCTGTCCAATTTAAATGGATAATCTTAGACATTTCTACTTTAAAATAAAATAATTGTGATTTATATCCCTTTAGTTTATGACATTAGCTATATATATATATTGTGAGTTTATTTTTGTATTTTATTAGAATTTTTCGAAATTCTAGTCCGACAAATAGATCTATTTTAGTGTAAATTATGATATAATGAGTGTGCTACTAGGATAATTTATTATTTGTATACAATTTATAGTCACGTGAAAAAGGGCAAGAAAGTGCTTTTTGTTGATGATTTTTTTCAATCGCACACCTGTCTAGCTAGAGCTCGTCCTAGCAGACACGAACATTTTCAATATTCCAATCCGATTCTCGAGAAAACTAATGCTTCTCTATTATAATAATAATAAAAATAATGATTTAGCGTAAAAATTTAAAGGATAAATGAGACAAATGCCCATTTGTGGCTCAAGATTTAAAAAAAAGCTCATTTCTAATTATGAAAATCATAACTACCAACAAATTGAAATATGGACGAAATTGTCCTTCTAATTTTTAAACCACATTTAATTATAATTCGTTTTTTAAATTAAAATAAAAAATAATTTTTTCCTCAAATGTATGAAATTGAATAAATTAATTTAAAAACAAATCTCCCCTATTAATTAGTATTATTTTTTATTAGCTCTAACAAATCACTTTTAATATTCCCTATTTTAACGATTAAAATCTAAAATTTATTTTCCTATTAATCTATATTTATTTCGAATTTTTATTTATGAAACTTGATTTTCGTTTGCTTTATTTTATGTAAATTTGTTTACGAAACTTGGTTTTCGTTGTGCCTCATTATGTGTAAATCTGTTTACAAAACTTGGTTTTCCTTCTGCCTCATTTTATGTAAATCTGTTTACAAAACTTGGTTTTCGTTTCTCCTCATTTTATGTAAATCTATTTACGAAATTTGGTTTTCGTTTTGCCTCATTTTATGTAAATCTGTTTACAAATCTGTTGACAAGATTTTAAAATTTCATATACATATCCATAAATACAAATTTGTGTAAAATAACTCCAAAAAAGTGTAAGAACATTTACGAAAAGTGTGTAAATCCAGTTACAAAAATATTGCCCCTCTAGGAGAAATTATCACTTCAAAATATCGTAAAATCATTTACAAAAATCAAATATATTACCTTAAAACTGTAAACATATATACAGAAAACTGTAAATAAATTTACAGTTACGATTGCGTGGGAAGGATCATCGCGCCGCGACGGAGAGCGATGGAGGAAGGATGCGCGACGGAGGGCGACCACGACGGAGGAATGAGGCGCGATAGAGGACGACCACGACGGAGGCCATGACCGCCTCCTCGGCAACTGCGACAATGGTCGCCTCCTCGGCAACCGCGACCACGGTCGCCGAAGCCACGCACGAAGTTGCCGCGCTCTCGGCCCGAATCCAGCGATGGTGGTCAATCCGACATGAGAAGGAGAGAGAGAGCGATGGTGGTCAATCCGACATGAGAAGGAGAGAGAGAGAGAGAGAGAGGGAGACGTGAGAGAGAGAGAGAGAGAGAGAGAGAGAGGGGGGGGGGGAGACGTGAGAGGGAGAGTGGGAAAGAGAGAGAGAGAGAGAAATATTTAATTTTTGGGTCAAAATAACAAAATTAAATGATAACCTAATTAATGGGGGAAGTTTTCAACCAAAATTTAAGGATAATTAATTTAATTTCGAAAATAAATATATAATAAATAATTAAATACGAAAATAAATAAATATAATTAAGATCAGGGTTAATATGGTCAAATATATTTTTAAAATGGGTATAAATGAATTGTTTGAAACTATGGGCAATTCCCTTAAACCTTAAGTGATTTTTGGGCATTTCATGGGTTTTTCTAAATTTAAAATACGTGTTGTAAACTTGTAATCAATTGCATTAGCGAGTATTTAAGTAATTTTTCTAATTAAAAAAACTTAAATCCCGTTAAATAGTGACTTTCATCCAATTACAAAAAAAAAAAAAAAAAACGGGATCTAAATAAAATAATTATTTACATTGATGTAAAAAATTGTGCGGATGCAATAAAGAAATCAGGCAAATCTTTTACTTTAGCGAAATTTGATATTTTTCACTAAGAAGAATAAAAAATTAGGTACTAAAAGTTGACTAATTTTAATATTTTTGCCACTGAAAATTGATCTGTGCATATATTATATAAGTCCAAACCCAACCAAATCCATTCATAGCAGTCGCCTTGATATAAATCATGTCAACAAAACTTTTTTCTGGTTCCCACAAGAGATGAGGTAAAGATTCATATCTTCGAAAAGTTGGAACTTAGAAACATAATCTTCATTAGAAATTAACAATATGGAAGAGAAGACAAAAACATAAAATCAAAAGAAATAAAGAAAAAAGATAAACTAGACCAAACTAATAGTGGCATTCCAACTATAGAAGCGAGAGAAGAGAGTTGAAAAATAAAATATAAATATACAATTTTTTTAATGAATAGTGGAAAATTAGACTTGTCTATTTTGTAGAAACAGCCGAACAAGCATTCATTTTCACCAAACGGGCAGAGTTTGAAAGTTTTAGTCGCCAATATTTTATTTGTTAAAAAAATATAACTCAAAATTATTATAATAAATTTTTTATCATAATTGAGAATACAATTAATTCGGGCTTTTAATAATAAGTGAGTATATTCATTGAAACTATTTTTAATGCATGGTTACTGATTAATGCATGGTTGAATACGTGTCGATTAATTAAGGATGTGTATTTTATGGTGAGCATAACGTGACAGAAATAAATAAAAAAGAGGAATGGGGTGGTCGGCTCACTAGTATTTTTATTTTATATTTATGAGTGCTCTTCCCACTAATTACCACACTTAATTAACATTATTTAGGGTTTAATCTTGTCCACATATATAACATCGAGACTAATCTTCCATTTCATACCAATAATTATTTTATACGACATTAAATCACGAGATTCATTGATCTATAGGAGTTTGTCGGATTTATTTATCTATATTAAGACAAGCCTATGCTTGCTTATCCGTTTGACTTTAGTGTATTAAATTACAATTAGGCTATAGTCAAACCTTGAAAAACTCGAAGTGAATATGTTCATGCTAATCTTCTCTCCAACCGAAATCAAAACATGTTCTGAGTTTGTCGTATTTAGTCAGGATATTAACCTAAGTAAAGTTTCAATTATCAATATCTGAAAAGGACTAAAATGAACCTATTTGAAGCTTAGTTAAAGCATATATTGTGTATGGCCATGGGATATACTCAAAACTCATTGTGTTTTTAGGCAATGTGGGAAGTGTTGTATTCAATTTTGGTCATGCCCATATTTATGTATGACCATATCTCATAAACATTATTGAAATTCAAGGATTTGGTCACAACACAAGGTGTTCTTCATAGATTATAGTGAGTGATAAAGTTTCTTCTTTTTTTTTTTTTTTGAAAGAATAAAGTTTCTTCTTCTATAAAATAACAGTATTGGAGTCTTGTTTTTTTTTTTTTGAAAGAATAAAGTTTCTTCTTCTAATGATGCAAATAACAATATTGTATATAGTATAAATTATAATAAAATAGAAAGAGAGGGGAAGAAGAAGTAGTTGTTAATGTTATGATGGGCAACAGCTGTGTGGAAGTCAAAAAGGTTGACTTGCATGACACTGTTGTCAACCACTTCATTGCATTGGTTTTTGGAGTCTTGTTTTGGTATTGGTATCGGAATTGGACCACTATATATATATCTTATTTGGCAGAGCAGAGCAGACAATGACCAAAGCTTTCTCACTCCCATAAGTCACATGTAACAATATCATTTACTGTTGTTGTCACATAGGAATGGGGTTTCTATTAATAATAAGACAAGAAAAAAAAATACATTTTACATATATTATTTGCGGCATAAGTACTCAATCTTATGTCAAATGAACTGATATATTCAATCATATTTTTAGCAGTAATAGTATACAAAAGTCACAACATTATAACGGTCTAATTTTGTTTATGTCCCGTTAAAATCTAAGATTAAACTCTAAAAACGTCAATTGCTTAACAGTTTTATTGAATTGCAGAAATACACGTGTCTCTAGTTTAACAGATGTTTACTCAACAAGAGCGGAACTGGACGTCATAATTTATTTGTGGCCTTCGAGTACTAATATCGTTAAAGAAGAGATTAAAAATATGTGGTTACACTTGATATAAAATTAGATACTTATCCCAAATATCCTTGAATCATATATATGTATTGGTGATGATTTGGACCACTTGATGAGCTAATCTAACTATGCCTTATTTGGAGGGGACCTTCATGTGACACATAGATACACTCAGTGGCTGTGCATTTCTCATAATATTATTCATTTTTTGCATGTATTTATTTATTTATATCATAAATTTATTCATCTTCCCAACACCCTCAACTCCTTTAAAACTCATCACTCCCACTGATTTTGAGCAATTTCAACTCCCATCTCAAGAGTTAAGATATCAGACCAAGCCATGAAGCAAATCTCCCAACACTCCTCTCTCCTCTTACTCTTACTCCTTCTTCTCTTCATCTCTTCCCCAAAGCTCTCTGCCACTTTCCTTGCAAACAAACATGGTGAGCACAAGAAAACCATATTAACCAATCACTTTGTTATATTATATTCGTACTTATATAATGTTACTATATATGGTTTTGCAGGAGAAGCAGATCATGAAGCAACTCTGAAAGAAATCAGCACTCATGTTGAAAAGCTGGAAACTCATGAACCATTATTTCATGTACATGTTTCTTTCTCTACTTACTGATGCATGTATATAATATCTATATATAAACCCTACTTACTGATATATGTGTGCGTGTGTATATATATACGTATATATGAATTTAGGAGTTGAATATGGGATTGGAGGAGTGTAGTGGAGCTGAGGAATGTTTGAAGAGAAGGATGACTGAAGAGGCTCACTTGGACTACATCTACACACAGCACCAAAAGCCTTGAGAATATTTGAGATATTCTCACAAACAATCTGCCTTTTAACTAATTATTATATTTTATTCTTTTTTGTTATATCTACTCACTGTTGTATGTATAATGTATTAATAGTCCCTTGTTAGGAGCTGCAAATTTGTAAGAAATCATATGTAATATGTGTGGGTGGTGGTTGCTACAAATCTGAGTTTTGCTTCTCCTATATAAATATGGAGTTAAGCTATATACAGTGGCGGACCCACAATTCAAGTCGGGGGTGACGGATTACAAATAAAATTAATTATAATAACTTTTAATTAGCAAAAAATAGTAAATTAGGCCTTTAAATTAAGCATGATTTTCTATTAAGATAACTCTTTGTTTTTTTTTATTAATTAATTAATTTAACCTTTATAAAAGAAACTGTACAACATAAGAAAACTTTTACAAGATATATTTGGTATTTATAATGCTAACGTTTGCTTCTCATGTTTCTTTCAACTGATTATTCAAATATAATTATTCATTTATCAATAACAATATGTAGAAGAAATATGTATGATTTTTTTTTTATCAATATGTTCATTTTTCAATATGTATTATTATTCATTTATGAATAACATATGTATGTTTTTTTACATATGTTTCTACTGATAAACATATATTAACACACACATGTGAGTTATGACATATATATATTTATATTTATACGGTATTTTTATGCCTAGTTCTATTTTCTAGACTAGCCCCTATATATAGTTATCATTATTGTAATACAGAAGTCATGGATCAGTGAGGATAAGGCTGACATATATAGAATATAAATATGTCATAATATTAGTGATCGGCTAGAAAGGGTAAAGATGATTGATCGAGGGTGGGGGTGACATGAGCCACTCCCGTATACACCTCGGTCCGCCCCTGGCTATATATATGTGACCTTGCTAATATATTAATATTAGTGTGTTCTTGATTTTTGCCAAATTACTCAAATGGAAATTATGAAGCAAATTAGGAAGAAAAAAAAAGATTAGGTATGGCCATCCATTTTAGGGTCGGACCCGGGATGCAAATCCCGAGGGCTCTAGGAGGCCGGAGTCAGCGCATAAACGAGGGTAATAAAATGAAAAATTAAGAATTTACCGTAAAAAAATTAAGCTAATTTTGAACATTTTTTTAAAGTTAAGGTGAGCTGGCTTTAGGATAATTTGGTGCATACTATACCCTCAACATAAAGTAATGAGAAAAAAAAAAGAAAAAAAAAAGAAGCAATCAACTTCTCAATTGAAGCAAAAGATAGTATGAAAGAAAACTTCAAAGCAAAAGAGATAAACTTTTAAATTTATCTAACTTTTGAGTCATTCAAAGAGGAAAAAAAATGTTATAAGATGTGAGGAGATGGGAGAAAGTTAAAAGAAAGTTAGGTGTTTTGGGATAAGGAGAGGACCATAAAAGCAATTTAATAACACAGTTGGGGCTTGGGGGGGTTAGGATGAGTTCATTTTGGTTAATGGATTTCTTTAAATAATCACTTACTTTCCCTCAAAGCTATTTTATTTTTATTTTTTAAGTGCATGATTCAATAAGAAGCCACCAAAGCTCACGTGCAAGCATTATAAGAGAAGATCTAGGGATATTAACGGTAAAAGAAAAACTCATATGTTACTAAATGCATAACTTGTATTTTATATTTTTATTTTAGTGGCAATTTTTTTTTTTATGTTAAAAACTTAAGCACAAGTAATTAAACTATTTTTATTAATTTCCTATCATAAAGTTTCACGAGATGACATATATTTGATTTCTTTTTTTTTTAATCAAACATTAGTAAAATTTGATATTTATGTCTGCCAAATTTTTGGATAAAAATAGTATAATTATTTTCATTTTGTGCTCTTTTCCTAAGAGTCTTAACTATTTCATTATGATATTTTCTCAATTAAAAACTTAAAATATCAGTATCTTTTTGTCAAACCTCAGAAAAAGAAAAAAAGAAAAAAAAACAAACCAACCGAATGAAATATGACATTAAAAAGCTTGCGGTGAGATGACTCACTCAGACTACTGGTAGTTTATCTCTCGAAATTAGCTAAAAAAAAGCTGTCTCAAAGTTGGACAAAGAACACAAGTGTTTTGGTGAGTTTTTCAAAGCATTTTTGGGGTCTTTTGTCTACATAGGTGTTTTATTTGCAAAAACGTAAAATTAAAAGGTTATTTGCGTGGAGTGTTCATATTTTGGCTATAACTTAATCATTTTAAGTTCAAATCAAGTTATTCTATTATGGTATTGAATCTAAGTCATAAATTTCTAGCTTCTCACTTTTATTTTGCTTACAAGAATGCACCAAAATTTTGACAGCCGTTTCCGCTTTATTTCGACTTGACAAGGACCAACATGTGCATTGTCTTGGGTTTAGACGAGAAGTTTACCCAATGCCAAACGAGCGACGACGTACGGGCACGCTCGCGTACACACACTAATAGTTACATCTAAATTCATTTTCTAATCGGAGATTTAATATCAAAGAATGGAGAAATTTATAGATTAATAAGTGTCATAAACTTTTAACTAGGATCGTTTAATAGTTTAAAGAAAATATTATATGATCCGTGCCCTGACTCAAAGTAAAGTACTACCATAAAAGATATGCAAATGTAAAGAAAAAATTATAAATTTCGAACATAACTACTCCAAAATTCTGATTAAAATGAAGAAAAAGAAAGGGAAAAAAAGAGAGACAAAACTGAGTATCCAAATCAGAAAGCGACACAAAAGAAACTTGTTCCCCACGTCAGTGTCCCATGTATAATGTGTATAAATCACATTTTTTTCACCATTTAAGACTAGTTCCAATTCAAAAATGGCATTGCAAATCAATAAAGATGAGGCTTAACATTTGGCAGTCTAATAGCTCCTTCCCCAGTAGGTCCATTTCTTTGCTGGCTTTCCCGACGCGAAGCACAGAGTTCCTGCAAACAAAACACAAAGCTCCATCTTTGTATAAACACAAACTAGAATTACAATTCCCGTTATCAGTTTCCCAATTCTTTTAGACGGTTAATAGAACTGAGAACAATGAATCGCCAAGTACTTTGAATCAGCTTTCACAAATTATATCCCGGTTCAAGAATTGTAACTAAAAATTAAAAACTAACGAATATGAGGAAGAAACGTCAAAATAAGTACTGAAATTTTATTGTATTTTTGGCTCCACACTATAAAGTTTACTTTGAATACCTAATCACAATGTTCCTTTAGCGTAGAGAACTAATTTTCTCTTGCTTAGTTTGAAATAGACTTTTTCAGAAACCCTTACATTTGGGCATGAGAAAGGTAGAAGAAATCGACGGGGAGATTTTTGAAGAGATATAAAGGAAAAATGGTGGTGTCTCACTCATTCTTATATCAGTGCTGACTTTACCCGCCGGATTCTATTTTTTTTAATTTAAGTATTAATTAACAGAAAAGACGGTGCTGTCTCGCACATTTTAATATCAGTGATATGACTTGGCCCACCGCATTCTAATATATATTATATGTTACTTATTAATATTTTATACTTAATGTATTTTTAAAAGTAGCTGTGTATTATCTTCCGATGTACCTTCTGGAAGCTCGGGCTGGTCAAATGGAGAACAAAGACTCTTAGCCGCTCCCATCTCGCCCTTTGTTCTTGCTTTCACATCTTTCTCAACTTCCTGAAGATTCAAGACATAGAACATCAAGAACATAAATAGCAAAAAGAATGCAATTTGCAGCATAGTTACTTTGACATGAATATACCAACAATGTCATATATGGCAACATTAAAACTTATAGTCACATTCATATACAATACTATAGTAAGGACCAAGATTTTGAAAATCGCAGTCAGGATCTGAGGCCTTTTTCCTTAGCACCCGGGAAGATCTCCGCGAGGTTCATATCACAAAGAAATCAAACACGATAAGCAATGAACCAGAAATGAATTTCACAGCTCATACTAGCATTTTAGGTTCATCAAAAACATTTTAGAAAATAATAATAATAATAGAATGAAAATGACAAGAACCCACAAAACAAAATAGGTAATGTACAAAAATTGTGGAAATACAAAATTGAAGAGATTACATTACCTCCTCGTCGCACCATGGAGCTAAGATCAATCTCTTTTTGTTGAGCGCCGCTGCAAATTCATCCCATGTCTTGACCACTTCAAGGCACTCATCTCTTTTCTCCTTTGCAACATTAAACAGGTTTTGCTGAATGGCCTCGAGAAGTCCCTTTACTTGCTGAACTATGTCTGACATGGGAATGTCGGCTTTAGCAGAATTGTCACGGCGAACAGCTCTTGCCTAGAAAAATAAGCATATACTAATAAGCGAAATTACTTTATCTAAAAATAAGTGCTGATGAATTTTACTAATGAATTGATTAGAAAGACAACGAGACTGAATTAATTACGGTTCAGGTGATTTTCATTAATGAGGAAAAGACCCAATTTACAGCTAGGTCCAAAAATGCTAATTGCAATTAATTAAATCATTTAAATAAACTTATTTAAACAAAATAACTCAATTCATCCTAATAAAGCATAAATGGAAATTAAAAATCCTCCTAGTTGCATCGACTTTGTGTGGTTGGGCTCCCACGGATGGCTCCGCCACAAGGGCTGATCGAGAGTTGCTGTAGTTTGGAACTGGTCCTTTGCTCGGGCCCGTGGTTCGGGTTCTCGTATGGTAAGTCTTGTCATATGTCCAATTAATTCCATTTTTCTTCTTTTCCTCTCATTAATACTAGATATTGTCCTGAATTCTCATTAACTATAGATATCCTCGCTAGGTTGTAGTCTATACATAGACATCTGATACATTCAATCTCATAAGACTAGCTGACCTGATTGTTCGCCAAGTCTTTTGGGCCGATCTCGATCCTGAGAGGAACACCTTTCATTTCCCAGTTCGAGTACTTCCAACCAGGAGAATAGTTGTCCCTTAAGTCAGCTTCAGCACGGATACCTGCTTCGTTTAAGGTATCCACGGTGGCAGTGCAGGCATCAAAGATTGCTTGAGTATTAGCATCTTTATAAGGGACAGGGACTACAATAACTTGAACTGAAGCAACTTTTGGTGGAAGCACCAAGCCTTTGTCGTCCCCGTGAACCATCACCATCACCCCAATCTTGAGATTAAAAAACATAAAAGGATTAGAAATTCAGTCCAATAGTAAGAAAATCATAAAAAAAAAGCAATAAAACATTTTTTAAAAAAAGCCTAGAAGTTAAAACACACACAATGCCCATAATCTTTAGATCTTCATCTATGGTGACTGAAATTCTGTTTAAGAAAGAAAGAAAAAGAAGTGGATTACCGTGCGAGTGCTATAGGCCCAAGAATTCTGCCAAACCATAGACCTGCCACCCTTCTCATCTTCAAAGTTAATGTCGAACATTTTAGCAAAGTTTTGACCAAGGCAATGCGAAGTTGCACCTTGTACAGCACGTCCAGTGTTCGGAATGAATGCCTAGTGTGTGAGAGCATATATTGTCAAAAAAACTTTTGTAGATTGAACGAAAAAAAATAAAGATCAGATGTATGCATGTACCTCAACACTCGTTGTGTAAAGTCCACCCGCAAATTTCTCCATCTCACTTTTCTTACCCTTTATCACAGGAACTGCCAAGTACTCTTCATAGATTCGCCTGTATAGTTCTAAGACTTGAAGAACCTGAAACGTGTTAAATTATCACAATCTGCAAACAGAGTGTTTAAACAAATAAGGAATTCTGTATTTAGTGTACACGAGTTGCTTAAATAGGTATACCCCGCATGGCGCATACAAAAGGAAACAAATCAAGGACAGGAAATTACTGTCAATTTCAAGAAAATGGTGTTGAAAATTAACATTTACCGTAATTTCCATTATCAACAAACAAAGAAATTGACTATTTGGAGAATAGCAAAACAAATCAACTGTCGAATATAAACACTAGCCTAAAAATGAAGCATAAAAGGCTTGACTTATATTGCATACCTCTTCATCTGCTTCTTCCTTTGTTGCAAAAGCGGTATGCCCTTCCTGCCAAAGAAACTCTCGTGTCCTACATTCCAAATACATTAAAACTTAAAAGTTACCAAAAATAGTAACATTTGATAGTCATAACTTACATGTTTAAAAATGGGTAAACGATAACAGAAAAATCTAGAGGAAATAAACCTGATGAACGGAGTGGGATTGCTGAACTCCCAACGAACAACATTACACCACTGGTTCAGTTTCAAAGGCAAGTCTCGGTGTCCCCTTATCCATTTCGAATAAGAGGGATACATTACAGTTTCACTAGTTGGACGAATTGCGATGGGAATCTCCAACTCAGATTTCCCGGATCTAGTCACCCAAGCAACCTGATGAAAACAAAGTCAACATTCAATAAATTTCAGTGCGGTGAAATTTAAGGTGTGTAGTGATTCTTTTACGGGATAAAACTTCAAACTAAAAATGAACTTATGCAAAAGATTAAAAGCAACCTGCCTAACCCAAGTCGAGGAACATCATAGATTAAAAATAACAATAAAACAAGAAGAAAAATAAAAAACACGGGTACGTTGTTGTAGAAAGTAATCAATATAAATCTCCGCCAATTCAAAAAAAAAAAAAGGGAGCTCACCTCTGGGGCAAATCCCTCAATGTGGTCTTTCTCCTTCTCCAAAACAGCTTTGGATACAAAAAGGGGGAAGTAGCAGTTCTTTACTTTCATTTTCTTAATCTCCGGATCGAAAAAATCCTGCACATTGACATCTTTCGAGCTCAACTTAATATACATATATATTAGAAGCACCATTTCCCAAACATTCGATGTGTAGAAACTCCATGGAAATAGAACATGCTAAAATGGTAATGAAACAACAACTGAGATGAAAATGGCTTTAAACTCACGTGCAGAGCTTCCCAGATCGACGCCGCCCACGGCCTCAGAATATAACATCCCGAAATATCATAGTACTCTATCATTTCTCCATGAACAACCACCTAACCAAACACATCAAATCCATGTCAAATCGTCGAAATATAGTTTAAGCCACAATCAAGTGCTCTCTTAAAGCATCACAACACCATTGAAATTCAAAGTGTATTAAGACATTTTCCTATCGAATCCAGGAACGATAACCCAAGCTAAAATGAGTATTGGGCACAAATTTCCCTGATTCAACGCACTCAATCTCCATGGCAATGAGCTTGAGATTACATACCTCGGAGTACCACTCGCCGAAATTGTCATCCTTCTTGTTGGTGATTCCCAATCCAGTCTCCTTCTTGACCTCCTTCTTCTTCCCTGAAACGCCACACACGCCATTGGATCCACAAACAAGCACCAGAAATGCTTCGTGCGAAAGGAAAATACGAGCGATTCCAACTCACCGCCGCCGCCGCCCTTCTTTGCCTCTCCGCCGGCCTTCTTGGCCTCTCCACCCGCCATTTCTGACAACCAAACCTTCTGAATCGGGGAGAGAGAGAGAGACGGCTGCGAGGAGATAGCGAAGGAGATGGAGAAGGGTCAAAGAGTTGACTAAAGCCTAGGGTATTATTATGTTTTCTTCTTTGTAATAAATAATCTCTAACAAAAACCCGAAAACGCGACTTTGAAATGGCATCCGAACCGGACAAAAGCCCGCCGGATTGAAACCAAAGCCGAATTTTGAGTTCATGCGTTTCGGATCCAAAATTCGGATTGAAATCGGATTTGGGTTTCATGTTAAAAGACACCGAAATCCCGGTTTTAGATTTTTTTTATTTAGTTATTAGATTTTTCTTCTCTTATTTTTCAGATTTTTTTTCTTTTTTATACTTTTTAGGGATAATAGCGGCAAAAGTGGTCAAAGTTAGGCCAAATGTACAAATAAGTGGCCAAACCGATTTAATATCGGCATAAGTAGCCAAAGTTTACCAAACCGTGGACAGATAAAATTCCATCCATTTCAAGTCAACGTCGTTAGCCACGTCATTTCCACAAGTGTTGAGCTTTGGCCATTTATTTGCACACTCAGCCTAACTTTAGCCACTTTTGCCGCTATTATCCCTTATTTTTTACGTTCCAAAGTATTTTTTAGGGTTTATCTAGATATTTTTTGTTATTTTTTTTTTCTTTTTCTTAAGATTTGACTAAAATTTTTTCCGAAAGAACTGATTCCGTTTTTAAAATTTAGAACGCTGAATATCACTCTCAATTTTGAAAACATTAAAATGTGTTATCGGTTTCACATGTAATTTACGATCATAGGATTTGACATAAAACGTCTATATACTTAATTGTTAGGGACCATTAGATTTTTTAAAGGAATAAGTACGAAATACCTATTTAGCTACAAGTTTTTTTTTAATTACTCATTGTGTGTATTAAAATGAACTAAAATATGTATGTTTTAATACGTTTGTACAAAATAAAAATTTCGTTAATAATGTTGGCCTAACATTTGTAGTTAGAGTCGAGGCTAAAATCGAGACTTTGTAATATTATTTTATTGAGATATATTTAATTGTTAGAGACCCAAAATTTTGTTTAAGGAAATACCCATTTAGCCACAATATATTTTTTAAAAAAATTACTCATTATGTGTATTAAAATGTACCAAAATGGGTAGTGTTTTAAAAACTTTGTAAAAAAATTATAATCTCGTTAATAATTTTGGCCTCATTGTTAGTTAGAGTCGGGACTAAATCGAGACTTAGTAATATTATTTTATTGAGATTATTAATTTAAATGAAATTTTACTGGACGAAGTAGTCTTTCGGTCTATAATGCCAAGGCTTCGTGGTTAATAATTTGGCACACCAAGATACCATAGTTTTAAAAAAATAAAAAAATTAATAGTAGCATCAATGATTTGATATGGGTTTTGAGATTAGTGAAAGTGACTAATACCTTCTTGTTCTATTTCTTGTTCCGTAAGATGGTTTTCTTTTTATTTTTTCTATTTCGACCCCTAAATCATGATCAGGTAATTTGTACAGGGCCGAGAACCTAAAAAATTTGTTAGTACTGTCTATCCCGTACCCTGGTGAACCAAACAGAGCGTAAGTCTTCCAAGCATGGAGAGGCTAAACTAATCACTAGTAACCCCTACATTTTGCGCAAAGTTAACAAAAATGGTTTTTTTTTTAAAGTTATTTGTGGTGATTTCAAATGACTAAGTCCATAAAAGCATGGTACAATAAAATTTCATAAAATTAATAATATTAATAAAATAAAATAATGGTCCCTACATTTAAATATATAGAGGTTCTATGTCAAATCCTATGATCGTAAATTACATGTGAAACCGATTACACATTTTAATGTTTTCAAAATTGAGAGTGATATTCAGCGTTCTAAATTTAAAAAACGGAATCAGTTCTTTCAGAAATCAAGTTTTAGTCAAATCTTAAGAAAAAGAAAAAGAAAAAATATCTAGATAAACCCTAAAAATACTTTGGAACGCAAAAAAATAAGGGATAATAGCGGCAAAAGTGGCTAAAGTTAGGCCGAGTGTGCAAATAAGTGGCCAAAGCTCAACACTTGTGGAAATGACGTGGCTAACGGCGTTGACATGAAATGGATAGAATTTGTACTGTCCACAGTTTGGTAAACTTTGGCTTATGCCGATATTAAATCGGTTTGGCCACTTATTTGCACACTTGGCCTAACTTTGGCCACTTTTATCGCTATTATCCCTCCTTTTTATAGAGTGTTGCAAGTTCATGCAATAGTTTTCATGAACAATTTAGTATAAAAAAACTAATTTAAAACATCGGGTTTTAAATATGCGACTCGTTTACTGTCAACTTCTATTAAGATAAACTGTATTTAAAAAAAAAAAACATATTTAAATTCAAAACTAAATGTTTATATAAAACTAAATGCCCATAGAAAGACAAACCTTTTAAATGATTGCCCATAGTTTCATAAAAAGAGATTTTGCCCATATATAATAATTTAGTTCCCAAAATAACCTTGATATTTCATTTGTAAATTTTAAACGTATAAAATCAGGTATTTACTATTATGAATAGTTGACCAATTATTACTCCCGTACGGTTTCAACGTTGATTTAATTCAAATTTACAAACTTTGAATTTTTCCACTATTTTCTCTAATATTCTCACACCTGGTCTTCAAGATTCTTCTTCACTCTCTCTCTCTCAATTTTCACATCTTATCTTATTCTCTCACTCTTGCTTCGATCTATCAGCTTCAATCCATCTCTCTTCTCTTCAATCCATCTCGCTTCTCTTGGTTGCAGATTCTAGTCGAAAAAACCGAAACCCAGGTAATTAGGAAATATCGCTTTAATCCATCTCACTTCTCTGAAATGAATCACCTTAGCCATAATATTGTTTGGTTTGGTATTTTTACGGTTCTGGAATTTTGAACAAAACATGCATGTGAAATCACAAGTCAATATATTAGATATAAAACATGCATGTGAAATTTTAAACAAAACATGCATGCGGTATTTTGGTGTTTGAAATTGAGGGATTCATTTCATTTTCATTGTAGATTGTTTGTGTATAGTTTGAGATGTAAATCATTTAAGTGATTGATTTGTAATCCTTGAAATTAGTATCATTACTTATCATTTTGTGTATTTCATTATAATTACTTGTAATTTAGGGATGAAATTGTCACCGATTAAAAGTCTTGGAAAGGCGTCATCAAGTCGTACTCGTAGAAATTCAACTAAGCCCAAAGAACTTCCATCCAAAATTCAAGAATCTGGATTTAAGGTATTTTTTTCATATCTTTGACTCGATGTAATTACATTTACCATTACGTAATTACAATGATGAATTTGTTGTAACATTCAAACTTATTTCATTCTTTTTCCAATTATGTAGATTAAATCAAAGCGGCTTAAAAACTTGGAAAAGAGTCATCAAGTCGAACTCTCAGAAAATCAACTACACGTAAGGTGACGCCTTCACAAAATCAAGCATCTGAATTTACGGTATGTGTTCATATATTTGATTTTATGTAATTGAAATTACAAATACGTATTTGTAATTAGATATTTACTTGTGTAGTTGTGCATCAATTATTCAATTTTAAACTGTATTACGATATCGTAATTACAAGTACGATACCATATTTATGGTATCGTACTAAGTTAGAAAATAATTAGAATGTAATTATAATGAGTAATTAATTTTTGTGGTACATTAGCCATTACGGTTTCACAATTTTGGTGTACATTTAGGATTCAAAATTTTTAGTACATATATTGATTTTAAGTTACAGAGTCATTTATTGACTCAATCTCTTTGAAAGAATTTATTTTTATTTTTGCAGTTTCTTGTTCCTGTTGGACTAAGGCGTCATGGTTTAAAGTTAAATACATATCAACGGATTGAGACGATTGAACTCATAAAGAAAAAGTTGGCAGGAAGAGATAAATGTTGGGCGGGATTCAAAAATGGGCCTTTCGGCCATTTTCTCGACTTCAAGCAACGAGGGACTCCGGCTCGTTTGTTTCATAACCTTATTCTTCACATGATCCCGGGGAATGGTGACAATTTGTCTTTTATGTTCAATGACCAAATCGTTGATTTTGGTCTAAAGGAATTCGAATTAGTTACTGGCTTAAACTGTGAAAAGCTTCCAGCAGTCGACAAAAAGAAGACTCTTGAACCCAACAACATCAGGGCTAAGTTTTTTGGCAATTCTTCGAAGATTAACCTTCCCGATTTCGATCATGTATTTGACAATGTCGAATGCATGAAAGACGATGAGTTGCTGAAGTTAGCCAATTTATATTTCTTCGAGTCGTTCCTTGACAGCAAACAGAAGGGGACACCCATTCACAATCATAATGTCGATTTAGCTAACGATT
The DNA here is from genome assembly GCA_954871525.1 of Parietaria judaica. Lineage (NCBI taxonomy): Eukaryota > Viridiplantae > Streptophyta > Magnoliopsida > Rosales > Urticaceae > Parietaria > Parietaria judaica. The sequence goes on along the minus strand of OX940862.1, from coordinate 19,370,199 downwards.
TGAGTGCTTTTAACAGCTTTCCGTGGGGTAGAATTTCGTACACTACTACGGTGACTTCTATGTTGCTTGCTGCCAAAAGTCTCGAAGGGCCAAAGCGCGTTACTGGTTACAACCTTTGTGGTACGCCATTAGCAATTTTAGCGTACATAGCTGAAGCCATACCTCAACTTTCGGAAGCAAAACTAGTTGAGAAGTTGGATATTCCTTTGCCCCAACCAATTTTAAATTGGAAGTTCATTAATCGTTCACATGATCTCAATGTTGCTGCTATTTTTGATGATGTTAAGGTACTTTCCTAGTTTAATCTACATTATAATTTTTATGTCAAATACTTTATCATGAACATAATCTTGTTAACTTAATCTCTCATGTTACTTTGTCATATTATAGCTAGAGGTTCTTCCACCATATATATCTCGACGTCGCCCTTCAGTTTCAATTGATCAAATGCGCAATGAGCTTGACACAATGCAGCAAAATCAATCTGTAATGGCGACTGAGATAGATTCGTTAAAGAATCAATTACAAATTGTCCAGTCGCGTCTAGATGCAATTACAGGCCCGGTTGAAACTCCCACTGATGCTCATCTACATGTAGAATCACTTGATTCTGATCAGGTAACATTTTCTAATTAATATTTACATTTACGTCAATATAATTGAAAATTATATTACAATTACATAACTGTAAGTATTGGCTGCAATGTACTAAAGATCCGTAAGTAATATTACTGATAAAGTTACATAGGTGTAATTATAACTCTATTTCAGGGGAATAACATACTCGTTCAAGACGACATTGATGCTCCTCAATTCAGCGTGGGTCTTACCCAAGCTTTTGAACAAGACCCTAATCTCTTTGATGCAACCTTTGAAAGTGTTGTTGGACAGGTACGTTGTATATTATTATTTTTTAAATTATATTGATATTATAGAATTAATATTTAGCGTATAATATTGTTTAAAATTTTAATGTTAGGACTCAAGCATACCTCTTGACATAAATCGTGATGATCCTAATTTCAGTCTTGGTATTACCCAAGCTTTTGAAGAGGTACCACTTGTAATCTATTTTCAAAATATCCTGTATATCCACAATTGTAATTATACTTACAGTACAGTAATACTAAACTTATCTTACTTGTAATTTAGGAGGCTCAGAAACGTCAAAAGAAAATAAAGGTTGTGAAGAAAGGACAACAAGTGCATGTGCTGACATTTGAAGAGAAGCGCAATCGGAAGCCTACAAAGAAACTCAATCTTTGATGTTCTGTTTTATCCCTTTTTTATTAACTTTTTTAGTATTAAAAGTTTGGATCTTTAATGCAATGTTTAGCTAATGAGAGATTGAATTCAGATTCATATATACTAATTCAATAAGTAATGCACATTCAGTTACCTGGAATTAAGAAGTTTCCTATTCGTACTATAGTCTCAATTATGTTAGTATTATGTGTTTTTAATAATAAAAATATACAAGTGTATTTATGATTACCAAAATTTATTTAAAATTACTTTTAAAATTACATAAACTAAACTTTAATTATACAGTTTTTGTTACAAATAGTAATTGCGAGGGTTTTAAAGAGACTGCAAATACAAACTCTAGCTGTAATAGGAGATAAAATTGGGTAATTATACTTACAGTTTTAAACGATACAAATTTCAATTTTAACCAATGTATTACTTTGCATTTTATCCAATACAAATTCTCATTCAATCTCTTTGAAATACTCTTTGAAAGTATTTATTTATGTAATTTTCATTTAACCTGTTCGTAATTTATTTATGCACATTAATATTATTGACTATCACAATCAATGTAATTATTAAAAATTCAAACGCAACCTGTAGTAGTTGTAGTTCCCAAATAAATAAATAAAAAGTCTGGTGAACTATGATAATGAAAAAATCATTCGAGGCATCTACGTTTGTTGTGTCCTTTCTTGCCGCATGCTCCACAATAAACGGACTTTTTGAAATATTCACCAACGGAAGGAATTCTTTTTTTCTTCGGTCTTCCTGGTTGCCTCCGTACTTCAGGTGGTAAAGTGTCGGGAACAAGGTTCTCTGAATCACTTAAAGTGTCGGATAAAGTTTCACAAAAAACTTCGTAACCACTAGGATAAATACCTCCTGCATAAGTGAAGCACAAAATATGTTTGATAAATTTTATGAAAAATCTTTGCTAAAAATTAATTACATACCTCCGGAATAAGTGGCTACAAATGCCTTTCTCGTGTAATATTTTGACACGTGGTCTTTCGGTTCACAGTTGATCATCCATAGTGAAGCCATAGCATGAGCACAGGGGAAATCATCTAGCTGCCAAGCATTGCACGTGCATGTTTTGCAATTAAGGTTTACAACGTACTGGAAACCCTTTTGTAAGACTTCATACTCATGTTCATTTATAGGATCAACCTGTTCAATAAACACAACTATTAACTTCATTTACGTAAACGTAATTACAATTACGTAAGTTCAATAACGAAGTTTAATTGGTAATTAAAGTACACATTGGTAATTACAATTAAGTTAATTATTAACTTAATTAATATACTTACAGTTAACGTCCGTGCCAATTCCTCCTGAACATCCATTTTAAACTCCGCTCGCGGTGTCAATCTCTTATGCATTGAAGCGCCCTCTAGTCGATGTTTATTGATCCAAGTTTGACACAATTTTCGATAAGCCTCGACCACAGAAACAATAGGACGGTCCCTTGCTGCTTTCAAAACCGCATTGAGACACTCAGAAATGTTGGTTGTCATTACATCGTAACGTCGTCGAGTGCAATGTGATTTTGCCCACTTGGTTGGGTCAGCCTCAATCAAATACTCTGCCATTCGTGCATCTATGGACGATATAGCATTCATGTAGTGATCAAATTCCTTCGTCGTGTAAGCCCATACACACTTTTCAAACAAAATTTCATTCGAAGCTTTTTTAAACTTGCTTAGAACATTTCTGTACAAGTGTTGTGTACAGATACCTTGGCTTGCCTCTGGGTACACACACGAAATGGCCGATGGAATCGAACTTTTACGATCTGAAATAATGACTAAATCTTCGCGCTTCCCAATAGCATTCTTCAAATGCTTGAAGAACCACAACCACGAATCATCATCCTCGGCATCAACAATTGAACAAGCAATAGGAAATATGTGATTGTTACCGTCCATCGCTGCTGCCATAATGAGGATACCTTTGTACTTGTTCTTCAAAAATGTCCCGTCTACTGATAAGACTGGCCTACAGTGCTTCCATGCTTCGATCGATACCCCAAAACTGAGGAAAAAGTACTTGAATTTTCCTTGGTCATCTAAATTGAACGCTGTATAGGTGCCTAAACAGTAAAACATAAACATAAGAAGTTGTAATTATATGAGCTAGCTATTCATACTTTATTTAGTTTGTAATTACATATTCAGTTTTATAAAACTATAACTACAATACTTATTTGTGCACGTATCTATAATTAATTACGCATATGTAAATATGTATGATGGACATGAAAATATATGCAAGTTATCGTACTACCTTAATTACTAGTATATAACTACGCATATGTATTTACTTATGTAACTAAACTTACAATTACGTGATGGTAATTATATTTACAATTTTTTGAAATATTAAATATGCTAAAGATGCTAAGTAACTTTACCGGGATTTTTTTCTCGTAATGCTTCCGCATACTTAGGTAGCATCGCGTACGACTCCTCAGCATTTCCTTGCATTGAGTTTAAGCATAATTCTTTGGCCCTCCATGCCGTATAATAGCTCACTCTTACTCCGTGTTCCTTCAATATTTTCTTTTGGATTTGCTTCGGTGCGACACATTCAACGTCATCTTTCTCCTCAAATGCGACCTTCAAACATTCGGATACAACTGCAGACTTAGCTTGTGGATGCTTGTTACTAGTCACTGTCCGTACACATGAATGCGTGTTTTTGTAAGATTTGACTTTCCATATTGTTGTATCTTTTTTTTGTAGCGAATAAGCTTTCAATTTCCACGTACATCCGTCTTCGATACACTTGACATATACCCGAGATCGATCTGATTTAGTCACCCTGAAATATTGGTTCCTTCTGACTGCGACCATCGACAATATGTATTGCAAATGTTTTTTTGATCTGAAATGATGACCTTCTTTAACGTCAAACAATAATGGGAAATGCTCAGCTCCAACATTGTCGACAAACATGCTTGACGAAATATCATTAACATCTTCAATTGTGAATGGATCATATTCAATCCTACATAGTTGCCCTGTATACAAAAATAATATACGAATATGTTATTAAAATACTTTAGCGAACATCAATTACCAATATGTAATTACAATATATCATTATTATTTTTAGGAAACAAAAATATATCATAGTAGTAGTTTTGAATTGTACCAAAAAATTATTAATGTGTCAAAAACGAAATATTTGAATACCTTGGTTTATCAAATTTTGTGTACTTGATGTTCTCCATGTTTCATGCGGCGTGGACATTATTAATCCTGCACAAAATTTAAATTTTAACTACAAACTTATCAATATAGTACATACTTACAGAATCGTAATGACAATTCTGGTTAATTACATTAAGAATTTACAAAATCATAATTACAACTCCGGTTTTACATTACGAACTTACAAGTTCGTAATCATAATTCTGATTTATTACATTACATACTTACAGATTCGTAATTAGATATCTTGTTAATTAAAATATATACGTACAGATTTGTAATTATATATCGGGTATATAAAATTAAATCCCTACGATATAGTCTTTATAGTTACCAATTCGTGGTTTAAATTTATCTTTATAGTTACGAAGTGATGTTTAACTACAAATAATAGGAAATTTTTTCAACAATCTCGTAATTATAATTACGAAGTTGAAGTTTAAACAACACTGCATCAGTTTTGATAGAAAAGACAAGCACCATAAAAAGCATAATAAGGTACGTTAATGGAAAGTTTCACCATTTCTTAACAACGTCTATGGTTGATCGATGCTCACAATCCATAATTACAAAACGCGGCAAATAACTCGATTTTATTAGATTGCCGATTCATACTAACCTCGGTATAAGACGGTGACTTTGTCAATGAAAACAGAATTGAATCTGATCAAGCACGGAAGACGTCAAATCCAAGGCTTCAATGGACCGAATGAGCGATCGTATCAAACTATCAATGGTGTTCAAATGATCTGACAAATATGTTGAGGGCGATAGGATGAAATGGTGTTCTTGAGTTCGTGCTCCTCAGGTAGTGGATTTGCAGTTTTTGTTTTTTTTTTAATGAATTTTCAAAATTATAATTTGGATGTATAAATTAATGACAATTAAGTTAATGTGATGATGTAATTTGAATCAGCGTATAATATGTAAACACATAACCACTTACCACTTTTTTTGCAATTAAGGCTGACTAATAAATTAAAATAAATTAAAATAAAGGAAAAAATTGAATTTAATGTAGCTGGCAATAAAACATAATTAGAATTACGAATTTCTTCCTATTAAATAGGCTCGATTATCTATTAATTAAAAAAGCTACGAAAATATTAATTAAAAATAAAAAGCTACGGAAATAAATAATGGGGGTATTTTTGTCAGTAAACCACTAAATGGGCAATTTTTAATCGTGGTAAATTTCTTGGGCATTTTTTAAAAAGGTTTGTACTCACATGGGCATTTCCCTAATAAACCCAAAAATATATATGTCAGTGACACAAATATTAATTAACACTCACTTAAAAACATATCTTTATTTTAATTTCTCTTATTAAGCTAATTAACAATTTTATATTATTTTAAATATTAAATTTAAATAACATTTATAAATATGAATAAGGTTTTAAGCTAAATAATCTTAATAATTCCCATAAAATATGCACAACAAATGATAAAACTGAATTTTACAATTTGTATGTACATATGTGTCGACAGTCTAGTTGTGTTGTTTGGTTCAGGTTACTGCTTCACGGTCTGTCTGATTTAAGGTGTGATTCCAGTCACGCCCTACTATTTGCAATATAAGAAATTAGTGACATTAAAAGGACCGAGTTTACAACATTTAACATGACTTTTGGAACCCAAAACAAAATTGCTTCATCAAATTCAAAAATAAAATTAAAGACACGAATTCAAAAAAAGTATAAATAAGATATCAGGATTTAAAGGAGACGACGTACTCGTTTACTCACACAAATTTTCATATTTTATGTTTTTGCTTGTCCATTTGTACTCTAAGATAAAAGAGAACTAAACAGACGTAGTCGACAGACACATTGAGGTGAACCGATTTTCAAAATAAAATCACAATCTCTTTTTTTTTTTTTTTTTTTTTTTTACTTCATGCCTTTTTCTCTACGAATTTTTATAAAATTTAAGCTGATATTTAAGGAGAATCGGCAATCCTTGGTTTTTAAAATTTTCATGCTTAACCCCATGCAATTGACAAGGTCATTTCTTACATTTAACAATTATATGTTGTAATAATATGTAGTAGATTGAACTTTGAAGTATATCCTCCCTTAAAAAAGATTGAAGTATATCCATTTAGAATAAATAACAATAGATATACTATATAGTATATACATATATAATGGTTAACTGCACGGCACTATTCATGCTATTTCTGATAAATCAAGTGGTATTAGTCAACTATATTCATTGATATTTATTTTCTTCTGAATATCAAGTAGTGAACTTTGAGCCAAACACGTCTCATACGTAGAGTATTTGGTAATTAAATCACCCACATCTTCAACTCCTGATCTACCGAAGGTGCTGAATTTGTAATCTCATCATTCTATATTCAGAATTCAGATGTCAATGAAAAAAAATATTTGTTATTTGAAAAATAATTTATTTGATTTTTTGTTGATACGGTTTTCGTGCAACTAATTTAAGTGACAATTTTCGTCTCATTTTATTTCTTTGTAAAATTGTGATATTTTTTATTTATCTTATTCAAAGTCTTATTTCTTAATTTGTATTTTTGGTTGCCAACTTAGTTGGGATTCGAGATCACTTTTTTAGACGTCGAATCTCTATCTTTTACTAAAAAAGAAAATAAATTAAAAGGCAATATAATAAAGCGATAGACACAATAAATTTTACGTGGTTATGCTTGCCTAATAAAGAGCTTGCTATAGAATTTTTCCAATTTTATGATTAATTAATTGAAAAAATTAATTATATCCCGATTGAATTCAATTAATTATTTACATAAATTTATAAATTTATGTACCTCTTTTTTGCGTGCTTGACCATCTTCTCCGTAGACTTCAAAATTATGAATATTTATCAACAGTTTCTTCGAGCACTAGAGCTTCAATCGAATTTTGCCGGCTTCTCGGGATTCTTTTACGCTTTGTTGGGATGCTCGGGGTCACAACTCCAATCCGCTGATAGCTGAAGCATGTATCTCGTTCGCCATGTTGTTTCGGGGACACTACTTCAATTGTAGCCGGAAACTGCCTCCTCAAGAGCACTACTTCGATTGGATGACAACACATCTCTTGTTCCGAGAAAGAGGACAATTTGACCGGCCTTAGGAAAAGGGGAAAAGTATGGGGCCGTTTGATTATGTTTTTATGTATTCTATTTTTTAATTCTAAAAACAAATTTAGAATTATGTTCTTAGGATATTTTAAATACTGTTTGGTTATGTTTTTTGTTTCATTGTATTAAAATAAATCAAAAATAACATTTTTAAAAAATACGTCAAAATTATTACTTCCCACCCATTATTGGATTCGTCTCGGCGTAAACTTTCAAATTGTATATATTATGAATCATCTGAGGTTCGTAGAAAAAGAAAAATAATAAAATATATATCAAATAGTTATTTATACATGAGAGAGAAATAAAATAACCACGTGAAAAAAAAAAATAGAAAACACATTTTGAATTATGTAAATTTCAAAGCCACAAAAAATTTATTATGAATTTGTTTTCTAAATAAATAACCAAACACGTTTTCTAACATCGTTTTCTATAATTTGAATTAAGAAAACATAACCAAACGACCCCTATATTTTTCCATCTAAGATTTAGAGAAATATGTGTGTTAATAAGGTGTTAATTATCACCTCGTATATATAAACTTAGAGTTTGAGTTAATGAACATTAGCAATTAATTGGCCGAACACATTAAATCACATTAATCCAATTAATAATATCGGTCTATTTTATTCATTTTACAGATATTTTATTTATAACATACGGTGAAATTGCACCACGGACGATGGCACGCTAGTAAAAATAATATTCGAGTTTGCCGTACTACTTTAAACTTTTGATGGTATTATCTTACTCGAATACTTTGGTAGTTTGTTGCACTGTAAGAAAAATGGCAATCTAGCGATGCAAGTTAGATGATGACATTTGAGTTTGAAAATGAAGTTTATAATATATTCCACTTTCAATGATTTATATTTAGAATCCACGATTATAAAGTAAACGCTCTGCAACAATGGAGCAAAACCCTACATCCCCACCGACCCAGCACCACAGCGCCGGCAAGTTTCCCGTCAAAGTCATCGACCAGATTAAGACCAACCTTAGGATCCGGTCCAAATGGGGCGAGCTCAACGGAGCTATGGGGGACCTCGGGACATACATTCCCATCGTCCTCGCCCTCACCCTCGCCCACGACCTCAACCTCGGCACCACGCTCATATTCACCGGTGTCTACAACGCCGTCACCGGCATCTTCTACGGCGTCCCCATGCCTGTCCAGCCCATGAAGTCCATCGCTGCTGCAGCGCTCGCAAACCCTGACTTTGGCGTCCCGGAGATCATGGCGGCCGGGATCCTCACCGGTACCGCCCTCCTCCTACTCGGCGTCACCGGCCTCATGAACCTGGTGTACCGTTTCATCCCACTCTCTGTTGTGCGCGGCATCCAGCTCCCGCAGGGCCTCTCGTTCTCCCTCACCGCCGTCAAGTACGTACGGAAGCTGCAAGACCTCCCCAAGTCCAAAACCACCGGCAACAGGCCCTGGCTCGGCCTGGACGGCCTCGTCCTCGCCATCACTTGCTTCTGCTTTATCGTCCTCGTTGCTGGCGCCGGAGAACAACCCAAGAGGGTCTCTGGCGACGATCCGGAACGAGAGGAAGAGGCTGGCGATGTGCCCGGGCCGAGGAGCAAGTGGAGGAAGGTGATGTTCTCTCTCCCCTCTGCGTTCTTGGTGTTCCTGCTCGGACTGATTCTGGCCTTCATCAGGAGGCCGGAGCTCGTCCACGAGATCAGATTCGGGCCGTCAGCGATGTCCATCGTAAAGATCCCGAGGAAGGCATGGAGGGACGGGTTCGTGAAGGGTACGATCCCGCAGCTCCCGTTGTCGATCCTGAACTCCGTTGTGGCGGTGTGCAAGCTCTCGTCGGACCTGTTCCCCGGCCATGGCGACTTCTCGGCAATGTCGCTGTCCATCACAGTGGGGTTGATGAACGTAGTGGGGTGCTGGTTCGGCGCCATGCCCACCTGCCACGGTGCTGGGGGGCTCGCCGGGCAGTATAAGTTTGGCGGCCGGAGCGGCGCGTGCGTGACCCTCCTTGGTGCGCTCAAGACCACGCTGGGGCTCGTCGTGGGCTCGTCGCTCGTGGCGATCCTCACACAGTTCCCCATTGGCGTGCTCGGCATTCTCCTGCTGTTCGCGGGCGTGGAGCTCGCCATGACGGCGAGGGACATGAACACGAAGGAGGACTCCTTCATCGTGCTCGTCTGCACCGCGGTGTCCCTGGTCGGCTCCAGCGCGGCGCTGGGGTTCGTGTGTGGCATGGCGGTGTATGCGATGCTGAGAATGAGGGAGCTGGGGTCCCCAAAGGAGAGCTCTTCTGCAACCCCACAAAGGCGCTTGACGCCATGAAAGTCTCGTCGAGCTTATTTCGAATTCATTTGAGCCTTCTTATGCGCCTCAAGTCAAGACTGATGTTCATGTGTTGAAGCATTGACTTTTAAATATTAAAATGTATGTAATAATAAAGCATTTTAGCTTACAGTTGTGATTCATATGTAATATACGATTGCTCCAGAAATAAAGGTACAACAACGATATTTTACCAGCACATTTAGTGTGTTATACGAGGTAATTAAGGGAGTATTGCCGAAAAGGAGCGCATATACTTTTAAAACTTGAACAAAAAAAAAGTGAGTACAAGAAAAGAAGATGAGTAAGAAGAGCGCGAGGATAAACATATACATGAAACTAAAGTAAAAATATCTAATAATATTCCAAAATATAAATATATACAAGTAATTTTTTTTTTTTTGAGGGATGTAAATTTAAAATCGAAACCTACAACTTAAAAAAAAAAGGTTTTCGTCTTGATCATAGTGTTGTTTCAAAACCAAGAGCCTAAGGGGGCGTTTGGTTATGATCTCCGAGACCAGTTTTTTGTTTTGGTTTCAAACAGTGTCATATTGGTTTCGCAGACCATGTTTGGTTGCCAGTTGTCTCTATTTTCCGAGACCGGTCTCGCAGACCACTGAAATTTTAATGAAGGATCACAGACTATGACTTGAAGTTGTTTTCCGTCTTTGATCTTCAACTCAATAGTATAAAATAAAACAATAATAATATATTATCATTCTATAATATTATTTAACTATTTATACTAAGATATTAACTTATATAATAAATTATTAAAAACATTTTTATATATAATAATAAATTTTAATGACTATCATACTAACAAATATATTTAAATTATGTATATTATTAAATACTAACTTAATATTACAATGATATAAACTCTTGAACAAAATATTTACTACTTTATATCACATAATTTAAACATGTAATTAGATTCATGAAATATGAATAATTTTTGTATTATATGACAAATATTTTTTAGACATAATATTAATATATATTACTTTCAAATAAAACAGACTTTCTTTATAGTAACATAATTGTGTTTTGTTGTATTTTTTCATTTATATTCAACCACGGCTTAACAAAAAACTAACCAAATAATGTTTCAAAAATCAAACTCCCAAACTGGTTTGATAGACTAAACTCTCAGACTGGTTTCCCAAACCAATTTGCAAAACTGGTTTCCCAAACCAGTTAACCAAACGCCACCTCAGACATCCTGGTTTTTTATTTTTAAATTAAAATTTCATAATTTTTTTAACCGAAAACCGAATATAAAACTTTCAGTCTGAATAATTACCAATCTTCCGATTTCCCGGTTTTAAGTATAAATATCCCAGTTTTTTTATCAGACCGGGATCGGAACCGAGTACGGAGCTTTCTCATCTACCTAGCTTTTAAGGCCTCAAACAAAAAAGCCCAAATCTGAAAGAAGAAGAAAAAATCCAACACAATCCAAAGCCCAAATTGTCTTTGAATCAAAATATAAAAAAAATAAGTAATTTTGAAGAAGCCAAAGCAAAAACGCTGTCACAGACAGCAAGAAGAAAACAAAAACCTTAGCAACACACTCACTCGCTTCTCATTTCCCTTATCCTCTTCCTCTCCAATTCTCCGAGCAATGCCGACCCCGGAATCAATGGAGCCCAATCCCCAACCCGAAGACCCCAACCCAGACGAAGCCACCCAACTCGACACGAAGAGGAAAGAAGACGATGACTCAGACTCAGACTCCGATTCTGAGTCCGACTCGGACTCCGACTCTGACTCGGAACCGTCGTCCGATGCCGACAAGGAGAAGGACGACGAGCCTCCGCTCACTTACGTCCGGGCCCGCGACCAGATCCCCGACGACGACTCGCCGGAGGCCAACATCAAGCTGTTCGACCGGGTCCTGAACAGCCGGAGGCTGCGGCGGCAGCGGGAGGAGGAGGAAGCGGAGTACAAGTTCGACGAGGACAGGTTCGACTTCCCCAAGGACCCGGAGGACTGGAAGGAGGAGGACCTGCGCGAGCTGTGGGGCGACGCGCCCGAGGGGATGACCAAGCCCGGCTGGGACCCCATGTGGGCCGACGAGGAGGACTGGGAGATCGTGCGCAGGGAGGTGGAGGCGGGGCGGGACCCGCCCATCGCCCCCTTCTACGTGCCCTTCCGCAAGAAGTACCCGGTGATCCCCGACAACCACCACGACATCGCCACCCCCAAGGCCGTGATCCAGGAGCTCGACAGGATCGAGATGTTCCTCAAGTGGGTCAGCTACATCTTCCCCGATGGAAGCTCGTCAGTAACGCTAATCTCTCTCTTTGCTTATTCACAATTCCACTTGGTTGACTGTTTTGAGCTTGAATGAGTGTTTTTTTTTTTATTTTTATTATGGCGGACATTGGCTCTTCCTGTACAATCTGTTTTGAGTTTGAATGAGCTTTTATGAATGTATTAGTGTTATTCTTAAAGCTTTTCATGTTAAGTTAGAATTGTACTTGTTTGTGATTCGCGTCGAGTGTTTGGCTCTCTCGAGAATCGTTGGACATTGGAATCTGTTTTCGGTTTGAGTCGATGAGATGAGTATCAAAAAGTGTTGTTCTTTTGGTGTTTTGTGTTTGGTACTATGTCTGTTGTCTAGAATAATACTTGTTTGTGATTCGTGTATAGAGTGATTGGCTCTCTCGAAAATCGTTGATTGCTCATTGCAGTCTGTTTTGGGTCTGAATCGACGAGATGAGTATCAGAAAAGTGTGATTCTTTTGGCATTTCGTGTTAAATACTATGTTTATTGTCTAGAATAATACTTTGTGATTTGCGATTGGCTCGATCGAAAATTGTTGATTGCTCGTGAAAGTGTTATTGTTTTGCCGGTTCTTGTTCTGCACTTTGTCTTGTTCTCTTTTTTGTTTGGTTTAATACATTTATCTTAACGGTAAAAGGAATTGAATTTGTTGCTTGTATGGTAAAAAGGACAGAAACCGTTCTCCGCTATGGTTTTAAAATTCCATTCTTTGATATGTTTTTTTCGCTGTTTAGATTCAGTTCCTTTGTTGACTTGGTTTGTTTGTTGCACAAGGTATGAGGGCACTGCTTGGGATGACTTGGCTCATGGAAAAGGTGTTTATGTTGCTGAAATGGGACTGGTCAGGTTTGTCTTCTCTTGGCTACTTCAATAATGAATGTTTTCTTCTCTCAATTCCTTTCTGCTTCTGGATTACTCCACGATGGATTCGGATTTTATATGACCGGAAAAAAATACTTGTTCATGTATTTTCACGTACCTCCTTGAGCTTTGTTGGTAGAGAGTTAGGCTATTTTACCTCTGGTTCAATGAAAACGGTGACTCCGTAAAGAACAACTTATCATGTAATATGCCTTGGATGTCCCCGAAATATCGATTATGTTAGACACCAAATAAAATTCCAGAAATTTTGATAGTGGTTTAAATATATCACTGAAGAAAAAGTAAAAGAAAAAGAAAATGTAGATGGTGGTGAATTCATAAACTGTTATAACACAGATATATACGTGAATGTGATTATCACGGTATATAAACAATTCAGTCAATGCTGCGTGCACGAATACAAGCTTCCGCTTGTAAATTTATAATCACGTACGCTTCATACAGATGGTTGTACTCGGGAAATTTGTGATACAGATGGTCGTATCTGCTTAGGAGGTTGATTATATACATATATACACACACATCTATTTCTAAAAGAATTTTTATATTATTTTCATAGGTACGAAGGTGAATGGCTACAGAATGAATTTGAGGGTCATGGAGTTATTGAAGTCGATATTCCTGATATAGAACCTATACCGGGTTCCAAGTATGTCTTCATCCCTCATGCTCTCTGTATTGCTGACTCAGCAGTCAGAACCCAAGAAATCATTTGCAGAAAAATAAATCAAAGGAGGCTTTTGTCTCGCTCCTTTCAGGCTTGAAGAGCAGATGCGGGCTGAAGGCCATATAATATCAAGAGATTATATGAGCAAAGAAGACAGAGAGTGGCTAGAGATGGATATTGAAGACAGTCTTGAATTGGCCGGAGACCGCTCGGAAGTACCCTTCTATGAGACTAATGCATGGAAAAAAGAGTTCGGGATGGAGCCGTAAGTCATATCCTAGTTTCTTTTGACATTACTGAGATATTATTCTGATAGGACCCAATCATATTATCAAAAGACCGGTTTCTAATTCAAGAACTAGACGGCAAACTCTCCCTATGATGTCTCAACAAACAAGATGAAAACGTTAAAGATGGATGCCTTTATATAGGCTTAGAAACCCTAATTGGACCCTAAGCGTAAAAGACAAATAAACCCCTATGAAATGCTCAAAAGACATAATTAAAGGTTTAACATATTTTTTAAAAATCAGGTTTAATGTTGATAAAGAGATTGCTTTATGAGGGCTTTGTCATTGATTGTTAACTTGTATGGCAGGGAGAAAGGTCGGTATCGATATGCTGGTCAGTGGAAGCATGGCCGAATGCATGGATGCGGTCAATACGAACTCAACGAACGTACCATCTATGTATGTGTATAAAACTACGAGCCTTTGTTTTCAAGGTTTATATTAGACATGTTTTTCTTCCTGCAGATTACCAACAAAATATTTGTAAGCTGAATTAAATCTCGCTTTGCCCGTTTACTTGTCATGACTACTTGTTTGCTTTGCTGTTTTTTTATGTATATGCAGGATAGTCTTCTGTTCTCTCATCTTTTATATCTATATTTTCTTTAAGATGCATGTGGTTATACGATATCAGAAATATCGTGATTCTTATGTGATAGTTTATTAATTTTTTTACGTGCTTACTGAAATCGGTGGAAATTCGTTTGCATGCAGGGAAGGTTCTACTTTGGAGAGTTACTGCACGAACCTTATGGCTGTGAAGATGAGATAGCCGCGGTCTGTTTGATTATAATGTTGTAGACATGGAACCCGGAAACAGGGATTCCGTTAAAAAATAGGGAACCGGAATTTGGGCTCGGAGATCTGGATTCCGATTTTATTAAATCATTTTTATCAATTATACATTTTTTATTGAATTGTTACAGACCGTCAGATCCTTGGCAAGCCAGATTAATATACTTTATACTATAAAAAAGAAAAAAAAGAAAAAAAGAGAATCCAAAATCCTGCTTCGAGTTTTTTTCTTGGAATGAATAAAAGAGCAGAACCAGACTTCCGATTCCTACTATATTTACCGCACTACCTATATTAGTATTACTACATAATTCTTTTACGTGCTTAACAATTTTTCTTTTTCTTTTTCAGATGCATGCAGGGATAGCAGAAGTAGCTGCTGCGAAGGCCCGGATGTTCATAAACAAGCCTGATGGAAGTATGTAGTTCAGTTGTTAGTAATTACATTTATAACGAGCGAAGTTCCGATTCAAGCCGCAGATTGTAATGTTGCTTGACGATCTCGTAAGAAGTAACAAGATGTAGTTGAACACAGAAAATATTATTTCCGGTTTTGTTTAGATGGACAGTCTTAGGATTCACCGTCTATGTTTTTTCTGCACGTGTCTTTCATACACCTGTGATTTATACCGTTTTTAACCCAACCCCCTTGTTTTTCATGCTCGGGATATTTTCTTTCTTCAAGTGGTTAGAGAAGAGAAGGGTCCCTACAGTGATCCCCAACATCCTTACTTTTACGAGGAAGACGACGTATGGATGGCACCGGGATTTATCAACCAATTCTACGAAGTAAGCTCTTTTCAGTGATTGTGATTCTGTGTGATAATGTGTGTGTGTGTGTGTATATGAAGCGGCGTGAATGTTAAAATGGTTATTGTTCCTTCCTTAATAGGTTCCGGATTATTGGAAAACATATGTGCATGAAGTGGATAAAGAAAGGGAAATGTGGCTCAACTCCTTTTATAAAGCTCCTTTGAGATTGCCTATGCCGGCTGAGCTCGAGTATTGGTGGCAAAATGGTAATATATCTCTACTTACTCTATCTTCACCGAGCTTATTTATTCCGATCCGCTATGTGAAATCAGAAGTGCATGTGAACAAATTAATATTTATCTCATCATATCATCCATTTGCTTGTTATTTGATTCAAACAGAAAAGATAAACATAAATTAATATAAAAGGATACCCGCAGCAGTAGTAAGTACCCGTTAGGTCAACTTGGATGGCGTTTTCCTAATGATATTTTTGATGGCGTCTTTCTAGTGATAACGGGATTTGGAATTTCTCTATACCAGAGATGTTTGTTTGAAATTGACAAGCTCTCTGGACACATCTGTTTCCGAGTTGGCAAAAAACCACTCATTCCGATGATTTCCCAGAGACGATAATCTCTAATCCGAACTCACAAACTACACAATAGAATACACAAACTATCGTAGCAATTCAGTGCAACCGAAAATAGCAGACCATTTTCTCTATAAGCCAGTTCAGTTATTTCTCCAGCCTATTAGTAGCCAAGCCAAAAAGCTATTTGATGCACGCTGTTCCGGTATCAGTCCTATATTAAATCTAGTTTTGTGCCGTCGCAGATTATCGGATTCATTATTAATGTTAATTTTTTTTTAATTTTTAGTTTCCTAAGTTGAATAAGGATTGCTACTTCTCCTTATCAAGGTATTTTATAATGGAAAACAATAGCAAAATGGGAAAGAACTCTATGAATCCCTTTGTTTATCATATCTGATTGGATTTCCTTTTTGATTAACAGATGACACACCAGAATTTGTTGTGCTTAATAATGGCCCCGAGCTCAGTCCAGAAGAGTTAGAAAAGGATGAGAATTTGGAGAAAATAGATCCCGTAATCCTACACACGCCAACTGGGCGTCTAATCAACTATACCGAAGATGAGGAGCATGGATTCCGGCTATATTGGCAGCCAGAAGACGACAATGTTGACCCCGAGAAGATTGAATATTTGCCCCTTGGATTCGACGAATTTTACGGACGTGACACCGCACCAAAGAAGGAGAACTTCTTCATGCAAGCCTTAGCGTCGTTTGACAATTTCTGCAAACCGTACTTTGAAAAGATAGCCAAATGGGCGTTGGAGCAGAAGGAGATTTGTGAGCTAAAGATGCAAGTTATTGAAAAGGAAATTGAGCTGTTCGACGCCGAGTTCTACCTTGAAGGGCTACTCGAGGAGATTGACGAAGATATGAAGAGGAAGGAGAGAGAAGAAAAGAAGAAGAAGCCAGTGACGGGCTCGGAGGAGACGGAGGAAGTTACATCTTCACCCCCGGGCTCGGATAAACCAGACGATGGCCCGGTTGCTGAAGAGGGACAGGAAGAGGAAGTGGAAGATGAAGACGAAGAGGAAGACGATGATGAAGACAACGATGCACCATCGAGTTTCGGGTCAGCTAATTTGGATCAAAACACAATTAAGGACGAGAAAAAGGGAAGCAACCCTGGAAAATCTCCATTTTCAGCCTCTTCTTTATCGTTCGCTACAAGCAGCATGATTTCCGGAGTAAGTTCTCAATCACTGTATACCCCTTGTGCACCGTTTGGAACCTTGAAAAAGCGAGGGAAAAGAAGAAGAAAAACTGAGGGAGAAAATATTTTCTAGCGTTTGAAACCGTATATCGGGAGAAAAAGAAATATTCAAAATACATTTATGGGAAATTTTCATGGACTATAATCTGCTTGGTAATTGAGAGAGTGTAACATTACTTCAGTGCTATCCTATGATAAAAATAATAAACACTCTACATTAAATCTTTTACTTTTTGTCGCAGGTTCCGTCCTTATTGCATCAATCGTTTCTGAAATGGAAGAGAAGTAGAGCGACACCTCCAAAGTCGACCGAACGCCCAATAGATCTTCCACAGAGTACGGATTCAGTCTGCTTTCCTATGTTACTTGGAATGCAAGGAAACTCGATCCCCAGAAGCCGATCTCTCGAGCTTCGAGCGAAGAACCGCTTGAGTGAAAAGGTAAGCCGTTTCCGTTGCTTATCACAGCCTTCGAAGCCAAGACCAAACCGGAAACCTAAAGAGTCGAGAGAGCTCGCTTGGTTACACCTGGCGGCGGAAAGCGAGTTAGACCTTGTCTTGTCTTTGCACTCACCAGATGATTATTTGGAACAGTTGAAACAGACTATGTAGTCCACTTTAGTTATAGTATACAGGAACTCACAGAGTTTAAATTAAATCATCAATTTTGTAATGCTACATTTTTTTTTCTTGCTTGAAGAACAAGTAATTGAAGTCTTCTTTTTCTTTCTTTTCTTCTCATTTCATTTTCAATCAATAATTTCCTCTGATTTTATGAAGATATGTATATTGTCCACCAATTTGAGTATTTTGTTGATACTGATTTTTTATTTATTAAATCCAAAGATTAAACCATGAATTCTGTTATTGTGCTCAATTATTTAGTCATATATTATAAGAAAAAGAAAAAGAGCCGCAAATTATTGTGTACACATAGTTACACTTAATCTCACCAAACAGTCTTTAAAAAAAAAAAAAAAAGATTTAAAAGTCATGAAATGTTGTTCGACTTTTCAAAGCAAGTTTTTTCATTACATCGAGTACATAATTATTAGGGATAATAGCGGCATAAGTCCTCAACCTTTACTCAACTGGGGCGGCATAGCCCCAATCTCATTTAATAGCGGTATAAATACCAAAAGATGATTTTCGTCCATATTTGACTAACGGAAGTAGTCAACGTTTGCGTGGTCAGCTTCTCGTCAACGTGGACGCCACGTAATCCGACATGTCACCATACATGTCATCCTCGCGTTATCAAATTTAATGCAAAATTAATGGCGATTGCATTAAATTTGATGACGCGAGGATGACGTGTATGGTGAAATGTCGGATTACGTGGCGTCCATGTTGATGAGAAGCTGACCACGCAAACGTTGACTACTTCCGTTAGTCAAATATGGACGGAAATCATCTTTTGGTACTTATACCACTATCTTTTGGTACTTATACCGCTATTAAATGAGGTTGGGGCTATGCCGCCCCAGTTGAGTAAAGGTTGAGGACTTATGCCGCTATTATCCCTAATTATTATATATGATGGCAACAGGGTATGAGTATGAGAACACCAGCTTGGCAAGTTGACATAAAATGAAATTTCATTAAAAAAAAAAAAAAAGACAAATTCAAATACCCACTTGATTCAATTTCAACTATATATGAATGAACGTGACATCAAGTTTTGGATAAATCCAATTGATTTACTCTAATTACATTTATTTATCGTATACTTTATTATTAATATTTAATATATATGAAGCTGGAATGTGACTTTTTTTTTTTCTTCTTCTCATTGATAATGAAATACAAAATTGAGTTATGGTATTGAGCAAACGTATTAAGACTCAAATCTCAACTATTATTAGTATTTTGCTATGAAAAAACATCAAGCTAATGAAGCAGTTTATTATTTTTTAAAGTTAAGAACTTGAAAAACGTTTGTCTAGTATAAATATAAAATAAATAACGATGGAATCTACAAGATAATTCAGGCACATTTGTATCTATCTAAAAGATTCACATGGTATTGTCTGAGACATAAACAATAAAACAAAGAAAAATTGGAGTTTGTTGGGTTTCATTGACATATATTTTTATTAGCTAGAGGACTGTTGTTGGGTATTGTGTAATTGGTTATCTCGTGGCTTTCGTGTTTAAAAGTTCCACCTCCGCCCTCTTTTAAGTTCCCGTTTCCTTACTCTTTTTATAAAAAACAAAGTCCATGATCGACTAACTCCTCCTAGCCTAGCTCGGAAGTTGCGTCGATTCTTTGAGGACGAAGTCCGGGATCACGAATCTCCTTCGGACCTAGCTCGGTAGAGACGTTATTCCCCTTTCTCTCGGGACTTGGTGGAGTTTATCGGGAAAGAGAACAAAGACGAACTATCCGAAAACAATTCTTGACCAACTAAAAACAAAAAAAACAGGCATCTTACTCGGTTTGACCACCACGTGATCACTGAGTCCGGCCTAAGTTTGAACCGCGGATCGGTTTTTGTGTTAATTTAATTTCGATACTGTTATCGCATCTTAACCCGTTTGACCACCATGCGATCACTGGATCCGGCCCCAAATCGAACCATATATCGATTTTTGTATTAATTTATTTTCGACATTAACAGTCTTTGTTTATAACCCCGACAATGTCAAAATCGATTGTAACCGTAAATTAAAAATTATATGCAATTTATGGTAAGCGGTGTATATTACTATAAGTACGTCGTATCTAAAGGATTCATATGTATTTATTGGACACACACAAAATTAATTTTTTTTTTTAAATGTCAGTCTGATACTGAATTGATGTCTGTATGCTGGGACTTTATTTTTTAGTAAAAAATTATTACGAAAAGAATAACATAACTTTTTTTTGGTAATGTATGAAATATGAATTATAAGAGGTGCTTTAAAAAAAATAAAAAATTATAAGAGGTGTGATCTCAGAATCTGTCGTCTTATCTTACTTGCCTCTTTCTCTCAATCCAATGTATCTCTTTCATGGATTATTCGCATTTAATAGCAGAACCCTCAATTTTCATACATATGATTTATTTTCATATATATATGGTCCAACCAAAAGATAAGGTCATGAGATTGGGTCAAACAAAAATTCCTACAACAATGTTCAATAGTCATACTCATAACCTGCCCACCAAACAATTGGTACAATTTGCAAGACTCTTAAACCATAAAATAAGTGAAGTGATAAATTACGTATCACAAATTAATGCAAAGATACACGTCTCTTGCGTATATAATTTATTTACAAAATTGTAAAATTCAACTTTCCAGTTTAAGCAGTACAACTCTCAAGCGCAAGCAAGACACGGCACCGAATCATCACCATGCCAAATTCTAATTCTATCAAGAAAGTTAAAATAAAAATGATAATTAATCATTAGAAAATACTTATTATTTTTGGATTACATACATAAAAAACCGTAATTATCTTCACCCCTTTATCATCACGTAACTGTGATTTTTTTTTTTTTTTTTTGGATAGTAAATGTTATCAAGTATATTTCATTATAAGAATTCGAGCACTTCCTACACTTTTGATGTCTTCACGCAAGAATAACGCAGATTACAACAAATCTTGGTTTGAAACGGACAAAGGTGCTGGTAACAACGAACTAACGCATGCACTGATATTTTTGGAAAATTGTTAGTATTTAATAGAGATCAGTTCGATGTTAATTGGAATATTCGTCTGTTCTGTAAATTCTCATGAAAAATGAAAGTAACTTGTAAAATGACACTTCCATATAAATCGAGATAGTTGTTCGTTAATCTAGAAGTAACCCGACCGACGAAATGACACATATGTTTGTATAAAATAATGCCGTTGGCGTTGCAAATAAAAAGCTTCCAGACAAAATCGCAGCAAGAAAGCTCAAGACCTGGCATGTCATCGTTCATTCCGATGCTACATGCTCAAGTGCGCTTATTAGACGTCTTCTATGCCTGTATTTTATGCCCATAATGGGTGGTGTGTGAAAGAAATTAAAAGGTGTCAAGTGATTTTTTATTTTATTTTGGCATATCACTACATATAAGTATCCTTTGTTTTGAGTGTCTATTTTTTCTATCTCTTAAATCTGATCTTGGAGCTACAATTTATAGACTTCATCCAAAATTGCATTGGATCCTTTGCCTTCCATGCGCCGAGTAAGGAGTGCTCCGGGAAAGCGGCGAAGAGAGTTACCGGGAGCTGATTCTTTCCGGCTAAATTGGACCTGCAATATACCCCAATTATTTTGAGCCATAATCGTTATTTACCTAGGCCAATTTTCTAAGCTTATTGGGCTTTTACCAATAAGAATAAAATGATTTGTCATTGATACCGATATATGAAGGATCAAATAGTACTTCAACACTAAACCAAATCTATTTATAAGTTTATTTGCTGATTAGGCACTTTAAATTTAAAATTGTAAGTATTGAAACTTTAATTAATTAATTTTTTTATTTTTAATTATATAGAAACACTCTCATCTATTGACTCATTATTTTCATATTAAACAGTCAAACACTATTATTAATCGATTCATTATTACATGCATTTTTTTTATTAATGATTTTCAGTTTATAAAAATAATAAATAAAAACTGTAATTTTGAAAATAGCATATCTTTATTTTCACCCCGATCATGACATTTCTGGTGCGACTCTTCTATTTAATACACTAATTTAATCAATTATTAGGCTTTTATTGGGAGGTTGACTAAATTGTTAGGCACTTTGAATTTAATCTTGATATCTATGCATGTTAGTCTCGTAACTTATAATTCCTCACACGCAAAAGTCTCGTCATTGCCCTTCGTAACATGTGTATCAATAATAATATAAGAGTTTGAATATTATTATTAACCAATTATATATCGAGATATTTATCAGCACCTTATATTATTTGTTTAACAGTATAATATGGGACAATATATATACCCATATAATATATTGTACGATGTGTTATGTGATGGATGAGTGCACTTCTTTCCATCACCACTCACGAGTTGGCCCTCAATAATTGATCGAATATTTTATAAACATTTTAATACACATATAATATATGAATAAGCAATATTGAATGGCAGGTGAGAAAATTTAATGAGATAAATAAATTGTGATGAAATATAAGTGAGTTGTATAACGATGATATTGATATAGACTTAACCTTCATTTTTCATGTGCACATACGATCACATGTTACTTGAACGATGAATATTATAAATTTGTTGCAAATAATTGGCGTATAAAGGGATTAAGCATAATCAATTATACTTTATAAAAGAGTGCACTCTTCGTGTAAATTTTGAAAATCAATAACAAATAACCAGAGAATCAATGTTATTTCGATATATATAATTGTGTTTCGTATGCGTGTGGTTTCGTCAAGGTGGGTTTTGAATGACCTAATGAAGACTAGATTTAAATTGTGCAAATCGACCCCTTTAAATAATTAAATTTGAGCTATTAAGAGGTGTAAGAAGAAACTGATGACTATATTCATAACTGAGCAATGAGTATTAGATTCCAACAAGTATGTCATCATCCAGATTCTGTTATCCAAGTCGTTGTCTTCTGCGTGTGATTGTATTAATTATTAATTAGCCTTGTCAAAATAAATGACGAAATGAGCCTAATTTTTCTTCTTTCTTTTCAATAATATATTCAATTAGTGATGATGCCCAAGGCATAAACGAGAGTCCTTGGAGTAAAGGGTTCATCCTATTCACAAATTTTAGGAGATCACCTAAAGTCACATGTTTTTTTTTTAATGAAACTTTTAACTACTTGTTCCCCCAAATTATGTTCTTGAGTGAGAGTAATCGAATTTGATGCCATAAAATCTAATATGTATTTTTATATTAGTTAATAGATATTGGATGTCCTTTAAGTAGTATTAGTGTGTGAATTAATAAATTGATGAAAGAATTTCAATTAATCTTAACGTACGAAATTCTCACTAAAATTAAGAAATGAGATATGAAGCCTCCGCTGCATCAATAAGTCTGTTCGGATAAGATTGATTTTAGATCCTAGAGGCATTATAATACTCTAGCGGAGTTATTTAATAAAAATAAAATCCTTCAATTATAATTATTAGAATTTCATGACAATAAAAGCAATTTTAGCTATTGATTTTTTGAATTGAGAAGGAAGCGTGTCTAGTTTATTGTTTATTTCTACGACACTTCATTTCAAATAGGTTCCAAAGCAAGAGTACTTACTGATTGAGTTTAACGTGACATAAATCCTAGATTCTAGGCAAGGAAAAAAATAGTAATTTTCAACTAATGTGTTAATAAAGAAAAAAAATATTAACTAAACTAGACAAATAATAATGAGAGGATCAATTAAAGATATTAGATAGTTACATAACATCTATTTGGTATTTTATTTCACTATGGTATTGTTTCCCAACTAATCTTGAAAAATAGATTAATCCAATTTCAAACACGTGCCGAACGTGTGACGCACGAACCTCACAATCAAAGCCTGCCCAAGGCAAGCTTATTATCCGCTACGCGACAACTCATGACAACCTCCCAATCCAACGGTTTCTGAAAGCCCAACACAGCCGCCACTCGCCTAGCTCCACGTGTCCCCTCTCGCGTCACCGGAGAGACTATACCGCGCCGCTCACCCACGCGGCGCATGTTAGCACCGAGTCGCCAAATGCGAACGAGGCAAATGAAACTCATCCGAAAGCCACACTTTTGTCGACACTCTAGCACGGGCTATAGCCGGTGGACCCTTCTTTCTTGACCGTCTGACTCCTCAGTGTCTATTCTATTTGGATATGCATTGGATAGGCTTGCCAAACTCAAAATTATTTGCAGTGTATTCTGAATTAAAAAAATGTTAGAAAATGATTTAGCATTAGTTTTTTACTTTTCAATTAAAAGTTGTGATTTTTCAAAATTTTATTTAATTTACATATTTTAAATTATATTATAAATTAAGTTCAATTTCTTACTTGCGTCCAAATATTTAAAAAAGTATTTTTTTTGTTTGATTGGGATTAAGCCCAATTTTTCATAAACATGATTTAATCAGTACCGAGAGAAAATTGATCAAAATCTCGCTCTCGAGTCTCGGTTTCACCCGAAGTGAAAAAGAGTAAACATATATTTATTTTGTCATGCAACGAGAACCTAAAACCTTGATCTTTTGATGGAGCACAAATATTTTTATCAAATTATTTAGATTTACCAAATATATGATTTAAAATTGAAATAGAAAGCGTGATAAATGGAAATTATTCCATTTACAAATAATCCCACATGAATATTAGCCCCACTCTCTCTCATTGTGACAGGCAATACCCGGTAATGGAGAGATTGCTTTGAACTAAAATTCGTGCTTGTTTTTATCTTCTTTCCACCTTATAAATCGCCCGACAAGCCTAAGCTTGCCTCTTCGTCTTTTGTATCGGCGACTACAATTTTTTTTTACCTCTTCTGCCCTCGTTCGCTTTATTTACGGGCGTGCCATCCCGCTAATGATAGATTCCGGTGACCGGGAATCCGAGAGCAGAATCTCCTCCGCAGCTCTCGATTCCCCAACGCACTCGTTAACATATTTACGAAAATGCCCAGCTCGAGCAACCGGAGAGGACCGGGGGAGAAGAACCGCAGGGGAAGGCTCGGCGAGAAGTCGTCGTCGTTTCACTGCCACGCCACGCTGACCGACTACGACGCATACCAGCTCCGGAGACCGAAGACAGTGCCGGATTTGCTCCCGAGCCGGGCGGGCCCGATGGCGGGCGAGACGATGCCGGCTGCGGTGAGGCCGGAGAAGGTGCTGATGAAGGTGACGGTGCAGGGGAGCGTGGGGCCGGTGCAGGTGCTGATGAAGCGGGACTCGAGCGTCGGCGAGCTGATCGCTGCCGTGCTCAGCCAGTACGCCAAGGAGGCTCGGCGGCCGATTCTGCCGGAAGCCGGGGCAACGATGTTCAACCTCCATTACTCGCAGTTCGCCTTGGAATGTAAGAACTTCATTGATTTATGTTTGTAGTTTTTATCAATCGGAGTTCTTGCTTGTCGTTGACTCTTTCTCTTGGTGTTGACTTTTAACGGCTTTTAACGTCTGCACCGGTAAATTCAGTTAATTTTTTATTTTATTTTATCAAAATAAACTGGAGATTTTTTTTTCATTATTAAATATTCCGTTTTTCATTATTAAATATTATCTTAAATTTTGAAAAAATATGAATTAATATAAGTATTCTTTGATCTAGGGTCATATAAATATCAATATTTCTTATTTTTTTAGTGAGCAAGGATGAAAATAATTATAAATCATTAACTAATAATATTAAATCAAGATTATATAAAAGTATAAATTATTACAATGTCGTGGGACACGTGTAAGGCGGGGATTGACTGTATTAGTGGACCAGGTTTGGATAGAGAGGAGAAGCTGACGGAATTGGGATCAAGAAATTTTTTCATGTGTCTGGCCCGAGCCGGAACGACATCGTCCCCGTCGGCTTCCACGTGTGCCACGCAAGCTGAGCAGGTGGGGAAAACCAAGCCCCCCTTCACCTGGCTGAAGTTCATGGAGTTCATGTTGTAATTATTATAATTTTAAGATTATTCAATTTAGATAGTACTTTGGTTTATTTTATTTTTTAGTGATGAAATGGACCTGTTTTGGTCACATTCAAAGTAAGGAGAAGTTGAGTAGTAGAGTGTGAGTGTCGAATATTGTCGACTAGCTTGTATAATTGGATTTGGACAAGGGAAGCTTCATTTGTCATCATTATTGCAAATTGCTTGTGCCACAAAAACATCTATTTCTAGAGTCTACACAATCACTTCACCTTTTTTTTTCTTCCTTTCAAATTTCAATCACTCTTCTTTAAACGTTTTAAACCAATATTCTAGAATTCGGAAACCGATAATTATCCGTTTATTTACCTATAATAATGGGTTTAGGTACGGTTCTAATAGTTGATTTGATTGCAGAGGTCAGATTTAAAGAGTTCATCACGTGTCGATGGTCAAAGAATATTACGTTTAATTGTGCTATTTGTGCATTCTATTTTTGAATTCGAAAAACAAATTTAGAATTATAGTTTTAAAATATTTTAAATACTTTTGTTTACGTTTTTAGCTTGAATTTTATTTTCTAAAGTCTCTTTCTATTTATTTTTTTTGTTTTTCCACCATTGATTTGTATTTTTTTTTAATTGAACTCATTTAAATAAATCTTAAACATAAACATATACTCCAAGAAGAAGAACAAAACTCCAAAAAGAGACAATGTATTGTGCCCATTTACTACAAATAAAAGTAATTTATCTCAACTCAATATATGAATCAGTATAACAAAACTCCAAAAGAAAAAAAAAAGTAAAACTAAAACTGTAGAAGGTTTTATTTCTTCGGTATGAATGAATATTTTAAATTAACAAACGGTATCATTTTTTGGGTTATTATCATCGTTTATTGAAGTTTTCATAAGGTTATGGGGAATTTTACCGAACAAGTAGGTCTATCATAAACCGTTTATGTGCCGGGATCCCTAAGTGCCGACAAGTTGTTAAACATTACTTTAATTTTATTATTTGATGGGTTGTGGTATATTACTTACTCTTCTTTTAGTGGGGATTTTATTACTGACCTCTAATTGTGAGGCTGGGAATTGGTATATATATCTATCAATGTTACAACTTCAATTTGAACGATTGGCAAAAATAATCAATATTTTTAAGGGTTAATTACGGCAAAAATACCCAACTTTTGGTCAAATTCTCTGCTGCGTATACAACCTCCGTAAAAGCGGCAAAAGTACCTAAACTTAACATTTGGGAGTTGACCGAGAATATCTATCTATGTGGCAATCAGGCTTTGCCATGTGGCACGCCACGTGGCACTTGGCCGCCACGTGGCATGCCACGTAATTATTATTTTATTAAATAATTTTTTTAAAAAATATTTTTTAATTATTAAAAAAAATTAATTTTTTAAAAAAATAAAAAATTTTTCCATAAAAACCAATAATGAATATTTAAATATAATTATTCATTTTAGAAAAGTGGATCAACGAAATAAATAAAGAAAAAAATCTCCGTTCACGGTTCACTCAAGCTCCGCCTCCGATCCGGTTTACGGGTGAAACGAAATCGCTTAATATATTTAATAATAATAACCAATAATAATCATATGATCATTCAAATTACAACACAACACAAACAAAATAAAATTACAACACAAACACAAATATCATTATTGTCTATAAATTATGTACAATAACATATTTTTGCCTATCTAAAGTAATTTTTAGACAAATAATTACTATTTATAAATAATTTTGAGGATAAATATTGAAAAAATTTATAGACTTTAGACATTTATCTAAATTTAAGAGTTTTGAAGGACTAAAAAGTATTGGAAAAAAATTAGCACGATTAACAGTGCCACGTGCCACACTACATATAGCGTGCCATTGTTCATGAAATCAATTTGCACGTTATTATATAGTGGAGTTTGCAACTTAATCGGAGCTCTCGCGCCAAAATAGATAGATTAGAAATGAAGCTCCATGGAATTAGTCTAAAACAATCGAATTATTAATAAGTCAAGAAACATTGAATTTATTTTTTTGAAAAAGTTCACCCCTAATGAAATAGTGAGAAAACATAGAATACAAGAGAGTATATGAAAGCAATTAAATAAGAGAATGGTGATGCTTTCGGTTGGTTAAGATATTGATTTCAGATCATCCTGGTTGCTTTCACCCCTCCTATTTATAACTTGTGTGTTCATCTTTATTGAGTAAGCTTCCCGTTTCGAAGTTTGCGTAATGCTGGAGGAAATTTCCCGAAACATGCGTCTTGACCGGGATAGTTCCTTGTTTTCGAATTCGGCAGTGTAGAAGAAGAATCGACTACGAGCAATCAATTCTATGAGGATGCTTCCTGGTTGAAAAATTCTAGCAACTGACTCGGAAAGGCTGATTACGGGATTTTCGTAGTGCTGCGCTGAAGAACGAAAGTGAGGGCAACTCGAATAACAAGCTACTATTGTTGTGGAGGTTCCTTGCTCCCGTGGCCCGAATCGGTATCCGCTAGGCTTGGGCCCGAGTAATTGCTTTAAGTGAAGCGAACAATCAATCGTTTACTTAAAATTATGAACGATGTCCCTAGCTTTGTAGACTCAACGACTTGTTGTTTACGGATAATAAAGTTGTACCCAATAATAGTAAATATTTTTGATAAAAAAAAATATTATGTACCAAAAAAAAAATTGATTTTTCATTTTATGAATATTAAAACTAAAAAATTTACACGAAACAATTATTTGGAAAGAGAAATATATTAACTAGTACTATATTTACGTAAAATTCAAAATGCAATGCCCATAGTTTTTAAACTATAGAATTAGTAATTTTCATTATATAATACTCTTGTCATTACATAAGTTTAAAATTCTCATATCGTTGTCTTCAAACTTTCAAATGATGAATGTAATATGTCTTGGGAAAATTTAAGAAAAGAGGAATATATGAGAAGTTGTTTGTGATGGAACTAGATCATCCTGATTTGTGTATTACAAAATAAATAAAAATTGGAAGTCTGTTTTTTGAACCTCTTATAATTGCGGTATAGATACCCATATCAATTAAATTTGCAAAAACATAATCCCAATTTTTTAATTATGCGGGATAAGTACCCAAAATCATGAAATTGCATTTTCATTGACTCTATCTCATGCATTTTTATTAATATATTGTGTTTTTTAGGCATTTGCAATTTGAATCAACACGTTAATTAGAGGCTTCTTCTAAAAAATCTTCCAAATTTCCCTCTCTTTATATATATATATATATATATATATATATATATATATATATATATATATATATATATATATATTTTAAATGTACATTTAAAATATATCGAAGTTGACCGTTACAAAAGTGATTTGCTTTGGTGCGGAGGTGAGGCATAGGGTTTTGTGAATCCCGAACCTAAAAGGGTAAAAATGAAGTTATATGATAGAAGAAATGGGTGGAAATGAACATATTCAGAAGATTCGGGGCGACGAAGAAGAAAATAAGTTAAAACCCTAAGAGGTTGCTGGGCGGCAACTTTGTTATAAAAGCCTTACAACTCCACTCATTTCCGTCTCTCCATTTCGCGCAAACCACAGTCTCTCTCTCTCTCTCTTTCTAAACCCTTCCAAAACCCTAGCTACTCTCCACCGCCTTCCATGGAGTTTTGGGGTAACCATCCTCTCTCCTCTCTTGCTCCGTTGCTCTCTCTGCGTTTGAATAGTTGTCATGGATTTTTTAGTATCATGTTTGTTTCTCGCGATTTTCTCCCACAAATAGTACCGAGAGTTGTTTAGTTTCTCGCTTAATGTTCGTGTATGGATTTGTTGGTTCATTTGGCGAAGTGATTGTGTGATTTCTTGCTCTGTTTTCGTGGTTCATTTTGTGAAATGTTGAACCGTTGAAGTTTCTGTTGTTAGAAATCCAGAGCTATCCGATTGTTAGGGTTTGTCGGTTTATCGAATGGTTGTTTGGTTTCGATGCTTGACGAGAAACTCTGGTGTTCTATTCAGGAGTCGAAGTTAAGGCTGGAGAGCCCTTGAAGGTGAAACCCGAGGATTTGATGGTGATTCACCTTTCTCAGGTACGTATTTTGCTCTTTTGATTCCACCTATATGCTTACTTTGTAGTTCTGAACCTGAGAAAAGTTTTTCGATATGCGTATTTGGTCAGGCTTGCTTGGGTGAGACTAAGGCTAAGGGAAATGATTCCGTTCTTGTCTTTGTGAAAGTTGGTGACGAGAAGTTTGTGTTGTCCCACCTTTCCTCGGACAAGTTCCCGCAAGTGTCGTTGGATTTGGTCTTTGAGAAGGAATTCGAGCTTTCGCATAACTGGAAGCATGGAAGCATCCACCTCTGTGGATATCAGACCGAAGTTGGAAGAGATGAATATCCTTGATTTTGTTTTTTTGTGTTTAGGACTTGAAACTCCTTGTTAACTAATTGCATTGGGATTTATAATTATTATTATGATTATTTCCGCTGTTATTTCCTTGACTTGGGTTTGATTGATTGCACGGAGGATTCCGATTTCAATGGTAAGTCCATTATTTTTTTTATTCTCTTGTTTCTTTTGTCGAACTTTTTTTAATGAATTTTGTTATTTATGTACAGCTTTTGACTCTTCTGAAGAGGAAGAGGAAGAGGAGGAAGCTGTTATCCCCTCAAAGGCTGCCGTGCAAAACGGTTTGTTTTCCCTTTCAGTTGTTTTTTTATTTATTTACTATGTAGGTATTTTGCTAATAGTGATTATCCAATCTATTAATTGTTAATAATAGGCAAGGTTGCTGCAAAGGCAGAGAAGCCTAAGCCTGCTAAAGCCGCCGCTGCTGAGAAGCCAAAAGTGAAAGTTGTTGAGCCAGTTAAGGATGAATCCGATGATTCTGATGACTCCGATGAGTTTGATGGTTCCGATGACTCCGATGAGGTATCTAACTTAAGATTCATTTAAGTATTGATGTTTTCCATGAACTGCAAATCTTAATTAGCATAATAAGCAAGCTAATACATGACATCTCAGAAGAGCTGATCAATTTGATTATCTAACTTAAGATTCATTTAAGTAATGATGTTTTCCAGGAACTGCAAATCTTAATTAGCATAATAAGCAAGCTAATACATGACATCTCAGAAGAGCTGATCAATTTGATAACTTGTTCATTTTGTTTCTCTTACAGGACATGCTCGGCGAAGACAGCGAAGATGATGCCAGTGACGATGAAAGTGATGAAGAGACCCCTAAGAAGGTAATAATTAGCTATTTGATATATAGCTTTCAATATTTGTTATCTTACACTGAAGCTCGTGTTTCTTACTCGTAATTTATTTTCTCTTGTAGCCCGAATCAAGCAAGAAGAGGCCTAATGAAGCAGCAGCACCCAAAACTCCGGTTTCTTCCAAGAAAGCAAAGATAGCTTCTCCTAAGAGCGGTAATCTCTTGATTCCCAGCTTATATATATTTAGTGTTGTTTGATGTCGATTTTCAACTTTCTTTTTAATTATGAAGTTCCTTTTTGTTAAAAAGTTTATTCTCTTTGGACTAACTTGCGTGTCTGGTATATTTTATTTTGAATTGCCATTTGTTTGTTTTATTTTGTTTTTGTAAATAATGGAGTTTGTTCAAACACTTGACAGATGGTAAGAAGGTGGGTGGCCACACTGCAACACCGCACCCGGCAAAGAAAGGCCCCAAGACTCCGGCTCCTGCCACACCCGCCACTGTCGGGAAATCAAAATCCAAAGCTCAGATCCCAAAATCCGGAGGAAGCGACATCGCTTGCAAATCTTGCTCCAAGTATGATTGATACGTCATGAAACTGTTGCTTTTGTCTCGTTTTGAGGTGTCTTAACAATCTGGCTGTGCAAATGCCAGGTCTTTTAATTCGGACATGGCACTCGAGTCTCACAACAAGGCGAAGCATGCTTGAAGATGCGGGAGGGGAAAAGCAAGACAATGAGCTCGATTGAAGCAAGTCTTTGGATTTAGTTTTGGAGTTGAATTTGTGAAAATTTTGGCGGTGGAGTGAGAAACGGTGACGGGTTTTTATTATCTTACTCTCATTATGTTCTAGGTATTATGAATTGTTGAATCTATTATTATATGGTATTTTGGGTGCTCATATTGATATGTCGTACACTTGCAATGTTTGATTAGACAAGAATCAAATGAACTCGTAGAAGTATTTAATTGCACCCATGTACAATTTTGTTTCACAAAAAAATTGGTTTAAGTATTTAATTGCACCAATCTCGGCTCTAAATTTAGATTTATCTGCTTGATTAGAAAAGCTAATAATACTTCCATATAGTTCAATTGCACCTCGTGATTTAATAAACTACTGTCATAACGTGGCTTATCAAAACTAAGATAGACGAAGTGCTAAAATTTAGATTTAGAGCATCGTTTTGATAAAGTTCGGAATTATATTGTTCATTCACTTAATCCAAGTCAATTTTCAGATCAAATCGACTTGCTGGTATAAAAAAACAACACTTTCCCGTAACAGAAGGATGCGTTTTCTTAGTAGGGTCTGGCCATTTTTACTCCGTCCTAGCCAGTGGTCGGAGAGGATTTACTTGTGTTTTACAGAGCTCCTATTAGGGAGTGATCTAGCAGTAAGAGACGACTATGGTCACAAGATAATAGTGCCTTCAATATCTCGAGGGAGCGAACGCAGATGATTCGGGTCGCGCCCGACTATGGTCACAAGATAATAATGCCTTCAATCTCGAGACTTTCGACGGTAATACGTAAATATCTACACATAAAAGGCTAATCATACCAATTTTTTACTCGTTCGAGATCAGTCATCAATTAGAACAAAGCTGAATACATTGCAGATACTAGACTAATCATCTCTCAATACTTTTCAATTAAAAACCAATGTCATGAAAAAGATTTCACTCCAACAAGCAAGGTTATGCAAAAGCCTGCACAGTTTCTGATAAGCCGCTGAATCCGGGATAGCATTTTTTCCTGCGAAGCTGCATCAATCAACAGCCTGTTAACAAATCTGATGGTAAGCAGAACTCGAATTCAAGGCCTCAACCCGTGCAGCAAGGATACCCGAGCCAGCAAAAACTCGTACGGGAAACGGGCGCAAATATTATCCAGAAAATTCATTCTGGAGAAAGAAAAGAAGTACATTGGTAATCTTATAAAACAAAATCCAATAAACAGGGCTCCCGCTCCTCGGCCTCCTGGCACGACCTCCACGGTGTCGGCCCTGTCATCGAACCTGTTTTTGTGAAGAAGAAAAAAATCTGATTATTTTATCAAGAATTAAATAAGACATATACAACTTAGTACAGTCACTAATTACATATCAGCCCCATAATGATTAGTTTATAGCTTATCAAACATATATATTTGTATATATATTAAATGTAACTTCAGATGGGAATATTGAGCTGGTTTGCCCGAGAGGTTAAGGGGGTAGACTTAAGATCTACTGCACATAAGTGCGCCTGGGTTCGAACCCCACAGCCAGCATTTTTTTTTTTTTCCGGCTAAATATATTCCAACTCTTAAAACAACAAAAGCAAATAAAATCTCGCACAAGATTTTTTTTTTTTTTTTAAAGATGGTCGCAAAAAAATTTCCATACTAGGAGTTGCAGTTGTCGATGCAACTAGAATAAACAGTTATATGGTGCATCCTTGCAAAAAAAAAAAAAAAAAATGCAAGATAACATAACCGGTAGAAATTCGTTTGTGTTATTTACTTATCGGTTAACTCGCTTACTTCCACAAAGACGTCGACCTAGTTTCTAACGAGAGTTAACGAACCTTTTAACGATTAAATCAGAAAGCAGAATTACCCACGACAACGGCACCCACAATTTCAACTTATATATAGATTAGAAATTTATTTCTAAAACAAAATTCAAATAGCTTAATAGGCCCTACTCATAAGTATTTTCAGCTCCTTTACTATAGTATTAGCGATTTGGAGCATTTATATTGAGTGGAGATCGGGTTTCAGAGAAGTATGAATAAATAGAGAAGTATGAATAAATATGAGTATTCTGCTGCATCACTTTTTTTTATAGGAATGGCAATTCGAGATTCGTGTCGTGTTCGTGCCGGGTCTTAATCGTGTTTTAGTTATTTTATCTAGACCCAGACCCGTCCCATTTATTAATCGTGTTCGAAGACTAAACCCAGACCCGCCCCATTTAAATAACGTGTTTATCGTGTCTACCCGTTTAACCTAATTAATATATTCATTTATTTATAAATGATAAATTAATTCAATTTATACTCATTTAACTTAATTTATTTAACTATATTATCAAAGATTTTGCAATTTTACTAACGAATTTTTATGTTCATCAATTATAAGACGTAATTAATCAAATAAAAACATAAACTTCATATATAATAATTATTAAAACACTTAATAACATATATAAAATGCATAAAATGCAACTTTTCGCTCTTTAATCGTGTCTAATTGGGTCTCACCGTGTTATCGTGTTCGTGTCGTGTTTGTGTGAGAGAGAAGAGAGAAACTGTCGATGTATTTGGAATAATGGCAATAATACAATAATGTTTAGGTTATACTAAAGAAAAGGACTAAATAACAAATAGGAGAAAACATAGGGACTTTAAATGCTAATACCGCCTCTCAAACTCACGATGCTACAGCAACAAGCATTGAGAGTTTGCTAACTAAAAAACGAAAACGAGAAGATGAAAGCGCCTTGGTGAAAAGATCGGCAATTTGAACCGATGAAGAGACAAAAGGCAATGTGATGTTGTTACATTGAAAGTGATGTCTGACCACATGACAATCAATCTCAATGTGTTTCGTACGTTCGTGAAACACCGCATTCCTTGCAATCTGAATGGCACTCTTATTGTCGCAAAACAACGGAGTGGGCTGAGGAGAGCTAACACCCATATCTGCAAGTAACCATCGCAACCAAACAATCTCACATGTCGTAGATGCCATGGCTCGATACTCCGCTTCTGTGGACGACCGAGAGATAACATCTTGTTTCTTGCTCTTCCACGATATAAGAGAATCGCCTAGGAAAATACAGAAACCCGTGGTTGACTTGCGATCAGTGGGATCGCCAGCCCAGTCAGCATCGGTATACGCACGAAGACCCAATGAAGAGCTCGACGATAGGAGTAGGCTTTGAAATTGAGTTCCTCGAAGAAACCGAAGAATACGAAGAACAGCGCTCCAATGAACTGTAGTAGGAGCCACAACAAACTGACTAACCACGTGAACGGCATGAGCAATATCGGGACGCGTAATAGTTAGGTAAACCAAACTACCAACAATGGCACGATACAAAGCAGGATCCGGTAAAGCTACTCCATCAGTCAAAGCATATCGAGCGTTGGTTTCAATTGGAGTATCCACCACTTTGTTGTCTGTAAGCTGTGCACGCTCAAATATATCAGCAATATACTTTGACTGAGATAAGATATATCCTTTCGGAGATGAAGCAACCTCGATTCCCAGAAAGTACCGTAGCATTCCCAAATCCTTCATAGCAAAGCAGCGAGCTAACTTTATCTTGAGACATTCAATCTCATCGTCATCATCACCAATAATAATCATATCATCAACGTACAAAGAGAGAAGAATACGACCTTTTCCGGTGCACTTAATGAATAAAGCATAATCATGGTGACTACGAGAGAAGCCAAGTGATGTGATCACGGTAGAGAACTTCTCAAACCAAGCACGAGGCGCCTGCTTGAGACCGTAGAGGGCTTTCCGAAGCTTGCAAACTTCACCAACCTTGTGAGTGACACCGGGAGGCGGATCCATATAAACTTCTTCGTGGAGATCACCGTTGAGAAAAGCATTTTTCACGTCCATCTGAGAGATTTTCCACCCACGAACAGAAGCAACAGCGATGAGAGTTCTAATTGTAGTCATTTTGGCAACCGGAGCAAATGTCTCTTCGTAATCCATGCCATATTGCTGAGAAAACCCCCTAGCAACGAGTCGAGCTTTGTATCTTTCAACGGATCCATCGGACTTAGTTTTGATCTTGTAAACCCATCGGGAACCAATTGTGCGTTTTCCCGGTGGTAACAAAACCAAATCCCAAGTACGTGTTTGATGCAGTGCCAAAAGTTCCTCATCCATAGCATTCTGCCAAAGAGGGTCAAGAACAGCTTCCCGATAGGACGAGGGCTCAGAAATTTTATGAATAGATGTTAGGAAAGACACAAAGGAACTAGAGTAACATGAATATGAAAAATCTGGGAGTTTAGTGGACTTACGGACCCTACTCGATGAGCGAGGTGGAGGATCCACATTCTCTAGAGCTGATTGCGAGACCACTGGTTGAGGAGGCGAATATGTGGCGGGAACAATAGTACCTGAGTTTGTTGCCTCATCACATGGAGCAACAGGAGGCTCGAGATGATCTTCATCAGTATCAAAAGGATCAATACTGACTAGATCTGATTTTGTCATATTATGGGAATTTTCTGGAACCGAAAAGTATGGAATATGTTCAAGGAAGAATACATGACGAGAGACATACAATTTTTGACCAATGGGATCAAAGCAACGATATCCTTTTTGACCAATCCCATAACCCAAGAAAACACACAACACAGATCGAGAAGTCAATTTACTACGCTCAACACTAGGGCGTAGCACAAAACAAGCTGACCCAAAGACACGTAATGCGGAATAATCAGGAGACTGACCATGAATCTTTTCAAAAGGTGACAAACCTGAGTTATGTGAAGTAGGAATTCTATTTATCAGATAAACGGAGGTCAGAACAGCTTCTCCCCAAAACACAGCTGGAACCTGAGATGATAAAAGAAGTGATCGAGCAGTTTCAATGATATGACGATGTTTTCGTTCTGCTACACCATTTTGTTGAGGGGTATCGGTACATGAACTCTGATGAAGAGTTCCGTCAGAGCTAAGTAACCTGGAAAAATCATGAGATGTGTATTCCCCTCCTAAATCACAACGGAAACATTTTATGACTGACGAATATTGGGTTTTGACAAGAGCTCGAAACATATAAAATATATTCAGAAATTCAGAACGACGTTTCATAAGGTAAACCCAAGTGTAACGAGTGTAGTCATCAACGAAAGATACATAATAACGGGAACCCCCTTTTGTGGGCAAAGAGGAGGGTCCCTATACATCAGAGTGAATGAGATCAAAAGGTGCAGTTGATTGAGATAAACTTCTAGGAAATGGTAATGCCGAAAATTTAGCAAGTTTACAACCACTACAATCAGACACATCATGAGTTTTCAAATTACCCAACACACCCGTAGAAACTAAAAACTTTAAACGAGATCCCGAAACATGACCCAAACGAGAATGCCATAAGTAAAAATCAGAAGACGAACGACTCAACCGAAAAGATGACAAATCGACACTAGAAGCGGCAACACTCTCGGGCACTTTAAGTTCATCCACCACATACAGACCTCCTTCCCTATGGCCTGTCCCAATCAGCTTCTGAGCATGTGGATCCTGTACAAAACAATGAGATTTAGTGAAGATGACAAAATAGTCAAAGTCGCACAATTTACCAACCGAAGCAAGATTCAAAGTGAGATTCGGAATATAGTAAGCATGCGGAAGGTTTATGTGGGGTGTACGGATAGGACCAACACCGACCAATGGCATATGATTACCATTAGCCGTTGTTATGGATACGGATGAATTTGGAGACAACGAAGAAAAACATGATTTCTCAGGGGACATATGATCAGTAGCACCAGAATCAAGAACCCAAGTGGGAGAAGATATACCTGAAGGACCAGAGTTTTTGAGAGAGGACAAACCGACAGGGGAAGCAGCGGATAAGGCTTGAGGTTGCGAGGCGAGAAACTTTTGGAATTGCTCAATCAACGATGGATCTGATGTAGACACTTCAGCACTACTCGTTTGAAAAGCTTGATTAGTAGCTTTCCATGGAGGCTTCTGAGATACCGACGACGTGCGTCGATGCGGCTGTTTTCCTTTATTGACCAATAAAGGACATTGTCCCTTCCAATGCCCTTTTTGCTTACAAAACGCACATTCATCTATGCCCACACGAGTATTTGAGCGACTCAGATGGTTACTAGATGAACTCTGAGGGGAAGCAGCAAAAACAGATGGAACAGCCGTTGAAGAAGTCTGTTTGTCAGTGCGAGTCTTCAGCCGAATCTCTTCTGCCATCAGTTCATTCACAACGGAGTCAACCGAAGGCAAATGGCTCCGGTGTAAAATGGACCCGCGTAGAGCTTCATAGTCATCTCGAAGCGCCATCAAGAACTGAACAAGACGTTGTTCCTCTCTGAATTGGATGTAAGGCTCCACTGAACGTAAATTGGCGGGTTCGATCTGAGCCAACTCATCCCATAAAGCAGACATAGCATAGTAGAATTCCTGGATCGACGAATCATCTTGCTTGAGAGCCCGAATGTCAGTTTCCAATTGATAGCGTCGAGCAAAATTAGACTGAGTATACAATCTCTCAAGATGCTCCCAAACAAGCTTTGTTGTCTCAAATTTTGCCAATTGAACGCCTATCGAATGAGTCACAAAATTGTTTATCCATGTGATGATTTTCGAATTGTCGGCTTCCCAAATCTCCAGTTGCGCGTCATAAGAATCATTCGACTTGTCAGTGGTCGGCAATTTAGTACCCGAAATATACCCCCACATAGATTTCCCCTTCAGAAAGTTCTTCATCACGTAACTCCAATACGAATAGTTCTTTCCATCTAACTATGCGCTAATCGACTGAAGCGAATCATCCTTTCGACTAGCCATGACGAACAAGTACCAAACAAACCAAATCCAAACAACAAATTGACCAATCTAACAAAAGCCCCAAATTCCACAAACCCTAGGCATCAAAATCACAGAAATCGAAGCACCAGATTGCATACCAAATTCGCGATGAACAGTGCTATGAACAGTACCGAACAGTGCGATGAACAGTGCCGAACAGTGCGCGATGAACAGTACACAGATTCAATCTTCCTCAAGATTCATGGCTCTGATACCATGTGAGAGAGAGAAGAGAGAAACTGTCGATGTATTTGGAATAATGGCAATAATACAATAATGTTTAGGTTATACTAAAGAAAAGGACTAAATAACAAATAGAAGAAAACATAGGGACTTTAAATGCTAATAGTGTTTACCCGTTATTTAATCGTGTTCGACACGGTTGGACCCAAATCCATTTGTGGTAGACCCAGACCCATTTAAATCGTGTCGTAAGCGTTTCGTGTTTCGTGTCTGGCCTCAAATTGCCACCCCTACTTTTTTAGCAATGGAGTATTTACGGTATGTCGTTTCAGCACCATGAAAGATGTAGCTTTCTGTTTAAAACGTCATGCAGTTTCAGCAATAGTTCGAAGAGAAACGACACGAAGTTTTCACTTGTAATTTCAGTCGAAAACGACAGCATGTTTTCTCACACACAAGAATGGTTTATATAATATAAATTCGAAACAAGATGCTTCAATCGAATTTCCGTGTTGATAAATACGAGATAACAATATAATTTTGTTGTGTCTATCAGAAAAATTTACTTTCTATATCACATAAAATTGTGATAAGTTTTTTTTTATTAATATTATTTCGTACCAAGACTATTTTATGTCTCATCAAACTCTATTTTAACTCAGTGTTCATTTTATATATATTTTTATTTTACATTTTCATAATTCTATTATCTACATGTTATATATTATGGGGACTTAGCAATAACATTATATTTATTTGATGAATTTGAATTCTACTACTTATTTGTTATTTTAATAATAGAAATTACCCTATAATTTTGTAATGTTATTGCGTTTCGGAACTAGTTATATTATTTTCATTTTTTTATGTACAAATGTCATAGTTGTATTTTAACATGCAATTGTCTTTTAAATTAATTAAAAAATAACAAATTAAATACTTACAATGGTAGACATAACTCATAAGTAGTTTTGGTGTCAAATATGAAATAATGCAGGTATGTAAAATAACATATTTTAGTATATTTAGCTCGATATATTCGGTTCACAATCTTCATTCCACGCCGTAATGGTGTGGATTTGAAGGTCCACTGAAGCATCTTCACCCGCAATGTATTTATAGAAATGCAGTTCGGGTGGAGATGCTCTAAAATCATCTTTCAACCGATTAAAAAACTTAATTTTTTTTTCCTGCAAGAAATATAGATTAGGTTGAAGAGGAGATAAGTTCTATTGCTCTTGTTTGTCCCGATCACGACGGTTACTATCACGAGATCTCAATCTCGGACTCATTTCATAGACTGTATTTCTTAAAATGTAGTTTGAGTGGAGATACTCTAAAACTATCTTTCAACCAATTAACAAACTTAAATCTTTTTCAAATCGGAGACACCAAGTTTAAAGAGAGCTCAGTGGAGATGCTCTAAAACTATATTTCAACCAATTAACAAAATTTATTATTTTTCAAATCGGAGAGACCGGATTTAAGGAGAGATGAGCTCTCTTGCTCTTTTGCATTCCGACCACGACGGCTCCTCTCACGAGATCGGAATTCCAGTTTCATGTCATAGAGAAGGAATATTTTGGTTTTGTCTTTCTCCCAAGTTTGCCAAAGAAACAAACAAGAAGAAACAAAATTGATTTTGGTGAGAGTAAGAGAAAAATAGCAAGGAAAAGAGAGTGACCCCATTGTTGAGATCGGCCTTAGGGTGTGTTTGTTTGCACTTAATAGACCTCTTAATCTTAATGGGCCAGATTTAAGTCTATTAAGTGCATTTGTTTTTTTCTTTTTTAAACATCTTAATGCATCTTTTTGTCTCTTAATGAATCAGATTTGCAAAAGTAACTTAATGGCATTCAGATTCTCTCTCCTAATTACTTTCTTAACAAAAAACTTCAAAACTCCATAACTTTATTTCTATATCTCCAATGGAGTCATAAAAAATACCATTGGAAAGCTTGAGACAAGACGAATCCAATGATAGGTGGAAAGATATATTTTCGACGTTTTAAAAAAAATATATGAATTTTGATTTTTTAATAAAAATATATTAAAATATAAAATTATCTTAAATTTATAACTAAAAGTTAGAAAGATATATTATTAGTTCATATATTTAAAATGTTATATATAATTTTACGTTTTATAAATATAAATTTACAAATTTATTAATATAAATAAATCAAATAATCATTAAAATAAAATATATAAAAAAAAATTGATTATAAAAAAATGCTATTATACGATAGAATTTGCCTATAATGTATCATTTTCAAGTTGAAGTATTTAAGAAAATGTATTATATTAAAATTTATTATAAATTATTATTATTAGTGTTATTATTAAAAAAATATAAATTAGTGTTTAAAAAATTATTTACATTTCATCATATAATTAAATTAATTTTATGTTTGTATTTTTATTTAAAAAAATAAGCATTTATTAAAGCTAATAAAAAATAGTTCGAAAAAATAAAGATGCATTCAGATTTGTATTCAGATCTAAAAAACAAACATACTTAATTTGTATTCATTCAGATTCAGATGTCACATCTTAATATTCAGATTTGCATTCAGATTCAGACGTCTTAATCTTAATGTAAACAAACACACCCTTAGTCTTCAAAATAATGATGTATCAATAAAGCATTTGTGACACTGATAAATTCACAAATCGCAATTGAGAAAATTAGTAATGAAAAAGACAATAGAAACTCCATAATATACAGCAGAGTGGTGAGGTGACACCTCAACTAACATTCGCATGAGGTTTAAAGCTTTAAAAAAGCATGAGAAAATGAAAATGTTGCCTAATAGAATCAAAGTTTTAAATTAAGAACTAAACCATAAATAAAATAAAATAAAATTCATGAGCATGAAAGAGACTTAATGTGTTGACTAGTTTTCGATTTGAGACCCATAAAGAAGTTCTGAAATTGAGAACTGCTATTTCAATTGCCCATTGCTACTAAAAGTCTAAGTTATTAAGAATATTTGTCACATAAATATTAAAGTTTTTGTGTGTTGAGCGGTCATGCATTCACATTTTCAAAACCATAAGTATACTCGACAGAGAGATGTGAGAGTAAGAGAAAACACTCGCATTTTATGAAGGATTACGTAAAAAGAAGTAACATGATAACGGACTTTGAAGTTTCTCCAATGCAAAATTTGCTAAGGATGAACAAGTATTTTAGTTCATTAGCTGTGATAAAATGAATCACACGTATTGATTTTTTTTTCCTGTCTCTGGACACTAAAAATATCTAAATATTTTCCAAAACTTACGTTCCAAACATTTTTACACTTTACTAAGAAATTTGTAGTAAATGATTTCTACTCCAAGTGATTTTTTTCTTCACTAATTAGACTTATTTAAAATTGTTTTAAATAGTTGCGGTTTAGACGTTTACGTTCTATTGAGCAATTAATGATCTTTAGAGAAACTTTAAAGAGTTTAAACATACTAGGTGATCTGATTGACGGAAATAAAATATACAATACTATTTTTTCATAAGTGGGTATTACACACATTTTTTGTAGTATAATTACTCTAGAGATAATCTTTAATTATATTTATCCAACAAATAAAAAAAATTATAGCAAAACTTGCGGGCAAGTCCCCCAAATGTATACCAAAAACTCATCCGGGTTTGTTTTTTTTTTTTTTTTTTTTTTTTTTAATTTTCAAAAACCCGGATACGGATATATTCGGTACCATGAAAAAAAAAATCCCGGATATATCCGGATCCGTTTTTTTTAATTAAATCTATTTTCTGGGTCGTTGATCTTGATGATCCAACGACCCAGATCAAAAGTTTTTTTTTTTTAAAATCCGGATATTTTGATATCCGGGTTGCGTAATATCCAGATACGGAAACCCGGATTCGGATATATCCGTATCCGATTTTTTTTTTTTTTTTTAAATTGGGTATCCGGGTTTAATCCGGTGGGGGATTTTGGGGACTAGGCCAATATAATAATAAGAAAATTGTATGAAATGTCCAATTTTGCGTCAAACCTTTTAAGAAATGCTCATTTGTGAGAATAATAAATACAATGAGTATTTTTTTTAAAAAAAATTTTGACACAAATATAACAACAAGGGAAAGAAATTCTTACTCGTAAAATTGGTAAAATACACTGACCGACCGACACAAACAATATCTTAACATGTCACAAATCATATGATATCCTCAAAATACACTTCACAAATTTATCATTTTAAATTGGTTTTTATTTTTATGAAGACACAATATTGGGACCAACAATATTGGGAAAATCCCGTTTCGATACACAGCTGTACTAAATTTAACTCATGTTTATAAGCAATAATATCAAGTCATTAATATTGTGTCGTTTATTTATTATCATCTTCAAATGGGGTCTATAGACTTGATCTATCCAGCTTCAGAATCCGTTTGGAATCTTAAATATCAAAATGGAATAATGACATATTTTGACATTGACAGCTTAACAAGCCCTTCAATATGCTATCATATAATTTACGAAATATAGCAAAAAAAAAAATTAAAAAAAAATTAAGCACTTTAATACTCTAATTTGTTTTACAATCAAGTCAAATTGGTTTAGGGTAGCGAAAATATAAATCGTTTAGTGTCACGTGGCTTCACTTTGTTGGACTACTTTATTCACTTGTTGGTCAATTTCTTATTAGATTGAACAAGTCACGGCTTCGACATACCCTCTTGAACTAAACCACCATTGTTAGAACTCATATTAGAGCTCTCGGCGATGAGTGTTTTAACGGAGGTTAAACTCGTTTTCATTGAGACATGACGAATTTAGTTTGAAGAAGCAATATGAACCAAACCAATCAACTGAAGCCATGTGACCTATATTAACGATTTATGACTAAAGATAAACAAAAATATTATAAGTTTGAAAACATTTGTTTTGCAAAAACTAAACCCTGCCTAATTTGATATATATATTTCGAAACTTGTGCCGCTAATATGAACCACTTACAAAATGATAAATTGCTTGATATGTATTGTATACCGACACATTTTTGGCTGTAATTTTGGGAGTTAAAAATAAAAGAGAGTAACATGGTTTGTGTATTGTAAAACCATGTTCGGTGCCGACACGAACAGTAGTGCATTAACCAAATCTCTGGTCAAAATATATTAGTGTCAACACCTCTTCTTCACTTTGAGAATTGATGGAGATAATTCCCTCTATTTTATTAATTTGCATTCTTCTATTCCAACTTTTATTTATTTTTAATGCTCGATCCTCTTCCAAACAGTTGACCCTCTCAACTTCTTTTTCTACATTCTCAACCCTCTCAAATTTACAAATCAATGCATATTGTTGAGTTATAAAGCTCAAGCCAAATTCACCGGAATTGTTACAGAGACTCGACATAAATTCTTCATATTACTATTTATTTTTAATTCATAGCGCTACTTAATGTAAATTAACCCCTCTTAATTTTATTAAAAATTTAACTTCTCCCTCTAAATACAATTTCTAGCAAAAGAAAGCGTAAATCTTTTAACGCCCGAATGT
Organism: Parietaria judaica; assembly: GCA_954871525.1. Lineage (NCBI taxonomy): Eukaryota > Viridiplantae > Streptophyta > Magnoliopsida > Rosales > Urticaceae > Parietaria > Parietaria judaica. The sequence goes on along the minus strand of OX940862.1, from coordinate 19,325,749 downwards.
AACTCCCGATTCCGCACTGTATTATTCCTTGTGTTGCATCCATGAGATTCATCAATGAGCATGTCCTTGACATTATTCCTATACAGCTAGTGAAACAATGCAAGAGAAATATATACAGGCTGGTCAGTACTCTACTTACACATGAAATCTCATCTTATGTTTTCCATTTTTGTTTTAATATAATATTTGGGAAGAGTAAAGTTGAGCTGTATAAAAATTAAAATGACACAATTTTTGTGAGGTGAACATGGCCAGCTAAAGTTAATAAATGGGTGGAATAATTGTGCTCTGTGCCTTCAATTTGGAATCTCATTCACCAGTTTTGCCTTCAATTTCTTCTCACCAATTGGGTTTTTTTTACTCATTGACTTTGGTTCAAATTACAAGAGACAGTTAAATTAAGTTCTTTATTATTCATTATATAATATAGTTTTGGAATTTTGTGGAACAAGTCTTAGTTTACGGTTTTACACAGTACTCTAGAATTGCTAGATTTGGATTTTTAGCTTGACAAGAGTCTAAAACCATTGGCATTATTCTAAAGAATTGGCAATTTGTTGTAAGTAAATAAATAAATAAATAGTTGTGATTAAATAATGACGATTAGAAATGACCCATTATGTTAACTTAGCATTGGTTTAGCTGTACTATTTTATTTCTTTTTTTGTCAGTGGCCAATTGCTTTGGAAGTTTCCACAGTGCAGGTCATAAGTGAATTGATTAAAAATAAAACAGCATTTATAAATGGAAAATTATCTATGTCCTATGATTTGAGATTATTAAACATAAATAAAAGACATTGGTATTCTCAAAGGCACACTATAATAATTAAATTAAAATACTCTTTTTTTCTTCTATCTCTGTATCAATTAATAACCCTCATTATTTCATGTACTACAGTGGTCTACTATAGATGTCGATGATGAACCTTCTAATACAAGTAACTCTTGAGTTCTAACCTTTTGACTTTTCTATATATGGCCTTTAATAGATCAAAGAGATTAGAGAAAAGTGAAGAAAAAAAAAATTGAGATCGGATGGAAATGATTTCAAAGTATCACAGGCTTCAAATGATTGATCTTGATGAAAGTGTTGATATGATTAGAATTTTGTCTTAGGCTGCTTAAACCATGCAAAACAATTACTAATTAAACCTTTCACTTGTTAGTGCACTAATCATAACCCCTGAAATTTAGATTGCTTTGGGATAAACTTAAAATGTGATGGCTGTAATGATTAGGATTTATAAATTGTAATAAATTCTCAAGGTATTAATTGATGACCTAAAATCAATTATCTTTACACACATAAAAGAAAGCATAGGACTCTTGTGTTTAGTTCTTATCACTACATAAAATTAGGGTTAACTACAATAAAAATACTCAAAGTTGGTCAAAAAACTCCTCGTGTACTTAAAGTTTAAAAGTGGAAGCAAAAATACTCAAAGTCACATTTGGGGAGTTGACCATTCCATTCTCGTGGTGCAGATAACTTACCCGTTAACTCTGGCCACATGGATAAACGTGGGTTGCTGACACAACAATTTTTTGCAATGGGGACGAGCTCACATCAGACTCGTTTACGACAAAACAACTACTTGAACCCCTGATTGGGCCCGTCCACGTGGCAAAAAAATGCTATGTCAACAACCCACGTTTTTCCTAGTGGTCATAGTTAACGGGTAAGTTAGATGCGTTACGAGAATGGAGTGGTCAATGCCCTAAATGCAATTTTAAGTACTTTTATCACTACTTTTAAATTTTAAGTACACGAAGAATTCTTTAACTAAACTTTGAGTATTTTTACCGTCACTAACCCTATAAAACTATCTTAAAACTTCTTATTGTTATTTGTTCCTCTCTTTAAGTCTACTACTAATCATTGGATATCGATTTTATTTTTAGAAAATAAATGTTGGTCTTTGAACTTGCATTAATATAATTTTAATTAAAAAGAATATGTGAATCCTATTGAAATTATATCAAAATCATAAAATAAAAATTATTTTGACTATTTCTAGAATAAATGGGGTGAATCCGCACATGTATCGTAATATGCAAAGGATATTTTCGCCACTTCAAAAACGGAATAGCTAATCCACACATCTTTCATAAACGAAGGGCCAAAAACGTTAATTACTCTTTGTTAATTTTATTGGGACCCTTTGAATTATAATATCCTTATCAATATATAATTTTTCGATTCAAAATAAAAAAGAAGAAGCATGAGCAAATGTATTGAAATGATCAAACAATTACAAACCCTTTTCCGCTATGAGTTTATTTCAAACAATCTAACTAAAGCTACAAACGCAAAATCCCATGAAAAAAAATACAAAATTTGAAAATTACAAAAAAAAAAAAAAAAAACAATAAACTTAACAAGAAACCAAAGAACACAGCATTTGCTTGTCTAAATCTATATGCTGTTTCTGATTCTTCTACAGTTCCTTAACAAATGATTGTGTATTGCTGAACAGCCAGAGAAGGAACTTCTTTTTTCCTTTTCATTTCCTTTTCCGGCGATACGACACTGTAAAACGAGGCGATAAAAGAACATATAGTACAACTTGCGAGCAAGAATTTGCCCGCAGAACCCTCTCCTCGACGACAGAGATAACGATTTTGGCGGTTTCGGATTACATTTCCGAGGATTCTTTAAATGCTGTAGGTATACATATAGTTATAAATATATATGGAAGCAATGGCTGCAAGAAAGATCAACTGGGGATAATCGTGCCAACGTAGCCAAATCCGCAGATGAGGAACGAGATGGTTTGGAGGAAGAGGTATATAAAGTAGTTGTTCTTCCCGTGCACGAAATCGTAGCATCCGCAGATGAAGAGGAACGCTCCGAATCCCAGCTCCAACAGATGAAGCCTGATTAATCAACAATGTTAGTGTCATTGGTAAATTATAGGAACCAGGCCAATAATAAAACCGAAACGAGAACGCTATACTGATAATAATCGATTTCTTGTTCTCTAATTCGAGAGTTAGCCCAAAAACTCTCACCAAAATACCCTTAATGAAAAAAATACTAACTCTAGCTTCTTTAATTATAATTTAATTGCAAATAGTTGAGAGATTCTTCTTGAAGATAAGAACAAAGAAAACAAAAGTAATACAATTTTCTCTTGCTTGTGGGATTAGGTCACACCATGTGGTCGGTTTCCAAGACCAAGGAGAGCAACAACATAATGCATAAACGACATTCTACCACTTTGTCCTTATGTTCATGTGCTTGTCAGTGAAGTAACATGTCAATCTTTCTTTTGTAACCTCGAGTTTTTCCCGGGAAAATCTTACGAATCCGAATTGTCGTACCTGTTGCCGAATTTGAATCGGGGCCTCTTGAAAAATTTGAAGGGCGTTTTCTTGTTGACGGCATCTGCCTCTGCCTTCTTCTTCAAGACATCTCCCAATTTCTCGGTCACGACCCACTCGTTGGCTCGCCCCGCTTCCAAGAGGCCGATCAGGGTCCCCTTGGTCCGGTGCAGCGACATCACGTTCTCGAATAGAATCCAATAGAACAGAAGATGGATCGACCTGAAAATTCGTAATGTTCCCTAATGTTAAAACGAATTTTCCTGATACGAATACATAGAAGCTAAAACTTAGGAGGAAGTGTAATGAAAACCGAACCTCGGAGTCCCGACGGAGTTGAGAATGGTGATGATCGAAGGGATGTAAACCGCTCCCCAGATGGGGACGTGGACTTCCGGTACTAAAATGGTGAGAGGAAGAACGACGCAGTAGAAGAGGAAGGTGACCCAGTGAGCTATGATCTTCCTCACGAAGAAGAAACTGTAAATGACGTACACTTTCTTCCAGAATCGCACTTTCTGGAGCCGGGAAAAAAAACCGCGTTATCAGAAGAGAACTACCGGGAAAAAAAGTCAACTTCGAGAGCTTAAAGAGACAAAAGCCGACCTTGTTTCTGACAATTTCCCCGACCATCTTCCGGAAGAGATTTGCGGGGCCACACGACCACCTGTGCTGCTGGAACCGGAAAGCGTTGAAAGTACTAGGAAGCTCACTTTTCGCCTATACACAAACACAAAGCGTGAGAAAATGCGTTGTCAATGAAACTGTTAAATGAGACGGGACGGAAATATTACCTGAAGGTCGCCGAGGTAGACGAATTTCCATCCGCGGAGACTGGCTCGGATAGCGAGATCCATGTCCTCCACTGTTGTCCGGTCCTTCCACCCTCCAGCCTCGTTGATCGCAGCGATTCTCCAAACCCCGGCAGTTCCTGTAAGACAAACCACCTCAATTTCGTAAATCCTAATGAATTTATCAAAGGTTTTCCCTCACGGGAGGACCAAACATTGCGAAAAAAGATTGAAAAAACCTCGTGGGGTGCGCATTTTGAATTTTTACATGTCGCGCAACTCAATGACGTGACTTAATAATGAGTTTGAAACTAAAAAATAGAGACAATTGGATTGAGATTGTATTTTATTAAGGGTGATCGTTTTGCAACTTTTCAAGTCGCGTAAAATGAATGAAATGTCTCCGAGATATTAGTTCAAATACTCGTACCGTTGAAGCCGAAGAAGGCGTGCGTGGCCGAGCCGACTTCTTGCTCCACCTTGAAGTGGTAATCCAATGACATCTCTTGCATTCTCGTCAGCAAACACTCGTTCGAATTCACTGAAAAAAATAAATCATAATTAATAAATCATAAAACTAATTAATCCATAAGTATTATTAATGTTAAGTTAATTTGCATCGTCAACTTTTGAAGGGTCCCACACACACGATAGGCTTGTCATTGCTGAGCTGGCAGGGTGTCCCTATAATTGAAAAAAAGCAAGTGAAGACGTTCCTGTCCTCACGTGACTCGAAATAGCGCCACGTCATCAGGTCGTAACTGTCGGTAACTAGGGTGTGAGGGCCCACCACAACAGTTTACTGGTTGGTGGTTAGCTTTTTACAAACAAGGTCAATTCTGACTGCACGTGGAGGGTTTCAGCAGATAAAAAGGCGACCCGCCCAAATGACCAAACTGCCCCGACCCGGCAGAGTCAGTCAGTTGACCGCCCGACCCGGAAATGACGAACGTGCCCCCGGATTTCTGGCCGTGAGTTTCAGAGGAAACGTCATGTCGTTGTCGCACTTAAGGTTAGGGCAGTTGCGTCATTTTTAAATGTCATTAAGCATGGGGAATATGAAACCGAACATTAAATACATACGACACACAATTAGTAACAGGGACGTTTACGTCAACGCTATTTAATGCGTAACACGATCCCATATCAATAAAAACACCTTAATTGATGCTCAAAACTATGTAACAAATTATATCAATATAATATTATATTATATTATATTATATACATATATATTTAAGCATATATGCTTGAAAAAGCATTAGTTAGTGAGTCAACAATCAAGTGTCCCACTGAATCAAATTATACAAGTTGTTGGATTAAGTAAGGATGTTATTAAGATTTCGTGTTTTTATTTTTATTTTTGGTTCCATTGTTTTTTCTAAATCAAGAATATTATTGTTTTTGTGTGGGCCCTACGGTTATGACCAAGCTCAACAATCATAGAGAGTGAGAAGCTGGCCCACCCGGTGATTGATGGTTTTTTCCCACATTGGGTCCCACTTTGTTGATCACTTGATCTCACCGACGGAAAATACATTATTATTGATATTTATTTTTATTTTTAATAAAATAAAAGAGAGAAAAATAATAATTTCCAAAAGAAAACAGTAGAAGAGCAAGAGCACCGACAGTGGGCGAAATATTAAACGAGGAAAATCAGGCAAAATATTAATTAAGCGCAATCAATGGCTCTAAATTAAATTATATATACGGAAAAGACCAAAAGATAAATCTTCTTTGAGGCATATATATTATAATGCCCAAAATATCCTGCCCTCACAAAGTATAGCTTTTGAAGTGGCACACATTATGCAGATTTACGCTTATCGAACGTGACAAGAACGCTATTCAATCGCGTTACATCTTCACAATAATTATTCCTTGTAATAATGCTATAAAAAATAAAAATATTAAAGGGGTAAGGGGGTAAATTACCGAATCTCCAGCGGGCTTGGACGAGGGCAATGTCGGGGTTGTGGACGAGAAAGGGAATGGACCGGCGGAGGAAGTCGGGCTCGGGGCGGAAATCAGCATCGAAAATGGCGACATACTCGCAGTGCTTGACATAGCTTCTCTTGAGGCCTTCCTTGAGGGCGCCGGCTTTGTAGCCGCCTCGGGTTTCCCTGATTTGGTACGTTATGTTAATGCCTTTGCTCGCCCATCTCTGGCACTCCACCTCCACCATTTGCTGCACCGAAAAGAAAAAACTTAAGCCCCGATAAACAACAAGACTTCAAAAAAATTATAAAAAATTACGGGTTACTCGTCTCATTACCAAAATCACCAATTGAAATTGAATTATGAGAAACTTAGTCTAAGTTCGAAATGAGTGAACCAAGAAAGTCATCATCTCGATAAGACATTTTAATAAAAGAGCGGATTAATCTCCTCGTTGTCGATTGATCCCGAAACAGGTCGCTTTCGCATCGGAGAACGGCAAGAGAGATAATTGAAAGACCAGATCAGAGATTTGCTTCACCTTGATTACTGGGTCAGTGGAGTCATCCAGGACCTGGATCACGAGACGATCGGACGGCCACGAGAGCCCGCAGGCCGCACCAATTGAGATCTTGTAAACCTGAAACACGCCATAAGAAGAGCTCAGCTCTCAAGCTCCATCAATGGAGGCCAAACAGAAAGGCAGGCACGCACGCACCTCTCGCTCGTTGAACATGGGGATTTGGATGAGGACGACGGGGAAATTGGAGGAGCCCAATTCGACGTCGTCCTGGAGCTGCTCGAACTTGTACCTCTTCTCGGGCTTCTTCCAGAAGAGCTTGACGAGGACGATGACGACGCCCATGTAGACCCTCTCCATGAAGAGCATGAGCGACATGGCCAGGCAGGCGTACACCGCCAGATTCAGCAGCGGCACTATCACCGGCGCCTTCACCAGCTCCCACATCAGCCCCGCCTGCGACGCCATGTCGTACCCCGGGTTCGGGAACGCCTCCGGGATCGCCACTCTCTCCCCCATTCTCCCTCTCTCTCTGCGTGGATAATGTGGATAGGCTTCGCTCTCGCTCTCACTCTCACTCTCAGAGTGTGCCGACCAATGCTGCTTCTTCGTCTCTGTCAATGGCGAAATGGAGCAGAGAGAAGAGCATTGAGGCAGAGAGTGAGAGAGAAGAGAGACTAGTTTTTTATAGTCAGTTTTGGTCCATCTTAGGGGTAACTATTTGGCTTTGTCTTCATTTTACTAACTTATTATTATTTATTTTTTCTTGGTTGATAACGGTGTAAGTACCTAATATTTTTTATGATGTCATAAATATCTCATTTAAATGTAATTATTTTGTTTCTATCTAAATCTCATCTACCTGTTTTATAAGTAACAACAAATTTAAAGAATTTCTAGTAGTGACACGTGTTAAGGACTTAACCCCGAATCTAAAATTGTATTATTAAAAAAACTATAAACAATGTTGGAGGATTAAAATGGTAAGCATTGAAAATTTAAAAAAAAAATTGATGCGACCATAAAAATAAAATAATAAGTACTTATGTTGGTATGAACTCTTAATTTTTTTTTAATAATGAGCGTTATCACCCTTTAATTTTTGCATGTTGGAGAAGTTTTATCTTTGAATTTTAATTTTTGGCATCAATGCCCCTGTTTGTCGTAGAATTACAGTAAATCCGGCGACAGCTTTTTATCATTATTTTTATTTTATATTTTGAATATAACAAGCTAATACTTTCCGAATAATTACTCATTTATTGTTTCACCATAATATGTATCAAGGTATTAAATTTCTCGAATATCCATTGGCATGCCCATCGAAAATCTTTTTTCGAGGATATGCGAAACAATATATCCATCGGCATATCCATCGATTTACCTATGAGATACCAATCGACAAGCGATATATCCGTAAAATGAATAGTGCGAAACGACATCGGCAAGCGGTATTTAAAATCTTGATATGTATATTGATCTTGTTTAGTAACTAATTAACAGAAAATACTTTTGAATAAATTATGTGTTGCATACATTTTTTTTGTATGTCATTTTCGGATGCCTGAGGCTGAAATGCATTATGTTACATTTGAAAATATACGGAACGTTGATGTTAAAAAGAAAAAGATCAAGGAATAAACTGCACTAACTTGAAAAGTTGTGGGGCATTACTGGTAATTATGTTTTCTATTGAGTAAATATTTTATTTATTCATTGGTTATTTATTTCTCCAAAATAATAAATGCCAGTCTTTTTATGGATCTTCTTAAATGCTTTTTTGGCCTTTTGAGCGAAGAAAATGAACGCTTTCAACTTTTTTAACTGCTTTGAGCGTCAACCGCAATCTGGCTTTTATTGCAGTATAAATTCTCAGGGTTATAATAGGAATTATTCATTCATTTCATTGTTGGAATATATAAAGGGATAATAGCGGCAAAAGTGGCCAAAGTTAAGCCAAGTGTGCAAATAAGTGGCCAAACCGATTTAATATCGGCATAAGTAGCCAAAGTTTACCAAACCGTGGACAGTACAAATTCCATCCATTTCAAGTCAACGCCGTTTGCCACGTCATTTCCATAAGTGTTGAGTTTTGGCCACTTATTTGCACACTCGGCCTAACTTTAGCCACTTCTGCTGCTATTATCCCTTTTTTTTTTACGTTCCAAGGTATTTTTTAGGGTTTATCTAGATTTTTTTTTGTTATTTTTTTATTTTTCTTAAGATTTGACTAAAACTTGATTTCCGAAATAACTGATTCCGTTTTTATATTTAGAACGCTGAATATCACTCTCAATTTTGAAAATATTAATATGTGTTATCGGTTTCACATGTAATTTACGATCATAGAATTTGACATAAAACCTCTATATATTTAATTGTTAGAGACCATTAGATTTTTTTTAAAGGTACGAAATACCCATTTAGCCACAAGTTTTTTTATTCAAATTACTCTGGTGTGTTTTAAAATGTACTAAAATAGGTATGTTTTAAAAAGTTTGTACAAAATAAAAATTTCGTTAATAATGTTGGCCTAACATTGTTAGTTAGAGCCGAGACTAAAATCGAGATTTTTTTACATTATTTTATTAAGATTATTAATTTTATGAAATTTTATGGTACCATGTTAAGAAATTTTATTGTATTTAACGAAATTTCATAAAATTAATAATCTTAATAAAATAATGTAAAAAGGTCTCGATTTTAGTCTCAGCTCTAACTAACAATGTTAGGCCAACATTATTAACGAAATTTTTATTTTGTACAAACTTATTAAAACATACATATTTTAGTACATTTTAAAACACACAATGAGTAATTAAAAAAAAAAAACTTGTGGCTAAATGGGTATTTCGTACCAATTTCTTTAAAATAATCTAATGGTCCCTAACAATTAAGTGTATAGAGGTTTTATGTCAAATCCTATGATCGTAAATTACATGTGAAATCGATAACACATTTTAATGTTTTCAAAATTGAGAGTGATATTCAGCATTCTAAATTTAAGAAACGGAATCAGTTCTTTCGGAAATCAAGCTTTAGTCAAATCTTAAGAAAAAGAAAAAACAAAAAAAAAATCTAGATAACGCTAAAAATACTTTGGAACGACAAAAAATAAGAGATAATAGCGGCAAAAGTGGCTAAAGTTAGGCCGAGTGTGCAAATAAGTGGCCAAAGCTCAACACTTGTGGAAATGACGTGGCAAACGGCGTTGACTTGAAATGGATGGAAATTGTACTGTCCACGGTTTGGTAAACTTTGGCTACTTATGTCGATATTAAATAAATTTGGCTACTTATTTGCACACTTGGCTTAACTTTGGCCACTTTTGCCGCTATTATCCCATATATAAAAGGCTATTGAAAACTTAAATAAAAATTTATAGCACATTACTATTTATTATTTAGCTTAGCTAGCATTGACATATCTAATCAAAAATTGCTAATTGTATTAATTAGTATGATTCATTTCCTAACACAACATTATGATAATTAATAAATATTATTTTTATGAATATTTTTAGATACTCGACGGATATCCAAATATATAAGTAGATAGGAAAAAAAAATTATATCGGGCAATTTATGTGGATGCAACAATTGGCTTCTAAAATCCAATACTGCCATCAGAAAATAAATATATATATATACACACTATCAAATAAATATATACAAAAATATTTATGTATATATAAACAAATAAATAGAGAAGCACATGTAAATGAATTATTGAAGAGACCCGGTTGCCATACGCTTATTGGTCTATCGAAAAGTTCCATTTTTAGTCATCTTTTTTCCTTTTGTCCTTTCTCTAACGTTAAACTTAAACAGTTAAACTACACTATTTTCCTCACTAAATAAATTCCTTTTTAATATATATTGCTATCTCTAAAATACATTCAAAAAATATATTAATAGAGATATTTATGATAAAATTATCTATATATTAGATATGTGAAGACGAACTTTTTCCCACAAACTTATTTTTTTAATACATTTTGTATGCATTCTAAAGTTTGAAGGGTGGACAATAAATCCGCTCCTATTAATAACATTAATATAATAAGTCGTTAATATATATATATATATATATCACACACTATGCTATACACAAAATATATGAAGTTGTGATATATGCACACAGCACAACTACAAACATAAATATCAACATTGTAAAATTGTAATTTTGCCCAAATAAAATTAAGTTTTGTACTTGTAAATATAAGTAACGAGGTCTTATGAAACGTGGCTTATTTTTGGTGGGTCGGTGCAAGTTTTTGGCGAAAATTTAATATCACACAGTCATATGTTGTGGATTCGATGTTGACTATGTTGTGACCAAACTGGAAAAACATTGCAATCAATGTTATTGTGTCTCACTTATATCATTTTCACATTTGCTTACTACTAATAATACTATACTGTATATTTGTAATATCTGACTTATTAATAAGAGTGTAGTGTGAGGTCTATGCAAGAGAATCTTTATGCCATGTGCATGGTCATTTGGGTCATCAAAATTAATATTTTTTTGTGTCATTTTTATTATTAATAATTTACAGTAATATACAAAAATTTTGGTATTGCTTTTGCCCAGAAGCATATTCCGAAGAATAAGTAAATAATCATATTATATTAGTATTTCTCTCTTTTTTATTTGCAACATCACATTCCAAACAATAAAATTTAAATTATAAAAACGATATATATATAATTTCAATATTTTAATTCCATTTGGTGTCAATTTTTCTTTCAAGAAAGCCATAACCTTTGAGCTTTATTAGGTGTTTGCCGACATAGTTTTGTATCCATTAGAAATCTATTTTGACGCTTTAAAAACAAAATTGATAATTCTAGTTATGAAAATACGGATTCCGAAATTCCTATTTTAAAATTAAACCCAAAAAAGAAACTGATAGGTAGGATTTTAAAAAATAATTTATTTTGAGTTCTTAAATGGTAACTAATTTAAATCCTCGGATCAAGAGTTATTGAAGCACAATAAAGTGAATTCATAAAATTTCTAAAAACACATAATGTTAACTTGCTAAGTACAGTTTCGAAAGAAAACAGAACAAGTAAATTTAAATTTATCGTTTTAATAAAAAAAATTAAACTAATTAAAGAAAAAAGATATTAACTTTTTTTTTAAAATTCTATAATAATTATTTTTGTTATTTTATAATCACAAGGTGGCTCATTGAACTAAAGCGTGACTGCAATTTCAAAATTGCCTAGCAAGTCCTTCCATAATCCATATGGCAGTTTATGTTACTCTCTTTCGACCACTTTTATAAAGATCTGAACAATTTCTTTACGGAGTTTTGATAAGATAAACTTTTACACAATATATTCTAAAACCTACAACATGCACATTCATAAATAAGTGAACTTACATAGTAAAAAAACAATAAGTTGTTAGATTCATCAACTCTTTACGAAAAGTTGTAGCTTACGTAATCGTAGTTTTTCTTAAATCAACCTATGGGACACGAGTCTAACATCTTTCTTTGAAAATTTACGCAACGGTTTTTCAAAAATGCTCTCGAACAGTACTATACTAAAGTGTGGGCTTTTACAACGTTAGAACTTAGAACCATATATTAACTCTAAAGTCTTCTAGGCAGATATTAATTCTTAAGTGCAAATTATAGCAAAGAAACTTTGACATCAAAACATTTTTTTTTTCTATGATTAAATCGTTTCATGTTTGGTTAAGATTAAAAGGATATAGTTTCAATGGTTAAAAACTCGAGTACTCGACTTTTCATCATCAAAGTGTTGAGTTCAATCTTCATAAGAAATAACATAAATAAAATAACATATTTTTTATATATAAATTCAGAACATAAAACCATGTTTCAAGAAACTGGCTCATCCCACATCCTAATGTTTTTTTATTTTTTTATTTTTATGCAGAAATAATATAATATTGTTTTTTTTTTGTATGTGGGAAAATTCGAGAAAAGGAGAATGAATAAACAATATTAGTGAAGGTTGTGAAGTTTGAGGAGTGTAATTAGGGAGTTAGATAGACATAAATGTGAGAAATCCGTAATAAGAATGAATAGACGACATAATGTGCAAATAATAATGAATTGGATTGAATTGAATGGGTTTGCAGGGACCAATCAATGAACTTCACCAAGATGCTCATTACTTCATTTGCTTTGCAGGCATACAATAATTACATTATTATATTTATTGAAATACTTTATGATAAATAAATAAATAATTAAAAAAAAACATATGAAACCATGTACGTAACATGTGAAAAACTCAAAATTGACTGGCGATGGCGAAGTTTCTAATTTGTCACCATAGTCCATCAACCTGGGACCACTATTTTCAACGTTCTTCCTTCTCATATATATATATATATATATCCTCAAGTTAGTAATATTTTTTTTTAGAGATATATTAGTGATAAATATATTATTTTTTTCTCAAAATGTAACTACAGTATGTAATAAATACTTTTTTTGGTCGGACAAAAGTGCTAAACTCTAATTATAACATTTCATATGTATTTCAACTAATTTGATACTTGCAGTATGTTGATACTTATGCCGCTAAAAGTTTGTTTTATAGCCGAAAATCAAGCATTCCTCATTTGTGTGGATCAAATAATCGAACTCGAAAGTGATAAACGACAAATAAATTAAACTCTCAATCTAAAAACTACATATTTTAACTCCTAAACGTCTAATATTTCTTTACCTGAAATTTCAAAGGCATCAAGCGAGCAAGCCCCCTCCTTTGGTGACTCCTCAATGCTTCTTCTTGGACTCGTGCAACGATACCCCGTCCGTGGCGGAGCGAGCCACAGTTGAGAGTCGAGAGGGATTGAGAGAGTGAGTGAGTCAAATGACTGAGAGAGAAATCGCAAAGACAACAAGACATTTGCAACTTACAAATACAAACTACTAGATAATCTCGACAGATTTATAACGTTGGGTTACAATAATTTTATTATATAATTATTGACGTTATTACTTTATCGAGTATTAAATTTAAAAACACTAAGTTGAGTGAAGACCGAAAACGAATTGATAATTGAAAGGATTAATTTACCAATGCTCGACTATCACTGATACCCACACAAACATAAATCAAATTACTATAATCAAACAAAAAAACATAATAACAAGATATATAACATAGGTATTCGTTTGATTTTCATTAAATCAAATTAGCAAGTTTTCCTGCACTTTTAATGTTTACAATTTTATTTCATTGTATTGTTGAGTTTTGCAAAAAAAAAAAAAAAAACACGTTATTTTTCTCATTTTATGCATAATGTTGTCACATACAAACATAGTTTTAGGAGAGGATAAGATTCTGCGTTATTTTAGTTGAAAATGAAATGACATAAATCACGCACATGATTTTTTTTAAAATTTTTTTATTTACAACTAAATGCGTACTTAAATTAAAAATATAATAGAGAAAGAAGACTGATCATTTTAAATTATTTATTTATATATTTATATTCATTTCGAAAGACAGAAAATGAGTGATATACTGAAGTACATTTTCAATAAGTAGTCTATAACAAACCATATTATTTTTATCACGAAAAGAAGATGTGCTTAAGGTTGGATAACACTACATATTGAATCAAACTTTATACAGAAGTTGCAATTCATGTTATTTGTCACTTAAAGTCCTTAATTTTTATTTCTATCTTTATACGACTCCTCACTTTATAAATAACTATACCTCGCTTCTAATTTTATTTTATTTTTTATTTATATAATCCTCTTTTATCAACTTGTTTTTTTTTAAAATAGTAAAATCTATAATTTGAATTTTTAACCTGGTACTAAGGGCTAATATATTTAGTAAAATTTTAATTAATTTATTGAAATATTTTGTTAATTTTATTTCTATTTGTATTTTTGTCCTTATTATATAACAATGTATTTTGATATCTCAAGGTTTCACGGTTACTTAATAAAAGGGCTAATAAAGACTTACATAATAATAAACGTATATTTTGTTTTTTGTTTTTTTGAAAGAGATAAAAGTATAGAATTGAGAGTGTGATATCTTTTTTATACACAAAATGTCTGGTATTCAAAGACAAAAATATAAAATCAGAAGTGTCCAGTCGGATTTATTCTACAATTTATAAATATAGTAGAATCTCGTTAAATTCATACTCGATAAATTAATAACCTTGATAAAATACTACTTATATAAAGTCTTGACTCTAACTAACATGACTAAAAATTACCTCGATAAATTAATAGCCTCGATAATATAATAAAATTCTCAGGTCCCAACATTATTAATATATAACAGTTTTATTTTGCTTCCCATGTTGAAATATGAAAATGCCCCACATCTTTAACCTAGCTTCAAGAGACTGAGGTTGATAATAAATATGAATTGGATCTAACGGTTAGATTCTAATCCACAACTCTTGTGACAAAGTATATTTAATTCAAATTTAGTCAATTTATTATAAGTTTCTAACTATTTATGAACAATTATTATAACAAATATGAAAATTTAGTACTGAAAAAAGGTACTAAAACGAAAATCCTAGGGCTAAATAATTATAATTTATAAGTGATGATAACTATACTCAGCCGTCCCTTCCTCACATAACGGCACTTCATGAGGTGCTTCTTTTAAGTTTATAATAAAGTCAAGAGCTTAGGAATTTTAATGAACTACTTATACATGTGGCATAACTACCTAAATGATAAGAAATTGTTGCGGCAGATTCCGTTTTTTGTTTTGTCAAGGCTAATTATATTAATTCATGAAGAATCACATTATTGGTTTTGAATTTATCTATTTCTGAGTAGAATCTGAAACTAGTATTAACAAAAAATTCCAAAACCAGATTACTGGCATTAGGCTATATTCGGGACCGGTCCGATTTTGAGCTTCTTATCTTTAAAAATTATAACGGCTATTTGATTTAAATGGATCGAAACTACTCAAATTAATTTGAAGTACCCGAATAATACTATTCAAAAATCCAAAACCCACATTTCATAAATAAATAAAAAGGGAAAATTGCGGCAAAAATACCCAACCTTTAGTCAAACTGCCTCCCGGGTACCCAACCTTTAAAACTGGCGGCAAAAATACCCAACCTCCGTTGACCGTGACTTTGGCATGAAAACGTTAATTTTTCCGTTAAAATTCATCATGTGGCCGTTAGCGGCAAAAATACCCAACCTTTTTTTTTGAAAAAAATTAATTTTTAATTTTTTTAATTAATTTTTTTCTTTTTCTTTTATTGATTAGTGATAATTACTTGAATTCCAAATACATGGAATGACACAAAATTTAGTCAAAACATCTATTGATTTCTTAATGTGCTTGTATAAGCTACATTTGGTGATAAAAATCTTATTATTATGAGAAATTTTAAACATAATGTTACGGGTATTTTAAGAATATATGCCAGTAAAAGAAATATTATCAATAATCAATATGCTTGATTAGTAATCCGGATACTCGGAAAACCAGATACCTATTTTCAAAACCCTGTTCAATTACTTAAAATACCCGTAACATTATGTTTAAAATCTCTCATAGTAATAAGATCTTTATCACCAAATGTAGCTTATACAAGCACATTAAGAAATCAATAGATGTTTTTACTAACTTTTGTGTTATGCCATGTATTTGGAATTCAAGTAATTATCACTAATCAAGTAAAGAAAAAATAAATAAACTTTTTTAAAAAATTTTAAAAATTAATTTTTAAAAGGTTGGGTATTTTTGCCGCTAACGGCCACATGAGTGTTGTTAACGGAAAAATTAACGTTTTCATGCCAAAGTCACGGTCAACGCAGGTTGGGTATTTTTGCCGCCAGTTTTAAAGGTTGGGTACCCAAGAGGCAGTTTGACCAAAGGTTAGGTATTTTTGCCGTAATTTTCCCAATAAAAAATAAAAAATTGGGAATGTTTTTCTAACTTTTATATTAGTAAGATTAGTAGTGGCGTATGTTCCAACTATTATAAAAATGACAATCCTACGTACCTTTGTAAGTTTATAACCGATTGCCTAAAATATACCTTATTTTTACTTTTAAGACACAAAACTTATTTTTCATAGAATCTCGTATGTCATGCCAAGGAAGACGGGTAATATGAATTAAGGGTAATAATTATCTTAGTCTTGTGTCACACTCTTTAAGTTATTAACTACTATCAAATTAATCATCGTTTGTGTTTGTTTGTGTGCGTGACGTTTCTTTTTAATGGATTCCATTATTATCTTCTATTTTAAGAAATAGCAACGCTTCAACCTTAACTATTATTTACAATTCAAAGGTACATAGTTATCTCTTTTTGAATCTCAACTAATTATTATACGAGTGACGTCATTTCATTGAATTAATTAGTATCATGTAAGATAAATTAATTGAAAATGTTTGCATTATTATATATATATATTTTTTATGGAAAAAGATGTACGGTAATACTAACACACAACGATAATTAATTGATATTTATTAGCAAGAGAAGTCATTACGAGTGTCTTATATTGACTAGGGTTTTGCAAAAGAATATTAAAAGCAGGTTCTGTTCTTTTGTAGTTACCTGAATATTTAGGGACTTTATCCGGCGGCCAAGATGTAAATAAATTAGAGATATTGATAGCATAAGTACGCAAACTTGGACCAATGTAAGTGGCATAAATATTAGGGTAAAAAACTAAAAATATGAGTCAAATGACATGTAGATGACCGAAATATGAGTCACCTCAATGTTATCCAACCTCCGCCATACTACGCGACATTTGACCAACGCATTCGTCAAAAAAAGTTGAGGGAAATATGCGTCCGGCCGTCCCCCATATATGTCAACTTCAGGTACTTTTATCGTTATTTCTCATTTTAAACCTTTCCCACCTTTTCAAAGCTTAAATACTTATGCCTCCAATGACTAATAAAATTATATACCTAAAATGTCACTCTTGATTAAATTGGAGACCGTTAGGTTGCACTGTACGTGGTTTGGTACGTTACACAGTGTTTCTGTTATTTATTTATTAATGACAATAATTACCCTAATAAATAAGTCAATATAAGATAACTTCTAATGGTTTTACAGTAATATATTTTTATCCTCTTCTCCCCAAACAAACACTGTCGGTGACTGTAAGCAACTAATTATTTATCTCCTCTAAATTAAATTAATGGAAAAATAATTACTGTGTACCGTGGCGTAAGTATGTACTTTATATTCAATGTTTTGTTTATGGGAGGTATTTTCTGGTCTATAAATCTTAATTTTGATCTAGTCCCGATCTGTTCTGAGCCTGGTTTAGCTCGAGAACAAATCTTTTTTACTTTTGTCATAAAAATCACGAATCAAGAGCAGTTCGGTCCTGGTATGTAAATTGGGATTCTCGATTTGAGTATAGTTAATTAGTTTGAATTAATTTGTTATATTTTAGCTTTTAGATGTTTATTTAATTTGTATTGAATGTATAATCTGGAAGTTAGAATATATTTATTATTTGATATGATCGTATGAATTAAGTTAAATGAGTTCAAAATTGATTAATTTACTAATTAAATTAAGCGAGTTAGACACGACTAACATCGATTGATATAATGAGTGGTTTTCTCCTCATTTTCAGACAGTACTAATAAAAGAGGTAGTTATGGTGTTGTGTGAAATTTGTAAAATTGAAAAAAACTATTGATGCCAAACACGATATTTGACACGACTTTGTGACCTTTAAAAGGGAGAGATGAAAACCAGAAACTAATAGACATAAAGAAAACGTAAAACCTGCCATATGAAATAACTAATTATATGGGTTAGATATATTTTTCTTAATCTAAAGATCCAGTAACTTCTTAACAAAAAATACAAAATACAAAATCCAGAAACTAAATTTAAGGAACACCCGGGAAATCAGTAGGGTTTTGTTCTTCTTTCTACACAAATTGATTGACCCAAATTGAGAAACTATGATAATAAATGTCTCTAATTAATACAAGAAGGTATACTGTCTCTTAAGTCTTATCTTATCCTAATTTTTATTTTGTTAGGTGATGCATCTATCTTTATATTTCACTAATAAATATGCGATGCTTATATAATTTATGGTTAATGTAGCATTAGCATATATATATATATATATCCAAGTTGCTTGATTGGGGCAGCATAAATTTAAGTTTTTTTTTTTTTTTTTTACAAATACATATATACTTATATTGTGATTTTATTGAAGGCTTTGAGAAGTTAATTCATTTTCCCATTACTCCCGTTAAATATCATCTAAAACTTAAGTACTTTTGCCAGTTCAATTAGCACTTAAAGTACGTCAATAAATAAATTGCAAGACCTCCTTTAGGATTTCATTTATAAACATACCCTCTAAATAACCCATGCTAAGAAATAAAACACTATTCGAGAAGGGTACAAACCTGAATGAAAACTCAATTCTTGCAAAAAGCCTGTACGTCAATCATTAACTTTCAATTTATATCTATTGTTAAATAAAATAAAATAAAATAAAGACATTTCTTATCCAGAATATGTAAGAAATAATTATAAAGTTTCAAACTAATTAGAGATGAACAAAATAAATTTCTTATCCAGAATAAAGTTTCACGGGAATCTTCTAGGGGCATAAGAGCTACAAAAAAGTTGAGTTATTCTCTCTAAAAATAGGACATCTTTTCAAAACAGAGAACAAAAAAGTTATGCTAACTAAAACTTGAAGATTAAATCGATAATCTTCAAGTTTTAGTTAGCATAATTTGAAAGAAAATAATAAAACTTATATATATATATATATATATAAATTAGAAAGTGAGCAGGGGAGAATTTCGTGATCAGCCTAAAAATCGAGCCTACTCCGCTTGCCCTAGTCCACGTTACACAGTCCGGGTCGGAACTCGGCACCCAGTGTGGCCAGTGACAGCACCAATAGCATGTGAGAGTAAAAAATGACATACTTTTGGAACCACTAGTATTTATATATGAATATGATACTCTTATGTGGCCATTTGTTAGAACTTATAGAACTATCTCGTCATTGTGTCTATTTTAAAAGACTAGAAAACATGGTGGTTTGAAAACAAAATCGTTATTAATGTATACAAATTTGCGGAATATTTTTCCCTTCGATTAAAAACACACTAATTGGACTTGTCTTATCAAACTTTTATAATGCTGGTCCTTTTTCTTTTTTCTTTCTAAATGTATATAAATATTGTTCATATGTACCTAATTTTGTCTTTCCTTGGCGTAATTATGGGTCCTTACAGGGTAGAAATCTATAATCAAATGTTGCATTTATGTCCACCAATAATAATCAAATTGGTCAAGTGAATGAGAAGACAACATATGTATACATATATAATTGACATTTACACTTTTAATGTTTAGGTACACTTGCAAATAATTTCCTTAATTCAAGGTGGTCTGCGCGAGCAGGAGCCTTCCGTGCTTTCTACCGGCCAGACCATAACATTCGTAGCTGAGGGCAGCCGCGCGCTGGCTGCAAAAAGACTAGCAGCTGGCACCTTGGCGAGTCTCATATATTTTCTTAACTTCGAAGAGGGGATCCTCACTCGTGGCGACCCTCTCTCGAAGTCAGACTTGCGTCCCATCGGTAACAAAGCATAATTACACGATAGACCTTGTTCATGCTCAACTTTATTACTATGCATCAAAGTCAAAAGTTTCTATTTGTAAAAACACGAATGAAAGTGATTAGAGTAATGTGACAATATTATTCTCCGCAACATTTGTACAAATGCTTGTCGAAAAACTAAAGACTAATTTCGTAGGATGGAACAATATATATTTTGTCTTCACGATGATAATTATAATTTGTCTTCACGAAAAATAAACGTGCAAACATAAAGTGAATATTAAAAAATAAATATCAAATGCTCGTTCAACCTTACTTATTAGATCTAGGGATAATAGCGGCATAAGTCCTCAACCTTTATTCAACTGGGGCGGCATAGCCCCAACCTCATTTAATAGCGGTATTAGTACCAAAAGATGATTTCCGTCCATATTTGACTAACGGAAGTAGTCAACGTTTGCGTGGTCAGCTTCTCGTCAACGTGGACACCACGTAATCCGACATGTCACCATACATGACATCCTCGCGTCATCAAATTTAATGCAAAATTAATGGCGATTGCATTAAATTTGATGACGCGAGAATGACGTGTATGGTGACATGTCGGATTACGTGGCGTCCATGTTGATGAGAAGCTGACCATGCAAACGTTGACTACTTCCGTTAGTCAAATATGGACGGAAATCATCTTTTGGTACTTATACCGCTATTAAATGGGGTTGGGGCTATGCCGCCCCAGTTGAGTAAAGGTTGAGGACTTATGCAGCTATTATCCCTTAGATCTATTACTACGTTCAAGCATATAGATAATGGCAATTAGGAGTGGCAGTTTGGATTTCGTGTCGTGTTCACGCCGGGTCTTAATCATTTTGTACTTATTTTATGTAGACCAGACCCGCCCCATTAATTAATCGTGTTAGAAGATGAGACCCAGACCCGCCCCATTCAAATACCGTGTTTATCGTGTCTACCCATTCAAGCCATTTAACATATTCATGTACTTTAAAATATTAAATTAATCAAATTTATACCCATTTATATAAGATTCTATAATTTACTAATACTTTTTTATGTCATCAATTATACGATGTAATAAATAAGTAAAAAACATAAATAATATATATAATAAGTATTAAATTACTTAATAACATATATAAAGTGTAACTTTTTACCTTAATCGTGTCTAATTGGGTCCCATCGTGTTATCGTGTTCGTGCCGTGTTTACCCGTTATTTAATCGTGTTAATCGTGTTTGATACGGTTGGACCCAGATAGACCCAAACCCGTTTATATCGTATCGTAACCATTTCGTGTTTCGTGTCCGCCATTCACCCCTAATGGCAATGGTTAACTCATATATGTGCAAAAATTAGTTAAATGTCTTATCTTTAATCTGCTTCTATGTCATTCTTGTTGGCATTAGCATGAATTAATAATAGCTTTATTTATATATATATATATATATTTATAAATCTTTTCCCTTTTAATTGTTTATTATTTGGCGGGAGATCTCTTAAAAAAGGCAAATATCCGTATCTTTTACTTTTGTTCAACGTAGGAGCACTAGTCAATAAATAGCCAATAATATTTTTAAAAATCAAATTTGTATGAAAGACTGATTGATTTTAGTTCTAGTGAGCATTTATCTCTCCATCTAGTTTAAGTTTCACGAAATAAACATATATATATATATATATATATATTAAGTATAAACTTTTCAAGAGTACTTAAAAAGAAAATAAAAAGAATTCCACCCTATAATTTCGCCATATGTTTTCCACGTATGACCTTAAGTTTATTTCTTAATCATATGTATTAATTTTCTAGATTGGTGCATTTGTTTTTATCATGAAAAAGTGAACCAACGATCTCAAAAGAAATAATTCAAGATATTCAACTACGTGATGATTTATTGACATTTGTATTTATGTTGCGATAATAAATTCTAATATGGACATTTCAATATGAAATATTTAATTATGAAAATTTATTTTTTCCCTCTATAAATTTTGTCGTGGCATATTGTGTTTATGAAATATGAACACCCTTTTATCTTTTATATGTTAACTTTTATTTTTTGTACCCAATAAAGAGATTCCTAGTCTAAAAAAACAAAAATCTTGTGATACTCTTTCCTCCTTTCATCTACTTTTCATGTACATTGTTGGTATTATCCTTTTTAAGTGTGCCATCTTAACCTCCTTTTATTGCACCTTTTTTTTAATTTATATTTTCTCTTTCAATTTGCATCGTGTCTCATGGCTTGACCAATATCACCAACTAAATGCACTTTTTCCAGTCAATTTTCTAACAAGAAAGAATGAGTTGATGCCCAAAAAATACTCAAACATACCTCAAAATAATAATTATAAAAAAGGAATTCAATTTTATTTTTCTAGTTTTTTTTCCCAATACAACAAAAAACAGTAACACAAATCCGTGGCATGATTTATGGCAAGCACCGAAGTGGCGTGACGAATGTTCACAATGTGTTCATTGAAGAAAGTAAACAATCTATGCCCGCATTTGCCGTCAGTGTGTCTCAACTTCAACGACTTTATTCATTTGAGTTCGTCAAAGCCATTTAGTATTTCACTTCACCAATTATCTAATATATGTTTGCATTAGAATATTTTGTTTTGAGTAATTGAAAGTAAGTCATCACTTGTGTCATCAAATTTTATGCTGTATACTATGGACATTACATTTCTTTTTGTGCACAGGGGAGGCAGTGACCAAGTAATTTGAGAAAGAATGAAAACTTAAAAGAAAAGAAAATTAAGGAAAAAAAAAAAAATTCATAGTATATATTGGTCATGTTTTAAAAATTGCACTCCAAAAACATTTAGGTGGTGTGCATCTAATACTAATGTTGTGGATATAGTATAAAATTTAACATTTTGATACTTATATAATCTAGATAAATCCGTAACAAAAAAAATTATAATTCTAAAAATATCTAAAATTAAAATATTATGACTCCAAATTTTTTCTTTTTTCTTTTTTTTCTTTCAATTTTAGTATTTAAAAGCTCAAATTCACCCAGATAAAAATCAAATGATCAAGTTCAATCAGAAAGTTTACAATTTAAAATATCCGAATTCAGAAATTCAGATTCGGATATTATCCGAAAATAATTAGGAAGTCCGAAATTCACACTCTTATTACCTCAACAATATTATAATATACTTTACTTGTTTCCTAATTAATTTGCATGGAAGTGTGGAAATCAATAATTGGTGCTGCTCCCAAATGCTAATAAGCTCTTTGGCGTGACAAAATAAAGGTGCGAGCTTTGCCTTCTTTTAATAAAAAGGGAGTTCAAAGTTAGAGAGGAGCAGTGTGCAAATTCCTTGACTTTACCATTAAATGAGGAAAATTGTCTCTCTCAATCCCTGCAATTACTTATTTTGGCTTCCTTTAACTGTCAAACTTCTACTTTCTTGGAGAAGATTTCCTTCCCAAATAGACAAACTCATCATTTTATGGCAGTCTAAAATGTACTACTACAATTTCCTAATATTCAATTGATAAGCCACAAACAAAGATTAAGAAAAAACCCCACTGTTATTCATAACTTTTCAAGCTCCATTAAGAGGAGTGACCCATCATTATTTGACTTGGATTATTGTTTCCATTCAGATTTAGCAGTTATTATTTTATGGGGTTTTTATTGCAAAGTGTGGTACTTTGTGGTAAAAAAAGATAGCACTATCTAAAAAAAAGGGTAAATAAATGTCCTACAGTTTCAGCAGTAAAAGTAATGATGAAGAGCTTTTCATAATTTTTTACCAATCAAACAGTAGATGGGTAGAGTTTAATCTCACAATTTCACTTAGAAAATGATTATATACTCGACTTGTATAATGTGCTGCACTTTGATAATTAACCACACGCCGGGCGGCGAGAAAATAATTAGTTTAATTTTGAATATAAATTTAAATATTAAATAATATAATCTTATATATCTAGTGTTGTAATCAAAATAATTATATCAAAAGGTTATTAAAATCGGTTAACTAATCGGTTGCACCCCTACGAGTAATAACTCCAGAGTAAAGAGTAGCAAAAGCATTTATCAAAATGATATATGAATACTAAAATGAGATATTACAATCAAATGAGCCTTCAATATTGTTTCTGATATTTCCACCAAATCTCATTTACCCACCACCAGGCACCAATAGCTGGCTGACGTACGGGGTTCCTATAGCGACGGAATAGGCCGACCCTTTACGATAACGAACATGAGGGCCTATCAGATATATGTACGCATTCGGAGATGGTTGGAAATGTGCCACAGGGCAGGATATCTTGGAAGTACTTGTGCAAAGGAAGTGTCACTCCCGCCTCCGGGCTCCCAGTCCTTGTACTAACTCCTAACTCGTGACCCCTCTCCTCCGGCTCTGCAAGACGAAGCTTAACGTTTTCAGAAAGACCAAAGCGCTCGATGAAGGTCTCCAGTACGTCTTGATCTTGAAAAACATAGGACTACAGCTCAAACTCGGAGTTCACATCCTCCCACTGGTCGTCCTTTGTTTCAGCTTAGCTTAGGGAAAATCACGACGAGCACGAGCACGAGACGAAGGGGCTGCAATTGAGGTTGAGATCTTTCGACGAGGAATACCTACTGGTCTTGCTTAACCCACGTACCTTAAGCTATCTTTCAAACATAAATTAATAATGAGGTTTTAGATCTTCATTGGTTACTTCATCGTGAGTCAGCTCCAAGATATTTGTCATTCTTATATGAATACTGCGAAGCAGTAAGGAAGGGCAACGTAGTGATTGATAACACCACTTTGACCATCTTCCTCGTCCGAGTCATAATCTAATGAGAGTATTGGGTGATAAGCTTTGCATTAAGAACACTTAATCCCACGAGACATGGATCGATCATCACCTGCAGATTGTTCATGAATTGACCAAATTTTTCTATAGCTGTTAAACTGAGAGGAGCTATTGCGCAATTTGTACGGCGATCGATCGTCTTGCGTTGAACTTTTTCAGCATTTTCCCAAAGCTCTTTGTCTATAGGCCAGGATCGTCCATAAGCCTTTTAGTCAAGTTTAAAGGCAACTTTCTTTTCCTTCTTTGCCTGAGTCATATTCATCTTGAAAATCTAAAGAGATACCATAAGCTTCATCTTTGTATTATCCCCTCACACCAAATCTTTCTAGGAAAGATCTTAAAAGTTTTAGATTCGAGCTATCTCGGAACTTTCCACTAAAGTTAGTTATAATTTTTCGTCATTTATTTTCAGGTCTTCGAACTTAGGCAAGCAAAAATTGTCGGTTTGATTTCAAGTCCCAAAACTATGGAATTTGGCTAAAATCTGAGGACTCAAGGCATGCCATGATTACTTTCTTTTATTTTGGCCCTTTCCGCCCGAAAAATTCTAAAATAATGTTACATTTTCTGAAGCAATTCTGATCACACTAGTCCATAAATGTGAACTCTTGCGCATTGCATCAATCTTAATGTATATTATGACTTTCTTAAACCGATTTCATTATTCGAAATCAAACGATATTTTTAATCATAAAACAAAACATATTGATAAAACAATATCTTACTCGTGAAACGAAACGAAACGAAACGAAACAAAACGAGATATCTTTTCAGAAGCAAAGTGTCTATTTTCTATTCACTTATTATGTTACTTCTGTGGCACCCAATCCAAGGAACTAAATTCCAAAACACGTGATCCATCAAACAGTGCGCTGGTGTGTGAGAGAGAGAGAGAGAGAGAGTTCAAGCAAAGACATGCCTGAGGGCTCTCTGAGAGCATCGACATCGGAGAATGATGTACGAAATGAACCTGTAAACAACGATGAAGCCGACCATGACACCCACATTCCTCCACCGGCTTTCCTCGCCGTAACCCTCCTCTCTAAGCACGTCTTCGCCGCTCACCATGCACTTGTCGAACAAGACCTCCAAGCACTTGCCCGAATTCGAGAACTCGTTTATTAGAAACCCCTCGAACGGGTACTTAAACAGCGACAAGAAGTGCATGAAGATCCAGTAGCTCGGCGTCTCACTCTTCGTGATGAAGTAGCCGGAGAACAGAAAGAACGAGCCCATCACGCCGGCAATCACCGAGTTCCCCACGATGAAGTTCGGCACAAGAGCGCTGAAACACACCACGACCGAATTCGCGGTGTACAAGATCAGCCATATCAAGAGCATGAAGTATAGAAATGCCGAGAAACTCCGGTTCAGGCCGACGAGCCAGTACAGTGACGTGCTGAACAAGAAAGCTAGAATGAGCAGAAACGGGAGATACACTAAGGCATTCGCTATGGCGTAGGAGGAGACTCGGTAGCTTCCGCAAGAAGTCTCCTTCATCAGAATCTCTCTCTCTTGCAGGAAGATCGGCAAGGCTTCGATGGTGGACGACAGCAAGAAAGTCAACACGAAAGCGAATAGACCGACCCGCTCCTGAGCTCCGACCAGATCGTCCCGGAGATTGTGGAATATGGACCCGAGGACGAGCCCGGCTAACAACATCTGAACAGTTCTGCATGCGAAAAGCTCTTTCGTTCGGAATATGTTCTTCGAAAATCTGTGCGTGAGGACGATCGTCTCTTGCAGCCTCGAGTTTGCGAAGTCCAGAGGAATATCAATCGCAGCATCTACCGCTTCCTCGTCGACAATCTGTTGGATTAACATACGCGAGGGTTTTATTAATCAAATTAAGACTCGGTAACTATGTGAGTGATCTCCTGCTAGTAATAAAAAATAACATGTATGATCTTCAAATAACCCTCCCGTCATTTTAATATAAAAAAATTATCCATTATCATTTTACTTTTCACAAAAAATTATTATATATTTTTCAAGAGATCAAAATAAAATATTACTAATAGTCAATTTATTTTTTAATTTTTTAATTGAAATTAGAAGTTAATAAGTTAGTGATGATTAAAGTTAATTAAAGTGACTTGAGTTATTATTATTTTAATAAGATAAATCATAAATTGTCCAATTGTAGTTCTTCAATTGTGTTGACCATTTAAGCATGTATAAGTTAAGCACCTTGGACTGTTGAAAGAGGTCTTGGAGAGTGAGCTTTCCGGTTTTGCCCTCACCGAGACCGGTCTGATTCTCTTGAATGCTTTCGACGGAGTCGAGAGCGAACTCGATGATGTTGACATGCAGAGGAAGCTCAAAGCCCATGAGCCTGAGGTTAACTCCGAGCTGGTCAATGGTCCCATGGTGGAGAACAGAGCCATTAGCGAGGAAGAGGACATTGTTAAACGACTTAACGATCCTGAAGCCCGGCTGGTGAATGCTGAGCACAATAGTCCTGCCACGCGTCTCGGCCATGCTCTTTAACATGTCGACGATCTGAAGCGCTGAAGTGCTGTCGAGCCCCGAGGTGGGCTCGTCGAGGATCAGCACTTTCGGGTCGTGAATTACATCGACGCCGATCGAGACTCTGCGCTTTTCTCCCCCGGAAACGCCGCGGACCCTCTCGTTGCCGACGCGTGCGTCCGCCACGTGGCTCAGCCCAAGCTCGTGCAGCAGCGACCTAACGCGCTCCCTGAGCTCGGACCGGTCGAGCCGCAGCCTAAGCTTGGCGCTGAACGTTAGGGTTTCCTCCACCGTCAGGAGCGGGAAGAGCGTGTCCTTCTGCGTAACATATCCCGAGATCTTCCGGAAGTGGGCCCCGTCGACCGGCTTCCTGTTGACCAGGATAGAGCCGCTTGACGGGGCGGCTTTCCCTGCGAGGATCTCGAGGAGGGATGATTTTCCGGAGCCACTTGGGCCGATGATGGCGAGGACCTCCCACGGCTTTGCCCGGCAGCTGACACCGGTCAATACCCGCTTCGCTTTGCCCGCGGCGCGCTCTTGGTCACTGTGACGTGGGTTTTTCTTGAAAGGGTTGATATTGATCTGTTGGCTTTGTGTGTTGATGTTGTAGTTAATTGCTATTGCTTCGATCTCACAGCCTTGTTTCCTCTCCGAAAGTTGAAAAGGCTTTGTTTCCTCCATTGTTTCTCTCTTGAAGCTCATGACTTAGGGTTTGAGTAGAGTGAAGTGACTAAATAGAGACTCCAACATTACATGGCAAGCTTTTGTTCCTTATTTATATACATATATATAGTATTTGGATATGCTTATCCTTATCACGTGAGCGTATTTGAGTATGATTGGTGCTCAAAATATTTGTGCATATATATATATATGACAATATATACGGTGGTTCACGGGTTTGTGAAATGCATGGTCACATGATCACTGTTCGCTACACTTGATGATGATGACGATGCATGTCGTGGAAGCAACCATCAAAATAGAAGAAGAAAATGAACTTATGGTCAAAAGCAGTCCACTAACCTATCCAAGATTAGCTACAACCTATTATTACATATGTAATGTAACATTTAGGTTAAATTAAGGTTATTTAATTATATTATATTATTATTTAAGGGTATTTAATTATATCTTGTTGTGCAGTTAGGTCGTTTTAATTATTTAATTAAGTCAGGGCTTGTGATTGATTATGTTTAATTAAGTCGGTCCCAGTCGGGCCCATTAGTTTGTAATTCGTTGGTCTTGTAAGTTAGAGACCTTAAGCTAATGATAAAAGGGAGCCAAAAAATCATTCACAAAGTTTAATCTCTCTCAAAAGAGGGGAGATTGGACTCGTGCAGATTCGGCCGAGCTCCTATTCTCCGAGATCGATTTTGGGTCGTAACAATTTTGGTATCTATTTTCCGAGATCGATTTTGGGTCGTAACACCTATCATCATTTTAAAAATAAAAGACCATGGAATAATGTAGTTTTATAAGCTACGATTATTTTGACGATTTCCCGAACAACCAAATGTCACAAAAATGTCATTATATCTTGTCCCTAAGAGCATACCTCGGATATTAAGTAGCCCCGTTCCTTTGGGTATGAATTCTGAGGTTGTTTTGGACAAAGACGAGATCTTCAACTCTCTCCACTCCCGATCTGCCGGCCGCTTCCCCGCATTTCATTCTATCATCTCGACATATTCCTTTACACGGTGCAACACTCGAAACCTGACTCAATACTTTGATAGCTAGCGTCTGCAAAAGAGGCGTTTCCGAGCCAAAATTCTCCCACCAAGCAACTGGGTCCATTTTGTCTCGACAGTGCACGGCATCTTCATCTCCCAGCGAGCCTTCCAGTCTCCAATAAGAGCTAAGCTGTTCTCTGAGAGTCTGTCTCACCGTGCTTTCACGCTCGTACCGTTCCAGGGTCGATTTCCAACCCTTCATCACAATTTTATCCTTAGCTTGGCCTTTGCCGAAATATCGGGGATTCAATATGTAACCAGCGGCGTGAAGAGGAGAAAACAACGCGTCCCATCGCTTGGTAAAAAGCTCTTCTAACTGATTCGATCTTACCCCAACCGGCCCTTTATTCCTTAACTCTTCAAAAGCCTGAACCCGCCAATTGCAAATATCGCCCATGAAAAATCCGTTGATGTCAAGAGTGGTGAGTAATCTAACAAACGGCTCGAATAGCTGCACGAGATATTCAGCTTCGTCCCAGAAACTATCCTCTAAAATGGCAATTTCGGTTTCGGCAGTATCCCGTGTTGTGTTTAGTTTCCACTCATTGCTGGTCACTGCATCTTTCAACGGTTGCTTTAGTTGCAGTAGCCGTTGAACCATTGCAAAAAACAGAGCAAACTTGGACGCCGTTTGGTTAGGATTTTCCATTATAATCGGAGAAAATGTGACGGGGCAAAATTCTTGGAAATCTATTAAGCATTGATCAATTCTCTTAGCACTCGTGAGAACAGCTTTTATCGAGTCAATCTCAGCTATTTCCTCCATCAACATACATAAAGAGTGTGAAGTGCATGGAGACATGAAGATATGAGGGAAGTTCGAAAATGCAGGAGAACCCAATAATTGATTAGCGCGGTCAAAATGTGAGATGATCTGAAGCACATTTACAGATCCGATGTCTGTAATCACATCAACAAGAACATCTGAAAAACGGCTTTCTGCTACATCATCGTCGCCTAAATTCACAGCTTTCAGGAAAACGAGACCTCTAGGGCAAGACACAAATATATCAACTTGGAAAAATCCGAGCCTGCTATCTGAGCGTCCTACACAAAGCACGGAACATCCAGTGTGAAGCCACGACTCCCGGACTGGAGCCACGGATTTTTCGATCCTTGCCTTCTCTTTACTCAAATAGGAACCGGACAGGTCGGCTACTGCCGGAGATTCGTACCTATGGCCATAAGAAGCGATCGCTTTGGTCATTTCTCGAAAGTACGGAGAGTTCACAACATTGAGATCCAGGGAGCTCGCATACAAGAATCGTGCCACCACACCGTCTACCTCCTCCTTCGATACAGTGATGCCTGGTTTTGTTGTTCTAATGCGCTTCACCGGTTTATCCGTTCGGGGGACTCTCTTACTTCTCCGAGCAAGCCGCTCTTCCTCAAAGACCTGAAACGCTTCTCTCACTGATCCGTCTATCGCGGGGCAGCCCTTGACCCCGACACCCGAGAAACCGAGCAAGTGAGCTCTAACACGCGAGTACGAGCCGTTATACCGGAGATTGCAGTGATTGCATTTCCACCTCTTGGTTCCGCTTCCCTTGTCGAACCCGCCAAACACGGTGACGTGCTTCCATCCCCACTTGTCGGATTCCGGCAGCATTCTTCGAGCCCGATCTCTGTACTCCTATGGCGGGAAAATTCCAGAGTGAGATCTCCAGGACACAGAAATTCAGAATTTCCCATGATAGAATCCATGACAACCTCTTTAACCTAACTACAACAAAAACCTCATTGATCTTCCATCAAATTCGAAATCGTTCTGACAAGCAAGGACAAAGAAAACGAATTCTAGAATCGATTTTAAGTTTTCTGATCATGATTATTTAGAGCAGTCCATGAAACTGTATGAATGCAGAACCTGAGAGATTGGAAGGAAACTGCGATCGGCGAAGAGTACCTGAAACGTGTAACGAAGCCGATTCGAAAGGATCGAAACCTTGGCGTTTCTTGGGTTAGGGTTTCTTGCGGCACCTGCAATAGAAACTTCAAAACCTCCGTTTCGTCTTTTTGCTTTACGTTTCTTCCAGCGTTTCTTCTATTTTTTAGGAAGTTTCTTTCTCTTTTACTTATTAAAGAATATTTACGGCAAAAATACCCACATTTACAAATATTAAATAACTGATATTCTCAAATTTATTTTTTAGAGGTAAAAGTTCTTAATGATATTAAAAAGTTTGACATAAAAAATTAAGTTTTTATGTTAACTTTTTTACGAGAAAGTTTTACCTAACAAGTCAGGAGTACATTTTATCTAATCATGTTTTTGTCTCTTTTAAAAAAATATAAGTAATGAATGTCATGTTTTAGCATCGGAATTCGAAATTGAAAAATGACGAGGTTTTAAATTCAAAGTAGAAAAGCGGGTTTTTATAGTCCGATCGTAGAGAAAAAATAACAAGAAAGTTTCAAATGACAACAAGATAATGAAAATATCACATAATTATCACGAGCTTTAATTTGATACGTTTCTTCGAGAGATTGATCATCGTCGGTGTATATATATCACCATCAACCCTAGTACATAACTACGAGGAGCCTTGCCGAGGCGATCTCGTAAGCAATTTCTTAGAAGGCGAGTACTTTGAATTTGTGGAGGTAATAGCAGGATTCAGTGATGTGGCGGCAGATTTTCGTGCGTTGACCACCCTCTCAACCATTCTACTTCCGATTAGTGGAGTCAACCGAGCGTCTACAGGGATCGTGGCGATGCTCGGCTTATCAGCAGAGCCACGACCCCTCGGGACACGCGTAGCAGAGCTCGAACGTGGCTGCACTCTCAGGTTCGGTGGGGCCTCGTTCGAGAACCCGTCAAGCTTGTTTATCGACCTCACTAAAGGCGATACGGCTCGGCCTAGGCCCTTCGTCTCGCTGCTCTTTACCCGGGACGGGATCACTGCCTGCAGCGCGGGTCTTTGACCGGAATTACTATTGATGATGTTCTTCGATCTACAAGCTGATGTGTTTGTGCTGTTGCTGGTCGATACGTGTTTGACCGGTGATTTTGATGGTTTTAGTTTCTGTTTTTGAAGAGAACCAGTGTTGGAGATTGCGTTGACTTTTGAAGTCCTGGAAGTTGGTTCAACTCTGCTGTTATTTCCACCTGCAAACTGGATGCATATGCGCGACTAATTATCACGTGCTTTAGGACTATTTACGGCATAAGTTTTCAAAGATATTCGATAAGAAGTTACATATTTGCAATTTTATTCTTTTAAGGAAAATGTTTTCAAACTTAATAGTTCGATTATCTCTTGGTTTACCGTCTATTTTATTTTAAACGGTTGATAACTGAAATACACCGGGTTTTGACTCTTTGGTGTAACTCGCTCTTTTTTTTTTTTTTCTTTCTTTCTTCTTCAAATTGTAGAGTTCAAATCTATTATTAAGAAAATTTTATAAAATGAGGAAAAATTATTCGAAACGGAATTTTTCAAAGAAATTTTGTAACTCGCTCTCTGTTTTTCATCCACTTAATGTATACATTTTTTAGAATTTTTAGAACTGCAAAGTTGTATATTTTTTGTTAACTTCAAAAATAAAGACTGAATTGTATAATTTAAAGAGAGAAAACAAAGGCCAATATGTGATTTTGAGAGACAAAATCATGTTGTTAATTAGCATTGAGACATCGTTTACAACCATTACTAGTTTACTACAGGATTCTATCGACAATATATGTTGCATAATGTATCTATATATATATATACATATAATTGTACCCTGGAAAGAGGTTGAAGGAGCGAGGTCTCGTTGAGGTTTTGAACAGCGGGTGTGGTGTTGCCGGGAAACGGAGGCTGTGGCGCGTTTGCTTCCATTTCAATCGACAGAAAAAGAGGAGTTGCCGGCGGTGTTTTCAACCTGTAATTATATATATATATTAATTATTTTGACAAAGTTGAGATCAATTATTGTAACACCAACTAGTTATTGTTTTTTTTTTTAAGTAGACATAAAAAAAATACCAGTCATAGTCATGCTTGTCGTTTTCAGCAAACAAAGCAAAGCCAGAAGATCCTTTCTTTTTGGATGAAAGGTTGTAGAGCTGTTGTTGACGATTTCCTGTTTCATCAATCATTATAATCATCAGAGTGTTATGAATTATTTTAAATAATTGGAGTCAGTTTAATATTTTAATTATTTGCTATCATGTGTTAAGATTTGGTTAATTATGTTGAGATCATTAGTGGTGTGACTCACTAGTTTTGCACTTTCTCAATCTATTTAAGCCAATGAAAATGGCAATGAACTATTATTCAGTTTACTTTAATTTTTCTTCACAATATAAAAGATTGGGTTAGGTGAAAATTTAAGCACAATTCCCGTTACGAGATCGATTTCGGACAGTAACTCATATCTGGTCAAAATATATATTGTACCAAAATTTCCCGAGATCTCTTACCGAAGAGAATTTTCCACCGAAATCCTTATTTCTTTAATTTGTAATAATCATTTATAAATCTCGTGGCACGGAAATTAACCTCTATGGACGCGAGTTCTCGGAATTCACGGAAATTAGCCGTGGAAGCCGTGCCATTGGAGAGGTTTATCATATCAGAGATAAGAATTTTGTTGGGAGTAATTAAGTAAATAAATAATTACCATATGGAAGGTGTGTGATTGAAGGATCGAATTCGGAAGAGAAAGGAAGGAGGAGATCGTTGGTGGTTCCATGGAGTTGTCTGAAAAGCGTGAGGTCTTGATGATCCGAATTAGCCACCGTACTTGCTCTTTGCTGCCCACACCAAGCGCGTGCGAACCCCATCATGTTAAGTTGATATCGCCTATTCCATAAATAATTCTAAGCCATTTGCTTTGCTTTATATAAGTTAGATGGGAGGCCGGCCGGCCGGCTTAATGCTCGTATCCTATTGACTTATTAATATTTAGTTTATCTTTATTTTTATTGGTGAAGCAAAATAGTAAACATTTAAGAACTTTGACCGTGACATGCAAAAACAAAAACATTTAAATACATATTTAGCTAGCTATCAACCCGTTTATTTATTTGGAGAATTTGCTCCCATTTCAAGTGTTCATTTGGATTCTCAATTCTGAAATGGAATATACATTCTTCTTCTTCTTCATTTTTGGTGTGTTGCATGACTATCAATATAGCTGTAACAAGACCGGTAGAAATCAATCACAGCTTTGCCAAATGTCACCCCAACATAAATAATGACGTTTCGCGGAGACCCGTACACTGTTTCGCTTTCATCACCTTCGCACTCGACCCAAACAGAATCTTCGGTCCGAAGAAGGAAGGAGCCGTCAACGTAGTAGTGATCCAGATCAACCTCAGCCACTCTCTTGGGACTCTCAGCGGGCTGAACCGGAAGTTTAGTGAAATCGAGGGGCGGGTCCGGCAAAGTCGCCATTTGTCGAGCTCGAATTCTTTCCCGCGAGGGGTGAGGATGGAAGAAAACACACAGATGCGATCCTTGATCAAACCGCAAGAGGGTAGTTTCCGAAAAACGCCATCTTGGATATCTCCCGCGCATCCGTCTCTGGAGAGCGTAAATCACGGCGGCAAGACCCGTGAGGCGGTATTTTCAAGGAGAATGAGCGAGTGTTCCATTTTCCTTTTCCTTCTTTAAACGTCAGGCCGCCGAACATGTAGAGGGTACCGTCTTCGAAGGCGAAGGCCATGCTCTTTGGCGTCTTCTAAGGGCCAAAATTACAAATCTGAGCATCAAACCAAAATCACTGTACATAGACGGACTATTTCCGCACTAACCCCCGGCCACGATGAGCCAATGTTGTTTACTTATAAATCACACATCCAACTCTTACAACTACGTTATTATTATACATGAGATTAGCCTTTGAATTATTTTTTTTAGTATTGATATATGATATACTTTAGATATTAATGATACAATTTTTTTAGATATCTTTATAGCCCCATAAATATTTGTGGCATGGAAATGGCCTTAGATATTTTTATGCAAACTCATTCTTTTCAGATATTTGTTTCAATCATGAGTTTGAGTGTGACTGAAAGAGAATTCAGAGCTCAATTACAGAATATTATATATATATATATATGTAGTTCTCAATTCTCATGGCAAGAGATTGGTTAAATTTCAATCCATGATAAGAGTCTTGGCCAAGATTTACACTGCCGGAGCCACTTTCAGTACCGCCTGGGGTTCGATTCGGGACGACTTTGACGGAACTCCGAAATCGGTTTTGCCACTTCAACAAATATTACTATGCCATCCAAGAACTGAAAAAGATTGCAGGCCCTTAATGTCTCGTTCCGGGACGAGAAGTCGAATCAAATAATCAACAGAAGATATTATTAGCTTTTTCAGATTCACGACATTAGTGAAACCACAGTCCACTGTGATTGAGTTTTCAGATGATGTAACTGTAAAAGTACATAAATATATACACAATTACATATATTTAGAGTCTAGCTAAGCTAATGAACTTCACTAAATTTTGGAAAATCAGAGTTTGTTCTCCAACAACTCAAAACATGCGAGCGTGATCAGATCCCGGTTTTACTGCAACTCATCTTGATTTCGAAATGTCGATGATAACATAAAACACTGTTTCAGTAAATTTAATTACACGATTAAGAAAATTTACATACTGTTATCCACCCACTAATCCTAACGGTGTTATTTATATCGTCCGTGTCTACGATCGGGGGCGGATTTATTGAGGGCCGAGCGGGGACGGCTGCCCCACTTAACTCAAATCCGTGATTTTTAATAAAAAGATATATACAGTTTTAACAATATATATTAAATATATCATAATAAAACAAAGTTATCACTCTGGTGTAGTGGTTATTTGAATATAGTTTTAAATCATCAAGGTTCAAATCCCATTAACTTCATTTTTTTTAATATTTATGATCTCTATTATTAACCATCTCTTAACGTAAATATTCTTTTATAATACATTAAGTTATAATCTTTGTACAATTGTATCAGTAAATATTTTATCGATTATCAAAAATTAATTATAAAAATATTTTATTTATCATATTATATTATGAAAATTCCGGCTTAAATTTGTTCCCCCCTTCCTGGCAAAATTCTGGCTCCGCCCCTATCTACGATAAGATCCATAATATTCCGAGACTACATCCCACAAAATTTATTAAAATATATACGCAGCTATTTTGACGTAGAGAAGGAGGAGGTGGGGCGTGACAGTCATTTACCCTGCCGTGCATTCCCTGAATAGCTTGTTGAGATTCCTCTTGCGTTGCATAATGGAGGAAGGCAAATCCTCTTGGCCTATTTGCTATTTTATCCATCACCAAATTCACTGTCAAGGTAAAAACATAAATGCATTTTTTTATATATTTAAACCAAATTTACCGAAAAGCGGTAAAGTTAAACCGCATTTTCACCTTCCAAGAGTTCTCGGAACTTCTGGAAAGCGTGGGTCTGCACAAGCTTTGCTCATCAATCCAAAACCAGAATCAGAGAATCATACAAGAAGATGGAAGATTACATACATTCTGAACTTGAGAGGTCTCCAGGAAGGAGAATAAGCCTTCATTCTTCTATAAAGATTATTAGTTTTAATTTATTTTAAAATAAAAAGATTACATGCATTCTGAACTTGAAAGTTCTCCTCCATATTTCCGTACTTCAACAAGAAACAAAACAAAAACCCATATGTTTATGAAATAAGAGAAAGTATTTTCACGATTACTATAGAAAACACCGACCTAAACGAGAAAAACACAAGTCTACGATGTAAAACTTATAGCGATGCAGAAAAGGCAATTACTTCAACGTTACAAGTGTTAAATGTTCTACACCGACGATACTAAATTGTACGATCAACCATTATCATCATCGAATATCTGCATTTTCACAGCATTTTGACCGTTCCAAATCAAAATCTCACGTTATTTAACAAAAACTATAAAGAAAAAGTAAATTCAACAAAAATATAAGAACTTGATTGGATTAACCATGCAACATTATCATTGTTCATCGTGGTTATACTTTCAGGTCAACCTTCAAATAAAATTCATAAATTTAATTAATATTTTTTTCATATTGATACTGGAATTTCCAAAACAAAGAAAAGTTTTAGACATGTTGCTTGATATATATATATATATATATATATATATATATTTAGATATAAAACATAGCTTACTCGTATACACCCTTTTGGATTTTGACTATGAATTCAGAATTCTTCTCCAGCAGCATTGCAGCAACCAGTTCATCTTTGAATGAAGGTTCTTTACCTTTTATGCTCTGTAGCATAAACAGGAACTTATAAATATATAATTACAACTAAGTAAGTAAAAAAATCATAAATTTTACCACGTATTTATACGCTTATCGCCTATGTGAACGATCAAATTCCTCATGTATGCCAACAATGTGTCATTATCCTCACCTTTGTCTATAGGGTGGTAGAATAAAAACATTGGCACCATATCGAACAGGGCCGGCCCAATCTATGGGCGAGTTGGGCGGTCGCCCAAGGCCCCTTTTAGTGTAGTATATTAATGCGATGTATAAGTTTCGCTATAACGTATAGCTCTTGCAATACCTTAATAGCTCCTGCAATATTGTATTGCAGACTCTCAAAAAAAGTCTCATATTAATGATTCGCCCAAGGCCCCGAAAAGGGTTGGGCCGGGCCTGATTGTAACTCATTTGCTTACAAATATTAAAACCTTCTAAAGCACGACTCTAAGCCCAGTTTCATTGTTCAAACATGTTCCAAAACTTTTAGAGAATGCAAAGATAAAATTATCTCTATAATCGCATAAGATGACACCTCCTCCAGCAAGACATGGATTGTCGTAATTGCTCCCATCAAGGTTAAGTATATATTGACATTGATAGAGGAAATAGTAGTTAAAGCGAAGTATGCGTACAACGTAGCAACCGGTGAAGGTTATTTGATTTCGCTTCCAAGTTATAATATAATGGTTGATGGTGAATCGGCAGACGAATCAGCTTTATGGATGAGACACCCTGACATATTAAGAGCATTTTTTAAACAAAACAATGAGTTCGTCTACGAGGGTGCAGGAGAAAGTCTTGAGGATTGGCTTAGAAGGATGACTTGTACTATTCTGGTTGTGCAAGCCCTAAACATCCAATGTTTAACAGACCCACTTCCGAACCTGCCACCTAACTGCAAGAAGACAACTTACCACATTCCCGATATTTATATTAAAATAATAAAAGAAATGATTATTGTTATTTACTGGATTCACAGTCAAGAAAGAACTGTGGAATAATCCAGATGGAAACTTTCTACGTCGACACATTGCTCTAATGTCGTCGTATGAAAAAGTAATTTTCATACGGGACTTAAAGGACAAAACTCAACGTCAAAGGGCTACGGAGAAAAAAAAGGTTTAAGAGTCTTTTAGGAGAAGAAATTTGTGATCCAGTGACATAGTGGGCTTGTGCTGGGGGCCTATATTCGATATCAGGCCCGGCCCAACCCTTTTCGGGGCCTTGGGCGAATCATTATTATGAGACTTTTTTGAGAGCCTGCAATACAATATTGCAGGAGCTATTGAGTTATTGTAGGAGCTATACGTTATAGCGAAACTTATACATAACATTAATATACTACTCTAATAGGGGCATTGGGCGACCGCCCAACTCGCCCATAGATTGGGCTGGCCCTGGTTACAATAGTATTATTTTAGAATGCCACTCAAAAGTTGTTGTACTCGAGTATATTCGTTCTCGTAAATGCAATATATAGTATCTTTGGGACTTTTGAGAAAAACTTTTACAGGTATAGCAACCTTGAATATTGTTTTCGTTCAACACGTCTGTAAAGAAAGTAACAAAGTGGCAGATGCATCGGCGAATGGAGGTACTAAAGGTAGAAATTCTTTTTTTATGAGCTCTAGCTATTTTTCAAGTTTTATAAAAGACTTATTTAGATTAGACAGAATGAGCACGACATATATGCGATTCATTAGTTTGTTATTGTACTCTATTGATTTGACGTTTTGCATTTTGAGTTTGTTTTATTCGATGTATGATACATTGTATTGTATATATTGTAAGTCTCGTACGTTAATTTGATAACCAGAGATGAAATCAATTGAAAACGCACGTTAAGATTAATGCAATTAAAGTTTCAATATATATATATATATATATATATATATATTTTGATACTCTAAATTTAGACACTTCTGTACAATTATCTACTTAATTTTTTAAATTTTAATGAAGAAAAATTGTGAGGGCAAGAAAAAAGTGTTAGGATATAATCTATGACTATGCGAGTTGGGCCCACTTCCACAACCATAATCGGAAATAAGCTCTTTCCACGTGGAGCCATTTTCTGATATTAAAAACCTTCAAGGGCATATTTGGATTTGGTCATGTGCGTGTAGCAAAGCCCTATTCTTTGCTTCTTTTGCTATGTCCGTGGTTAACATGAAACATATAATGAGCTTTATTTGGGGTAATATGCTAAGAAATTCGAGGAGGACATTGCTCTAAAAATAAACTTCAGGGAGCTGACTTGCCAATTTCAATTATTAATATTTGTGTATTTGTATTTGTAATTTCTTGTTAAATTTTGATTTAGTTATATTTTGTTGTACTTAATTCTAACAATTATTTTTTACATATATACATTTAATCAGGTTTCTCAAAACCGGTTCAAAGATATTGAATCTCAGTTTACGAGTATTGGTTATCCCGGCTGGTACTTGGATTTTCAAAGTTCTCAAAATTTTAATACTTTGGAATCTTGTTCCGGTTCTTGAGTATTGTATAGAGACCGAGTCTTGAGGCCGGTTTCGCTCTGTGGCAGCTATGCATTCCCAACAAACACTACTGAACCTCTCTTGATTAATCAATCACGGGGGACTTTTATCTCCTCAACTACTCATATATCTTTCCCCAAAAAAAAAAACTCACACACACATATATTATATATATACTTGTCTTATTAGAACTCGTGTTCCTATTTGGTCTATTATTTTCAAAATGTACATATATACACTTCATCATTTCATATTGGGAATGAGAGGAAGTCAACAAAAGCAGCAATTGGTAAGAAGAAATAAAAAGATCACTCTAATCTCTACTTTGGTAATAAGCACATTCATTTGATCATTACTTATTTCGAAATATTATATATATATATATATATATATATATATATATATATATTCCATGGCAACACGTCGACATCAATTATGTTACGCACAGAAAGGCATAAAATGGTTCATCGAGATGCACAATCATTCAATCATCGAGTTACCTGGCCAACTCTCAGCCATTTCCATACGTAATATTATATATTTATATATATAAAAATATATTCACAATGAATTATTTTCTTATACAAGTTGCATTCGACGTATTGTTTCCTTGAAAAATAGCTAAGCAACAAACTATACGGACTAGCTATATATAAAGGATCGACCAACCAATCAAAGTCGACGTGTTGTTTTGTGATCGCAGCGAGTCAAAGAGACGGGCTTATCTTCGAAACCAATAGCTCACTCGTTGACCATTTGTTGCAATAATGCAATACTCAGACGTGTCTATATATTTATACATAAATTGAGGTCGCACATTCACGAGTCATGCACACAGATTTATCAAGATTTTAAGAGAGAGAGAGATATGATCAACCCGAGCTCCGAGCAAGTCGAGTACCGTGGAACGGAAGAGAAGAGCGACGTTGCTCTACAGAATTGCAAAGATCCTTCGGAAGAACTCGACGCCGGTGCTCTTTTTGTTCTCAAATCCAAAGGTTTGCACATGTATATATATAGCGTATATATATACTGTAAACAGTTACACTAATACAACTACAAGCATAGTGTTCTATTTGTTTTAACTTAATTTTCTATATATATGTTGAAAGTGTGTCTTATTTATTATTAAGTTTGAAGAGAAAAGATATACAATGCTGACTTTTTAAACCAATTCATCTCGATAATTGTGTCCATGTCCGATCCATTCATCGTACTCATTCAACTAATCACAATACTGATGATAAAGTACAACATTCATAATTATAATCATTATTTAACTTATGTAATATAATCTAACATTTCATATAATGATATTAAAATTTAGCATCAAATAATTTTCTACGCTTAATAATTTTTAGAACGACTTACGGACTTAGTAATAACATAAATCTATACATACTCGTACACGCCGGCAGTGACGGAGGGAGGGGGGACGAGGGACCCACCATCGGCCCTTGCCCTCCTTCATCTTCTGGTTATTTTTTTTCGTTCTTCGGTTTGTCTCGCTATCTCGGAATGCATGTGTGGTTTTTGGTTTCTCCGTCTTATCGGAATCTTGGTTATTTGTCTCGTCGACGGTCGATTTTTTTACATTGATTTCTCGCTCGCCGTCGCGGAATGTAACCATCGTGGTTCTCTATCTCTCTATCTTGGACCGTCGGAATGGCCAAACTTATTGGATTTCTTTTTCGCGACTAGACCGAATTTCCGTTAAGTTTGTCAGATTATTATTTTGCGCGTCACGCTGACAGTTAGACTCCGCATGTTTATACTCCTTTTCATTAAAAAATTCTCTATCTCTTATTTATTGTTGGTTATCACCGTGTATGATAGTTGATTATTTTGATTTTTATCATAAAAAATGTGATTTTCTAATGTGCAGTAATTGTTATTTTGATTATTCGTCGGTGCTCTTTCTATGTACGTCGACACATGTTATTATATTCGTGTCTTGTTAATTAATTATCTAATAACGTAAATATGTTCATATATATAAATCAAACTCATATCACAATCATGTCGTGTCCGTGTCGAGATGATTACGAATCCTATCGCATCGGTGTCGTGTTAGTATTCGGAGGAGATTGTATAATACTGACATACTGTATTAATGGTGCAGGGTCATGGCCCATGGGTGCATTGTGGGTATCACTTGACGACGTCGATAGTGGCCCCACCTCTGCTGAGTCTTCCATACGCGTTGACTTTCTTGGGATGGACGGCCGGGATCTTGACCCTGCTCGTCGGAGCCGTCGTTACCTTCTATTCCTACAATCTCATCTCTCGGGTGCTCGAGCACCATGCTCGCCTCGGTCGTCGCCACCTCCGCTTCCGAGACATGGCCTCTGATATTTTAGGTTTCTTTCTCACTCTTTCTCTCTTTGTTTTTGGTATTTTATTTGTGATGATAATGGGTTGAACCTGGACCAATTTGATATATATATATATATATATATATATATATATATTGTGATCATTAATATTTCGAAATGTAGAGTTGAATTTTTTAAAATTTAGGGTTTGGGGTGTCACTAAAGTTAGTAGGATGTGGGATGTAGATCTGAGATTAGGGTTGTTGATTGGATTCTGTTTGGGCTGTTTTAAATTTTAATATTGAGTTGATATATATAATACCTAACAAAGATATGTATTATATTATAATATTCATAACACGTGATAATAATTGAAACAATATCAATTTATTAGTGTGAAGAGGGAGTAGGTGGACCCCATTAACATGGTGGATGTGGTCACTGTTTAGCTTGGCTCAGGCTCAGTTTGAAACTTTTCGATTCATCTTAATACACACGCATATATATATATATATAATATTTATATTATAGCTGGATTATAGGGAGGGAAAAGTCTATCAATACACCGTCAACCACATCAAAATAATTATTAAATACCCCGCTTTGTCAAAACTAATATAGACAAATTAACTCTAGAGATATTCGTGGAATAAGTATTTCAAAATTCATGACATATATATATGTTTTTTAAAAGTATGAAGGCAAAATATTACAAGTATAGAAAAATGTCTTTGACATACTGTCATTTTTTTGTTGTTAATAAATTCGTAAATAACGCGTGTGTTGAAATTAAGCCACATTTTCAACGAGTCTTGCATTTTCAGTGACTCATATCAATATTTTATTCCCCTAACATTTTGAAATTTCCTAACTTTTAGACATATATAGTGTGAGAAAAATCAATGTTAATCAAAAGCGTATACACATGCATGCAAATGACATAACGATAACAGATAACAGAGACACATAATAATTGAAAAAGGACATATCCAAAAAATATATATTTTAAAACTTGGAATATTTAGTATGTGCAATTAATAACCTTGAAAGTATGACCTGGTATATTCAATGATTTTGAGTATTTTTGTCGCAGTTATCCTAACTTTATGTTATGTGTGTTGAAAATAATGTGACATCAATTAATTATTTTATGGGGCAGGTGAATATATATCAGATTAGAATAGTGATCACATTATTAAAATGCATTTAGTGCAGCTGCTCCGTGGCAAATGGCAATACGAGTCGTTAATGATCCAATTACGACTTTTGTGCACTTCATTTGACCAATACTTAATTAGCAATTTGATTAAATATTTAAACGTAACGTAATGCACGAATGGCTTCTTATCAATTTTTTTTTATTATTTTAATTACAGGACCGAAATGGGGTCGTTACTACGTTGGGCCTATTCAATTTGTGGTCAGTTACGGCGCTGTGGTTGCTTGTACGCTTCTTGGTGGACAATGCATGAAGGTATATATATTATCCACGTGTATCTTCTTTTTTTAAGCGTTTGATTTTGTATATATTTTTTTACTTATTAAATGGTCGAATTCCAGTTTATATAGTTACAAGCGATATAATTGTGGTAGTATGAGTCAATTTTTTGCAGCGATAAGTATAAAGAAGTATATTATAATGTCAACGATTTCATGCATATATATATTAACAAAAGTTTGATTGAATGTGCAGGCAATTTACTTGCTGTCAAACCAAAATGGCTCGATTAAACTCTTCGAGTTTGTGATAATATTTGGGTGCTTTATGCTCATTTTAGCTCAAATTCCATCGTTTCACTCACTCAGGCACATCAACTTAGTCTCTCTGCTCTTATGCCTTGCTTACAGCGCCTGTGCCACCGCCGGTTCCATTTACATAGGTAATATATATATATATATATATATATATGGTAAGAAGCTGACAATTTCAAAGGGGCATTTTTTGAAGAGAAATCTAAGAAGCTGACACTCATGATAAACTGTTAATTAGGGCATTCGTCAAAGGGGCCGAGGAAAGATTATTCTCAGAAAGGCGACAGCGAAAATCGCATCTTCGGTATCTTCAACGCCATTGCCATTATTGCCACTACGTATGGAAATGGTATCATTCCAGAAATTCAGGTAATTATAACCAATTACGGCAGATGAGTCGATGTG
Organism: Parietaria judaica; assembly: GCA_954871525.1. Lineage (NCBI taxonomy): Eukaryota > Viridiplantae > Streptophyta > Magnoliopsida > Rosales > Urticaceae > Parietaria > Parietaria judaica. Next base: position 19,281,306 of record OX940862.1, on the reverse strand, counting down.
GGCTGCCCACAGTGATCACGCGTTGTGGTAGGTTCGTCAAGGGCAGCCAAGGGCCGTTTGTCGGCTAACAAATAAACACTTTAAAAGATTTTTTTTCGGCTGTAGGTCACTGCACAAACGGCCCTAAAATATTAAGTAGAACAACCGAATATTAATTGGCCTAAAATATATAACTTAGGTTAAACACGTACATGGTAGACGTTAAAGAAACTAGGTTATACTTGTAAGAATACAATATAGTAGCAAAAAGAATATCCGGATTGTTAATAAGAATTAATTACTCTTGTTTTAAGTAATAATTATTTGTAATGTGAACATTTTTTTTTAAATTAAAACTAGTAGCACTTAGACCCGGTAGCACGTGAATTTTTTTTATTTTTTTTTAACGAATTTTTAAGCTATTAATTTAAGAAATTTAGTTTTGACATAACACATTGATCAACAACCGAGTCTCAGCTAGGATCCTAATTCTCGTTCTTTCTCCAGTCCAGATATGCTGATTTAAGAAAACTGGATTGGGCCCGGTTTAGCCAGGAGTAGAACTTAAACTTGGTAAACTAATCCCGGTACTTTGGGCGTGTCACAGGCAACATTGGCACCACCGGTGAAGGGAAAGATGTTCAAAGGCCTGTGCGTTTGCTACGCGGTGTTAACAGTGACATTCTTCAGTGTAGCTATCTCCGGGTATTGGGCGTTCGGGAACTTATCGAACGGGTTAATCTACAGCAACTTCTTGGACGAAGATGGGAAAGCATTAATTCCTGAATGGTTTATCCTCATGACCAACATCTTCACCATTTTCTAGCTATCAGCTGTTGCCGTGGTACGTATCATGACATAAAACCCTTTTACTTTGTTGATCATTCTCGATAGAATTATATCAATTATAAAGTGAATATTTAATTATGTGCTGAAAACACATGACACTCCAAGGAAATAATTCTGAACTAAAAATATATTAAACTATTCATTACAAGAAGAGGACATATATTATATCAGTAACTGTAGCTTTGATGTGAAATTTGATAGCCTAGTAAGTAGTAAGTCATAACAGTACTATAGTATATATTATTCATATTAAAATATATATTTTTTTCTTCGTATTTTTTCAATAATATCATAATTACAAAATCTTTTATGTACTAAAATATACTAATCGAGTACTTACGATTTATTGTTTTTACAAAACTAGAAAGATACGCGCGCCGTGAAAAAAGAAGAAGTTGGATATGCTGCTCAGTAATTACTAAACGTATGAGTATTATATTTGCCAAAATATCTCTTGTAATTAGTTAAAACTTAAAACCTTATTAATTGAATATTAATAAATATGTATAAGCAAGTCACAGAATATCACTTATATAAAAGAAGAATTTGAACGTAAAGAATCATAAAAATATAAATAGCGTGAAGTGATCTATAGTATATATATAGTGAAGTCTAAACCGAAAAAAGAATTTAATATATTTTTGTTGTCCCGGTCCAGAAAAATCGGGACAACATTCTTTTATCCCTATTCCGAAACCGGGATAAAATCCAGAAGCAGAGCAAAATTAGAGACAAAATAACATATGAGAATGCTTTATTGTTGACAGGTTTATCTGCAGTCAACGAACGAAGTGCTTGAGAGAACATTTGCAGACCCTTCAAGCAAGGAGTTCTCTCTTCGCAACGTCATTCCGAGGCTGCTCTCTCGCTCGCTGTCCGTCGTGGCCGCGGCCACCCTAGCAGCGATGCTTCCGTTCTTCGGGGACATCAGCGCGCTGATCGGCGCTTTCGGCTTCATTCCTCTCGACTTCATCTTGCCGGTGGTATTCTTCAACTTGACGTTTAAGCCACCGAAAACGAGTTTCAAGTTCTGGCTAAACACCTCCATCGCAACCATCTTCTCCGTGATCGGGGTCATAGCGGCGGTGGCGGCGGTGAGACAGATCACCCTTGATGCCAAGACTTATCGTTTGTTTGCGAATGTATGAAAAACCAGAGTTACACTATATATCAGTCTTTTGTCATGTATAGCACACATTCATTAAGTAATGTAAAAATAAGAAGGTTTGTCTTTCTGATCGCGAATTGCTCTTACTATTTTTGTTAATTACTTAATTTTATTATTAGTGAAACTAATTATTATAATATTTTATGTTTGTTTATTAAGGACAGTTTCAGTTTGGGTAGTTTGTAACAAATTGAGGTTAATTAGGATTAGGGAAATACCCATTAAAGGGTAAAGTTTTTTTTTTATTGAACACTCTCAAAATCAAATTAATTAAGAAAATACACATTTTATATATATATATATATATATATATATATATATTTTAAGACAAAAGGAACTTCCATAGTCTCTATCTCCAAAGTCTCCAAATAAACTTTACAAGTATTTCGTTATATCTTAAGTTTCTTTATCATCTTTATTCATATAATTTCATAGTTTTCCTGAATTTCACAATTTTAATTTTAGAATCTTCATTGACTTATAAAAATTACCGTTGGAAATCTTAAAAAAGATAAACCCAATATTAAGTGAGAAGATATGATTTTGAAGTATTTTTAAATAATGCATTTTGAAACTGGATAAATTAAAAGGCAATTAAATTGATTATTTTTTTTACAAAATTAAGAATATGGAAATTAAACAATTTATTCCACTTATTACTAGCACTTTAAAAACAATTTAAGAATTTGAATTTTTAGTCATTGAAGATGAGATCCGTGCTCTATACAATATTATACATATGATTTTAATTATTTATAAGTAACCAAAATCACATAAATGTATTTTTTATTATATGTAAAAAAACATATTTATGTAATTTTAGTTACATATCTATAACTTATGCTACATAAATATAATTTATGCTGATAGTAATTCCCATTCCGTGTATGAAATTTAAATTATATACATGCGAGTTACCTATTGTAACACAAATTTGTATCGTGACAACAATGTGATCAATTTGTAATTTTTACTATATATATATATACAGGAGCGAAGACAGAAAACTTCATGAGTAGGTGCGAAAAAAGAACATAACGTAATTTTTAAAATAAGATGAAATATTAAAATGTGTAATATAATAGCATATTACATCTATCATTTATAAATTTTTATCAACTAAAATAATTTATTATAATCTCTTTATCGATACAATAAAATATATATTTTCTGGACTCTTATACTTAATTCTTAATTTTTTTTATGAAATATAATTTTAAAAAAGATTGTCGAATGTTCAGTCATGATAAATTAATATTTTAATAACATGAGTATATGGGATAGTTTAATGATGTATGTGTTAAAATAATTTTTAATAATAGACTTAAATAATATGTGTGTGATTTATGAAATATATTTATATATATATATATATATATTAGTTGTGAAGGATAATTTTTTTTTTAACTTTTTAGTAATTTATATAGATTTTCCATTGAAAATAAAAAATAATGAAGAAGGAAAAGAATGCATATTTATGTCTATGGTGAGAATTGAACCTTGGACCTCTTATCAAAAAGTAAAATTATGTTGTACTCTATTTCCACTACACCACAATGTAAGAATGACAATGTAATTGACTTTAAAAAAAATTGTATAAATATTTAAAAAAAATTAAAAAATTGACTTTAAATCTCGAATTGAGTGGGGGCGGCCGATCCCGCTCGGCCCAATGTAAAATCGCCCCTGTATATATATACAAATATATGCACAACAAATTAGATTTAGATTAGCTAGAGTATGTAAAAAACATAAGGTACATAAAAGATAAATGCAGCTAAATGTGCAGATACAAATAATTGTTTCGTATATGTATATATATTTACAAATCCAAATTAATATACTATTCCTAACCATGTACAAGAGGGTCTTTGGAATAAGTTTTACACTTAAAATAACTTAGACTGTTATTCGATTTAAAAAAAATGAAATCGAATATCCTCTTTTTTGGACGAGAGTCGATTGTATCGAAGACTCGGTAGGACCGATAACCAATATCCGGTCATAGATTTTGTTTTTAGATATAGTAGTACTTTAAGTAGTAAAACAGAATCTTACGTATTTTTTTATTTTTTTTATCTTTGTCAATACTCAATAAAAGCAACAGAGAAGAGAAAACCCAAATTGATTTAGGGTTTGAATCACCTTAACCAAAGAAGAAAACGTACAAGGAATGAAATACAGAGAAGGAAGATAAAGTAAGGGTAAAATAGTAACTATACAACTCTAATATATTAATACCCCCCTTCAAACTCACGATGCTGTAGCAAGAAGCAATGAGAGTTTGCTATCCAAAAAACTAAAACGAGAAGACGAGAGAGCCTTGGTGAACAAATCAGCGATCTGCACGGCGGAAGAAACAAAAGGCATCGTAATGGTACCACATTGAAAATGATGTCTAACGACATGACAATCAATCTCAATGTGCTTTGTCCTCTCATGAAAAACCGCGTTCCGCGCAATTTGAATAGCACTTTTATTATCACAAAATAACGGAGTAGGTGAAGGAGTAGAAACACCCATATCTGCGAGTAACCAACGTAGCCAAACAATCTCACATGTCGTAGAGGCCATAGCACAATACTCCGCTTCCGTCGAAGATCTCGAGATCACATCTTGTTTCTTGCTTTTCCAAGAAATAAGAGATTCACCAAGAAAGATGCAAAAACCCGTGGTTGACTTGCGATCGGTGGGATCACCCGCCCAGTCTGCATCCGTGTACGCACGAATATCCAATGATGAGCTCGACGACAGAAGAAGACTCTGAAATTGTGTTCCCCGAAGATATCTAAGAATACGAAGAACAGCACCCCAATGAACTGTAGTTGGAGCAATAATAAACTGGCTAACCACATGTACAGCATAAGCGATATCAGGACGCGTGATGGTGAGGTAGACCAAACTACCAACAATAGTACGATACAAGGCGGGATCAGGTAATGTCGGGCCATCCGTCAAAGAATATCTAAGATTAGTCTCAATTGGAGTGTCCACAACTTTATTATCAGTAAGTTGTGCACGCTCAAATATATCGGCTATGTACTTGGATTGAGACAGAATATATCCTTTAGGAGAGGAAGCAACTTCAATCCCTAGAAAATATCGTAGCATTCCCAAATATTTCATGGCAAAACATCGAGCTAACTTTGTTTTTAGAAATCCAATCCCATCAATATCATCACCTGTAATGATCATATCATCAACGTACAAAGATAGAAGAATACGACCTCGATTTGTACACTTGATGAATAATGCTGAATCATGGTGACTGCGAAAAAAGCCAAGAGATGTGATTACAGTAGAAAACTTCTCAAACCAAGCACGAGGTGCTTGTTTGAGTCCATAAAGAGCTTTTCGAAGTTTACAAACTTCGCCTGGATTGTGATTGACACCTGGAGGAGGAACCATATAAACCTCTTCATGGAGATCACCATTTAGAAAGGCATTCTTCACATCCATCTGAGCTATTTTCCATCCACGAACGGAGGCAACCGCGATGAGTGTTCGAACTGTAGTCATTTTTGCAACCGGAGCAAATGTCTCTTCATAATCCATCCCATATTGCTGAGAGAATCCCCTTGCAACAAGGCGAGCTTTGTATCGCTCAATGGATCCATCAGACTTGGTTTTGATCTTGTATACCCATCGGGAACCAATAGCACGTTTTCCTGGTGGTAAGAAGACCAAATCCCAAGTATTTGTTTGACGCAGCGCTATAAGTTCCTCATTCATAGCCTCCTGCCAAAGAGGGTCAAGAACAGCTTCTCTATAGGACGAGGGCTCGGAGAGACGGTGGATGGATGTTAAGAATGACGCGAAAGAACTAGAATAACATGAATAAGAAAAATCAGGGAGTTTAGTGGACTTACGAACACGATTTGAGGTACGAGGTGGAGGATCCACATTATCTGAAAATGATTGGGAGGCCATAGGATTAGAAGGAGCCGAAGATGCGGTGGGAACTGCAGTACCTGGGTTTGTAGCCTCATCGAGAGGAATACTGACAGATGGTGCAGGTTCGTCGTCAATCGTAAAGGGATCGATACTAACAAGATCTGATTTTGTCATATTATGGGAATTTTCAGGAATAGAAAAATATGGAATATGTTCAAGAAAGAAGACATGACGAGAGACATACAATTTTTTACCAACAGGATCATAACATCGATAACCTTTTTGACCTACCCCGTAACCCAAAAAAACACATAAAACAGATCGCGGTGTCAATTTACTACGTTCAACATGTGGACGTAATACAAAACAAGCAGAGCCGAAGACACGTAATGAAGAGTAATTCGGAGAATGCCCATGAATCTTTTCAAATGGTGACAAACCTGAGTTGTGTGAAGTGGGAATTCTATTGATGAGATGAACAGATGTCAAAACTGATTCACCCCAAAAGATACTAGGAACTTGAGCAGACAAGAGAATAGATCGAGCAGTTTCAACAATGTGTCGATGTTTTCTTTCTGCTACACCATTTTGTTGAGGGGTATCGGTACATGAGCTTTGGTGAAGTGTTCCATCAGAATCAAGTAACCTAGAAAACTCATTAGAAGTGTATTCACCACCTAAATCACAACGAAAACATTTAATGACAGACGAGTATTGTGTTTTGACAAGAGCTCGAAATGTATCAAATATGCTTAGGAACTCAGAACGGCGTTTCATAAGATAAACCCACGTGTAACGAGTATAATCATCAATGAATGAAACATAATAACGTGATCCCCCTTTTGTGGGCAAGGGAGAAGGTCCCCAAAAAGGTGCAAACGATGTAGATAAACTTTTAGGAAATGGCAATGCCGAAAATTTTGCAAGTTTACAACCACTACAATCAGGCACATCATGTGTTTTCAAAGAGCCCAATGCTCCGGTAGAAACCAAAAAATTTAGACGAGATCCTGAAACATGACCTAAACGGGAGTGCCATAAATAAAATTCAGAAGATGAACGACTCAAACGAAAAGACGACAAATCGACACCGGTAGCAGCAACAATTTCAGGTACTTTAAGTTCATCCACTACATATAAGCCTCCTTCTCTATGGCCTGTCCCAATCAGCTTCTGAGAATGAGAATCCTGCACAAAACAATGAGACTTAGTAAAAATGACAAAGTTTTCCAAGTCGCACAATTGACCGACAGATGCAAGATTCAAGGTAAGACTCGGAATATAGTAAACATCAGGGAGGCTTAAAAGGGGCGTAGAAATATGGCCAACACCGACTACTGGCATACGAGTACCATTAGCTGCAACGACAGACATAGAAGAGTTTTGTGACAATGAAGTGAATGACTATTTTTCATGAGACATATGATTAGTGGCGCCGGAGTCTAAGGCCCAAACATCGGAACAGATACCTGAGGAACCAGAGTTCTATCACGATGGAGTCTCAAACAACAACTCTGAGGAAGACAACTTTAGCTTGAATGCTCAAACAACGACACAATAGCTAGCACCAAGAGAAAGAAGAGCACAAGCAACCAAAATGCTATCAACGACAACCAAGAGCCATAAACATGGCTCTGTCAGGCCCATCTATTCTCGATTCTTGCTTCCGTGGCTAGGGTTTGTTCACTTTGCTTGACTTCTTGGATCGTTGCCTTATCGTTTGGATTTTGGAAGTTTGGCTTATTTCGTTTGGTTAAATCCTTTGTGGTTTGAATTTCGTTGCTTCATTCGCCATGGCTGGTCGCAGAGAAGATTCGCTTCAGTCTATTAGCGTGCAATTAGACGGAAAGAATTATTCGTATTGGAGTTATGTGATGAAAAATTTCTTAAAGGGTAAATCGATGTGGGGTTATGTTGCGGGTACAAGATTGCCGCCCACCGATAAAACTGCAGAGACTTATACCGCACTTTTAGAGGTTTGGGAAGCTGAAAATTCGAAGATCATCACATGGATAAACAATTCTGTCACACATTCGATTGGAGTTCAATTGGCGAAGTTTGACACAGCCAAGCTTGTATGGGAGCATCTTGCGAGGCTATTAACTCAGTCAAATTTTGCTAGGCAATTTCAGCTTGAAACTGATATTCGTGCTCTCAAGCAAAATGATTTGTCGATCCAAGAATTTTATTCTGCCATGTCTGAGTTATGGGATCAGTTGGCTTTGATCGAGCCTGCCGATTTACGAGTTCTCGAGCCATACATTTCTTTTAGAGAGCAACAACGTCTTGTTCAGTTTTTGGTTGCTCTTCGATCTGATTTTGAGGCATTACGTGGTTCCATTTTACATCGGAATCCTCTGCCTTCAGTGGACTCAGTGGTGAACGAATTAATGGCAGAGGAAGTTAGGCTCAAGACTCGTACAGAAAAAGAGACTTCTAAAACATCCATTCCGTCTGTTTTCGTTACTTCCCAACACAATCCATCTATTCAGAATCCGAATCGCTCAAATCTTCGTGTGGCTATAGATGAATGTGCCTTTTGTAAGCAAAAAGGTCATTGGAAAGGACAATGTCCTTTATTGGCAAATAAAGGCAAACAACCGCGAACACCGCACCGACGTCCTCCACAATCCCCTCGGAAGTCTCCTTGGAAATCTAATAATCAAGCTTTCCAAGCTAATATTGCAGAAGTGTCGCCATCGTTGGATCCGTCTTTGATTGAGCAGTTCCAAAAGTTCCTCGCAACGCAGCCTCATGCCTTGTCTGCCACTTCACAATCCGGTTTTTCTTCTTCCAATAGCTCTGATACCATAAAAGCAACAGAGAAGAGAAAACCCAAATTGATTTAGGATTTGAATCACATTAACCAAAGAAGAAAACGTACAAGGAATGAAATACAGAGAAGGAAGATAAAGTAAGGGTAAAATAGTAACTATACAACTCTAATATATTAATACTCAATAGTACTTTTTTAACTTATTTTTCTACAATATTGCATAAAAGACATTGTTCGTTCCAGAGAAATATATATGCTTATGATAAAATATTGCGTGTGTTTGATTGACGACATTTAAAACAAATAAACCGTGACAGCGCAAGTGATATACGAAATTCTACAACTGTTAAAATCCTAACTGGTAATCGAATTATGCAACCATTAAAATTTTAACAATACAAATAACATAAAGTGTATAAAACAATGTTTATAAACAAATATAATAGGTTATAAATTTACAAATTAATTAATTTAATTAGTAAATAGGGTATTTGATATAAATTAGTTTTTGGTACCTCTCAAAATAAAAATGAATAAATGCGGTCCTACTGGATGAAGGATCAACGATCTTTTTACGAACCCGAACCTTATTATTAAGTCTTTGAGATTATCGGTAACAAGTCTTATTCTCTTTTCATTTTCTCTCACGAATTATCAGTTCTTGAGATTATCGTTAACAAGTCATTTTCTCTCCGAATTCTCAGTTCTTGAGATTATCGGTAACAAGTCTTTATTTTCTTCTCATTTTCTCTCTCGAATTCTTAGCTCATCGCTTCAATAGCATCGCAATTTGTGTTGTTGATGTCATCACTGACAGAATATTAAAAAGACTAACAGAAAATTAGATGAGTTATACTGATCCGCTAAAAAAGTAAATTTAAGTACTTTTTCCATGATTTTTTTTAAAATTAATTATATGTCACTCTATGCTCAAACGACTTGGATACTTTGACCGCCAATAACTCAATAAATTACACTGAGCTCTTTACTTGTATTATTGGGCTCATTCGTGAGATTAAGCCCATTCAAGCCGAGTCTTGTTATCTTTTCTCGAGCTTGGGTCCACAAATACATTCCGAAAGCGTTGCGTCACATTTTAATTTACCAATAAATAAATATATAAATTTCAATGCAAATAGCCCTTCCGTTGATTACGGGCCAATAGTCAACGCCGAGACCAACAAGCTGGTCGAGGTTCCCACGCAGGGTCATTTCCGTCAATCTGTCGGTGTAGTGGAGAGAGAGACGAGAGAGATACGTATAGTCAAAAGCTATTGCAAAGTGAAATATACTTACACAAGTCACGTGGCGAATCTTACGTGGACGTGGAACCATCAATTATATAGATGGAAATAGTTACTTGTCTTAATTCAACAATTAAAAACAAAAAAAAACTATTTTCGGCTCCATTTCTAGTGCTATTTTTTTTCCATAGTACATGGACGCCGATTATTACTTAATTTAGGAAGTTTTACTTGTTTTAATAATATATATATATATATTATATTGGGTGAGCATCTGAAAACGAAAATGACAATATGAGATGAGAGCACTCTCAGTCACCCATAATACACGGCTGGATTAACATAGACGTTAGTCAGCCTAAAGTTGACATTTTAGAATTCTTTATTTCAAGTAAAAGATAATGGCAAATATTAACTAAACAAATACGAGGCCATATATTTTTATCAAATGTTTGAAGAAAATAATATATTAAATAACTAGATAAACATATAAATATATGTATATTTGGTATGTTTCAACATTATTATGCTAAAAAATTGACGACCGACCGATAAAAAGTTTCACTGAAGAATGCGTGTACTCACAATATTATTCTTAAGAGTAAGTAAAAAATAAATATATGAAATCATACCAAATTTAGTGCATGTGATGTGAAGGTGGGTTTTAGAGAAGAAAGATGAGTTGAGGGGTGAAAGTATAGCATAAATGTTTATAAAGAAAGGCCATATCAAATTTAATGTGCAACATGGACCTTTGGATTAAGCATTAAAGATGACCGGTACATATTAATATCATTAGTCAACTAGACTCGCCACTTTATTCCCACTGTTTCATAATCACAGAGACTAATTGCAACACACGTCCCTCTATTTCTCTTTCCTCTCTTCATAGAGCAGAGCTCCACAGTGAGGCTATCGCGGCCACAATGCTGAAGCTTCTTCTCCTTCCATGGCTCTCGCTCCTCTGCTTCCTGCTCCTCCCTTCAGCTTCACCTCGACCTGGTAACACCCTCGCTTCTTCGAGCTTTCTTTAGCGCCATTGTAAGAGGATTCGAAGCAAATTGCCTTCGATTCTTGCGCGAATCCTTTGAGTTTTCGAGCTATGGAGTTTAGGTGATTCAGATTTGAAGTCGATAGGAAGCAAACTGGTTTCTATTCTAGTGCGAATCGATGAGTTTTCCAGCTACGGAGTTTAGGTGATTGAGATTTGAATCCTTTTGGTTGATTGGAGAATTTTGACGGATCTTGAGCTGAATTGTATTACATTTTGGGAATTGATTCTTGCAACATTTACTTATTGTGTTTAATTTGCGGAATGCAGCGCCATATGTGATGCGCATAAGCTGCGGGGCGCGGCAAAACGTCCACACCCCGCCGACGAACACGCTGTGGTACAAGGACTTTGCGTACACGGGAGGAATCCCCTACAACGCAACCCGTCCCAGTTACGTTACTCCTCCGCTTCACACGCTACGGTACTTTCCACTGTCTTCCGGTCCGGAGAATTGTTACAATGTTAATAGAGTTCCGAAGGGGCACTACTCGGTCAGGATCTTCTTCGGATTGGTCGCGCAGGAGAATTTTGATAATGAGCCGTTGTTTGATATATCCGTGGAGGGAACTCAGATCGTTTCGTTAAAATCCGGTTGGAGCAACCAAGACGATCAGGTTTTCGCCGAAGCTATCGTGTTTCTAACTGATGGAACGGCTTCCATCTGCTTGCACAGCACCGGCCATGGAGATCCCGCAATTCTCTCCATTGAAATCCTCCAAGTCGATGATAAAGCATATTATTACGGTCCACAGTTTGGTGAAGGAGTCATCCTTAGAACGGTTGCGAGGTTGAATTGTGGCGACGGAAAATCAAAGCTTGATGTGGATTTCAGCGGTGACCACTGGGGCGGAGATAGGTTTTGGAGTTCTATCAAAACTTTCGGTCAAGGTTCGGACCGGCCAAGATCTGTCGAAACCGCCATTAAGAAGGCATCATATGCACCAAACTTTTATCCGCAAGCTATCTACCAGTCGGCTCTTGTCAGCACCGATAGTCAGCCTGATCTTGAGTACACAATGGACGTCGAACCCAATAGGAACTACTCAATTTGGTTGCATTTTGCAGAGATTGACAGTGCAATCACCGGCGTAGGGCAAAGGGTATTTGACATCTTAATCAACGGTGATACTGTATTTGGAGATGTCGATGTTGCCAAAATGAGCGGGGATCGCTTTACGGCTCTAGTGCTTAACACTACAGTTGTTGTTAATGGAAGAAGTTTGAGAATAAATTTGCACCCTAAAAAAGGTGGCCATGCTATACTGAACGCACTTGAGGTATTCGAGGTTATCATGGCAGAGTCTAAAACGTTGATAGACGAAGGTACGTAATACACACGGATATCGTATAATGTAGAATCATGTCACATTGAACCAATGATGAATGCTTATTTGAATAATGTAATTTTTACACTTGATTTTTCAGTGAGGGCTCTGCAAACATTCAAAGGAGCAATGGGTCTTCCTGTTCGATTAGGGTGGAACGGCGATCCGTGCGTTCCACCGCAACATCCGTGGAGTGGAGCTGATTGCCAATACGACAAAACGAGCAACAAATGGGTCATTGATGGACTGTAATTCCTTGCCTCTTTTCTCCTTATCCTATTCACTTAAATATTGCTCTTCTTATCGAATGATATTATATTCACACACCATATGTTCAGTTAAGAGTGGTTTAACTAAAGTACTTTAGCGATAGAGTGAAGAAGAAAAGTATTATTTAGTCTTAGTTTCTCTCTAGGGTTTAGGGTTGACACAATAGTGAGAAATGGATTCACCGGTTATAGACCCGTGACGAGATCCACAACTCAGGATCAGAATGGAACCGTTTCTTAAAAAATTCAAACTTAATTACAACGATTTATCTCTAATCAATTTTATTACTACAATCAATGTATTGATAAACCTACATTATTTAGATATTTTTAATCTTTTACGCAGCTGTTTCAAACCTTTCAACCTCTTTTTATTTTTTATTTTTTTTGTATTGCTTCTTAAGTTCTTATTCTGTGTCAAACATAGGTTAATATATCTAAGGAAATAGTCGAGTTTGGTTGCATTTAAAACCTGTTAGTCAATTTTAGCTTACGCGTTTTTCCCCGTTGCAGAGGACTCGACAACCAAGGTCTGAAAGGATTCGTCCCAAATGATATATCCAGACTTAAGCATCTACAGAGCATGTGAGTTTCTCATGAGGCATTCTGAATTAACAAATTATTATTTTTGCCGTATTAGGTTGATCAAGCTCTACTAGCGTATTTAAGCATAGTCAGCTTTTCTTTTATGAGACGCCTCAAATGTTTATACTTATTATATAATTTATATCTAGTTAAATTTTACACGGTTAATGAATTTGATACATGAATTATATCTAATTGATTTACGGAATTTTCAGATATTTTTTTTCCGATTATCTATAAAGATAACCTTCTAAAAACTAATTATATATATATATATTCAAACTTATTTTTTATGCGATTGATATATACAGCAACTTGAGTGGAAATAGCATTCACGGGGTGATACCTTCATCACTTGGGACGATTACAAGCTTAGAAGTACTGTAAGTGCAGCTTATAGATTGGTGTTCATGTAGTAAAACATTTTTATTAAAAAAAATTGAATTACATTACTCAGACATATGCTTGATTAATTAATAAGAAATTTGCTGCAAAATTAAGAATTTACTGCTAATTTATAAGTAAACACTTCGTGTACCTGCATATTATCTCGTTGTTTTTCGAATCATACATTTTTTTTTTACTCTGGCTCAAGATTGAAAGCAATGGGATTAAACTAATGACCTTTTTTTATAATTTTTTATTGCCCTTTTCAGTACACAATAAAATTCAAAATCCGCAGCAGATGTTTTGCTTCATTTTGCATATTTCTTAAATTATGTGATTTTGAACATGTGAATCTCAACAACAGGGACCTCTCGTACAATTCTTTCAACGGCTCGGTTCCGGAAAGTCTAGGACAACTGACATCATTAAAGAGATTGTAAGATTGCTACAATATCACGTAAACTGTGGCAATTATTTAATTAACCGAAGTGAAGCTTTTTTACATTTCGATGTATTTGTGATGACAGGAATCTGAACAGCAACGCTCTTTCTGGGAAAGTTCCGACTGCTCTTGGCGAAAGACTTCTTCATAGAGCCAGCTTCAAGTATGTTAGCCACATAGATCCTATCTCGTTTCGAGCACTGATGAAGAAAAAAAATGGAACGCATAATAAAGATTTAAGAATAATTATTAGCTATAGTCCCTTGAACTTTGGGTGATGAAGCAATTTTTGTTCAGAACTTTTGTCTCAGCAGTATCTCTTGAACGTGTAAATTATATTAATATCTCGCCTGACAATTAAATAGTCGCATATTAGACAAACTGTTTATTTTTTAACAATCAGTAGAGTAACTGCGGCAACACGACAAGTTATGGAGTATAAATGAGAATTACCCTAGTTATTCTACTAAATGACTAGTTACTATTTACTAACTCGGGCCTGGGTCTTCTGTGCAGTTTTACAGATAACCACGGTCTCTGCGGTATTCCCGGTCTTCCTTCATGTGGGCCCCATCTAACTGCCGGGGCAAAGGTTGGCATTGCTTTGGCCACACTGGTGCTATTCCTCCTCCTTGTTATCCTTTCCGTGTGTTGTTGGAAACGACGTCAAAATATCCGCCGGGCCCAGCAAATGGCAGGTAAATAATATCACCATTAAACTTGGAAAATGACATGAAAATACACATCAAGCATGATGTTATGATGCCTTCCTTTGCAGGGAGAGACGCACCGTACGCAAAGGCGAGGACGAATCAGCGTGACATCCAGATGACGAGGCATCATAATGGTCAGGCAAGGACTGCCGCAGAAAACGGTCCAATCTTGCTTTCGTGACCAAACGACATGGAATTTGGAAACGCTCAGTTTGAGTATATCGACAACCACTTCGCTTCAAGTCCATCGAGAATAGCAGTTTCTTAGTCACAACGCGCTTTGGTGAGTTTCTTGAAAGTGTGCAAAGTCATCGAAAAGAGAAACCCGAAACACACCCCAAAGAGAAAGAGAGATTAATACGAACCCCGTTAGGATTAACGAAAAAAATAGTGCTCTGTTTTTGAATTTTTGCACAGTACAGGACTTCGATAGGAAAGACAATGAAGACGAAGAGCAAAAACAGGAAAGTAGTAATATTATTAGTGATATTATGTAGCTTTTGAGTGTGTTGTATTATACCATTATTCCACCCAATCAGATATAAACGTTGGAAAATAATATAATTTTACAATATTTTTTTTTGGTGTATTGCATTAAGAATCTCTGTCCCTTATTGCTTGGGATTACTTGTTACTATATGAACTCTGCTTTAACTGTAAATTCATGTGATGCGAGCTCATTTTACTTGTTATTTTAAGAAATTAAAAGATAAAAGAAATTTAACCAGGTCTAAAATTATCATCAATTATTCTCTTCATAGTTACTAGATTTATGATGTCACTCCATCATACTTTTATATCGGGATAATAGTAGTAGAAGTACCTAAGCTTTTTGAAACTTAGGAACAATAAGCTCTTATCTGTCAAAAATAAAATAAAATCGTGCAAATTAAATACTCAAAGTTTCATAATTTACATCGGCTAGGCTTTTTGTTCCAATAATGTTAGGGAACGTTATATATAGTACACATGTAGGATTGAGATTTAACATATCTCTCTAAAAATTTGTCCAAATAACATTAAAAATTGAAGCTAGCATAAGAACCATAACTCAAAAACACTCACGTGACCCTCTCAACGAACGGTGACGACGTCGACCCTCAACGAATGGAGATGATGCTGACAGACGTTGATGGCCAACCGACCTCAGCTCTATGTAACATTCAATAACATTGTTGGAACAAAAATCTTGACCAATACAAAATTTGAGTCTAAGTTCTTAATCCGCACTATTAAAAGCTTGTAAGCCATTAATTGTTAAGATTAAACATTAGATCTTTATCACTACTATATAAATCAAATATTTCATGCACAGAGAATAAGGGACTCCATGGCCCAATGGATAAGGCGCTGGTCTACGAAACCAGAGATTCTGGGTTCGATCCCCAGTGGAGTCGGTGCTGTCACATTGGTAGTTCACAACTTCATATTATTTTGTTTTTACTACCACACATTTTGAAAATGATCTCCATGCGCTATATTTATATCTATCTGTTTAACAAATTATCAACCTTATTCTTGATGATACCCTGATTAGAAGAAGAGATGTGCATGTTACAAATATTCTTATTAAATCTTAGAACGATTATAGAAATGGATCACGTAAGTGTCGATTTTCCTCTTAGTAGTTCAATCACCGAGCTCTTGCTTTAATACTGAGCGAAGCCTATACCGGTATCCAACAGAACCCTTAATAACGAACTAGAAAAATTCATTTTGAGTACATTCTGCTGAATTGGATTAAAATAACCTATTTATTATTTAATCGTTTATCCGATCCAATCGGTAACTGATATCCTAGGAATGAGCAATAACAAAGTAGTTTGAAAGTTAGAAGTTAGAACAACACATTATGAATCAGTCTATTTTGTCCTTCTTTCCGGAACATTACGATGTTTGCGAAAAATGAACAGAAAACATACAAAGAAGCTCACTTCGGAAGTTAGAAGCAACCACACCTTTCCAAAAGGACTTTTTACGCGTCGTGGGAAGTCCAAAAGCCCACCGAAACGTAGTTACATATTTACCTCGAAATCTACATCCCACCGAGGAATGAAATTTATCGAACCTCACTATGTGCAGATCCAATGCATGCGGATTTTCACGCGGAACCCAACAGTTTCCCTATGAAAACTCACACACATGATTGCACTCGAAAATCACAATCAAGCGTCTCATAAGCTATGACGAGAAGACACGTATCAAAAGTGCCCGAACCAACACCGACAATCCGCAACGTGGAGTGGGAACCAACCCTTGACAATCCCGAACTAGCGGTTATATATATACCGCATATAGTCCAAAATTATCTTGTATTTCTTTTACCGCAACAAAAAAATAAAAACAAAACATATCATGAATGAATGGGAATCCAAATACATCAAACAAAACTTTCAAAGAATATCAATATATATGATGTAAATCCACATGGATAATGGATAAGGTAATTAGTACTCTCTAAGGTATTTAATTTATTTTAAGGGTTCTCTCTTGTAAATCGTAATGTAACGGTGTCCAAAATATATAAGAGAGAGAGAGAGATTATATCTGAGGGAAAATGTTATCAGAATCGGGAAATGCCGACTGACGATCCGACAAAGGATTAGCCGGCTCGTTGACCTGAAAGGCGGCCGTCGCTTCTGGCTGGCCGACATTACCCTGGAGAGTGGAGATTGGTGTGGCCGCGATCGCAATCGAATCTTCTTTCGTCGTTTCACCATTCTCGACAGAGCTGATTGTTATCGTCGCATCCGTATCTTGATCTCTAGGCGCCGGTGGGGTCATCGCCTCAACAGGCGCTTCTTCACCGAGCTTTGCTCTCAGCAACCTCCCGATGTCTTGCTTGAAACTGCCCAGTGTGAGCTGAGACCAGCCATAAACACAAACCCTAGTCAAACTTAAATACTCAAATATATATATCAAACCTCTGGCTCTTATAATTAGTCTGTTGTGATCAACTTAAATACTCAAATTTGAAAGGTACGTAAAAGAAAAGTTCTCACACTGTGTGCGGATAATACTGGTACCCGGATATATATATATTATATATACACACACACAAGAGTAGTAAAAAAAGATTAAAAGTCTTATGTTAAAAAACGACAAAACGTTTAATGGTGTAAATTATTCAGGTCGTTTTTTAGAGAATTGGGCGTAAATGAAACTACATATTAATGAAATTAAATCTGTTATACTATTAAGGCATGAATCATGATATCACTTTAAAAAAATCAGTATGTATAGAACCAGTTTCATGTCTATGACATATATAATTTAATTTTATTAGTACTTAGTGAATATATATATATATATATATATAATCTGGTTCTAAAAAAGGCTGTAAATTGTATTTCTTAAAATTTAGGAACCACCTCAATTTATAATTGTAGGTTCTTAGTTGGAACTTTTGCCGCAAAGTGATAATTGAAACCACACTTTCCTTTGTATATATATATATATGTACGAAATAGAATCAGAGAGAAGAATAAATGGAGAGAGAGAATTGTTATTGATGGAGATGATAAAATAAGGCTACATGATGATGTATTTATAGTGGACAACAAATTATCAAACTACCAATTTTACCCTCAAAACATTGCCCATCAAGCAAAGGACAGTTGCCCATCACAAAAACTAACGCAATAAAAGAAATTGCTTTGACAAGTCAAAACATATCACCACAATAATCAGGGGATAGAAAAAATAATTTTTTCCCTCCCATTCCAAGTGAAAAGAAAAAAAAAACGGATTCGGTTATTTCTTACAGCCCTATGTATTAAGAAAAATGTTTGAAAGGAACATTAAGAGTTGGCATAAAATAATGAATAGGATGTTAATTACCAGAATAGGTTGAGCAGCGATGAGATGACCACCGACATTTCCTCCGAAAACACTTCCATCGTGCTGAGCAAGTGATACACTGAGTATACCGGTCTTTCGCTTCGACGACGAGCCACTCGTAGTCGTCATAACATACGACCCGGTCAATGTCAGTATGTCAAACTGACCCTGCACATTACTGTTGTTATATATACTTAATTCTGTAGAAGAGAACCTCTAAATAATAACAGCTTTGGGATCGTAGAAGTTTATTGTGAGATCCAATTATCAATTATTTGATATGTTAGCTAATAATATTAATTTTAACATAAACTAATTAACTTTAATTTATTATGATATTTACGGAGTGCAGTATTGCTTAGTCCTTAAACCAACAAAATCAATAAGATTCATCACAATCACTATAATTATGAGTCAAGAAGACAAGTTGATAAAGACGACAATGATGCATTGGATTTTATATATCTACACTTCCTAATGCACAATAATGCTTAACGCAACGAGCAATCCATAATTTTTTTGTTACACCACGAAAAAACAAATAACATTCAAGTCATATTTTATAAAAGACTCCTTAGTTAATCATGTATTATAGTATTAGTTTTATTTATAATTTAAATATCATTCATATAAAATTAGCGAGTTATTTATAATTTAATTAATGGTGATTTTGAGTCTGGCCTGAGATCGAAAATGTGTCCGGATTCGATTGTCGTCCCAGAAATGCGGACAACAGAATAAAAAAAAAACATATTTAAGCAACGTTATAATTCTATCGAGAAAAAAATAAACAAGAATCTACAGCTATGTTAATATTAGTTAAAACTAAGCGATTTCTCCGTGAAAACATCTCTTTGATCTTCCATTTTTATTTTTGGTTGAAACCACATTTTAAGAGAAATACAATTATCTTTCGACTTTTCATAGCTCCGCCCGTGCCATTAAATTCTCTTATGTGACGTATAAGAAATAAGTTAGTTGTTTTGATGATAGAAACAAGGACAAGAAAAGATGCCTGATATTTGAGAAGAACGCCGGAAGGTTGGCGAATGGTGGCATGAGAGACTGCTCCCACCGCCGAGAGAACACAAACTGCTCGGAGCCCCGTTTGAGCGAATGATATAATTCTTCCTACAATATCCTGCTCATTCAAAATTCACCATTATTCATTACACACTCATCTATTCTTCATATCTACATGTGTCTTGAAAGAAAAAAAAATACATTTGGTTAAAGTATCCAAGTTGTAGTTAATTAGTTGAGGAGGACATTATCTAAGTTTTTTTTTCTTTTTTTCTTGTTGCAGAACGAAGTACTCAAAGGAAATAGAAATGTGCGACCAGAATGGTTCCATCCAATTGTCGCATCTTACGTAAGTCATTCCTTATTTCCCACTGTACTTTTTGACCATGTGTGAATTCAAAAAATGGACTATAACGCCTAGTCGAAAAAGATTGTTGGATAGAATAGAACTGTCTAGTCGCACACTTTTTATTTCATTTGAGTATTTCACTTACAACTTGAATACTTTTACCTCAATATTATCGCTTTATATTATATGGTGCATTAAATTGGAGTGTTACACTCTTCGAAGGGATACATATTTGTGGCATAAGGCCAGGCCGTAAAACAATGTTGAAGTATAATTTTTGTTCATGCTGAGTTCATGTATTAAGGTAGAGTCATGCTTGCTTTATCATTTAACAAAAGTCTTGAGTAATTGAACTTTTGTGAGTTTGAATATTATAGATGTATATATATATATATATATCCGTCATGTAACAAAATTTAACTCGATATGAACGGAATTGGACTTCAACAATGTTTGTGACCTTTTGGTATTCTTTCCATCAAAAAGGAAAATCGGAAATACTCCATCACACTCATTATAAAATAAATACTTATGCCGCAATATTTTTTTAATATTGAATACTGAAGCTGAACAACTATTATTAACCATTTAATCATAAAGTAGACTATATATATATATATATATATATATATATATATATATATCTATTAAATTTTACAATTTTAAAATTGTAATTATACAAATAAAGCAATTTATCATTCCTCCTTATAATTCCCTTCCTTTTTTCTCATCTGTCTCTCGCACTCATTCATTCCATTATAATCAAACAAACCATAAGTTATTTACTTATTCTAATTTAATAACCCTAAAAATTTAATTGTAAAAGCCAAATTGTATTGAGTAAATTAATTTCTGAATTTACCTCCCCAGTTGGAACGGTCATGACATGAGGGGTAAAGCTCCCACCAGCTGTGTCCAGAGCAAATCGACCTATAAAGAACTTATACATTATTACTATTATTGAATTTATTAAAGTTAATAATACAGATTTTTTAATTATTAGAAAAACTCGATATCGTAGTGAAATTCATTGACGCTAACGCTACTATTGTGTGATAACTCAGTAGATTATTTGGTCATGATACAAATAATGTAACATTAAATGCAAACGTTAAAAAGAAAAGAAAATAAAAATCAAAGATATCAAAATAAGAATTTTTAACATTAAATATTAAAACAAGACTTTGATGAAGCTAAATTTGTTAGTTTTGACAGAGAATAAAAAAACGTTCAACTCGCAATTAATGGTTATAATTTATAAAAATAATGAAAGTTGATAATATCCCATTAAATTTATTATTTCTATTTTTTGGTGTGTATTAAAGCAACGTATTGCATTTTTCTTCTTACTAAATTAATATACAAATTTTAACATCACAATATAAAATCTTGGTGTATTCGATTCTTTGAAAGATTCTCAATAAAAAAAAAAATTCGCATTACTATTTTTTAATAGAGTAAGCATTTTTCAATATTCGGTAAGTCGTGGGGCTCGAACGTTGTACCTCGAGTATACATGTTCAGATATTCAACCACTAAACTAACTTTAATTGACTACTTATCAGTGAGAATGAAATTCTTGTCTTAAAATTACAAGTTAACATTAAGAATTAATTTAAATTAACTGTTGAATCAAGTAATTATTATCATTATATTAACGTCATCGTTAGTGGAAAAAGTTCAAAATTTATCCACAAATTATTATTGAAAATTTTAAGCTTAAACGTTTATATTTAATTATTCTTATTCTTATTTAACATTTCTCGTAATACTCAGCCTCTTAAATTTTGTATATTGAATCCGTCCCACTACAATGTTTTTAACAATTAAGTGATTTCATTTAATTTCTTAAGTGCTCAAGATTGAAAATACATTGTACTTTGATTTTCTGTTATCAAGATCAAGAGTGAACAAGCGGATTTTTTCGATTCAATTTTCGTAACCATTTGTAAAATAGACAGACAAATCTTATTAACTTGTAAAATTATGAAGCTCTTATGCTATAAAATAATTTTCCAATTGATTATCCAAAATATGAATAACAGTTCTATATTTAATCAAAAAAGAAAACCATAAACATGCAAAGACGTGAAGAGTAGAGAAGAGACGTCACCGATAGAAGAGGCCAAGAGCTGTAATTTTCCGCTGCCTTTCGGCCTTCCTCGCCCCCTCTTCCCGGAGCCGTCAGAGCCCACGGGCGGCGGCGATGGCATTGCGTTCGACACCGACACGTTTGCACTGCCATGGTCAAACTTCCTAGGCCGTCCTCTCTTTCTCTTTGTTGGGAAAGATGTCGCCGCTGAGCCGCTCTCACCTAAGATGACCACATCGTCACCACTCGCATTCTCCTGGGACGGCGGTTCACGAGAGGCAACGGCGGGGCTGGCCACGGCGGTCGAGTCTTCCATGGAAGGAAGTGAAAGAGTGAGAGGGGAAATATGGAGAAGAGTGAGCAAAAGAGAAGGAAGCTCTTTTGGTAGAGTATACAAGTGAAATCGAAGTGAGTTTTGTAAGAAAGCTTTATTTTATTTATTATAATTATTATGGAAATTAAGGGCCTCTTCTACTTATAGATTATTTTTTTTAATTAATAGTATTTTAATTATGGTGAAGTGATCCTTATCTCTTGAATCAAAACGGACATTAAAAATAAATTTAAAAATTGGAAAAAATATTATTTAGAGCCCATTAAAGTTTTAGATTTTTTTAATTAAAATCATGTGAGTGTATATGTTTTGAGTTTTGATATTTACAGCATAAGTATCTAATTTGTACCAAAAATCGGCATATTCTTAATCTGTAAGGACAAATAATAGTAACAAAGTACACATCAAGTTAACGCCTTGTTAATCGAGAGACATATGTGTACGTCTCAAGCTTAATAAAAGTGTTGAATATTGATGTATTCGAAGTTATAAACATAAACGTTACACAAATCTCTCGTGCAACAAGCAGATGTTGATGAAAATGGCAGGGGCGGATCCACGGCCAAGGCTAAGGTGGCCGTGCCCCCCCCCCCCCCCTGATTTTCCGATCTAAGCCGAGTTTAGCCTTTCAAGCCGTTCCGACGATCCTATTATATCCTAAACTTAACCCTTCGGCCCCCCCTACTATTTTTTTGCGTTTTCTATAAGCCTGATCTCTCCCTTTAGCTTCCGCCATTGATGCCGAACTGTAAGAACTTCATTTCTCCGAGCTTGTTTTTTTCTCTCAGCATGAAGAAGAAGGAGGATGTACATTACTATTTTAACCTTGAAGCATGAGGTTATTACTAATATGCCCTCGTACTTACATATTGAACCTATTGGATTTTGAACCAAGTATAAAGTCACGTGGGTACGTGGTAATTTTTAACTAATATGTTTTTAATTTGCAATTGTACCCTTGTATTTTAGAATTATTACATGAGTCAATAAACTTTTCGAATTTATCATGATTCATATAATTGTGTAATTTAAGACATTAAAGATGTTTAATGTCTTATTATTTTTTGTATATTCAATACATCTGTATTTTATATCATGGCAATAGTGATAAATAATATTTAATCATAAAATTCCTAAAATTTCTCAATTAATTTATAAAATAAAAGTTTCAGAGGATTAAAATTGCATATTTTAAGTATGGGAAAATATGAAAGCAAATAAAAATGAATCCTAGTTTTACAATGGAGGCAAAATATAATATATTTAATACGTTATCATTATATCATAAAGAAGAAGAAAAAACGGATGCGAAATGTATTATTGAAAAAACTGTAAATTATGTTCACATGCCATTTTTTTTTTCGGCCCCCCCTTTATAGAAATCCTGGATCCGCCACTGGAAAATGGAACCTCGACACAAGTTTTTAGGCGCGTTTAATTACTATTGCCTCTTCAAAGATTGAATATATGTTGACGCACATTATACAAGACTAGGTACTTATGCCCGAAACGTCCATTTCTTTTCTATTAAGCATGGGATTTATTGGAATCATAATTAGCCAGTAGTGATTACTGAGTTCCGATTCTTATTAGTAAGATTACATTCGAATTTAAATATTGATTTATTTAATTTACTTGCTATTGATTTATTTAATTTACTTGCTCTATAGAATTCTTTGAACGTAGTCTACCATACCTTTTTTTTCTTCTTCTTAAGATGAAAAATATGGAAAGCTTTAATAGCTAATTAAACAAAGGAAATATTGCAACTAGTCACAACTCATCTGCTGATCTGATATCTTTCTATCCACCATATTATTATTATTATGAAAGGCCTCATATGAATATCGATAAACTAAAACGACGAGTCGGAAGAAGAATAGGTATGCCGAATTGTTGATAGGAAGCGATTTTAACGATGTCGTTTGTCACAACCAATCCAGTTATTTTTCTCAAAAAAAATTTATGCTAAAGTTGGATACTTTATTTGCTAAAAAATAAATTGAGAACATGTCGCTCCAATTAAGTAAAACATGTGTATTCTTATTTACCACTATTATCTCTTAAAGTAATAACAAGGTCTGTCAAAAAATAAAATAACAAACAACATCATATCACAACGATGATAAACAAAACCGTTTACACACCAGTTAGGAAGGACAACTTAAAGGTTTGAATTGAATCATGAGATCGTACAGATAATGACGACAAAAATACCCATATATTTCTTTAAATATATATAGATATCTTGTCATTTTGCCGTTTTAAAATAAGATACTCTTAGTAAAATATGTGTATTTCTATAACTATTATAGTAATGACAAGCAACAATATAATTTACATCATTATGATAAATAAAACCGTAAGCCTGTTTACACACTGGTTAAGAAGTGCAACTTACGGATTTGAGTCATGAGATCGTAGAGATCATAACGACAAAAGTACATCTATATTTCATTAAATATAGTGATATTTTCTCATTTTGTCTTCGTAAAATTGGCTACTCTTTCCGCTAGACGGCCAATTGAGAATATGCCGCCACATTCAAATAAAATATGACTATTTACCGCTATTCCCATATAAGAACAATGAACATTGTATGGCAATAATAAGTAAAGGAACATAACTTAAAGTTTAGCAATATCCAGGGCAAAAGTTACCAAAACTTGATGAAATCATACTCGAAAATACTGAGCAAAGAATATGAGTTCCTTATTTGTTATCTCCAAGATCTTGCCGATCGTTTATGGCGAAAATGGAATTAATGTAACTATAACTCGTTGATCAAGGAAGTAAGAAAGAGACACCAGAAAGATCTTCAATACGAATACCTGTTTGCGTCTGCATAATTAAGATTTGGCGATTCGGAACAGATGATTAAAAATGCTTGAACCTCCATTATTGCACATCGTCCAAGTGTCCGTAATTTTCTTTCCAGTAAGATGATGCCTCCTCCGGTGTTCGAAGAGTCCATATTTGAGGTTTCGCTTTCTCACGGGCATCCATAATTTCCTGCAATACAGAGAGCTCATGCTTATCACTCCATGGATTGTAAACAAATCTTTTTCTTTTTCTAATAAAAAAAAAAGTTAATAGTAAAGCAATTGTTTATCGAAATCATGAACCAAACATCGTTAAAAAAGACAGACGAAGATTACAGGGAACATTAAGCCCTCGCATATACAGAATTAGGAGCCCCCTGAACCCAACAGTAGACTGACAACTCGAGTTAAGCACTTTTCCGGGGTTAGGAAATAACACTCGAGTTAACAAACAAAAATCTTTGAAAACGTCAAGATTGCAATGTAGAAAAGTTTCTATCACACTGGATATTCATATACCAGTAACCAAATGGCATTCGCTATCAACACGTATGTCGGTTAACTTCCCCGATCAATCCGCACGGTCTTGTATGTCTCTTTAAAACAAAAATCTTCTCTTACATGCCCCAATTTTCCAACATCTGAGCTTATTCAATTTCAATATGAAATCACCCAAATTATACATATACAGTTGAAACCGTATCGATCGATGTTCACTATTCTAGAGCACTAGATTCTTCAAACACAATCAGAACACAAAGAATTGCACCCTTCATTCAATGACAATGCCAATGCCAAATACTTGCTTGGATATGACCGATTCTTTCCCCAAAGTGAAATAAACCCTCTCGGTCTTAACGCATCGGCAAAGAATGTAGGATTTAGATAGAAACCTGAATGTGAGAAGCCCTTTTGGTCTTCAACAAGAAGCAATCCACAAGAGCACTCCATTTCTGGGTGCAGTTGTCGAGCATCCCGAGCCTGTAGTATTGCTGCACCTGATAAACCGGAGCTGAAACCGAATAGAAACAACCAATTAACGAAGATTGGTCATGAAAGCCCAAATAAATAATGGAGAAGAGAAGAGGTTGTGTACAGTAGCAAAACCAGAGAGCGTCGAAGCAAGTGGAGCAGGCGATCTTCTCTACTTTGCCGGGCTTCTCCGACGACATATTCTAAGAGAATGACTGGAGAATCGGGAGGGAGAATTATGATAAAGTCATGGCATGGCACAAAAGCACCACAGTTTGCACTAAAACACAAGAAATCAAGCAATCGGAGCTAGGGCTTACGGGATGCTTACCTTGAATTGAACCCTTGATACGGTGAAGGAAGAACCAGCGAGCCGAGCCAGGGGGAGTGTTTTTTTTTTTTTTTTTAAACCCAGTCGTTAGATAGGCCGAAGAGAGAGAGGTCCTTCTTTTTTTACACTTGATTTTTTTAATTTGTAATAGAGTTTTTGATTTACCGAGGTCGGTTGTGGGTGGGCCGTTTCACAAACTAGAAGTGTCCGACGGCCGGGCCGGACTTGGAACTGATGCCGAGCAATAATCAATATTTGCTTGCATTGGATTGTAATTTTCAGTTGATAATAAAATGAGAAATTAAATTTTTTTTGCGTTTCTCTAATTCTAAAATTTTGAAATAATATAATTTTGATGCCCTAAATGTAGTATTCGTGAGAGAATGAACAAGTGAATGATTGAGTATTTGTGTCCCGAATCAACCATCTTATTTACAGTATTTTAACAGCGTAACCTATCTAGTTTAGTTTCCACTTTGTATTCCGGTGTTGCATCAACTGGTATAAAAATCAAACTATCTTGGAACATGCCGCCATAAATAACAAGGTTCCCAAAAGTGACGATGTTTCGACAAAGAGTGGCATGGACAATGAAGTGGATATGAATATGATATTGGAGCAATTTGTCCGAATCCGTATTACTGTCGATGATTGGCTAATGAGGGAGGAATGATGTGTCCGAGAAAAAGTGAGAGATTCGGGAAAAATCGGGAGAAAAGAGCTTCACGTTGATCAAAACTCAGTTTTATTTTAAATCAAAATTAGGTTTTGTTTTTTAAATCAAAATTATATAAGACAGTCTTTAGGACACCACGTTCATTTATAAGAATTGTATAACCAAGGATGAACTTTACAACGCCCACTTAAGCGTGGTGATGGTGTCACAAGGCAAAGGTTAAAATTCAAGGACGAATTTTCTCGACATCGGGATAATGATGCCGAGCAATTATAAAAAAATCATGATAAATATTGCATATGTCACGCTTTCTTGATCGTTAAGATGCTCTTGATTTTTGTCAATTTTATTTTCTCTTTATGAGCATTAATCTTTTCTTTTCTTTTTTACCACAATTCATTATTTGTTTTTCTATTTCTGTAAGTTTTAACACTAGAAATATTATAAAGCTTATTAGTTGTACTTTAGAGTTTTGATGATTAATTAATATGAAATTTAGACCAAGCTGGTTAAGAGCATTTTTCCGTCATTACTTTGTCAACCAATTAGTGGGTCTTCGGGTTGACAAAGTATTTTAGTGATTTGGACACCCAATATTTGAATAAAGGCCCATTACTTCGTAACACACTTGAGCCTTGAGGTGTGAATTTGAGCCTTTTTTGGGGTATTCTTTCACTGTGGTTAGGTGGGATTGGATTTGGGCCCGTCATCGAATTAAGAAGATCCTACATCAGTATTTACTATTTAATATGATACAATACAATCACTATCTAACGCGATGGTTTTTTTTTTGTTTTTTTCTTGAGGAAAGGGAAATTATCATTGAATTGAATCATTGAATCGTGTATTGTCAACTTGTGAAGTGTACGACGTGTGATTTTAGAAAGATGTGATAGTCTTAATTATATACCAATACAGATAACTCTGAAACACAGTACGTAGGAAAAGTGAGGATGATGCATGGCACACAAATCAAGTTAAGATTTCACTGAAATCCTGGAAAATAATTGCTGATAACAAATATGTAGTAGAGTGTAGACTATGACAATTGGCTTATGAAGAAAATAATAAAATAGAAAACCTTTACGTTATAGCTACAGCCATTCCTGATTCCTAGGCGCATTAAAACAGTATGGATCCGAAATACTAAAGATTTAGAGATAGAACGTACATAGACCAAAGAGTTAAAGCTTACAGTCAGGAAGACTTTATTTAATAACAAATGTATGGTTAAATGGGTGGCATGTACTCAACTTTTAAAAGTTACGGTAATAATACTCAATACGCTTTTCCGTGGTTAACTAGTATTTTCGTCTAAATTATTTGGATGGCCGTTAGCCAAGCGCCACACGGACACGGTTTGATTACCCACGTGGCCTTACTACATCATTCAATTGCCACGTGACAATTTATTTATATTTTAAAGATTAATTAATTTTATAATATTTTTTTTGGCACTCATAAAAATGATATACCACATAAGTATTCATCCAAAAGTTATTGATTTGGATTTTTTTTTGGAAAACTTAGTCCCAAAAATATCCTAAACAAAAATATTTTAAATCCAAAATTGCCATGTGGCAATTGAATGGCACGGCGAAGCCACGTGGGCAGTCAAACCACGCTCATGTGGCGTTTGAGCTATGGTCATCCAAAGTATTTGGACGACAATACTAGTCAACCACCCAGAGTGTGTATGGGGTCCTATTGTTGCTATTTCTGAGAGTTAAATACATGCCACCTACTTTGATCATACGTTATGTATGTTTTCGGGATTAACCCTAAATATTATATTGTGGACTAATTACCAACCATAATAAACATCTTTCATTTGACAAAGAATGGAAAAAAAAAAAAAAAAAATCTTTCACATACGTACACTTGTGTATTTTTACTCTTAAAATTATATAATTTTAATAGTCCTTCAAAATATAATTTCCGTCCTTTTAGATATTCGGCCTTCCCCCAAAATTTGAATCATGGTCATGGTCCGGTCCCGATTGATGTATGTGCGCATTAGGTTAAAATAATCAGGTTGCCATATTAATTTCTTGTGATTTTTTTTAAAAAAATTCTTGAGTCGATCATTAATTAGTTCTTTTGGCGGTATTATTTAACACTTGATCTCTAAATAATGAGATTGCATCGAGAACAAATCTTTTTATTGCTTATAATATGGAGAAACCAATATGAATCCAAGCACGTTGCATTCTTTTTATCACCTGCTTATAGAGCTGCAGCTCCCGACGTCGCGACGCATCGCGACTAAAATCGCGAGAATCGCGAGTTCACGCGTAGCGACGGGTCGCGATGTTTCCGGTCGCGATCGGTCGCGATGAGGCCGAGAGAGAGAGAGTGTGAGACGGAGAGACAGAGAGAGGGAGCGAGAGCGAGAGAGAGGACGTCGCGACGAATCGCGACTTCAAGGCGGGAATCGCGACGAGTCGCGATTCCCGGAAACAGTCGCGACGCGTCGCGATCCCTCCCCATCAGTCGCGAGTTGCAGCTCTACCTGCTTACATATCTCAACACCAATCAATCAAGTTAAACATATAAAATCATGTACAGTAATAATAAAATAATTTAATTATTATATATAATTAGCTCAATAATTTGATGATTACCTAACTTGATTGTTACTTGATGATGATTTAAGGGATATTTGCGAAAGAAGTACATTGAAGTACTTCACTTCTTTGTACGTGGCATATTTCAAATTTATTTATGTTGCGATGAAAGTTCTGATAAAACAAAAAGAGATCCCATCGTAAGTTTCAAATATTTTTTTTATCAGGTAAAGTTCAAAAAAATTAAAAATAAAAATCATATCTTTTTTTTGTTTTTTGTTTTTAAGCTTTTACCACGGCAAAATGATATTTGGATGATGTCACGTACTATGAAACACTTTGTGCTATTTTTCCACAAATTTCCTATGATTTAAGGCTCTTCTGTGTGATTGTTCGTAAGGGAATGAAGAATAGCAAGCAAGTCAGTCTTAGTAAATAAAATAAAAAAATAAAAATAAAATGAAAAAATTACGTGTCTTAGAATATATATAACACTAGCTCATGGGAGCATAGTAACACAACACAACACTTCTCTCCAGAAAAATGGAAATCATTATCTTCGCTGCCATTTTCACTTGCCTCATCGTCACTATAATCATCAAGAGAAAATCGAAAAGAGTACAAAATTTACCTCCCGGACCATGGAGATTGCCTTTGATAGGAAACCTTCATCAGCTTATTTGCGCTCTTCCCCACCACCGCCTTCGGGATATGGCCGGGAAATACGGGCCGTTAATGTACTTGCAGCTCGGTGAAGTGCCTCACATCGTCGTTTCCTCACCCGAGATGGCGAAAGAGATCATGAGAACACATGACATGAACTTCGCTCAAAGGCCTCGTATGCTAATCGCGGGCAAGTTTTACGGCCTCGATATTCTCTTCAGCGCCGGAGATTATTGGAGGATGCTGAAGAAAATCTCCGTGGAGGAAGTGCTCAGCCATAAGCGCGTGCAGTCGTTCCGGTGGATCAGGGAGGAGGAGATGTTAAACCTCGACGAAGATGTACGCCTCAGCTCGGGGGTTCCGATCAATCTCACGGAGAAGATCTTCTCCATGATGTATGTGATCACTTCGAGAGTGGCTTTTGGTGGGAAATGTAAGGACCAGGATTTGTTCATTTCAAACATCAATGCTGCACTGAAGGTCGCCGGAGGTTTCAACGTCGCAGACGTCTTCCCTTCGCTGAAATGGCTTCATTGGATCGGCGACGTTAGGCCGGAGATCGAGAAGATGTTGGACTCACTCGATAGATTGCTCGACGGCATCATTGCTGAACATAAAGCTGACCGGGCTCTAAGTAATGGTAAATCAGGTAGTTTAATAGATGTCTTTTTAACTCTTCAGGAGAAAGCGAACCTTCCGTTTCTGTTGAAGAATGAAAACATCAAAGCCGTTATTCTGGTTAGTACATTTCTTTATAGCCTGTCCACGTTTTTTAGTTGTTGAACCAAGAATTACACTCGGAGAGTATGCATTACCAATTTGCGATAAATTAAAATTGGAGTAGGGGGATTTTAAATTTTTAGTGAAGTACGAAGAAGTATACTTTAATTTTTTTTATGAGTTAGTTTTTTTTTATTTTTTTATATGATATTTTTTGCCCTAATTTTGTTAATTATCTATGTATATGGGTGAGGTTTATACACTTAGTTCAAGTGGTTGAGCATTTGAACTTATATCCTTCATATTTAAAGTTAATGGTTCTTGTCATGTGACATAATACTAAAGCATGCTCATCAGTCACCAATAACTTTAACATTCAACAACAAAAAAAAAAAGGTAAGATTTATAAATAATAAAGGGTAACAAATTAAATATTCTCATATATCCAAACTTACCATTAAATAAAAAGATTCATAACAAACTAACACATACTTACATCTTAAACATGTGTATATTGGATAGATGTGATTATTATTCCACTTCTATTAACAAGAAAGAAGAACAAGTAACAACCATTTATAGTGAACATGAGAAAATGTTTAATGTTTCAGGACATTTTTGTTGCTGGGAGTGAAACCGCAGCGACTCTTGCGGAGTGGGCGATGCTCGAGATTATGAAGAATCCAAGAATCATCGATAAAGCGCAAGCTGAGGTGAAACGAGTATTCGGGAAACAAGGAAATGTCGACGAAACCGGTCTCCATGAACTCAAATTCTTGAAGATGATAGTCAAAGAAACCCTAAGATTGCACCCTCCGGGTCCTTTTATCGTTCCGAGGGAATCCAAAGAGAGTTGCGTCATAAACGGATATCACATTCCGGCAAAAACTAGGGTTTTAATTAGCGGATGGGCGATCGGAAGAGATACAAGGTATTGGGACGACCCCGAGGTGTTTTACCCTGAGAGGTTCGATAATAGCTCGGTTGATTTTAGAGGGACCAACTTCGAGTTCATACCGTTTGGCGCCGGCAGAAGAATTTGTCCCGGCATAGATTTTGCTGTCGTGGACATCGAACTTCTTCTTGCGCATTTATTGTTTCATTTTGATTGGAACTTCACCGATGGGGTCAGCCATGAAAATCTGGACATGAACGAGTGTTTTGGCTTGACCGTGAGAAGAAAAGATGACCTTTTCTTGATCCCGATTCCTCGTGAACCGAAGCCCGTCGAGTAAAGGACATTTATCGCGCTTTTGCGGGGAATTCAGTACTCAAGCTCTTGAAAGTACTTCATATTTTCCTTGATGTCTATTGTGATTTAAGTTGGGATGTTTTCTGAATTCGGTACTGCCGAATCAAACGTTGTTTATTTGATGCTTCTTCTTATTGATGAATATTAATGAAATTTGACTGTTTGAGTGGACTAAGAAATGCTCTTTTATAATAAAGAATAATAAAAAGTTCTTGAATAATGATTTTTGTGTAGTGTGTAAAGAGAATCAAACACAAATATTGGAATATAAGAAATTATAAGAAAACTTGCGGCGAAAGTCATCAAACTCGTTAGGTTTTTTATTTTATTTTATAAAGAACTGGTATTTTTAGCACTTTTAGCCTTTGGGCCGCCAATATTGAATTAGTACTATGATATGCCTTTTTTCGTATGAATTTGGGCCTGCGGTTGAGCCATTCGTTTATTGTGGTTGGACCGAATTAGATTTGGCCCTGTAATCAAATTAAGAAAATCCGAATTGAGTATTAAATTTGATAAAAATCGATATTTTTATTCAGAAAATCATTTTTCGTCTGAATATGATACATCATTCTATGAAATTAGGACAAAATTGCACACCGCCAAAGATAATGTATGAAATTAAATACAACATGTAGACAGAAAGAAGATATCAAGATAATGCATGGCATACAAATCAAGTTGAAATTATTTATTGAAATCTTGGAAAACAAAAGTTCATAACATAAATATAATATATATACAATATAGTAGAGACTATAACAATTGACTTCTCTTGTAATATGATAAGAAATAATAAAATAGAAAACTTTTACGTCACGTAGAAACTAAAGCTACAGCAATCCCTAGGCTAACTAAAACAGTATGGAAAAATACTAAAGACGAGGATAGACCAAAAAAATCACGCATATGAACAGGAAGACTTTATATTATCGGGTTTTATAATAGCCACTATAATTATTAGTGTGGATTAATTACCAAGCATAATAATCATCTTTCGCATACGATCTTGAACGAATACTTTTCGTAAACTTTTGTAATTTTACTCTTAAATTTTATAATTTTTATATTCCTTCAAAATATAATAATCCGTGCTTTGAGATTTTCCCTGCTCCAGAGATTCGTATCATAGTATCCATACACTTAGAATGTGTTAATTTATATTTTATAGACATTTGAATCTTAACAGGTCAAATTTACATAATTTTTTTTTCTATTTAAAAGCTCATTATGTGTCTGGATAAACTCTTATTCGGCTAGATATAAAACCAATTATGAATAGTATTAAGACAACAACTAGCACTATTGACCGCATGTACTATTAATCAAGATTATATATATACGCAATTTATGTGTCTCAATTAATTGAACCCAAAACCTCTCGAAGAGTCATATAGTGGATTTATCACTAGGCCAAACAAATTGGTTACTTATTATTTCTTTTTATTCTCCTTTATTGTGTTGACACGTCATCTAATTTATTTTATTTTTTTAGAATGGGGATGGCACAATCGGCCAAAGTTACAATGAACTCCCGCATACTAAATATATTCAATATAAGAACATGTGACAATGTTGGTCAAGTTTACATATGTAATGGGGCACTCATTCGTGTCTCATGGAGTTTGAACCTTAGATCTCTTGTATAGGTATGTAATGCATGGTGTTACCACTAGGACAAACAAGCTTGGTTACATCATCTACTTTATTTGTACTTCTTCTCACGTTTCTTTTGGTCAAAATATGCATTTTAATTATTCTAATTTCCGTTCCTCCTTAAAACTTCAAAACTCTTTTTTTTTTCTTCGAGTATCGGATTGACTCATATGATAAATCATTCGAAAGCTTGCAACGATAGGAATCATGAGAATGTATGTTTTTTTATGTTTTTTTTAATATCCAAATTCAATTTTTTGATAAAAATAAATTAACTAAATTAGATATAATACTTAATTTATGAAATAAATATTTCACCAAAAAATCAAACTAATTTATTCATAAAAAATATGAATACATTTATTCATAAAATAATTTATAATAATTTTTTCTTGATAAAATAAAAATAATTAAATTTTATAGAATATTTATTTTTCAGATGTTCATTAAGTATCTATTATAACTTAACTTAATGTAAGGAAACACATGACTCTTATTCCTTGAATCCGATCATGAATCAATTTGATGGTATTATTGGTACTTGATCCCTAAATAATGAGATTGCATCCATAACAAATCTTTTTCCTTGCGTAAATACGGAGAAACCATCAGCATGCGCTGATGCATGGTGCATAATTTTGACCTTCATTTGGTCACTTAACATAAACACCATGAATTTAATAAAAATCAAATTAAAATATAGTGCTTGTTTGAGTTTTTTTATTTCATTTTTTTTTGTATTTTTTTTAAGATTATATATATTTATAAAAGAAAATGCGTATAGTTGGATTTTATGTCTCATAGTTAAAAAAAAAATTGAGAGAGAAAGAAAAAAGAAACTTCAATAAAAGAGATATTGGGAGAGAAATCATAAAAATATAGAAAAGTAAGATAACTGATCTCATTTTAAAGAAAGAAAATTTAAAAGCATAGTTTTAAAAATCGAGGTATGCCGAAGGCATAGCGCTTTTTTGAGGTATGCCGAAAACCCACAAAAACTATTTTCGTTTTCTCATAAATCGTAAAATATAGCTGGCTCTTAGAAACCACAAACCGATTTGAACTATAAAAGTGCGGTATGTAGCTCAAAAACCGACAAAATTAAAGTTTGAAGGCGAGTATACTCGCATGGAGCCCAAGAGCCGAGCCTGCGCCACTCGCCCAAATATTCATGTGGGACTTTTCATCACATTTACACTCTCCACAACTATAGGCTATTATCTTTAATATTCATTAAAATTGTAATTGTAACCCTATATTTATAATAGATTACAAGTATAACACTTATTTTTATATAAAATAATAACTATAACCTATAAATATACAGTATAAGTAATATTAAACTTTAAAATATTCATCGGTAAACCAATATCCGTCAACATACTAGTAAAATAAAAATTGCGATTTTCAATCAGTGTCGGTATTTAAATCCTTAGTTAGTTGAAAACACTTATTTGGTGTTTTTTTGTATTCTTTGTAAAAGTTTAAAAATATATAATAATAAAAAAAAGACCATTACAAAAATATTTTACTAAAATGACTATAAATACTATTTATTAAATTCTTTTTATAAACGAATGCTACCATAAAGTCATAATTAATCGCAAAAGATTTGACTATTATATATAATTAGCTTAATAATTTTATGACCACTTTTAGATTGTTATTCGATGAATTAATGCGCTCTTCTTAATATTATCGAGAGTTGTGATTATTCATAAGGAAATGAAAAAACGTAGCAACCAAGCCTGAGTACGTAAAAAAATCTGTCTTGGAAAATGAAGTCCCGATCATCTTTATATACATACAAGTGGTAGATTGAAGCGTTAATCATAGACTATATATATATATATTAGATTGAAGATCCCGATCATTAATCTTAGAATATAATATATATATATATATATATATATAACTAGCTCATGAGACAATAGTAATACAACAACACTTCTCAGTTCTCTCCAAAAAGATGGAAATCATTATCCAACATCCAATCGCTGCCATTTTCACTTGCATCATCATCACTATATCTCTTATAATCACCAGGAGAAAATCCAAAACAGCTCAAAATTTACCTCCCGGACCATGGAGATTGCCTTTGATAGGAAACCTTCATCAGCTTATTTGCGTTCTTCCCCACCACCGCCTTCGGGATATGGCCGGGATATACGGGCCGTTGATGTATTTGCAGCTTGGTGAAGTACCTCACATCGTCGTATCTTCACCGGAGATGGCGAAAGAAATCATGAGAACTCATGACATGAACTTCGCTCAGAGGCCTCGTATGCTAATCGCGGGCAAGTTTTATGGCCTCGATCTTCTCTTCAGCGCCGGAGATTATTGGAGAATGATGAAGAAAATCTCCGTGGAGGAAGTGCTTTGCCATAAACGCGTGCAGTCGTTCCGGTGGATCATGGAAGAGGAGATGTCGAACCTTGACGACGATGTACGCCTCGGCTCGGGGGTTCCGATCAATCTCACGGAGAAGATATTCGCCACGATGTATGTGATCACTTCGAGAGTGGCTTTTGGTGGTAAATGTAAGGACCAGGATTTGTTCATTACAAACATCAATGAGGCCCTGAAGGTCGCCGGAGGTTTCAGCGTTTGTGACGTGTTCCCTTCGTTGACATGGCTTCATTGGATCGGCGACGTTAGGCCTGAGATCGAGAAGATGATTGACTCACTCGATAGATTCTTCGACGGCAAAATTGCTGAACATAAAGCTGAGAGGGCTCTTGGTAATGGTAGATCATCAGGAAGTTTAATAGATATCTTTTTAACTCTTCAGGAAAAAGCAAACCTTCCGTTTCCGTTGACGAATGAAAGCATCAAAGCGGTTATTCTGGTTAGTACGTGTATCTTTATAACTTGTTCTCTCTTTTTTTCCTTTTTTCTTTTTCAAATGGCGAAAAATCATCCAAGGTAATTGAGGAACTAGGAATTACACTTGGAGATCTAGATATTTTATTTTTCTTTCCATAAATCAAAATTGGAGGGGGTATTTATTTTGACATGAATTAGTATTTTTTATGATATTATTAGCCCTACCTTTATTAACTAATTACTTATCCTTATTAATGGCTTAAGAAAAATGCTTTGGTAATAAATAGATGTGTGAGGTGTCACCGCATCGCATAGCTCAAGTAGTTGACCATTTGGACTTGTATCCTGTAGATGCAAGGTTCATAGTTCGTACCCTCATGACGTGATACTTATATATATAGACACGCTCAGGAATGAAAATAGCCTTTAAAAAAAAAAAGTTGGATTTATAAATAAATAAAAAAACAGAAAAAACTATATATCTCAAATATCTAATTTAACTAATAAATTGATTCGTAAAAAACTAACACATACTTACATCATAAACATGTCTATTTGGATATATGTCAATTATTCAACTACAAATACCTACTTTTTGAATTTGAATTCATACCTACTTATAGTAATTAAGATAGAGAATGCTCTAATGTTTCAGGATCTTTTTGTTGCCGGGAGTGAGACCGCAGCGACTGTCACTGAATGGGCGATGCTAGAGATTATGAAGAATCCAAGAATCATGGATGAAGCGCAAGCTGAGGTGAGACGAGTATTCGGGAAGCAAGGAAACGTCGACGAAACCGCGATTCATGAACTCAAGTTCTTGAAGATGATTGTAAAAGAAACCCTAAGATTGCACCCTCCGGGTCCTTTTATCGTCCCGAGGGAATCCAAAGAGAGTTGCGTCATAAACGGATATCACATTCCGGCAAAAACTAGGGTTCTAATCAGCGGATGGGCCATCGGAAGAGATCCAAGGAATTGGGATGATCCCGAGACATTTTACCCTGAGAGGTTTACCGATAGCTCAATTGATTTTAGAGGGACCAACTTCGAGTTCATACCGTTTGGCTCCGGCAGAAGAATGTGTCCCGGCATAGATTTTGCTGTCGTGGACATCGAACTTCTTCTTGCGCATTTATTGTTTCATTTTGATTGGAACTTCACCGATGGGGTCAGCCATGTAAATCTGGACATGAACGAGTGTTTTGGCTTGACCGTGAGAAGAAAAGAGGACCTTTTCTTGATCTCGATTCCTCGTGAACCGAAACCCGTCGAGTAAAGGACGTTGATCATGCTTTTGCGGGGCATTCGGTACTCAAGCTCTTGAAAGTACTTCATATTTTCCTTAATAATCAAGCAAAAAAAAGTTTATGTCTTGCAGTTGTGATTAAAGTTGGGATGTTTTCTGAATTTGGTACTGCCGAATCAAATGTTGCTTATTTGATGTCTCGTGTTGTTGAATAATGAAGTTTTGAGTGGACTAATAGAAATGCTCTTTTATAATAAAGAATAAAAAGTACTTGAATGATTTTTGTGTTGTGTGTATAGAGAAAAATTGTAGTTGAAATAAATAAATAAATAAGAATCAAACAGAAAAAAAAGGCAAATTAAAAACTTAAGAGAAATTTATTTTTTTGCGGCAAGTCACTAGTGTCATACTTTTGTTGCCACATTTTTTTCCATGTTAGACTCCTCATATCAATATGTTTACATGTCATATGTAGGTCTTTCTCGACTATGTAACCATCGAGCGTCATAGTCAATTCCGTCCACCCGATCGCAACCTATTGCATGTAGTAACTCCCCTCGCCAGAATACGGGCAGTAGGGTGCGGTCGAGAGAGACTCACATATGACATGTTGGCATAAGTAGTGATGTGGCGCGTCTAACAAAGCGAAATATGTGAACTTTTAACATTGTAAAAGTGTATTTGCTACAAAACAATGTCGTTAGTAACTTTCACCGGAATAAATGAGTTAAGTAAGGTATCTATTAGAGATTGATGAGCTTGATAATTAACTATCACCAGAAGGCACAAATTACCCAAACTAATACAAAGAAAACGAGCCTAAATTTGGAAACGACAAAAGAAGTTTACACAAAATTACATATATAAATTAATAAAGATTCAAAGCATTTTTCCCCATTATGTCCATTAATTAAGTAACCCCTCTTAGAAATAATCAGGTAGAAATTAATTTTAAGAAACTTCAATGGTGCAATTTGTAAAGCATTGTGACGCAAGAAATTAATACTCTATATCAACTTCAACTTCAAGAATATTTGATTTGCATCACAAGTATTAAGGTTTTAGATTTGGGCTCTAAGATGATAATTCCTTCGACGGGATGATATTTGATATTAATAATTGATATTAAGGGTAGGACACGTGCTAATTCTATTTAGTTGTAATCTTTTTGTTTAACCCAATTTCTTTATAAAAATAAATAAAAAATAAAAAAATTAAAGAGAATAGAATGGAATATCTGATATCAAGGGAATGAGATTTCTGTATGACGTTGACTTTGCAATTATTGGCAATAAAGCCAAGCTAAACAGTGTCGCATTGCTAAGCGGTCCCTACCACTGCCAGGCTACCACTTTTCCAAAAGTAGTCCTTGCATTTTTCTACAAAAAAGGACAACAAAGTTTCGTAAGTGCTGAAGTGATCAAAACTGAATATTCTATCACAAAAAACTTGATAATTAAGGTCATTTACTTTGATAAACTAATAGCGACCTCTCAAAAAAAAAAAAAAAAAAATTATCACTTGGTGGAGGCGATCGCAAAAATTTCTGTAGTGTATCAAATATAAATCAAAATAATTAATAACGGAAATCATTTGTAACAACATAATAAAACAGAAAATGTATGTCCCTGTTTGGGGCAAGAAAACGTTAGGAGGAACATATCCTTTTGATAAAGTAGTTATGTCAACTTTTATATGCTCTTCAGTGAATGCCAGCTAGTCGTGCATGGAAAAGCTGGTTTTAATGATTGATCCACGCAAATTATTGATGTTGAACCTATTTAGACTTATTTAACTTATCTTTGTTTTGAAGAGAGAACAAATTACATTTCGAATCACTTGTGTAAAATTGGATTAAATAAGAACCCTTTGTAACGGTGGTTGGAAGTTCCCATCACAATTCCGTAGCGCGGTTGGATTATTGGTTTTTTAGGTTAAACAGCGGATCATCTTCCATCGTTCGATCAGTTCAAATAACGGTTTAAAACGGTGTTCGAACTTTGAAAATTTGTCAATATGTGCCGCAGTGATGTCCATACAAGCTGTGGCGTGTATTCAAACGACGGTACAAAGAAAGGGCGTCATCCTTCACAAAATGTGTAGTGGCATCTACTTGCTCAGCCACGGCGTAAACGAGAAAACACGTTACCGGATATCTTTTCAATCGTACGCGTTTTTTTTTTAATAAAGAGTTTAGATCACTGAGTCGTGACCACTATCCCATATATATAAAACTCAGACAATCTAATTATTTCGTATCTAAAGTACCACGTCAAGTACTTTTCTACTAAAAAAAGTTACAATATTTGTTTTCTAATTGTTATACATAAATTTTCATATTAATAATACTAATTACTAAGTATATCACTGTGAAATTGATTTAATAACAGTAGTATTTTTAAACCTAAAAAAAAAAGATGAAATTGAATAGGGTGAAAGAAAAAAAAAATCGAATTGAGGTGATAAGTACACTTAGGGTATAAGGATCTTGCGAGGCGTTTGGAAGTATTTTCCAAAATCATTTTGTGTTTTGATAAAAGATTTTAGGAGAATATTCCTTTAAAACGTGTTTGTTTAATCTCTTGAGAAAATACTTTATAAAGTATGGTTTTTATTTTGCTTTTTTAACGCGACAAAATAAAAATATCTTTTAGGTGTTTTCTAATCTATATATCTAGTGTTAGAAAAAGGGAAATATATTATGTGTACGAGACGCTAGTGAATTATGATCCATTAATAGATGGATAATGTAAACGTAAACCGTTCAAGACAATCACAGGTACTTGAATATAGTATAAAAATTTTATTAAAAAAAAAAATGAAGATGTGAAATAACGTAAACAACCAATTACATATCCCAGTACACTTGCCAAATAATATGCCAGTAGATTCTTCTACTATCTGGTCCCCTTCGAATTGAGTAGTGAGTCTTCTTTCTACTCTACTTAATCTATGAAGATGATGAAGGAATTCGTTCATAGAATGCTTTTTGATTTCACTACTTTTTGAAAACAACCGTACGGGAGAAGAGGAGATTGTACCAAAGGAGACCCGTTTGCATTAGCAATATAAAAAAATATATATTTCAAGATTAGCGCACTAAAATAATAAAAAGAATGACGTTTTAATATCACTATAAAAAAAAATCGATAGTTTTATTTATTTATTTAGATTTATCGATAAATTTTTTGGAAAAAATAAGTTTATAGATTGTTAAATTTCTCGATTTGATTTTGCAGATTGACTTATAAGTTATAACCGACGTGCGAGAGCTTATTAAAAAAAAAATATTTATATGCTATAAATATAAATTACAAGTTACCACTAGCAAATACAATTTTATACAAAATTAAAGTTATTGGTAAATTGTATGAAATTGTCTTGAAAAGACAGCAAAATAAAAACAAAATAAAACTGGGTCCCACGATTGAAGAAGAAAATATGATAGAATTATATTGAAAAGTTGCCAACACAATGTAAAATTGATGAGAGTGAGAGTGTTTGTGGTTGTTTCGTTCACAACTCTCCAGACTTTGAACATTGACACTGTTATGTATAGTCGACATCTTTAAATCAATGAGTAATCTCTAATCACACTAAATACGAAAGTAACTCGTGATCTTATAGATATAATATATTGCAAATTTTATTGTTTTTCGAGCGCTCTTTCTTTATACAAGTTAGGCCAGTTTCATATACTTTTATCAATTGCCTCTAAAATTATGTTAGTGTAAGATGCGGTTAATGTGCTCGATGTTTGATCGGATGCGAATTATGTACTTAGTGTTTATTTTCGACGGCTAATGTACTAAATTTGATTCCGTTAGAATTTTTCGTATTTTCCGTCATATTGACCGTCATCGAGTGATTCCTCCTCTATATGTACAGTTTTCGTATTTTTTGCATAACTCACTCATTTTTTCTCCAAGTTTTAGACACGGGCTATGGTTGGAAATCACATGAGATACTTCCTTTGAAGAATATGCAAGTTTAATTATTTGAATTGAATATTCAAATTTTTTTCAATTCAAATTTGGAATAAATTTAAAATATCTAATTTCATTATTCACTAGGGAAAGAAACCAAAATATCATCCAAATTGAGTAATTTTCTTTCTCTACATAAAGAAACCAGAAAATATCTTCTCTCCGCAACTGGCAGAGAAGAGACTAGAAGAAGTGAAGAATGAAAGGTGACTCATATCTTCTCACTCTTAATGTTTAAACTTTGAAGCTGTTTATATATTACAAATGAGCATATATATAATATATAGATATAGTAGTCAGTCACTGACTG
The DNA here is from genome assembly GCA_954871525.1 of Parietaria judaica. Classification (NCBI taxonomy): domain Eukaryota; kingdom Viridiplantae; phylum Streptophyta; class Magnoliopsida; order Rosales; family Urticaceae; genus Parietaria; species Parietaria judaica. Next base: position 19,238,953 of record OX940862.1, on the reverse strand, counting down.
TATAACTTGTTATTGACAGACCACATGATGGCAAGAGAGCACAAGATTGACATTCCAGAGGCTCGCGATGAGCTCTACGACTTCATCCACAGAGTTCCAAGGAAGCTCCGAAAGGTCAACGAATCTGCTTACACTCCTCAGCTCATCTCCATAGGCCCTTATCACCATGACAATCAGGAGCTGCTTCCCATGGAGCGCACCAAAGACAAGTACTGCGCCGAGTTCTGCAAGCGCGTAAAGCAGACCGAAGACGAGCTCAAGAGCTTCTTCCGATCAAAGCTGTCCCGGAATATCAAGGACTGCTACGAGGAAGACACGGTCACGAAGTTCCCCGACTTCGAGCTCGAAGACATGGTCATGAAGGACGCCTGCTTCATCGTCGAGCTCGTGCTGAGAAACTGCAACGTTGAAACGCGCAGAAAGGACCGCATTCTCGGGACGCCGTGGATGAGGAAATCCGTGAAGCTCGACCTGGTGCTGCTCGAGAATCAGCTCCCGTTCTTCGTGCTCAGGGAGTTGTACGACAACGTGTCGATCCCCGGGACCCTTGAGTTCACGAAATCGGGCGATGTGTCTCTTGACGTCCCTCGGATGACGGTGTCACCCTGCGACTGCCTCCCTAGCACCGCCTCTTTTAGGAACAGCCGACCGCTGAGTCTGAAACGCAAAGCAAGTAGAGAAGCCTTTCCAATCCACCCTCTCCTCGCTCTGTGCGGCTTCTTCTTCGAAGAGCACTTCTTGACAGAGTCCGGCAGCGGCGCTTCCGATCTGATCGACGACATCAAGGACATCAGGTCTTATGTCTGAACTCACTGCTAAAAAAGTAGTTAACAGTTAACACAACAGTTAAAATACGTCGTGTCGTCCAAATTTATACGACTGGAAAATTTCACTACCGTGTAAATTTGACCTAGTCACGAGGCTAACATGAAAAGAAAAATATATAATTAAAAGTAAAAATCATAAAAAGTTTAAAGATGAAAATATTTTGATAAATTATAGATGTTTTTTCAAAGGTCGAAGGGAAATAGGGAATATAGCTTTTTAACATCATAATATATCTCATGTACATGATAGTTGTATTTTAGATCAAACACAGTAGCGGCCCAAATGCTGGTGCTGGACCGGGCCCAATGTCGTTTGTTGACTTTTGCTGGGCTTTGGACGAGATTCCCTAGCACCTTGAGTCAAACAGATCTTCCGCTGTCCGTGGACCGGCGATCCGGGCCACCTCGCTACCTGTTACCGCAGGGCCTGGTTTGGACAAGGCCCGGGAAAGTCTGAGGCGCCATACAAATCGGGTCTCCACGAATGGGGATCACAATTTGACCTTCCAGTGAATCCTGGAAGATCGGACCCTCGACATGTGTCAATTATTCCAGTCCGGGGCATACAGTTTATTCGCAAAGTCAATATATCTGCTATGAGATACAAGACTGAGGGATAGAACGAGCACCGCACGGATCCAGAACCTCGACAAGGGGGTTGCAAATCGTGCCAGAATCTTCTCCAGGGCTCCCGCTCTAGCTGGCTCCTCCGTACTCGAACCTAGGGAAAAGAACACCCGAGGTAAGGGAAAACTGGGGGGGTACCCCGTATTCACTTCCGACGCTCAACATTAGCGGAATATGCGGAATATTTGAGGGGGAGGCGAGTTTATAGGGGGTAGGAAGAGTATAGAGCGAGTTCGAATGAGTTTCGATGAGTTAGAATGAGTTCACGTTGAACTGAACTGAACTGAGCTTCTATTTATAACTGGACCCAGGAGTTTTGGTGCAATTATAACCTGTTCCGGGAAGCCCCCGAGGTAAAATTATATATGCATTTTGATCCCCCGGATGTCACGGAGCCATTGCCGCAATCTATGTGTCCAACGGTGCTCCACTCGCCCTCACGCGCGGGTTTTGTGCGCGGCGCGTGAATGGGGCAAGCTCCACCACCTTGCCACGTGTCAGCATGCATGCGGGCGAGCAAGTGGGCAGTTGATTGGCCACTCTAGGCGAGTGGGGGGCTGTAGCTGCCATGTGGCAGCCCCTGGTTGGGTTTTGGGCGTTGTGAGGCCCACCCGAAGTGCTAAGGAGCTCTTTTAGGGTTCTGGGGCGTCCCAAAGATCGTTTTTCACAAATTTTATGTTCTTTTTTAGTATATTGATATTTATAGGACCGTTAAGACACTTAGCTTTATGAAAAAGAGCCTCCGAATGGCGTTTTGATGTAAAAATTGATTTATTTAATAAAGAAATAATTAATTAATTAAATAATTTTCCTTTATTAAATAATCTTTATAATAATACCCCACAGTAAATTTAGTATTTACCGTTAAAATTCCAAAAAAAATTTAATTACTTTATAAAATTTTAAAAGTTCATGTTTCTCTAGTTTAAAAGACGTCAAGTTGACATGAATGGAATTGGACTTAATTTAACACTATTTTTTATTTTATTTTAAATGGTGGCGCACATGCTGCAACAGGCACTTCACGGACCTGCTCCGTCAGTTCTGGCTGCCGCGGGAGATCATCGAGAAGAACGCGGCGCAGGAGAATATCGCCGAGAAGAAGTATCTCTACTGTGCCACGAAACTCGACACTGCGGGCGTGACCTTCGCGCCCAGGCACCGCCAGCGCCGACTGACGGATATCAAGCTGAGCAAACGCCCGGTGCTGCGGTTCGTGCCGGCGATCAACTGCATGCTGCTCAAGATCCCGGAGCTGAGGATCGAGTCCGACACAGAGAGCTTGCTGCGCAACGTGATGGCGCTGGAGCAGTGCGCGTTCGCGGGTGAGGACTACGTGTGCGGCTACGTGGCGCTGATGGACCAGCTGATCAACAAGGGCGAGGACGTCGACTTTCTAGTGGAACAGAGGATCTTGACCAACCTGCTTGGCAGCGCCGAAGAGGCGGCGATGCTGTTTAATGGGCTCTGCTGCCAGATCCCGAGGGACAAGTCGTACTACGCGCGGTTCTACAACGATCTGAATGCGTTCTACGAGAACCGGTGGAACGTGACGAGGGCGACGCTGAAGAAAGTGTACTTCAAGGACCTCTGGACGGGGAGTTCCACCGTAGTCGGCATCTTCGTGCTGCTCTTCACCATCAGCGCCACCACCAGAAAGGTCTATTTCTGATCACCGGACTACTTATTTTAAGCAGTATCATCGTGTGCCAATGTGTGTGTACATGAATAGTTACATATTGTGTTTGATTTTTCATGATATTTTAATAGAATTTTTAGCGAGTATCTGGTTGGGGATTTTGGTTTCAAATATTGTAATATTAGTTTTGTAGATCACTTTGGTTTTTACTTGTTTATGTTTTCTCAAATCAGTCTCGCATATCACAATAATATTACTTGCTTATGTCTTCAACCAAATTGGGCAAATTATAACTATATTTATTTTCATTATATGGTAGTATTATTTATAATAAGATATTACAATAATATTAACTCATATAATTAAATTACTAAAATTTATATATCTATATTATTGATGTTACTATAAAACTAACTAATGTATATTTAAAGTATTTATATTATCAAGAACTAAATTAATTACAACGATATAAACTCATATAACTAAATTTTTTTACTATTTTATATTATATTGTATTCTTCGACTTAATCTGCAAAAGAAAAATGTCGTTTTTTTTTTCTTCGAATCACAAAAAACGACAGTGTATATGTAGAGGCACGCCGAACGACATGCCCAAAAAAAATCGTAAAACGAAAACGTCGTACGAGGGTTTTCATGCCCACTAAAAAGTTTACGTCAACCCACTATCAATAGTAATGTTGAATAAATTTATTTTTAAAAAAATGTTTTCTAAATAGTAGTGTCGACACATGTCACTCCTTTTAAATATATATATATATATAATAATAATAATAATAAAAAAAAAACTAGAAAGGTAGATGAAATATTAATGGCATCTTAATATTGCCAGAAAAAAAGAGTTTATGACCATCAGAATTTATATTTTTGCTGTTATTATTCGTTTATTTATTATATTGAAATAGAAAAGAACCAAGATTTCACAATATTGAGTACTTAGGTTGATCTTATTGGACTTTGACTTTGACTCTGACTCTTTAAAAAATTTGCAGCACTCTGAATTTTAAAAATTAAGTAAAACCCCTTCTAATAAGTAATAACTATACCCTTTGCACATATACACATATATCTTTTAGATTTTAGCTATTAATTATATATTTAGTTAATAATTTATTTTCTATTATTGATCTTAATAATTAACAAAAATGTTGAGCAATCATTTAGTAATTTCTATAAATAAATGAAAAAAAAATTATACACCATCGTAGAGTCGGAATTTCACTAACCAAATATTTTTTTTCAATAATTTCATATCAAACGCAACAAAACGTAATATAACGACTTAAATCATATTATAAAAATATATTTGCGCCATTTTCAAAGTTCAGAAGGGGTACAGATGTCAAAGAATTCAAAATTAAGAGTATATGTTTGCTATTTTAAAAGACAATGGTGCTGGTTGCAAGTATACTCAAAGTTAGGTATTAAGGCCCATTACTCAAATAGTAAAGCTATTTACGTAACAGGTTGTTTACTGTTTTTAATATAATTAATATATATATATATATATTATATGGATTCCTCAAATGCTAATTTTTTTATAATTTTGAATTAAAAAAAATTCATACCATTTAATAAAATAAAATAAAAAACTCATATCATTTAATCATTTATGATGATAAGGTTGGAATCCTATTCTTTCTCAATCTTAAGGTTCTTATGCAGGAATGCACATATGTAATGGCATTTCATTTCAGTATTGATTTTCCTTTATAGTGTTAAAAATTTAAATGAAGCCATTAATTTCTTAAGTCATTAAAATGTTGCAATCCACTGAATCATAAAATAGTGCCCTTACATATTCACATAAACCGTTAAAAATAATTTTACTATTGTGCAATTGTCATTCAAGAGAAGAATTCCAAAGGCTTTTTTATTTTCAGTTATGACCCTACAATCTTTTATTTAATCAACACTTTTATTATTTAACTTGACACAAAGCACAACTTTCATTTTTAGCTTGGCACGCTACTCCGACTCAAAGGTTCTTTCACATTTTTATTGGATCTTGAATAATCTTCATTTCTTTTATCTTCAGTTATTTTCATTTACACTTGACATCGTCTTACCGTCGTTTTTTAGCTTAGTTTTTTGTTTCGGCTTCTTAAAGATCCCAATTTGATGCATATTGACTCTATTGTTGTAACGACCCATTTTTTCGGGTCCGTTTATTTTTTTCATGATACTTGATTAAGTTTCGATTTATAAAAATATTTTAACGAGAAAAATATATAAGATATAAAATCCTTAAATATTAGTAAATATTTTCTCGTTATAAAATATATAAACTTTATACAACAAGTATTCAGACTAGACTCCAATTGAAAATAAAGCTTCAGAGCTCTTTGATTTTACAGTCATACAAAAATAATTCGCGGAAAATCACAAGATCGTTTTATCCACCGTATGCACTCATATATGCCCCACCGCTAATTCCGCTTTCTCCGCAAGTTATCAATCTTCACCGATTCTACAACACAACAATACGAGGGAGCTAACACTCAGTACATAAAAGCTTTTATCACTCACAAACTAATATAAAATAATAATCACGCATAATGCATATCGTGCAATGCCATGCAATATCATTTATAACTTTCAAAAAATACCATATAAATATAATATTGAGCCATGCACCGTACCAACGCGCTTTTACGCCTATAAGCCTACGGGGGACCGGGGGCGCGACCTTAACCAAGTCAGCCCGCGGCAAAACATCTCCCAATGTGTAACATTCGGAGACTACCCGTCTCGATATAGTCGGCGGCTCGTGTACAATGTACCATTCAGAGACTACGTCTCATGACAACAACATGATGAGACTAGCCGTCTCGGTACTCAATTTTATAAAAATATCTTACATATGTTTATATTATAGATATTAGGTATGCAGATATGCTCTTGCTTCTTCAATATACTCAAATCGCATATGCAAAGTTTATCTTTAAAAGGTAAATTTCAATAATAAAGCTATGTAAACATGTCGTATAATCGACATGCACATTTAAAAGGTTAACTCCAAAATTAAAACAACATAGTTATTCAAAAACTCAATTCACACGACACACGATCACTTAATACACAAATTATATTATTATTGTGTTGCAATTGACTACTTTCGAAACTACTGTCATTTATGTTACGAGCCTCTACAAAGTGCTTCCTTCCAATATAGACTATCTGATATTTAAATAGGTTTTATATATCAGTTCCTGATATACACACATACATGGTTCTACATTGACCCTACATCACTTGTCTTGCTCACATAAAGAACACCTCTTACAGAAAGGACACCTTAAAATTTCTAGAACAATATATCAATCTTATTCACTTTAAAGTCTACCAAATTATTCAACCATTGAACAATTATAACTACAATAATGCACACACATGAACTTATACTTAATATTTTCTTATTTTCAGACGTACTGTGAGTCTGTGACTACGGTATATTAGTATTATAATTTAGTATAACATGCACATGAGCTATCATGCGTTGATCAAATGATTGCATAGAAAAGTATCATGCGTTGATTTTATACATATATATATATATATGCGCGCGCTACAGACCCTGTATACATATAGCTATATGTGCATAAAAGGTGACATCTTCAATAATGTGAAATAGGCCAAGTCTTATTGTTTTTTTTTTTAAATATTATTTGATGTGAACCTCTATAAATAGAACCTCTATAAATAACCTCATGCTCAAAACGTATATGCAAACATATATTAAAAAGAATAACTATCTTCATCCTACTTATGGAAAAAAAATGCTAATATATAACTGAGATGCATAAACCTCGCCCTAAAAATATCACCCTCCAAATTTATCAATATCTTTAACAAAAGAAATAATGAACCCAACCGTGCGGTCCGTGCCTATCCCTAGAATCAATAATAACCCGAAGGCAGAACTTTTCATATAATTCCATTACATAGCACAAAATTAAATTCTCAAAGGATGATTTATTTGACCTAACGAACCAAGTTACGATGGTGTGTCGAGAAAAGATCCCGAACAGCCCTCATCTAAGATCCCGCACCAAGCTTCGACATCTAGAATGTGCCACCATTGGAGATTAAATAGATGAGAGGAATTCAATTGGAAGATAGTGACCCATCAATGAGTCTAATAGACAAGTAGCAGAATCTAACGCAAGTTTTGAAAATTTTCTAGCAGCCCTCAATACTTATAAAATTACAAAACTTACTCCCTAAGACATATTGTATAAATTGTGGATATTACAATTGTTCTTACCATGACGACAATTCTCGGTAAGAGGAGAAAAAAGGATCGCGGCTGGCCCGACTCGGCTAAGAGGCACTCCGAGCGCCGACTACGCGTCTCTAAAGTATGTAACAGACTCGGATGGCTCCGAAAAGCATCTATCTTTTTTTTACATGTATATTTTGTGCCTATTTTTGTTATCACTCTTTTTGTGTCCATATGTTTATTTTATTTTTTAATTTTTTATGATTTTCTATTGATCACAATATTAAGAAATGATGACATAAATTTTATTTCTCAATTAGCAAAGCTTCTAATCTGTTTTGATGGATCTTGAAATATCTACTTTTTTTTTATATAACATCTTGAAATATCTACATATAAAACAACATGAAGAAGAATACGTTTTTGTCTTTATAAATTGAGTTGTATACTATATACTATTTTCCAAAATAAAGATTAGTGTCGGCAAATTTTTCTTACAAATCCTTACATTTTAAGAGCATTTTGATATAATCTACTTATTATAGAACTCAATTGAAGACCAAGTTCAACCTCACAATTTTTCAGTTAATTAGAGCATTTTATTTCAAACATATATTTGAATCTTTAAAAAGATATCTCAGTACAAAGCTGTTTTTTTTTTCTTCTAACTCACAGGTTTAGATTTTGGTAGTACTTAATATTTCTGTTTATTTTTCTTATTTCATACTTTAATGAATTTGAGTTTTTGCATTTGAGTGTTGCATCACTTGATTTGGGGTTATAGGTCTATTATCATTTGAGCTAGGTTTATGAAAGGTTGTGATAGGGTGAATGTACCTTTTAATTCTTCTTATCATCATTCCTTTTTTCATAATAATTTTTTTTTTAATATTTTCACAATTTTCTATAATATTTTTAGTTTACAAAGTTTCCTTAGTTAGATATTTAAATTATTTTTGTTACTAAAATTTCTTTATGTATCGCTAAACACAATGATAATTATTTTTTCGTAATAAGTTTTTATGTATCGCTAAACACAATGATAATTATTTTTTCGTTTTTATATAAAATTATCGCTTAATTATCGTATTCAATTACCTTTTTTTTTAACGGGGTGACATTATTGACCAAGATTACATATATATATTGTCACGATAAGAACAACCGGCGCTATTAGCTGCAGTCAATATCGGCTAAGATTACATATATACGCAACTATAAGGGATTGAACCTAGAATTTCATAATCATTAAGCCAAGTAAATTTAGTACATTTTTTTTCACTGTTTCATTGTTTAAGGACAAATTTAGTTAATTATCTTTTTCATTGTTTTCACTTTTCACACTCTCTGACCCACTTTTAAAGACTTTTTTTTTCTTTTCTCATCTCTGTTCATTGACTACTGAGTTCTTCTCTGGTACAACCATACTTTTTGTTTTTTCTACATTATTTCATCGGACCCGCTTCTTCTTCTATTTTTATTTTTTTAATCTCTTATTCTATCTAATTCATGAGACCCACTTAATATAGACTATTCAGTATCTGCCATCAATTTTTGGAGCCCACTTATAGTTAGTACTTAGTTCAATAGTTCGAGAAGAAAAAAGAAAAAAGAAAAAGAAAACTTAGTATACAGTACAGTGTACACTATTAACGTTATAATATAATGCATATGCTTGCGTATAATTATACACGTACAGTAAAATTTTGATAAATTGATAATTTTAACTAAATAATAATTTTATTTGATCCCGACTCAATACCTACTAAATTAATCATTCGTCAAATTTATAGGATCATACTTTTTTGAAGTATACAGGATACGAAGTACTTATTTTATGTCAAACTTTTTAAAAAACTACCCACTGTGTGTAAAAAAAAAACCCATAATGAGTACTTTTTTAAAAAGTACCCAAAATTGGTATTTCGTTAACTAACCCATTAAAATATAAGTTATAATTTAATATAAAAATAATAATATTCTTGAAATAATTATAAATCATGTAGTCTTTTTAATATATGATTAAAAAGTTATTTGCTTAATTTCTTGGTTTTTCGGTTCCGGTTTTACCCGTGCAGAATTAATAGTTTTAGTCAAAATTTGGAATAAATTCAAAATATATAGTTTCATTATGCAATAGCTATAAAAGATAGAGTGGCAAATAATTGAAGCCTATATATACCATATCACACCCAAAATTGAGTCATTTTCTTTCTCTACGTAACTTCCTCCTTTTGCTCTAATATATCAAATTTTAACTTATGTTTTCTGGGTAACATATTTACATTAATTCCATCGCATGTTTTCAAAACAGGTTTGCTCTCCACCACTGGCAGATCAGACTAGCTAGATATTCTAGAAGAAGAAGAAGAAGAAGAAGAAGAAGAAGAAGAAGAAGAAGAAGAAGAACGAAAGGTGTTTATGCCTAAAAAGTAAAAACAAATGAGCATGTAACTTGTTATTCACAGATCACGTGATGGCAAGAGAGCACAGGATCGATATTCTAGAGTCTCGTGATGAGCTCTACGACTCCATCTACAGAGTTCCAAGGAAGCTCCGAAAGGTCAACCATTCCGCTTACACTCCTCAGCTCATCTCCATTGGCCCTTACCACCATGGCAATCACGAGCTGCTTCCCATGGAGCGCGCCAAAGACAAGTACTGCGCCGAGTTCTGCAACCGCGTAGACTGGACTGAAGACGAGCTCAAGAGCTTCTTCCGATCAGACCTGTCCCGGAATATCAAGGACTGCTACGAGGAAGACACGATCACGAAGCTCCCCGACTTCGAGCTCGAAGACATGGTCATGAAGGACGCCTGCTTCATCGTCGAGCTCGTGCTGAGAAACTCCGACCTCGGAACGCGCCAAAGGGACCACATTCTCAGGACTCCGTGGATGAGGAAAGCCGTGAAGCTTGACCTCGTGCTGCTCGAGAATCAGCTCCCGTTCTTCGCGCTCAGGGAGTTGTACGACCACGTAGAACTCCCCAGGATCCTCGAGTACACGAAATCGGGTGACGTGATTCTCGAGGACTGTGAGGAGACGACGTCACCCTGCGACGGCCTCCGTACCGCCTCCTCGAATTTAAGGAGCAAAGCGATCGGAGATGCCTTGCCAATCCACCCTCTCCTCACTCTGTGCGGCCTCTTCTTCCAAGAGCACTTCTTGACCGAATCCCGCAGCGACGATCCCGATCTGATCGGCGACATCAGGTCTTATATTTGAACTTTAGTTTACAACACAACCGTTTTCTTAAGTACTGTTTTATTAGTTTGCACAGTAGTTAAAATCCATTGTGCAAACTGCAAACGCACGTCATGTGATAGTACACTATAATAATGGGCAGATCCTATTCACAAAATTTGAATGATCGCCTCAGAATAAAATAAAATTTTGATATATATTTTTTGTCCAAACCCAAAGCCTCATATAATATATTGTATAGTATTTGAGTTTTTTGCCTTTAATATTTTTAATGATCAATAGATCTTTGATTTATAAAAATGTATTATGGATAAACCAACAATATTTATAAATTTTGCTGTAGACTCATTTGTTTTTCATCAAAAAAAATTCCACTTTAATATTAGTTTTTAATAAATCGACAATAAACGGCCAATAGTACTCTTTTATATATTCTATTTTTTATTTATTTTTTACCGCTCTTAGTATTCTTAGGAGAAAGGCATATTATTATTTGGATATGAAGAAAAAAATTATTGAAATAAATATACGTTTGTTGAAGATGAAGTTTGTAAATAAAATAGACCCTTCTGTTGTGTATCCTCAACCTCAAACGTTTCAAGTATCGGTGATAAAACCAAGAAGAAGTTGACGATTTCTCACTAATGATTTAATCTTTGATTAGAGCGAAAAAGACTATTTTTTTTAAGAAAGACGAGCCTCGTTAAAAAGGACTATTAGACATGACACATGTCGGTTAGCGATTATCCCCATGCAAATTAGTAGCCCATTGGCCATTACATATAGAAGTCTAAAATCCGGTATTCTAGTTTTGTAAGATTACAGTATTTCGAATAAATATTTTATAAAACACTACTAATTGAACTTTTATGCTATCGAACACTAAAACTTTATATTTAATCTTCAAAGTTTTTTGGAAAATTTTACCTCTTTCTAAAAATTGTCTAAAACTGTAAAAATAATAAATAAAAAAATCTTAATCAAGGATATAATTGTCCAAAAAAATTATGAAGTCAATTAGTGATGTTTAAATTTATTCAAGTTTCCTTTACCATTTAGCTTCCACAAAGAAAATTGTCCATATTAATGAACATACAATTAAATTGGACTATTAAACTTGAGACGACGTTAACTTGCTATGAACAAAATTGAATTTCGATACTATTTTATTGTTTACAAATAAATTGGACTACTAAACTTGAGACGTACATGTGTATGTAGTTTAAGAGACGTTAACTTGCTATGAACAAAATTGAATTTCGATACTATTTTATTGTTTTGAGTATTGGTGCCGATTAAAAAATCTAGATTTTACCGGTGCACTTGCTACGAGATTGGTTACTTATTTGTGGGATAATTAATCAACAGGAACTTTACGGACTTGCTCCGCCAGTTCTGGCTGCCACGGGAGATCATCAAGAATAAGGCGGAGCAAGAGAATATAACTGAAAAAAAGTATCTCTACTGTGCCACGAAGCTCGACACCGCAGGCGTGACCTTCGTGCCCAGGGACTGCAAGCACCGACTGACAGACATCAAGCTGAGCAAATGCCCGGTGTTGCGGTTCGTGCCAGCAATCAACTGCATGTTGCTTAAGATCCCAGAGCTCAGGATCGAGTCTGACACAGAGAGCTTGCTGCGCAACGTGATGGCACTTGAGCAGTGCGCGTTCCCAGGCCAGGACTACGTGTGCGGCTACGTGGTGCTGATGGACCAGCTGATTAACACGGGCACGGACGTCGACTTTCTGGTGGAGAAACGGATCTTGACCAACCTGCTCGGCAGCGCCAAAGAGGCTGCGACGTTGTTCAACGGTTTATGCTGCCAGATCCCAAGGGACAAGTCGTCATACGCCCAGCTCTACAATGACCTGAACGCGTTCTACGAGAACCGGTGGAACGTGACGAGGGCGACGCTGAAGAGAGTCTACTTCAAGGACCTTTGGACGGGGAGCTCCACCGTCGTCGGCATCTTCGTGCTGCTCTTCACCATCAGCGCCACCACCAGGAAGGTCTACTTCTGATTATCGGACTCCTTTTAAGCAATGAGATAATTAAGGAGGAGAGTCCTTAGACAGTTTTTTCGAATTGTCATCTCTTCGACTAGTGTTGCTGTGTTATGGCTGTGTATCTATTGAGTACACGTGGTCAAAAAGTAAAGTGAAAAATAAGAGAGGAGTCTGACACGTCGCCGCGGAACTTTAGCGGAGGAGATAATTGTTGTCATTTTACTCTCTTCCTCAACCGACTACAAGTACTTTTAATTCAACTATCCTTTAAGAATACATTAATGGAAGTGTATATATTCGTGTGCCAATGTGAGTGTGTGTGTTCAGGAATATTACGAATTAAGGATAATTTTTAGCGAAGCCAAGCATAATATTTATAGATATATGAATGTGTTTCGTAATTCTACTCTATTTTCTTTCTTTGATTCGTATTTTCTCTTCAACTACTTATAATGTAATTTAGAAGAAGATTATAAAGTAATGTCCCAAATATTATCATTTCATTAATTTTAAAATATGCATGTGAACATAGAGATATAAAGTCATTTATAATCTCTTTCGCTACTTATAGTACCATATTTAGAAGAATATTAGTCATGTCCTATAGATTGGTGCGTGCATAAATACCTGAAGTTTTAATTGATGTGTTTTAAAATATTTTTTGTTGACTAGGAGAGATTATGGATAACATGATTCTATGCTCGTTTTCTAGGAATTTATTAATTTTGTAAACATTTATACGATTTTCTTAGTTATAAAAATGTGAAAATTAATAGTTATGTTTAAAATTAGGGTAAACTGCGGCTAATATACCCAATGTTTATTTTTGGTGGCTAATGTACTCAATGTTTGATTTGTTAGATATTTTCGTGTTTTCCGTTAGTTGACCGTTAGAGAGTTATCATCCTCTACATGTACACTTTTTGTATTTTTGACATAACTCACTCATTTTTTGTCCAAAATTTACGCACGACCTATGGTTAGAAAGATAAGAGATAGATCTACAATTTTGTTGTTTTAGGATTTATAAAATAAGTTTTAGAAAAATACGAAATTTCAAATACAACATAAAATTAGACGTTAGTTTAATACAAAATATTTGTTTCGAGCAAATTTTAATATATTTAATGACTTTTTATGGTGAAATGTAAAACTAAAAATTTGTAGATAAATATTTTATCTTTCTAACGGGTTTTTATTTATAAATTTTGGATAAAAAACGAGTGAGTTATGCCAAAAATATGAAATATGTGATGTGAAATCATCTTTCATATTTTAGGCATAACTTACTCATCTTTTGTCCAACATTTATAAATAAACATCTGCTAGAAAGATAAAATATTTATCTACAACTTATTAGTTTTACGTTTCATCATAAAAGTCATTAATTATGGTAAAATTTTCTCGAAATAAATATTTTGCATTAAACTTATATCCAATTTTACGTTGTATTTGAAATTTCTTATATTTATAAAACTTATTTTACAAAACTTAAAATATAAAAGTTGTAGATCTATCTCTTTTCTTTGCAACCATAGGTCATGCATAAAATTTGGACAAAAAATAAGTGAGTTATGTCAAAAATACAAAAAGTGTGCATATTAAGGAGGATAACTCTCTAACGGTCAACTAACGGAAAACACGAAAATATCTAACAGATCAAACGTCGGGTACATTAGTCACCAAAAATAAACATTGGGTACATAATTTGCAAAAGATCAAACATTGAGTACATTAGCCGCAGGTTTGGTATTTTACATCTGATGAAATATTTTTAAAATTTTTTGTGAGTGTTTTGTTGAATATTAGTACGAAACTTTTGATTATAAAGGTTTTCTTTGTTCAGAGATCTCTTAAATTTTCAATGTATTTTGTTCAGGTGGCATAAGTATTAAAGTTTTGATTTTTGAGAATTTTAAGATACATTATCAATGTTTTTTGTTGGGTTGAATTTGTAATGATGAATGCAACTATGGGCCTGTTTGTTTAGCTTTTTATAAACATGTTTTTTATGTTTTGTTTTTAAGTTTTTGTTTTAAAAATTAGTTCGATAAATCATATTTTTAGAATATTGTTTGGTTAAGTTTTCCATTTAACATATTTTTAGAAATAAAAACTCAAATCATGTTTGGTTAAGTTTTTTTTTTTTTTGTAAAATTTTTAATCTATTTTTTAAATAATAAAATATATATAAACTCAATTATGAAATAAGCTAACAAATAGACATAAAATATATGCAATGCATTACATTGCTTATCGTATACTATTTAATATATATATATATAATACACATAATTAATATATATATATATTTAATAGACACACCCATGGTTTGATATAAAAAATATATGCAATGCATTATATTGTTTATCGTATACTATTTAATATATATATAGATATATATATATATATTTATATGTGTGTGTGAGTGCAGGAAGATACGGTTAGTGTAGTTGTGTAAGAACAATATATCGTGGTGAGGGAAGTTGGATGATGATGAGAGAGAGTAAAAAGTGGGAGTTGGATGATGAGAGAGAAAGACAAAAATAGAAAACACAATCGGGAAAATATTTCAAATTAGAAAATAATTTTTCTAAATCAATTTTAAAATACTTAACCAAACATAGATTATCAAATTAATTTAACACTTTTTGAGACCAAAACACAAAAACGTGTGTATCAAAAGCTAACCAAACAACATTCTGTGAGTTGGTCCCTCAAAGAAAAAAAAAACATTCTGTGAGTTGGGTAATGTTATTTTCAGAATACTAAATTTCTTATTTTAATATCTTGCGGCCAAAGTACCAAGTTTAGAATTTTGCACATTTCAAAGTACATTTTTTTTGTTTTATTGATTTTTGAAAGATGAATATAATTAAAAAAAATTATGAATTTGGGTATTTTATTTTCATATTTATTTTCTTTATTTATGAAGTTTTCACTCTCTCGGGACAAAAGTAACAAAGTTTTGAATTTTAGAGATTTCGGAGTACGTATTCACTTTTTCTGTTTTGTTGACTTTATGACGATAAATATTATAAATCACCAATTTTGTGATTTATGTTTTTAAGATTACTCAATTCCCTACAGTTTTCTGTCCCTTGTTGCAAACGTAAATAAGTATTATACTACATGATTGAGATGAGAGTTTTTGACTTATTTATTTAAATACATATGTGTATGAGATTATTTATTGTATGGGTATGATTTAAACTTTGAGACTTTTTATTTACTTACATCTATTTGTGTATGACATTATTTATTTAGTACTTTATAAGTTATTATTATGATATGATTTTATACTTTGGTATTTTAGAAATTATATAAAAAAAATTAGGTATATATACTTTGTTAAATTCAATAACAATAATCTACAATTTTATACCTTATCCATTGATAAACCCATCAACTAAATGATAACATAAACATGTTATCACAAAATTACATCCAATTTGCGCCCATAAAATAAAACAGTGAAGTACTCATGGCATCCACAAAACGGGTACTTTTGCCGCTAATTCTTCATTTCTCAAGGCAAGTTCGGCCAGTTAAACCCAGGGCTTTATGACGCTGTGTTCCTCTCCATTTCCCTCTCATGGTGATCGCTGACCTCCCTCTCCTCCTCTGAACCCTTCTCGGTAATCCTCCGTCTTTGTTTGTTGCTGTTCACAGTCGACTCATGGCTTTGTATACGAGCTTCACTTGATTATTGCCGTCTGGGTTATATATCTATCGATTTGGGCTATCTTGCTATACAGTCATATAGATGTAATGTAAGAATGTGATGTTGGCTTTCGTGATGAGTCGATTTTTTGGCGCTTGAGCCTCAGCTAGAGTTCAAGCTGTCCTCACTATCTTTCACATTCGAGTTTTTTGCAGAGGGAGTGTAGCAAAAATGCTTAGAAGATGCCTCCTTTCGGTGGCCGGTTTGAGGCGTTGCTCGTCTCTGCGTGGCTCGGCCTCTCTTCTCCTTTATCATGAATCTGCGCCTCCCGGTCGCTCCCCGGTTTTCACTTCCTGGAAATGCACAAACAACTCTCTCTATCACCATCGTCGCGCTTGTTGTTCTTCTTCCTCTTCGCCTTGTTCGGTGGACGCGATAGAGGTTGCTTTGGACTCGGTCGTCAAGATCTTCACGGTCTCCACCAGCCCTAACTACTTGCTCCCGTGGCAGAACAAGTCCCAACGCGAAACCATGGGTTCCGGTACACCTTCCTGCGAAATATTAATATATTACACTTTTAATACTTAGTAATTCAGCTTTATATTACACGCTGTTCTAGGTTTCGTAATCCCCGGGAGAAAGATTCTGACAAACGCCCATGTCGTGGCTGATCAATCGTTTGTTCTCGTGAGAAAGCACGGATCGCCTGCTAAATACAGAGCTCAGGTCAAAGCCGTCGGGCATGAATGTGATTTGGCTATTCTCGAGGTCGAAAATGACGATTTCTGGGACGGTGTCCATTTCCTCGAGCTAGGGCACATCCCTTTGCTTCAGGAAGCTGTTTCTGTTGTTGGATATCCTCAAGGTAATCAGTCATTTATGCTAGATTTCGCTCTTTGACTACAATTGTAAGCTCGCTGATTCGAAGCTCGATTTGCAGGTGGAGATAACATCTCCGTAACGAAAGGCGTTGTTTCCAGAGTTGAACCGACGCAATATGTTCATGGCGCAACGCAGTTAATGGCAATTCAAATTGATGCGGCAATAAACCCCGGGAACAGCGGGGGTCCTGCAATAATGGGAAACAAAGTTGTTGGTGTAGCTTTCCAGAATCTCTCTGGAGCAGAGAATATTGGGTCAGTAAGTTGATAAAAAAAAAATTGCGGTTATAATCGTTCTTTTGTTTGTTTATCTTTTTATTATCATTAATTATGTTTCAATTGTGATTTCCTATATTATGGCTTTTGCTCATTAATAAAGATTATCTTTGGACCAAATTAACTTAATCTCTCTTTCGTGATGGGGAATTAGGTTTAGGGGGAAAAATTAGAGTTCTCCTTTTTCAGTCACGATTTCGTCTTGGACTGTATCACGCTTGTGACCCTCTGTTTCTATCATAGCTATTTGTGACTATGTCGAAACTTATTCAAGGAGGGCCGTGAACATTTTAAGAAGGTTATAATAGATCATTGTTCACTAACTCTTCTCTCTGTTTGTGTTGACGTTTCAGTTACATAATTCCGGTTCCGGTGATTAAACATTTTATTGGAGGAGTAGAAGAAAGCGGAGAGTATATTGGATTCTGCTCGATGGGTTTGTCATGCCAGTCTACTGAAAATGTTCAATTGAGGAATTACTTTCGGATGGGGACTGGTACGACTGGTGTCCTAGTAAGCAAGATCAATCCTCTTTCGGAGGCGCATAAAATATTGAAGAAAGACGATATTATCCTTTCGTTCGATGGAGTGCCTATTGCGAATGATGGAACAGGTGGTCACTTATTCTTCCTTAATACTATCTGTCCAGTTAAGCCGCAAGCATGTGAACCATAATGTCCGAAAATTTCGGGCATTTTTTGGACACTTCACTGTTTTATCTTCTTCTTTTTTTTAATTGTCATAACTCATTCATTTCAAGTCCAAATAGGTCTATTCAAAGCGCGTTTTAAAGATAAACCAAAGATCTACGACTTCCATTTTTTAGACTTTGCAAAAAATGGTAAAGCAAAAAAAACAAAAATAAATGTTCCAAAGTTCTGTGAAGTTTTTAGTGTATTTTGGTCCTAATATTACTGAGATGGCTATTTTACAATTACCCAACATGGTGGTTAAAGTATCTAATAGATGTAAAATAGTGGTTATTTATTCGAGTTTCTCTTACAAATTGACTGTGGCCTTTTTGGGATTTTCTCATTTGTGCAACTGGTTTGATGACTTGCAAACTGTAGTATGTTTCAGGAATAGAGAGCGCATAACATTTGATCATTTGGTAACCATGAAGAAACCCAACGAAACAGCTATAGTTAAAGTTCTAAGGGACGGTGAAGAACGTGAGTTTTGCATAATCCTTCGACCGGTAAGTATTGTATTTCTTTGCATTGGCACGTTTGACTCGTGCATTTTTGCTTGTTGTTATTCAGTTAGCGAGGAAAATACATATTAATTGATCTTATGGTGTTCATCGTTTGCGTAAGATTGGTTTGGCTGAGATGCTCTTCTTAAGTAATATGATAAATATTTGTTGGATTGGATCTTTCCATTGTTTTTCTTGTAACTTTTTTAATTGAATGAGTGATATAAAAAAATAATTTTATTAGCGTAACTGTGATTAATATAGAAATGTCAATTTTACAGTTGCAGCCACTGGTTCCAGTTCATCAGTTCGATAAGCTTCCGAGTTATTATATTTTTGCTGGTTTGGTATTCGTTCCACTCACACAACCATACCTTCACGAGTATGGAGAAGACTGGTACAACGCTTCACCACGCCGTTTATGTGAACGTGCACTCAGGGAACTCCCCAAAAAATCCGGTGAACAACTTGTCATCTTATCCCAGGTACGATTTTTTGGTGAGGACTTAACGTACAGCATTTTGTGACCTAGTTCCCATGTATTGAAACCTAAAAACATTAAAGGAAAAAAGAATTGTGAAAGGAAAATCTTTTTGTGAAATTTGGAACGTCAAGATTAAAAAAAAATGTTCTGGCGCAGTCCGGCCATTAGGTAGTAATCAGTTGGTCAAGCGCAGTCCGTTTCTAGAACGTGCACTCAATCAGCATTCAATAAACTTGCACTCAAAAAAAAAAAAAAAAAAAACAAACAAACAAACAAAAAAACTTCCCTTTGTTTCTAGACACAAAGGTTTTCTTTCTTATTCTTTTCCCCAGAACTTATTTTCTTTTTCTAGAATCCTAAGAAAATTCAAGCTCCAAACATAGCCCAAATGTCTCGAAATTAACGGACTTGCTTACGTGTCGGTTTTATGCCTGTGTTGCTTCAGGTGCTAATGGATGACGTTAATGCCGGATATGAGCGCCTTGCAGAATTGCAGGTACCGGATTCTCACATATTAACTTATACTATTACTCTCTTGTTCTCCCCAACTCACATGTTTTATGCTAAATTGAGCAGAATTGAGTGGAAAAGGAATAATAATTATTATTGAATGAAATTAGGAACTGCAATATAATATAGACTTAGATAGAACACAGATTAATTAAATAAGACTTGAATAGTAAACTTGGAACTGCTACCAGTTTAATGCAAGTCATTTTCTGTCCAAGTTTTAGTTGGATTAATAAGCTTCAAACGTGAAACAGGTTAAGAAGTTCAACGGGATCGAAATCGAGAACCTGAAACATCTTTGCCAGCTTGTGGAGAACAACACCGAGAACAACGTGCGTTTTGATCTGGACGACGAGAGGGTCATCGCATTGAATTACGGGTCAGCGAAAGTCGCTAGCTCAAAGATTTTGAAGCGCCATCGGATACCTTCGGCCATGTCCAACGATCTTGTCCAAGAAACGAGCTTGGACATTGGATCAGTTGCCTCAAACTAAGTCATGATTTGCGATCTTGACTTGCTGTGCTCTCCGCACATCAGGTTAGAGCTTGAAGAGAGAAAAAAGAGCCGCCATTTTTAAACATTCGGAGGCGGATACCGTGAATTTTTATTTTATTCTATTTTATATTATTTATTGCTTTTTGAATTATGGGTTTAGGTGATGTTTATTGTCTTCTCAATACCAACTTTGTCAATAGGAAATTTTGGAAATCATTATGAATGAAACGATTTGGTTTGGTTCTGCATGTTTGTCATTTTTTTTTTCTTCTGATTTTCCCTTGCTCTCAATTAGTCTCTTCACTTGTCATTGTCCTTGATATATATAACAATGCTAGTCACTTAATGTTATTATCGGTTTAATTTAATATAATATAGAACAAAGAGTTAAAATAATGAGGAAATAAATATAAGCACACCCGTGTAAAAAAATATTCACAAAGTTGATCAGAACTAACAGAGCATATATAAGGGCAAGGGGCTTTATATATTTTAAAATTATGTATTCTATATAGTTTTTAAGATTTTTTAAATTAAATACTTTCAATAATTAATTTTGAAATTTGCTACTCAATTTCAACATTTTTAATCCATTATAATTTCATAATTAATTAATCAACTTAATAATTATTATTTTAAGTTCCACAAGAGCACGAATATTAATATTATATATAAAAAAATCTGATATATCTATTGGTATATAAATTATATTTAAATATTTTTATAGTCTTATAAAATGTTCGATAATCAATTTATCAATACAATTTGATTAAAAGTTGTCATTAAATCAAAATGTTATACAATATCCGTCGATAAACCGGTAAAATCGAATTATCGATAAAGCTTGGTAAGTTGGTGTATAGTATACATTGGTTATTATCATATTACGTTCCAGAGAGCCACTCTTCCTTTCAGCTAGCTGCCTATTGTGCACCAAAAAGCTCAAGCTTTGACTTTGACTCTCGAAGAACCATAAATAGCCTCAACAAAACTGGTTGACCAATGAGGATGGACAAAGGCCAAACCTAGAGGATCTAAGTAAATAGCATCTTTAGTTCCTCAATTCGAGCACTTCGAACTTCTTGATCGGTTAAGGCGCCGGAGATCAATCGCTGTTTGCGCGCTTGCACCGCTTCCATTCGTTCCTCGACTGTGCCCTGCCAATTCGGAGTATTAAGCGGCAATTGCCTTCGATAATTACACAACCTAATAATTAACTATTTTGTTTTAGTCCGTAAAATGATGTAAAAATAATCTCAGGAAATGAAAGAGGATACGTGGTAAATGATAGGGTGAGACGACACTATAATGAGTAAGACAAAATGGAGACTGAAACTGCATTCTCTACGCTTCTACACGACTTGGGTACTTCGGCCTTTACAGATGGAACATGGTTATATGATCGCTAATTTTGCCTAGACTCGTGTACATTTGCCGATATACCTCTAATTAAAATTAGAAGGCAGAATCTGGTAGATCCTGAATTTAACTATATCCAAAATAAGAACCCAGATTCAAGCATGGAAACTTTATTCATCGTATGAAAACCTGTATACTCACTGCTTAAAGACCGAGTCACTACTCTATTTAATGGGCGTGCGCGCACACATCACGCAAAAAGGCTCCCCAAAAGCGTTAAAACTCTTAATAATTTTCTCGTGAGACAAGGAACCAAGAAGTACCTTGACAATGAACCGTTTGATCATCACCTTCTTCGTTTGCCCAATGCGATGAATCCTCATGACAGCTTGTTCCTCCACAGCGGGATTCCACCACGGATCCTACGGTTATGAAATATGTTGCACATAATGGGTTAAAAATCAAACAAGAATGAGTAAATTTTAAGTTAAACGCACGACATACCAAGAGAAATGCACTCGAGGCTGCAGTTAGATTTATTCCGACTCCTCCAGCCTTTAACGACATGAGCAGCACCTGAAAACGATACAAGCTTCGTGAGTATTTCCCAGACAGTAAGTAATATGATATACATAAGCCAAAGACAAACCAGTGTACTGCTATCTTCCGAAAACTGTCGTATGACTTTCTCACGTTGCTGTTGGTTCAGGGTCCCGTCCAACCGGAGAAATTGGATTTTATTCCTTTCGAAACAAGGAATACGCATTAGTACAAAGTCGTAAGACGGAGATTAGCAGTGCAAGTAACTTCGTAAAAGAAATTGACTGATTCGACTTCTATATACCAGCGATATTTTAACCCCTAATCACGTATAGGCGTCTGGCATAGAGTCGTTTACTTTCATTTATTTAGTTTTTTTTATGAAATTAGGATTAAATTAAAATTAAGTAAATAAGGATATTTTCGTAATTTCTCGAATTCTAGCAATTATGTTTCAGCTACAGCCTTAGGCGCCACAGCCTATCATTATAGTTGTTATTGGATTTCTCGTCCTCCTTGTACCTGGAGAACTACAACCTCGACCTTGCTCTCTAAGGATAGGCCACTTATACTTGTTCTTCGAATTATCTCAATAAATAAGAGTGTTTTGTTAATTACGGAATCGCCAAGTTTCTGGTAGTTATTTAATTATATCAGCTTCCTATACGTATGATACAATCGAAATTTTCAACAGATGAACAAAAGTCTAAGTAAAGAAGAAACCGTTTCTTAAGCAGAGCAGTGTATTTACATATATATAAATATATATTATTATTATTATTATTATTATTATTATTATTATTATTATTATTATTATTATATTTAATCAAATTCAACAATATTAGACTAGCAAAACAGTATTAGATTCAGCTTCTTTACTTTATTCATCAAAATTAACTATTATATTATAGAAGCAAAACTAATATGAGAGAGGTGCAGGATTTTACCGAGTTAAAGGGATCTCCAAGATATCCAGAAAGGCAGTCCACTGGCTGAAGATAATGCTCTTAGAGGCGGAGGGACGAAGAGCTTCGAGCTCGCGCAACAATACAGAGACTTTTGTTGAATCCACCCAGTTTTTATCAATGTCGACCTGGAACCTACTTTCAGTCGGGGCCGTTATAAGATCTTGCCTATTAATAGTTTTCCTGAATGAGAGAGCAATTATGTTAGAATATTGTGAATTAATTCGAACATGATTATTTCATAAATCCCAAATGAATAATTTCGCAAACTCTTAACATTATTTACTAGGCTTCTTTGTGCTGATAATAAATTTAAAGAAATTACCCTCAACCGACTCTCCAAAGTTCCAAACCCTAAAATTATCATATGGTGGGATGAATTGGGAACAAAATCCTACTATGTGCGATTTCTGGATCTCGCCACGGGTATAGAGCTAGTGAAACCTTCTTCTTTTTTTTTACTAGATTGTATACCCTGAACTCTAGAAAAAGAAAAGAAAAATAAAACTACACTGATTTTCCTTGCTCATTGCTTAAGCCTTAAGGTCTTTAAATACGCCATGCACTAGAAACTAATGCTTGAAAATACCTGCAAACAGGACAGAGCCCAGAAGAAGCGGTTCGCCAACTTGCCAAGAGACATTCACGGCAGAGGCGGTGAGCACAAGGCGTCAACACTGCATCCTCAAATGCTTCGAGGCATATCGGGCACTCTCCCATTTCCCCTTTACGGAGCTCTTCCACAACCTCTTCAATATACGCTTTTGATGGAACATCTTTGACTTCCCCCTCTTGGGTGCCTTTAAGGAACCGTCTTGCTAGCTTATTTAAATCCGAATAATCTTGGGTGTCTCCACGACTACATTTAGTGCAAGAAATTTAATATTAAAAACAATTGTAATGACATCCTATCATGATACAAATCATATTTATAAACTTTAAGGGAAAAGAAGAAACATATAAGGCACCTGATGTAGTCCGACAAAAGACTTTATAATAAAACGACTTCAAATTGCTAAAAAAGTAAAATCGGATCAATATTATCCCAGAGATAAAGACGAAGCAATATTTAGGTAAATACGAAGGAATATTTTACTGACATCTCGCCTATGTAGTATTCATAGTACTATACTCAAGTAACAGATCATACTAAAAGCTGAAGGAAAAGGATAGTTTAAAACACCTCATCACTAGAAATGGATGATCGCAACATTGGCGTAGACGTAAGAGTAACTCCAGAATAGAAGCATAATTATGAAGAACGCGTCCTTGCTCCACAAATTGGTCGAATTTCACCTAATCGGGTCCAAATTTTATGTTAATAAATAACCAATCCAAGCTCATACCAAGATAGAACCCATTGGGACATTTATATTCCTGAGAACATCGATCTTAGAGATACGAAAATACCTTTGATTTTTTAAAAAGGGCCTCGTAGAAGTCTTTTTCAGCTTCTGTGAGTTCACAATAAATCACCTGAACATCAGCTGGAGGAAGAACTAGAATTGGTCTGCAACAAGCAAAAAAACTTGGGTAACTTTCTGAATAAAATTATTAAGTAAGAGAAAAGTACATAATCTTATACCGTAATCAGCTAATAAGGCAATAATAATTTTAATTTAGTCCCTAAGAAAAAGAAACCAATCTAATCAACTACAATATAACTAATTGTTTGTATATAATTGCTGTACAAAATATTCCCGAATTTCCTATATTTCTACAAAAGCCTTAGGAGCAGATGTCATTATGACTGATACCTAGCCTTTTTCTCACCTTCCATTCCGATCCGTGCTAGTCTTTGTTCTCCTTAACATGATTGGCTTTAAGATGGATTGAACCAATTTTAACCCCCTCTCATCACCCTCCTCAAAGGGTTTCTGAATTAGTTTATTCCACCTACATTAGCAAAAACGAAAAACATGAGTCAGACACGTGGTTTTAGTATATATTCAGCCATCTGGATTTACCGCATAATTTCAACTTTCAAGGCAAAAGATCTTACCATGCCCAGTTACCCCAAGGCTCCACCCTCAAAAACCGAAGAAGACTAAACAAATCTTCAAGATTGTTCTGTAGTCAGAAAGCAATGTCAGAGAACACTAGTATTAAGAACTAAAGATTTCACCTGAATAGTGTCAAGATTGTATGTTACATGTATAAGCGGTCATAGTTTACTTCTCGATAAAAACTTCACCTGAATAGGGGTGCCAGTAAGACACCAACGGCGATCAGCAACTAAAGCAGAAGCCGCCATGGAAACTTGACTTTTAGACGACTTTATAGTATGGGCCTCATCAAGAACTACCCTAAACCAACGAACTGAGTAAACTCCCCCACTATCCTCAGCATTCTATATGGAAAAAGACATTAAGTGTTATCTATCATGCGTTGTCAGATATAGTTCAGATATCTACAGTGCCATACAAACTTCCATATTACCTCTGCTGAAAATTCTGAAGATAGTACTCCATAAGTTGTGAGTACAATGTCGCTTTGAGCTAAAAAAATTGCATCCTTAGGTCTACTTTGTCCGTAGTGAACGTAGATAGAGAATGTACCAGGTTGTACATGAGTTTCAATTTCTGCCTGACAGCAATTTAAATGTTCAGTATGCCTTTCACACAAAAGAAAGATATGATTCTAAACCAAGATCATTAAGAATATTTAATTATGTTATTTAGTACTTAATTTATGTCTTGTTGTTTATGTATATGATATAGCCCGAGCATAGGGGTTTAGTGTCGTTTAGAAAAATAAATGTCGTTTTAGGATTAGTTGAGTCGATGTTGTAAGCGTCGTTTAGAGTGTTAATCGTGTCATTAGATTGTAATCACGTGCTCTATATAAAGGAGCCTTAGTGAATGAAAAAGGTAGCCAATAAACCAATCACAAACTTGAGTCTCTTCCAAGAGAGGAGGCTAGGGTTTTGTGAAGGTTGGCAATTTGATTCACTCTTGATTCCGTGTGTTCTTGATTACGGGATTGTCGATCTTGGCTCGTATCAGTATACTATTTAATTACTTTTAGGGTTTGGTTCATTATCTTTAGAGTTTTGAGCCCGGCTCATTAGGTTGTAATATTTAGTCTATTTACGATAACTTAAGCTAATGAGAAAGCCAGTTGATAACAAATTAACAATTCACTAAAAACTAAATATTGGGTTTTGTAAAGTTGCGACGCTCCCGTTTTCGAGATCGAATCTTGGTCTCATAACATATTTCTGAACATAGTCAAATTACTTAAGGATAAACATATCAAAATGGCACAAGTACCTTCCACTGGCCTAGCAGAGTCATTGGACATACTATCAAACTGCCACCATCCACAATTGTGTTCTTTTGCTTCATCAACTTATCAAACCCTATGAATTTTGGAGTATTTTTTTTAGGTTTGCTGGACTTTTCTGGAGTAAAACTAGCTTCACTACCCTCCCCAGACAAGTGGCTTGTACTATGGCCGCTCGATGATCCACCTCTTGCCATATGAGCGAGAAGAGCTATAGTCATGATAGTCTTCCCAAGGCCCATAGCATCTGCCAGAATCTTTAGATGCATTAAAAGTCAATATACTGTTTAAGGGTTACAAAGCATTATCGCAGTTAGAAGATATTGAAGACTTACTCCACCACGTGCCATTCGAAGCGTGCTTGGAAATTCTGTTGTAGCATCTCCAGAAAATGCGTTAAGATAAACAACGTGCCCTCTCCTAAAAGAAGAAGGAAAAAAAAACACTAATTTGATGTAGCATCTGACTGTGTTCAAAAGCAATAGAAGTTACTAGACACTAACATACTTGTCTGCAAGCTGATATGCTTCCCAACACGGGTGAAGGGTCGTTCCCGCTCCGTCCATATATTGACCCTTTTCTATACGGGTCATCCAATAAAGAGCCTGCTTTTGGTAAGGGCGGAGTTCGCACTGAAGGATACTAGGCGGTTCCAATTCCTAAAATCAACTATGCATATTATTTAGAAGCAATAGGCAGAGAAAACTCCATCGAAGCATAAATAATTAGCAAAAATGAAGTTACCTCTAACTCTGAATTATTTCCGAGACCGACAATATTATCAACTTCAGCGTCTGATATGCAAGATTCATCTGCGACATCATTATCAGCCTTCGACGGATTCGACTTGTTCAATTGTGAAGGTGAGGCTCCCTGTTTAGGTACATTCCTGAGTAGGTTTCTTTGTGACAATTTTCAAAGAAAGACTTTGTACTCATAAATTCGTTACTGTGGAGTCTAAAGAGCGCTTCTTCGAGAATAAATCACCGGGTGTAAACTCTGCCTGTTTAACGAAGATCGAAAAAAAGATTAATCTCTCACTAAAAAAGAAATTTACAGGACCGGCAAATTAAATAATCAAGCACAATGCAAAATATTTAAATGTCGGTTTATACCTTCTTAAATGCGGTCAGACCAAGTAACCGGAACAGTGTTGGCATCGGATGAACCAGTGATTCATCTGCATTCATAGTGGCTGCTTTCAGCGTGTTATCGTGCTGCTTAAGGAACATAGAACTATTTATGTACACACTGAAACCAGAAAAACGAAGAAAAAAAAACCACGTCAATCACTTGCATACGCATTATTGACGGGAACACAGCAAGGTACAGAAGTGTCGAACCCTAATTTCAATCAACAAGATAAAAATTGTATATCTCACGAAAATCATGACATACTACTTTGCTAGTGAATCCTTCGCATTCGTAAAGAAAATTTTTGGGTCACGAGCAGCGAAAATACTGACGAAAATACCTTAGGGACAATTGAATAGTGTCCATGATATTCAATACTTCAGGAGCATATTTACAGAAACCCTCAACTCTGATCTTCTTATCCCTCACAAGGGGTAAAATACACCGGGCCCACTCATTCGGAATTCTTCCAATCTGCCAAAAAAACAAGCGAAAATGGTTACGAAATTAGCCAAAAACTTCCATGAAGCCATGAACACAACAATCGAATCCACATTCCATCGCCAATTACCTCGCCCGAGTCTCTTGTCGAGAACCTCATAATCTCCGTGCAAGCCGCGGCCTGCCTTCCCTTCACAAACACCTTCCCCTGCGAGGGCGAAGAAGAAACATTCTTCGACGGAAACGAAAAAACCACTTCATCGCCCGACTTAACTCGTCTCCCTTTGCTCGTGGACAAGCCCGGCAATTCTCCGCAGCCCACCAGCCACCAATTTTCCCCGACAGCGCTCGTGGCGCTTCTGATAGGATCTTCAATCAGTCCATTTCCAGACCTCCCAGGTGCATCCTTTGCGCTGAGGTCGGTCTCCGGAACCCGATTACCCCTACCACCGCCATTTTGCGCCGGACTCTCAGTAGTACTTCGGGGTCCAGAGATTGAATTTCGACGGTCAAATTCCTGATTCGTCTGAAGCCCTAGAATTCCTTTGGATTTGAAATTGGGAGTGTCGAAGATTACGTTGATCGCGGCCGTGGGGTCGTTGTTGGCCATGTGCAGAGCTCTGATGACGTCCATTTCGGAGTAGTCGGAGCCGACGATGGCTCGAACTGTGGCGACGAGCTCGTCGGCGACCTTGTTCCCCATTGAAAAGCTCACCCAAACACTAAGAGACCTGAATTCCAACGCGAAGGAAGCACCGAAGAACAGTGAAGAAAATAGAAAAACAAAGCCCCTCGGTGGGCGCAAAGCTCACCCACGGGGTTCTCTCTATAGGCCAAGGATGCCGAAACTGTTTCCCTCTTTGTTGCTTGAATCTTGCGTGTAGTTGAGCTAGGGTTTCCTTTCTTCTTGCCGTTGGTTATTGATTCTCTTTTATTCGTGCTATTCTAATTCTTTCCATATTTATTTCCATGTGCTTTTAATGTTTTGATCCCTCTTCGATTCTCATAATGACTCGTACACCTCGGAGATGCAGCTTGGCACTCTCCCCGGCTTCTCATCGTCGATAGACTTTATCGCTCCTCTTCGTCGAGGTCGACGTCGTCGAGGTCAACTTCGACAAGGTCCACTTCCTCGAGCAACCTCGTCGGAAGAACCATATTGTCTCAGGCCCTTTGTCAAAGCCTTTCCATGCTCCTATTCGATGTCGTTTTGCGCCTTAATGACACATGTTGTGTTGTGGATGGATTTGACGAAATCCGACCTCAACAGTTAGTCCCCCATTTTATCAAGCGTAAACACTTTGTAAAATGAAAAATGAGGTGTAATGGTGAACTGTCAAGGATGTTTGCGAACTCCGTCGACCACTTTAGTTGACGCCGTTACCCCGATAAACGTTCTCGGAGAACCTCATCGTAAACTGTTGGTTGGTGGATTCCATTTTGGAAGATGATGCATCATCTTGTGAGTTGTAGCTTGTTTCGTTGAGTGAAGCATCTTTTCATGTGATGACATTTTCTTTGACAAGCTTCTCGCGACGAGGAGCTCGCTTATAGCGACAAACTCCTCGCAGGAATGAACCTCTTCCAGCGATGATCTTCTTCGACAAGCTCCTCACGACGACGAGCTCGCTTATAGCGACGAACTCCTCGCAGCGATGAACTTCTTCCGGCGATTATCTTCTTCGACAAGCTCCTCGCGACGACGAGCTCGCTTATAGCGATGAACTCCTCGCAGCGATGAACTCTTCGGCGACAAACTCCTCGCGACGACGAGCCTGCTTATAACGACGAACTCATCGCAGCGGTGAACTTCTTCCAGCGATTATCTTCTTCGGCTACAATCTCCTCGCGACGAAGATGCCGATGTCACAGAAAGATAGATAAAATAAAATAAGAAAAAAAATCATATTAAGATGTTTTATCAAACAATGATATAAATTTTGTACAATAAAAGTAACATAATAATAAATAAATAAACTCAATGCTTTTTTTTCGTAATACATCGAAAGTTGTTCTAAAAATACCCTAGGAAGACTCATCAAACTCGGAAAGAAAAACATACCTTGAAGGAACTCTTTAAATTCTCTTTCATGGACACAGCAAACACATTGACACTCGTTTTCACTTTATTCGTGAGTGCGTGGAGAACCGAGAGATCATCGTGGAATTTGTCAGCATCAGAGAACAACGAGCTGACATTCCCACCAAGGCTCTAACAAGAGTCAAATTTGCGGAGATGCGAGAACTGCTCGGCGTGAAGAACCTCGAGCTAAGTCAAGCTTACGAGGGAGAATGTCGTAAATAAGTTATGACTGAGGTCATATAACTTGCACTGCAGTTTTTATAATAGTTTATTAATTAATGTAACTTCCCAAGCAAGTAGGCGTGTCAATCAAGTTTACTTGATTGCGCAAAGTATGTGAGGATACTCTAGTAATTTCATAGCATGTTTTATCTATATAAATTATAAAGACATGATGTAAGTTGTAATTTGATAACTCCATATGAATTGTATTCTGACTTCTTTTATACTAAGCAGAGAGCATTTTCTTATTCCTTTGTTCTTCAATACCCAAACACTAGCATCACCTCTACTAATAATATATATACCGAGTGTGGTGTGATTATTTGTTAGAGTGGGGTTTGTGTTATTGTTGTCTACAGCTCTTCGTTCATCGAGTCTCGGCAACGATCAAAGCTTAGGAACCAACACTGTAGGCATTAATTTAATTCATACTTGATTATAGATATTGAATCTTCAATATTGCATAAAGCATTGTTAGCTAAAATCTTAGGGTAGTTATTGTATATAACATTATTAGAATTTTCAATATTGCGTTGAACATTATTAGTCACCAATTTTATGTAAAATAAAAGTTATATGTGCAATTTGATACCTGTTGGCTCAATTTTTTGTCTCTAGGAGCCGACGCGACGGATGGCCGAGGAACAATAGTTGCTAGTATGAAATTGGATGATGTCGGATAACCAGCAGGCAAATACTTTTAACCGTGGTTCAACCCGTTAATGAGGTGCCTATGCCATTAAAAATTTCTCAATAAAGTCTATGTAAAATTTGTAGTGGAAGGAGAATGCGCTAGATACAATTATCGGGAATCCCTAAGATGGCAAAAGAAAAAGATTACACCAAAAAGAAATTTTAGTACCAAAACATGAAAAATACAATAGAATTGCTACAAGAGAGATGGCCGATCCGGGTGCTCCCAGCTTGATCACATGTGTTTAGGATGGGTCCGGATATATCCTTCAAAGTCCGACCAATTCACTGAATTCCCCTTCGGTGGTCGGACTTCATGTCGGGTATGAGGTATCTAGCTTGAGAGCAAATAAATTAGTCTTCTTGTGAAATCTTCCCCTAAAGTACTCTCCTTTGTTAATTTTTATCAACAATACATAATTATATATATTTATATATTTGCGGTTTATCGATATTATATTTTATAAGTTGCTATCATAATTTTTAAATTTATTATAACTATTAGTATCATTTTGTTTATAATTATCTTTATTTTCCTAGCACCGTTGTTGACGTAAAGTTCCGCTTATTCCACACTGCACCAAGAGTTAATCAACATCAAATTTTTCAATAAATTTGGTAAACTAAAATATTAAAATAATTAATCTTAATGATTATTCTAAACACACATATATAAATATAACCCGATTCAAAGACATACACCTAAATTAAACTGAAATTATATGTTTTGTGCTTAAAGTTATTCATGGATTATTGGGTAATATAATAAATTATGATGATTCAACAAAATTCGACATTATATGAATCAAACATTTCTATTTTTCTTCTAAAATCTAAAAAATTTAGCAAATAAATATCTTTTTGACCTCACTGTTAGACTTGAGCCACCAATCCATTATCAGATTAATCAAAACTGACTTATCTAGATAATAGGAATCCAAAACTATCCTAGGAAGTAAGGCTTAAACCGGAACCGGGAATCGGGAATTTGAGGGTTTTTTGACCCTGTCCCTTTTGAACCGAGATGCAGATTTTGATAATTGGTTCTGGTTTTTCTTGTGAAAAATCTTGGTTTTCATTTTTAAAACCAGAACCGGGACCAGAACAAGGACAAATATTAAAAATTTGGTTTTTTAGGAATAAAATCCGGGACATAAATAGGGACATAAACTAGGGAAAAAAAAGAGTACGAATTCAAAATGCAAATTAACAAATCCAAACACAAATCCAAGATGCTAAATAACAAATCCAAGATGCTTGCGTTGATACGCTTCTTCTTTCCATCTGCTTGATTTTTTGTCACTTCTTCAACCTGTAATGTTTCCGTCTCTATTTCAACTTCCGAATCAGAATATATGAATACCACATCACTCGTATCCATGTACTCAAATAGAAAACAAAATAATATTTTTAAGGACTGCAAGATTCAAACATGAATCAATCACACATGAACAAACATGAAAGTAATATTCTCTCCGTAAAAACATGACTATGAACATAATGTTGTTAATCTAATTTTGCAAACTCACACGTATCAAAGAATAAAAGAAAAACCCATGAAATGCCGAAAATCCATTCAAGGTATAAGAGAAATATACCCATAGTTCCAATTAACTCATTTATGCTTATTTTTAATAAATTTTGGACCGTTATAACTTTGATATTAATTATATATTTTTTAATTTCGTTAATTAATTATTAATTATTTAGGTAAATTTCAAAATTTAATTATCCTAAAATTAAGGTGGAATTATTCCCCTCCCACATTTACCTGATCAAGGTCAGCGACAACGAGCTCGAGTTCCTCACCGGAAGCGACAAGATCGATGATGAATCACCAGTGTCGCTGTGGCACGACAACCTCAAGCTCCTGTGAAGGCCGCAGATACTACCGTGCCGCACGGCGACCGTGGGCGCGGCGGCCGAGGAGGTAGGACGACAACAACCGACAAGAGTCGCGACCCAAAACCACCCCCGATCTCCGTCAAGGATGTCGACCAGCTCGCCGGAGCCGGCGCCATGATGTCCTGCTCTTACTATGGCGATGTCGTTGCCAAGCGCTCCATCGTACGTTAATAAAATTTCGTAAATATATTTACAGTTTGATATTGGTATATACATATACCAAAATCATGTTGATATTTACGATTCACATAAGCAGTCCCCGTATTAAGATTTGGTAATTAAATTTATAGTCTGATAATGGTATATACATATACTAAATTCATATTGATATTTACGATTCGTACAAAATGTCCCCGTATTAAGTATTGGTATATACATATACAATTTCGGTAATTAAATTTACAGTTTTATATTGGTATATACATATACTAAATTCGTGTTGATATTTACGATTTGCACAAGCACTCCCCGCATTAAGTATTGGTATATACATATACATTTTTGGTAAATAAATTTACAATTTGATATTGGTTTACATATACAGTTTGATATTCGTTAGCTTACTTATTAATAGGGAGAAATTTTTTTTAAAATAATTAAGGAGTGGTTATGATTAATAAGTTATTCTATTTAGCTACATTT
The DNA here is from genome assembly GCA_954871525.1 of Parietaria judaica. Classification (NCBI taxonomy): domain Eukaryota; kingdom Viridiplantae; phylum Streptophyta; class Magnoliopsida; order Rosales; family Urticaceae; genus Parietaria; species Parietaria judaica. The sequence goes on along the minus strand of OX940862.1, from coordinate 19,205,632 downwards.
AAGGAAAAATATTATTTTTCTTTTATTATTTAATTAGAATTATTAATTAATTTTAAACATAATATAAATGCTAAATAATAATTAATTAATTAATTAAAAGGGTATATTGGTCCATATTTTAATTAATGGATTGTTTGGATTACCATAAATAGAAATGAGCATTTTTTCAAAACCTTGAGTCATAAATGGGCATTTAGCTCATTTACCCAAGAATAAAAAAAAGGAAGAAATTAAAATTTCCTAAACATTATAACACATATTCATATTGTTTTTCTCTCTGGAATTAAACATTATATGTCGTTGGAATTCAAACCCAAATATGAAAATTAATAAACCCTAAATCAAAGAACAATGAGAAAACAAAAAATCAACCGATAAACAACTGAAAATCAAACAGAGAATCAGAAAACCCTAACCTTAAGTCGCCGAGGTCGAGGGAAGCGAAGCGACAACGAGAAAGAGAGTGGAACAACGACCATCGACCGGCGAGAGGTGGGAGGCGAGAGGGAGAACGGCGAGAAAGAGAGAGAAGAAGAGGCATACGAGAGATCTAGAGTGTAAATATTATGGGATGAAAAAGTAAATGGGATGAAAACCTAATTAAAAGGAAACGACATATTAAAAAACGACAAAGTAATGACAAAACAACATAAAACGGACCCGAGACCAAAAAATCGGGAATTTTAGATTTTAAATTGGTTTTTGTTTTTCAAACAGGAACTTAGGACGTGGCTTTTTAGGGTCTTTAAAAACTAAAAAAGAAAAAACTATTTTTTTTTCAAAACGGTTCGGTGCCAGTACTGGTAGGGGTGTAACCGGAGCGGATATCCGGTTTTTCAAAACTATTAGATTCCGGTTTTAAAACCGGATCTGGATATTATCCGAATATCCGGATCCGGTTTTTATTTATTAAAAAAAAAGATAAAAAGTTAATTTTAACCACTAAAAAACCCGTACAAAACAATTCTAATACATATTGTCACATAATACATATAAGGGTAATTAGCGGCATAAGTGGCCAAGGTTTTCGAATTTCCTCAGGCATGATGCCAATGCCTAAAAACGACGGCAAAAGTCCCCAATGTGCACTAATCACTCTCTAATCACAAAATTTCATCCAACTAATTGGATGGATGTTATCAACTAATGATGTGGCAGTGTTGACCGCCATGCGGACAACCACATGGCATGCCACGTCATTTTTAATTTTTAATTTGTTTCCACATCATTATTTAATTAGTCGTGATATTGTTAATAAATACATAAATTTATTTCATATTTATTTTACTTTATTAAATTATCATAAGATGTAAGTATTTAAAACTCTTAAGTAGGATAATATTTACAATTTTAGTAGTATTTTCAGCAACTACCCGTAAATAAACTTATAAGCAGGATAATATTTACAACTTTAATAGTATTTTCAACAACTAACCGAAAATAAACTTATAAGTAGGATACTATTTACAACTTTAGTAGTACTTTTAACCACTACCCGAAAAATGACGGATAATAATCGAAAAGATATCTCACATATTAATGGATATGTATGTTATTTAAATTGTTATATCCATTACATTTTGACAACAAATACCTTTGATGTAGTAATTTAGTGCTTTGTTTATCTGGGTTTGGTCATGGTTCCAAAATACAAAAAAAAAATATTTTGATTACTTATTTGGATGACACGTAGGACAACTTAGGAGAGAGAGAGAGAGAGAGAGAGAGAGATAGAGAGTGTACACGTGGCAACGTGGGAGAGGGCGAGAAAATAAGTAGTCCCCGTAAAAAATTAAAAATAAAATAAAATAAAAAATACGTGGCAACTTTTTTTTATATAAAAAAGACGACATGGCTTGCCACGTGGATGTCCGCGTGTCAGTTAACACTGCCACATCATCATTTGACTAACAATCATCCAATTAGTTGGATGAAATTTTGTGATTAGAGTGATTAGTGCACATTGGGGACTTTTGCCGTCGTTTTTGGTCATTGGCATCATGCCTAAGAAAATTTGAAAACATTGGCCACTTATGCCGCTAATTACCCTACATATAAAATTAAAATTATGAATGGGTGTCGAAGAGTAACCCTAATTAGTAACATAAAAAAATAAAATAAAATAATTAAAATATTAAAATAAACCTGGTTTTTTAAACCGGATCCGGATATCCGGATTTTTAATACCAAAACTCTTATCCGAATTTGATTTTAAATCCGGATCCGGATATCCGTATTAGGATTTTAAAATTAGATGCGGGTGCGGATGCAGATTTAAAACGGATTCCATGTTTTAATTACAACCCTAACCGGGACGAAACCGGAAACTGAGTCCAAAATTTTCACCCCTACTAGCTCCGAGAGAGAAATATACATAAAATAAAACACATGTTTTTAAAGAACTCTTGAGATTCAGTTTTATAAATTTTAACTTTTATTAATTAATATTTTTAAACAGTGGGTATTTTCTCCTGGTGAACAACTAGGTTTGATTTCGTAACTATTGTTGATGCCGTTTTTTGGATCAAACACTGTTGAGGCCCAAGTTGTGGATTCGGGCCTGGCCCAATGTCGTTTGCTGACGTGGCGGGCTTTTTGTAGACTTCTGCATGGGCCCTGGTTGGCCTTTGTTACGGGGATGACATGTTTGCTGTCTGTAGTGGCTTTTGCTGTCAATGATAGTTCCCTCTGACCCCCGTTGACTTTGGGATGACTGCCATTCTGCCGTCGGAGTGAGTTTTTAATTGGCCGATTCGGGGACCCTGGGCGGGTATCACTGGACTTTTCTTGGAGCGAAGGTCTCGTGGCCGTTCAGGGTCCGAAGCGATCGGGGCGGTTCACTACCTGTTACCGCAGAGTCTGGAGATGGCCATGCCGGGTTTTACACAGGACCTGTTACCGCAGAACCTGGAATTGACCAGGCTGGGTTTCGTACAGGGCCTGTTACCACTGAACCTGGGGATGTCCAGACCGGGTTTTGTACAGGTTCGGAATCCACGCAGATCGGGGGTACCAGTGAACGGGGGAGTGCCTTCATCCAATATCTGAGTCCAGAGATCCCTCTCAGAGTGATTCCTCGGTCGTCCGGATCTTAGAGGAAATTTCTCAGACCTGACCCTACGACCTGAATAGTGGGCCCCTGTCACCTGCCCCAGACTATCCCTACAGTCGTATGATAGACTGGAGATAGGCCGGACACAATGTGGAACGGAGCCTATCAGGCGGGTCGGGATCTTATGAAAATTCCTCCAGGGCTTCTATTTATAATAGGATCCGGGGGCCTGATTGCAGTAAAATATTGTCCAGGGGGGGTCCCGGACAGTTTTATAATTGCATTTTGGTCCCTGGAAAAGATGGTTCGATCCCGGCCGTCCGCGCGAGATCGGACGGCCTGCAAACCCCCGAGGGGGGCCCGCTTTGTGTGAGGCCGATGGGCAGGGTTAATCCCTGCCCTACACGTGGCCGCGGGGGCCCGCCCCAGCAAGTGGGCAGGCGCTGCTTCCCGCGCGCCTTCATCAGGCCCATCGGGGCCCTTCGTGCGTTTGCACGAGGACCGAGGCCCGCGCCAGGACGAGATCACGCCATTTGGCGTGATCGTGCGCGTGCTGCCCCCAAGTGGGGGGCTGAGGAGGCCCCGAGTGGGGCCCGCGGGCTGGTGGCGGCGCAGGGGGCCGCCACGTGTCGTGGCCCTGACAGCCGCCGCCCCTGTGGGTCCCGCGGGTGTTTCCTCGGTCGTTTTTTGCTCCCGAGCGCGTCCCGTGTCCGTTTTTCCCAAATTTTATGTCGTTTTTGGGGTTTTTCATATTTTTACGAACACCGGGACACTTTGTTTTTCGAAAACGGGCCTCCGAAGGGAGTTTTGGGTTTTGAAATTGATTAATTTGATTAATAAAGATTTAATCAAATGTATAATTAATTAACGGAAATTATGTTAATAATTCCCGTTTAATTAATTTATTTCGTAAAATCAATTCCGAGAATTACCCATAACAACTATTAATCCAAAGATTATCAGATTTTTATTATTTCACTTTGAAAATTAAAAGTCACGCTATTGAAACTTGAGGAAAAATTATTTCCACCAATTATGAAATTTTAAATTTAAAGTAGTATCTTAAGAGTTAAGATGTTTTGATCAAATAATGATATTTTTTTTTTTACGATAAAGATAACATAATATATGATTACGGTAAAGATAAGATAATAATGATAATAATATGTACGGCTTTACGATAAAGATAATTTAATATCTAAGAAAAGATAGTAAAACAAGATATATATATATATATATATATTTCAGCTTCGTGATAAATATTGATCAGTCGCCAAGAAAACCCTAATCTTCTCTCTGCCGTGACCTTCCGCTCTTCTCTCTTTCTCTGCAACGATGGCCTTCTGCTGGTTCAAAGAATTACTCTGCACCTTCTCGATATCGTTAGCTTACCAATGTTACCAACTCTATCGATCCCGTGGGTTGTTCTTCGACATCACCGTGACGTACTTCCTTCCTCCAATTGATGGAGGCGACCTCCAAATCGCTACGGAGACTGCCACTTTCAAGCGCACTCTCCTGCTGTTGCCCCACAAGGCTACCGGCGAAGCCGCAAGGGCAGCCGTGGCCACCGCGCTCAGGGAGCTCCACGTCGACGACGATGGTGCTCTAGAGAGTTTATCGCGCAAGATCGTCGAAAAGGGTGACAAACTTATAATGGCCCGGCGCAACTCCTGGATCGCCCAACTCAAAGAAATTCGTTTGGAGGAACAGATATGTTTCTGCGTCGACGTACTGCCTCCGCGAAATGGCTTCTACAGCGGTGCACTGGCTCCTCCTTCCAGTAACTGTTACTGTGACGAGGCCTATGACGACGGGATTCGATTCGTCCGGGTGAGTAAAGAGTCCATCGAGGGTTTGCTGAAGATGACGGAGAATACCGAAGAAGCCGTGGTTTGCGAGGAATGCTCCGAGGAGGTTTCGATCGGGTCGAAATTGACCCGCCTGCCGTGCTTCCATCGCTTCCATATGGATTGCATTGTTTCGTGGTTAGAGGAGAGCAAGCTCTGCCCACAATGCCGCTTCGAGTTGCCCTAACTCTGCCAGTTTATTTGCTAATTATACTTTTTTTTAGGTTTTCAATATATTTAGTCCATATAAGTATTGTTTACTTTGAACATTTGTTTTAGTCTAAATACTATATTTTTTTTCTTTGTCACGGATTGAAGCTAAGGTAATATGAACTTCTTGCACTATACACGACACTTCATGTATAGATTATAGCCGTAGTTTTGCTATACCGACTTCTCCTTGGCGGTGGAATATATTAATTATTATCGTGATAAAATTTTGGGGTTGGAAATTTGGAATGACGTTTAAAGCTTCTGTAGGCATTAATTTAATTCATGCGTGATATAAGAAACTGAATTTCCAATATTGCATCAAACACTGTTAGCTAAGATCTTAGGGTAATTATTGCATACAATATTATTAGAATTTCCGAAATTGCGTAGAACATTATTTGCTAATTTTTCATAAAAAAGATATGATTATCATCTTCTATTATTGTCTTTATATGATTTAGGGTAATTATCAAGCATTTTGAAATAAATATATGATAAGGTTTCAAATCCTAAAAAAAAACTCTTATAATATGGTACTCTTCTTTTTTTCTTTTTCTTTTTTCTTACTTTTTATGTTTGATAAGTGAAGAACTTTTATGAAACAATGTTGGTGGAGGTTTTCTGGTTCTAACTCTAGAGAGACTAGAGTTACGTAATCAATAATTTATTTTTTTCTGGATCCCGATCTACATCCATATAATAACTTTCATTCACGTATTTCGTGTTTGCTTTATATATCGGGTCCTTTTATATATCTTTTTCAAAACACTAAACAAGCAAATAACAAATGCCTATCGTTTCTTTCTTGATGCAATCTTCGAATGCACACGGTTTTGCAGAGCCGTCGTGCAAAGTCCTTCGAATTCTTTTTATAATTTCAAAAGACACATGCATGTAAGAGGTGGGGCGACATAGTCATCTCTAAATATAGCCATGTTTGCCTATGGACTTATCGGTATAAAAAAAACCCTTAATCGAATTTTAAATATAATTATCAAATATATTCATTTCTTTTGATTTCGTTTGGTACATAAATACATTAATTGTTACAAATCAAACTTAACGTTAATATATGGCTTGGTTCTACAGTTGTCGTTTTCTTTTATACGACAATTTTCGTCTCTTTGCCGTTGTCGTTTCTTCAAACCCGTCCCGTCAAAATTACTTGGAATTCTCGCAACAGTCCGATCGATCGACTATGGCGGAGACAGATACGAGTCTCGGAAACCCTAGCGATGGCAGAGGAGCGAAGCCGAAGGTGGTGGTGATAATGGGGCCCACGGGCTCGGGGAAGTCGAAGCTGGCCATTGATCTGGCTTCTCACTTCGCCGTGGAGGTCATCAACGCCGACTCCATGCAGGTCTACAGAGGCCTCGACGTGCTCACCAACAAGGTCTCACTCCACGAACAGAGAGGTCGGTCTCATCACAAATCCCTCGCTTCGTCTTCTTACATCGTCTCAATCTCAATCTCAATTTCCCAGTCTGGAAGTTTTTCTTCTTTCAGGAGTTCCTCATCATCTTCTGGGGACTGTGAATCCCGACGTTGAATTCACGGCCAAGGAGTTCCGAGATTCCGCCATTCCTGTTCGTTTTCGAATTTTCGCTCTGCAATTTTCAATCTGATTTTAGCATTTCATTCTCTGATTATTAGCGAATTGGGTTTTCAGCTGATTGAGGATATCTTGTCTCGTGATTGCTTGCCAGTCATTGTTGGGGGTACACACTACTATATTCAGGTACATTAACCGTTTCATACTTCTCTTAGAGGATGTATGTATACATTACATATATATTATCCGTAATTTGCAGGTATCGGTTTTTGCGTGATCTTATTTTCGGTTTATATATGTTTTTCAGTGTGTCGAACAGATGCACTGTATTATCTTCTTTCTTTTATCTTGCCAAAGAGAGTCTTATTCTTATTAGGCAGTCGAAAATCGTGCTTATTCGATTACTTGAAACTTCGTGCGGACTAATGCGTTTTGGTTACACTGACTCACCAAATGATAGAAGCTTGTTATTCATCATATATGGATATAATAGGGTTTGATCGTTTTGAAAATTATTTACAGTTTTGTGACTTGTCAATGGAGGTTGTTATGTGCCTTAGGGCTAATGTTGCTCTTGGGTTCCGTTGGAATTTTGTTTTGATATCGTTAATACACCTTCGATTATTCGCTTTCCGTGTTTTATTTACTTTTTCTTTTGTCTCTGTTTAGGCCCTTATTAGCCCGTTTCTTCTAGATGAGACCGTGGAAGATCTGGACGCTGACAGCTTACGTACCTCTCTAGGTGAGGAACCACGGTTCTCTTGAATCTCCGTATCGTCAATGTGGAATATTGAAACGTTCACGTGGTCTACATGCAGGAGAACCACAACCGAGCATTCATTTGGAATGTGAAGAAATTAGTGATAGCTTTGAGCGCCTGAAAGCTGTTGACCCAGTTGCAGCGAACAGGATTCACCCAAATAACCATAGAAAAGTATGTTCCTAAACAATAACACTATGTAAACCATGGTTTTAAACGCCGTTTTTGACGCCGTTTTGCTCCCTACGTTTTACGGGCATGCCGTTATGATAAACCGGCCTTCATCATCATCATCATCATCGTCATCTATCTGTGAATGAAGGAAAACCGTCCCTTAGGATTTTAATTTAGTCCTTAGACCTGTTCTACGTCTCATGCCTTAAGGGTATTTTGGTCAATTCATTGTTTGTCTCATTACGTTTTTCGGGTCATTTTGTTATTGCTCAGTGTTCTGTTTTCTGATCATGTGATGAAAGTTTATGAGTATATCTGAATTCACGTGTCTTCGTTTTCTTATATTTAAGTAGAATCAGAGTTATTATCTGGTTAATCAATTTGATATGATGACGCCGCAGTAACAATCTGTTAATTTTTTCACCACTTTATTTGCCCCACTTCGGTCACCGGCCTGTAAAATATCCAGCTGAATTAATTTTTGCTTTGGTGGTTATCTGTCTAAGAATATTTGTTCTCAGTTTCAAACTGACATCATTTGAATAATTTTGCGTTTTTCTTTTCTTTCTTTTTTGCAGATCAGTCAATACCTTAACTTGTATGCTCGCTCTGGTATCCTTCCCAGTGAACTTCTACAGGGGAAGGCAGCGGAGGTTTGTCTTTCGTGAGAAATCTTTATTTTTTCACCATTATGGCTTTTTTTTTCCTTCTTCTAAAGATTGGGAATAAAGGTCAGGACCCTCTGAAATCCAGGGCGTTTTTTCTTGTGTATTTTTTTTGCTATGAGTTTGTCAAAGAAAGTTTTTGAATAAAATTTCATCTCTTTATATTTTATTAACTCTTATACTTGTTCTCTACAAATTTAAGCGGCCAACTTTTTTGTTTAAATTATGTTTGCTTTTATTTGGTAGTGTGGGGAGTTGATAATGGATTGTCGATTCAGTTTTTTTCTTTTTTCTTTTCTACTTCACATTTTTAAACAATATTTGTAATTTGTATCTGGCAGGGCAGAACTGGGGCCGGGCTGGTAATTTCAGATATAATTGCTGTTTTATATGTATGGACGCATCTCTTCCTGTGCTGGATCGCTATGTAGACCAAAGAGTAGACTGCATGGTGGATTCTGGGTTACTCAATGAAGTCTATGATATATTTAATTTAAATGCGGATTATACTCGAGGCTTGCTTCAGGCTATTGGTGTTCGGGAATTTGAAACTGTTCTTCAAGATTATGATTTAGAAGCAAAAAATTTGAACTATTCGAACTCCTTTATGTTGGCAAATATGAAGGGAACAACTGGTTCACCCGATGGCAGCAAAGCAAAAGCTCATATTATGGAAGCTATTGACAAAGTAAAATGTAACACTCGAAGACTCGTTCGCCGTCAGGTAAAGACTTATTCATCTTTTTACAAGAGTCTTCTTATCATGAAAATATAGTTTGTTAGTAAGTTCTTATCATGAAAATATATTTTGTTAGTAAATTTGCTGTATCACTTTAGGGATAGTTGTTGAAGAATTGGTTTTCGAATTTGTTGTTTTCATTTAAGAGTTGAGTTGGATATACATTTATGCCTATATGCATTTAAATCACAATTTTCTGATGTTGCTCGGTAAACTCAAATTGGTCGTCAGTTAAAGATCCAGCCTGGGATTACGATCTCGTAACGGAACCCTTGATGAAGAACACACAAAGTCACAAACGCACAAGAACACCCAAAATTCAAGGATTCACAAGAACACACAAAGTCACAAATTCACGGAACAAATGCTCAACCAAAATTCAGCCTCTCTTCTGCTTTAGAGTGGCGGAATAACTAAAAGCGGAAATAATTGAATCACAAATAACTAAAAGACTCAACTCTCAACTTATAATTAAAAGATATAATATTTAAAATAGCCTAATAACGAAAATTCCTGAGGTTGACATTCCTCCCTCATGGGCAGAGAACGGTCTCGAGATCCGGATTACAGATCTGTCTTTTTTGAGTCTTACCAAAGTACGGATCCGTAACATATTTGCGCAAATGTGCAAAACTCACTTTAAAAAATAATCCGGAAACCTTCATTTAGAGTACAATCAGTCTTTCAAACATGAGCTTTAGGATAAAAAAAGTAATAGATTGTCACATTTCCTCTATAACACCTGCCGTACAGTTCTTAGAAAATTAGATTATACTCACTCCACTGAAACAGTTAGTTTATATGATTGGGCAAAACATTCTCTTGCAGAGACGGATGATTTCTCGGTTGCAGAAACTCTTCAATTGGGACATACATTTCATGGATGCAACCGAGTCAATATCAAGTATGCTTTTTTTTTTTCTTTCTTTCCCCACTCTGATTATTTATTTGTTAGTTTTAAATTTTTAATTCTCTACTTACTTATGTGACATACATTGTAATCCTTGATTCAAATGCCAAGTCACGGTTTTCATTATTCCGTTTTGTAGGTAAGTCTGATACTATATGGATCGAACAAGTAGTGAGACCCGCTGCAGAAATTGTTAGATTTTTTCTTAACGAGGAAGCTGCTACGGCGCCTAGTAAAGAGGCTCGAGAAATCAACGGAACCAAACTACACGAAAGAGAGTTATGGACTCAATATGAAAGCGAGGTCTGCAATGTGTACAAAAATCTGATCATTATTTTTTCGAACTCGTCTATTGCCTCCTTTTGTTTTACTAGTATACTGTAGCATTGTCCCGTGAAATTATCTTGTTACCAAAATTCTCATTCAACTTGTTAAATGTAGAACTACCACCCCTGACCACAAAATAATTGACAGTTCCAATAGAATTTTAAGTCACCCGCACAGGACTTGAAATTTAAATAACCTGTTGATTATTTTACAATCTGTTGGAATTCCTACAGTTTTTATAATTCAGGGGAAAAAGTGTGATACACTTTAGTTTTAAGGGACATAGTTACAATTTACTCTTGTTTCATTGCAGCAGTTGGTTTGGCTGATTAATAGTGAAATCCTTCTACGATTTTAATTTTTTTGTAAATACTCTACTGGTATAGGCTTGTGGAAACAAAGTTCTGAGAGGATCATATGAATGGGAACAACACAAACAGGGTCACAATCATCGGAAACGGATACCAAAGCTTCGCAAATCTCAGCAGCAAAATACGCAGTAAGATTATCGATCAGTTCTTTTTTTCTTGATCTTTATTTATAGTTCTGGTATCTACTGGTAGGTTGACATGTATCTGACCTACATTATGGTTTGTGGTATTGATGATTTACCAAACTAGAATGACATTATGATCATTCCTCCATTATATTATTGGTGGGAATGAATATATTAATGCTTGCATTTGACACCCTGGTTATTATCTTCACTTTTCACTTTCGCCCACTTTTGTTTGAAAGGTGTTACTGTAGCACTTAGGAAAGAAAGAGCATTGTCTTCTGTTCTTTTTTTTTTTAAAGAAAGAAAGAGCATTGTCGTGCTTACTTTGTGGAATGATTCACTTCATCATGTGACATGTCTTGCCAAAATCTTGAGTTCTTTTTGGTAGACCTTCCTCTTTGTGTTTTGACAACGCAACACTCCTTTCTCAACCTCAGAATTGGCTTATATATCTCATGATTGATGCACAATTTCTTTTACCTTGTTAGATCTTCACGTTTGTTTAGAGGGACAAAGTTCCCGAAAATTTCCACAAATCCCCATATCATTAAATAAAAGGGGTGAAATTTTTGGTCCCGTGGTGAAGTTTTGGCTCGTTCCCGAAAACGGGTATTTTTTTAATAATAACTAAAAACTGAGAACCGGACTCGACCATGGTTTTTGTTAACAAAGAAAATGGAGAGGAAAATGTTATATATTTATGAGTTAATTTAGGGATTTCTTGTTTCACTATAGTTAATTTATGAGTAATTGAGATCAATACCCATTGGACTTTGAGTATGCGTGCAGCTAGCACCCCGAACTTAAGAAATAGCATCGACACCCTCTCAACTTGGAATTCTTTGGCGTCTACTCTCCCTGAACTTTGAAATTTGATGATAGTATGTATACACTTGTATGTTTTAGATTTTGGCTATTAATTTTAGATTTAGTTAAATATTAAATTTTTAATGCTGATCATAATATAAATATTAACAAAAAGTTGTACTTGGGTTTAGCGATCATTTATTAATTTATAGAAATTAAAAAAAAAACACGTCGTTACATTTACCACCGATTTTAAATTGAATGAAAAAAAAACGTGTTAGAACATAAATTCATATTTGTAACAAAAATGTAAAATATAAAAGTGTATTAGCATTATTTTTGAACTTTGGGGTGTATATGCACAATTTTCAAGTGTATATGCCAGAGAATGTGAAGTTCATGGGGTTTCAACAAACTTGAGGGGGTTTGGTTGTTATTTTCAAAGTTGAGGGTGGTACTTTTTGGAGTAACTAATTAAAAAATAATTTTATAAACTAGAGTTGTTTGGTTTTACCCAATAAAGATTGGGCCTAGTTTTTAAAAGGAGTGTTTTATTGAAGTCGGAATTGTTGATACATGACTTCCTCCACTGACAAAACGGCATGTCGTCAATACTCCCGTGAGATAAAACGACATTGTGCGCATAATATTAAATTACCGAGTTATTTAATTAATCCTATTTCGATAAATAGGATAAATTGGATCGTTTTCCATCTTCGGTCCATGAAAATTCAGTCCGAGATTAGGCCCATATGATCAAAATCAATTGAGAATCAGCCACACGTTTTCAGCCCACCATTGGGCTTAGTCTTCCTAAATTAATGGAAGTTTGACTCAAGCTTTGAACCAACTCCAACGTTCATTTGTTAATGCTCGTGGAAAGTAATATTTTTTATCTCCAACAAAAGAATGACATGCCTTCAATATTTATCTTTGAAATAATGACGAGAAAAACTCACGCATTATTAGTAGGTGGTATTGTTTATCCTCGCGTTTGTCAAAAGAAGATCGAAGAACATAAAAGCGTCCCATAATCTTTAAAATTCGCAGACATTTTTCAGAAAAAGTAGTTAAAAAATAACTTTCTTTGTGCAACATTATTAATATATATATATATGTATGTATATAATATATATATTGTAAAGATTACTCTTACACTCTATATAACATGGTCATCAATAAAATCCTAATAATTATAATATTTTTGGCTATATAACATGGCATTGTCTCATTATCACATGTTACCCAAGCATACCCAACAATGAGTTCTATCAATTGATTTTCTATTTTTTTTTTCTAAAAATTTCGATTTCTTCCAAGACTTTATTCGGTGTTTTGTGCTACATAACTTTTCTTAAAAACACGTTATGAATGCCACACTGCTTAAAACCACTCAAAAAAAACTATTAAGGTACTTAGGAAAGGTAGCTACTCTTGAATATTGAAAACAAAACACAAATAAAAATTCTTTAAGGTTTTTCTATTTTTTTATTTTCTTAAAACAAAATTAGTGCTTATACATATGTTTGATATTATGCAATGATGTATATTTCATATAGACTATAGATTCCCAAATTCTCAATCTTTTACAAAATTAAATGTAAGAAAGCGCATTTAATTCTCACTTCTAATTGTTTTTAGACTATTTACTTTTTTGTTGTAATCATTTCATAAATGAAAAGTAGAAAACAAGTAAATTTTGTTTTCTAAGTGCATGACTGACAAAATTTTATTCAAAACTTATTATATTTTTTTGTCCATACTCATGCTACATAATAATTTAGTGGTAAATGAATCTATCCAAAAAAAAAAACTTATGTCATGTTAGGACACTATATTTGTTCATTTTAAGGCTTTCTATATATGTACGTTCTCAGGTCGTATATGCTCGTAAGCAAGTTGCTTGACTAGGTATTTCAATTTGTAAATGTAAAATAGACGGAAGATAGTTATGGAACAAAGTCAATAAGTACAAAGAGACAATAAAATAAAAATATGAATCGGTCTCTTTTGTTTAATCTTCACAAGTTAGATGGTTGTTATTAAATATTTGAATTTAATAGTTTCATAATATTATATAGAAAAGAAAAAAAAAAGAGAAAAAAAAGAACCTGAAAACATTCTTATATTCTTACAATGTCGTGTATTTGATTAATATTTATGACAAACATGTATTTGGAACATTTTACTTATTTGTTTGCAATGTTAATGTAATAATTTCAATTACGTACAAAACTTACACAATATTAAAGATAAAATTTACTTAAAACTTTCAAGTTTCAACTAAGTTTTATAAATAATATTTATATTCGCGCCGTGCCGGTCCACTAGTAATCAATAATAGAGTTTTCTATATATACATGCATGCATAGGAGCTTAATTAGTAATCTTAACGTTATGGCGTTGATCTCTTTCTCCATCAAAGTGATCTTTATGCTATATCTTTTCTCTGAAGCAGCCTCTGCTCAGTTGTCCAAGGATTACTACGCGAAAACATGCCCGGAATTCAAGGTACCCGGAATTCGAATAATCCCACCTGTTCCACACGAGTTAAGGAAATAGGTTAAGTGTTGTTCATGATTAGTAGCTTAAAAGAATAAGTCACAGAAACTGTTTTATGCTTGTTTATCAATGCTTCTAGGGGAAATAAAACTTCAAACATAAATAAGAAAACTCTAATTCACATCACAAATTAAATAGCCTAGATAACATATTTAAAACACGCTAATACACCCCTGAATGTTATGTACGTAACATGCTCGCACAGCAGCTCGCAACAAGATTATCTAAAGAAGAGTGTCCATACCAATGAAACTGAAGCATGTCTAGATCCGGCACATCCATTCTCTTTCGTGAAACATCAATGTTCTCTCTAACAAAAGCACTGGTCATCTTCACTGGCGGAGCACCCACTTCGTAAGCCTGCACGCCATGAATACACACTGTAAATTCTACTTAACTTTAATGAGTTTCTGATAATTTCTCACCCTAGCAAGCAAGTTACGGAAATGGATTCGTTCTAGTCAAGCAAACACAACTCACCCTCGAACGTTCTCCAACATTTCAGGCAAACGCTCTCGACGAACCCGGTTGATAAAAATCCCGTACAGATCTTCCGCCGGTCCATCTACAATGTCAATAAACCAATCATATGACCAAATTTTCAATCACAGCACGATAAACTCATAGCACAGAGCTATTAGAGCACGAATGACAATCAACATTCTGAAGAATTATCAAGCTTCCATATGATATGCATTATATTGTACAGACTTCTCTTACACTATATAACATGGTCATCAATAAAATCCTAATAATTATAATATTTTTGGCCACATACATTGCAACCAAATAAATTAAGTTTTTTAAAAAATATTTTCATCAAATTTATAAACATAGAATTTCCACACTCCATTAGTTAAAGTTTACAGAAATTCACCGAAGCAACAAAGTAATAAACGAGGCATAATACTTCATTTGCAACAAGACAATAGCCGGGTAGTTTCCATTTTAGTAAGACAAGAGGTTCATATCATATAATCTTCAGTATATAGAGATCTGGTTGGTGGGTCTAAATTTTAGTTACAGTACAGAATCTCCTCTTACTGAATGCCCCAATTCTGATTGAGAATGGATGCGCAAGAATAAGAGCTTACCACAGTCTCAGGCAGAGATGTTGTTACAGACTTGCCGATATCAGATGCAGCCAAGAGTTCATCAGGAGGCGGCTTTTCAATCTCTTCCTTTCGTTGCAATTGCATCTTCAGGTTCCTCTGGTTCTCTCCGACTAAAAAAATCAGAAATCCGACGAGTCAAGAAATATATATATATATATATATATATATATATATATATATATATATATATCCCAAGCTAAGAGCACAGACAATGGTCCAAGAAACTACTAGATCGTTAACATATAACGAATAGACAGCACCCTGAGAATCATCAAGCATACTACTCTAGCTAGTAAGAGAGTTAATAATTAAAAAAAAAACAGCATATTATTGTACCTGAAAAGATAGATTCTGCGCTTCTTGAAGGCCCAACAAACAAGAGTCAGATCTGTAAGAGGCTCCTTGCTTTCATTGACATTTTCTGCAGCTGAGGGTATTTTTCTAAACTTCTTTCCTGCCCCTGTCACCTTGATACAAGGCGATCTTCAAAAACCTGTCGTTGTTTTCCACCTTTCCTAGTATCCAGGCCACTTTATTCGTGTATAGATTTACCACCTATCAAGGTTTTGAAAGGTGAAATCAGTAACTGAGGCAAAATCACAATACATCATATATATAATACACTTCATAACAAACAACATAAAAATCATAAATTTACAAATTGTAAGTCTTAATCATAAAATTCAACAAATCTTTTTATGGCTTTGGGAAATAGGATAGGGTTAAAGGGTTTCATTAAAAAAACAGTCCAAATCAGTTTTAATAAAATAAGCAAAACATGGCCAAATCAGCCTCTAAATGTGAATCTCGGAGGGATTTTGAAAACTATGCCAATAGGTATTTAGCAAAGAAGAAAACGTAAATTCCTTTTGATCAGTGGATAGGATTGGTATCAGGTATTCCAATCATAAGAACAAAAGAAATATGGTTGCTAGAAATGCTATAATTTACATATATAATAATGGCATCTTACTTTTATCCCAAGTAGAGTTGTATAAATGAGGAAGTTAGAGCTTTCATCGACAGCAGCATTGGGCTGAGGTGTACTTTCTGTTTTCTCGAATTCTTTTTCGACCGCCATTTTTCGCCCAAAATCAATAGCATCGAGCCGATACATTGCCACATCCCTCCTTTGGAGATCTTGGGATACCTAATTAGCAAAGGGAATTGATCATATAAATTAGAATTTAAAAATAAATAAAAATAAAATAAAATAAAATAAAATAAAAAAATAAAAAGATCTGAAAGAAAAATTAAAGTCACCTCTAGACATTCATCGTACACCCATCTTAGTTTACCGGTCAAAAACCATAAGACCCGTATCCTTCGACCAGGAAATGGTACTGAAAATTGCTTGCCATCTGGGCTCACCTATAAAATTTTAAAATTTACGGCAACTGTTTCTCGAGATATGGTAATGATTGGGATTTTTTGGTGAGATAACGACATCGCAGTAATACCTCAATCGAAGAGACAGCAGTTTTCCACTTAATAGTTTCAAAAAGATTTGTGTCACTTTTTAATTGGAAGTCGACCCTGAAAACAGGCAGAGATAACGGATATGCATCGAAGGGCAGTAGAAAGAAGAAGAAAAAAATTAACAGTACAGAAATAACCGCATAGTCCGCATGAGGACAAGTATGTCGGTCAGCTAGCTTTCACTATAAGCATATATGTTGGTCTAACGAATAACTCAATACCTAGTAACTTTGACACTCTATACTTCAAAAGTAATTTACAGAGTTAATGCTAGGCGCTAGAAATCGAGATCATGTCGGGCATTCAATATGAAGTCATCTAATCATAATCACGCTAGTTTAGAAAAACGCAAAAACTTCTGCCATGTAAACATTTTCTCCACGTACTTATCTTCTGGGAACTGGAGTATGACGGGGTTCCAGTACTCAAGCATGCCCTTCGTGTCAGCTGAAATTACAATATCAAATGAATGATTGTACTTCGTTACTTTCACCACTGCCATGTGGATCTATTAAAATAAAAAACAAGGAGCGATTTCAAGAAATGAAAAGCGAAGGGGAAATTATTTGTGAGATTCATAAGGAATATATTTCAAAAATATAGCAACCAATTCTTGCTAATGTACCTCTTTAGAAATGATAGGATCATTTGAACCAGACCGTGCGTCGTATATGTGAACAAACGATGAATTGCGGTCACTAACGGCCACTCTGGCTTTGGCATCGCCTTGCTTGTAGACCCACTCGACTTCCCCGGGAGTGAAGGGTAGACGAATCATGACCATCATGTCGTAGTTGACCATCAGCACTGATCGTCATGGCTGAAACCAAGTCATGGTTGATGACTGGATTTTTTCACAATACAGAAAAGCTAATTGATACAAATCCTCTACCAGTACAATTTTTTTATGTACGAATCCGAACTCCAGAAAACAGAAAAGCTACATAAGTAGCATGATTATTATGATGTCCTAAAGTAAAGTATGACACGCTAGGGAAGTCGATATGTTCCCAAGTTGAGAATCTTGTCGCGGGCCTAAAAACACTCTCAACTTAAGGCGTCTATCAAAAACCTCAAGGAAAAACTACGCTAAATTTCACAGCTATTTTATTGAATACTTCTGGATACCTTTCTCATTCATTAATGGTCTAAAACAGACCTAACGTCACTAGTTTACAGTTTGGGCACCCTAAAACCTATATACCCAAACCCTACACAATGAAATATAATCGTATAGCTACAATAGCATAACTAAATTACGTAATTCAATAAAACAATTAAACATCGATAATGTCATGGTCCGTGTAAGCAATAAATTACAGCCTACGCTCAATGCTGTTCTTTTATTCAAGAAAACAACTTTTCACTTCTAGGTTTCCGTTTATTCAGGCCAAAGATATGAAATAAACAAATAAGTGATCAAACTGAAAGGGCGAACTACATCAAGAAAGGAGGGACTCACAGCTAGGCCTTCAGTTGGACAAAGGTGGGATCTAAAATGCTTGGCGAACTCGATGCCAATAAACTTTCTCTTCCTTCAAATGTCCTGGAGAAAGAACACAAATATATGGTTATATATCTCTTTATTCACTCGATGGGTGATGTATTTCAAGATATCGCTACTCGACTGATAATGAAGCTAACCGATATGATGAACTGTAGTGTACCTAATTAGTTGACTAACCGATATGACGAACAATATTTGTTCCGAAGAAGCTCAATTTTCCTCCCCACCACACTATTGTTATTCTATACTTGAGAGCTGTTAACATTTTGGCTACTACGAAACGTAATACAGAAGTAAAAACGGTCGACTAACCAGACATATTTTTGATCTACTAACCGTTAATCAACATGGCTAGCAATGGTGAAAATGACAAAAGAACAAGATAATCGACTAATGTTTAATTTGACAAGACGATTATAGAAGCATAGTAAGTTTACCGTCGGCACTTCCGGTGATGACGAAATCTGCAGCAGAGACAGCAACATGAGTAACATATCATACACACACACATATATATACATATCATCAGTTTGTTCCACAAAATCAACTACATTCAAACTCAGACAAAAGAAAAAGGAAAGAGCACGAGTTCATCCCTAAACTCAAATCTTCAAGGTAGAAACTCAACTATGGCAGTTCAAGAAAAACTACTCGCATAAACCTAATCCCATGTGTGAGCTTGGGGGCTAAAATTCAAACCCTAATCAGCAAAATGGCCAACGAAGCTCCAGAACAAAGCTGAATTCGAGAATCGATACAAGACCACAGCAGATAATGATGAAACCCTAGGCTTACATGTTGGCGGGGGGAAGGGCCTGGCCCCACCACGGGCTCCTCCGCCGCGGGTGAGCCGCCATTGTTGCAGCTTGGGTCTCCTTTTGGAGCTCTCGCCTTCCACACTCACTTCTTCAGCTTCGGAATTTCTTTTCGGCTATTTTAGAAGCTAAATGAAACTAGTTCGGTTTAATTCATTTTTAAATATTTTTTGTATTAGAATGGATTTTCTGAATTGAAATTGAAATATATAAATTTATGGAAAGCGGTCAAGGTCTCCCTTCCAACGACGTTAAATGCAAATTTCAATTTACCGAACTTGCCGATAAATTGCATGCCGTTTTCGACGGATTGTCGACGAAAAACTTATAACACTGTAGCACACCAATTACCGACGGGTTATCGACAATTTTCGATGAAAAACTTACAAAATATTTTTCTATAATATATCATACCTCAATACATATTAAATAAAGTCATATACGCACTTCCATCAAAAAAAATAAAAATAAAAAGCCATACACACACATTTCATTCCTCACAAGTCTCCAATCTAAAACACTAATAAAACATAGTCTTACAAATCTCAACTAACAAACATATAATCTAAATCTAAAACACTAATAAAACATAGTCTTACAAATCTCAACTATCAAACATATAATCTAATAACTCAAACACATAATGGATAGATAATACTCAGAGTCTCAGACCAACTTCTCCGACCTCAGAAAAAAAAAAAAAAAAAAAAAAAAAAAAAAAAAAAAACCATCTCATGTGGCACAACTTGCTTCTGTATGCATCTTCAGATATTTGTTCCAAAACAAGTCATGCACGTTCGAAGTGCATACGATCTCCTGCGCGAAGTATTTGTTTTTATCAGTGCCGGTCAAATGCTGGTTCATTCTCGGGATTCCGCCAACTCTGATCTCCTTCAAGCAATAATTGCACTTGAAACTCGAGTTGTTGCTCGGATCCCCATAAGGAGTGCAATGCTCCCTCGCAAGATTGTCTTTACTCATCTTTAACCTAAACAAAAAGAAGAATTACGAGACTAGTTAAAAACAACAAGACAAATGGCAAAAATAGGTACTTTTGCCGCAAAAAACAACTTTACCTCAAAAAACAAATTCAATTCCACAAAAATCTCACATTATTTTAGGAATAAATATTTAATGAAAGCTAACAGCAATAAAAGTCAGTAGATTACCGGATAAATAACAAGAAGATAAACTTGGAAGACTTTTGCCGCAATTATGTGAATAGCCGAATTATCGTCAAATATGAAAATAAATTACACCAAAAACCCAGATTAATATTTCAAAAAACACTTAATGAAAGAAAACACCCAAAAAAATGAGTAGAATACTTCACAAATCACAAAAAGATCAACTTCAAATACTTTTGTCGCAATAATGAAGAAATCTGAATTATCATCAAATCTGCCTAAAAAATTCACCAGCAAACACATATTTCTTACTAAATACTAACTACAATATTTTAAAGCATATACAAACAATAAATCATCAAATAAATCTATATTTTGATGTCGTGGGGATTTGAATTTAGATTGTGGCGATCTTCTTGGTCGGGCTTCGGAGGTTTGAATTTGGGTTTTTGGCTTGATATGCTCGTGCTCGGGTCCTTTATCTGCTTCTGTTGGATCCCTTTGTGGCAATCTCTACCCGGGACGAGCTTCGGGTTCTTCAGGTCGTTTGGCCTAATGGGTATTTGGATTTTAACCAAGTGTTGGTTTTTGCCTTGAGTTGGTGGGATTCTTTAGTTCTGCTCGGGATTTCTCCCTTTAGAAGCGCTTTGTCTGTATCTCTCTTGAGCAGTCTCTGCTCGATATGGGACTTTGTTGTTGACGTGGTTTCGCACGCCAACTGTCGAGTGTATTGCGAATGGGATTTCGATTCGAATGTGCTAAGATTCTTGTGGATCCTGACCTCCGCGTCGTCAATACTATTGACGATGACACACGAAATCAGATAACGAAATAAAACGAATAAAACACCAGAGTTTTTTAGAGAGGTTCGTCCCAATGCGGTAGTTGACTACGTCCTCTGTACGTTTATTGCTTTAGAAAGATTGATCAATCGGAACCACAAGCCAATTCCTGATCGATCGAAAATGAAAGAAAAAAAACACTCTGAAGATCTTGACTCTCAAGACTTTTTCCTCTCAAATGTGGATACTTGCGTGCGTGTAGAGGGGCTGCATTCTTGCTTTTATAGACGTCTGCTTCTGCCCGTTGGAGATGATCGTTCGTAGTGGCTTCGAGTTCGGAGCTTGACTTGTTGCCGAGCTGACACGTGGGCCACGTCTTGCGAGATTGTCGTGGTAGTGGACCTTTACTGGTCGTCGTGGGGTTTGAATTCAGATCGTGGCGGTTTTTCTGGTCGGTCTTCGGAGGTTTGAATTGAAGTGGCTGACCAGGTCTGCTCGTGCTAGAACGTAGAGTTCTTTTTCTGCTCGAAGGATCTTGTACGTTGTCTGCTCGGATCAATTTTGAGATAATCAGTTCGGGAGGAGCTTTGAGTGTTGGCTTTAACCAAGTGTTTGAAGTGAGATTTTGAGCTCTGTTCGGATTCTTCATTTGGAGCTCTGTTCGGACTTCTTTTGAGCTTATTCTGCTCGGGCGAGTATTTTGCCTTCTGGGCTTTTGATTCTGCTCGGGCCCAAACACGATCAAGTGACCAGTGGGCTTTTAGGCTTTGTATTTCAAAAGCCCAATTTCGAATGAATATTTTTAATATACTCAAAACTTAGGTCAAACAATTTAATCTTTAAATTTGATTAATGACCTCACAATTTCAATTTATGGAACGAATTTGCACATCAACATTTGTCTCTTGGGCTTTTTGGCCCTGTTCGGGCCTCAACTCAACTGAGAGTTTATTGAGCCTCTGGGCTATGTATCTCACAAGCTCAATTGCATGAATACTCAGTTATATTCATAACTTTGGTCTTAATTTATATGAACTATAAATTTAATTAATGACCTCATAGTTCCGATTAAGGAACGAATTTGCACGTTTATCCTCATGTTTGTCAAAAAGAAGATAAAAGAACATAACAGCGTCATATTAATTGGTAATCCCAATCAATCCCCAAGCGCTAGGAGATCTTGTTGAATTAATCCCTGAAATCATGTCTTCATAATTATAATCGAGATATAAAAAGAAGATATTAAGGCTCTTCTATCGGACCTTCCACATACAATGCATGCATAATCTACAATAAACACGATTTTAAAAACATGTACACATCACGAGTACAACAACACAGTTGAAGTCCAACGAGATAAAATTAGATGATGAAATATTTATTTACGCATTTTATATTCGTTATTAAGTATTTCAGTATTAATTATATATCAAATTTATATATTTTTCATATGATTAGTTATGTCTTTTATTGATGAATATGTATAGAGCTAATAAATTTTAATATAACAAGTTAAATGAGTTAAAAATTAATTAAATTGTCATAATATCCAGTCAATTAAATAAACTAATCGAGCACATGCGATTAACATAATTATTATATGATTTGAGTCTCATTATAAGCAACATTAATAAATAAGATGTTGATCACCGACCGATGAGCAACAATATGGTGAGTCAATGTCACTTAACAACTTCGACAGTCAATAGAGCATGACTTTCAGTCACTGCTCGAGGGACAGAATCACAACGCGGCTTTGTTGATGCTCTATAAATATTCGTCAAAGTATGAGAGAGCAGGATCATCACAACACAATATACAAACACAAAGACTCAGAGAGAAACCAGATGAGAGAGAAAAGGGAGGCTTTCTTGAGAGAGAGAGAGAGAGAGAGAGAGAGAGGAAACTCCGGCGATTCTCAGGCGTGACAGAAGGTGGAGGATGACGGGATTCTACGACGAGAAGCGAAGGGGAAGACTCGGCAACGACGGAAAGAAGTACAGTCTTCTTGGGATTCTGTCGAGTTTCTTCGCGACGTCAAGAGTGTCGGTTCTCACCGGAGTTCTGATCGCCGGCAAGGTCTGGGTGATCTGAGAAGGTTCCGACTATCGTAAAGGGTGCTACACGGCGGTGGTTGTACCGTGGACGGGTAGATCGCGAGGAGGTCAGGAAAGGGTGTTCGGGTCAAGTTCATCGGTGAAAGATCACTTTACGTGTAAAGTCTAAATCTTTGTAATCGGTGTTGTAACTTGATAGTTGTTGACCAATAAAGTCGCGTGTTTCTGTCCATTTTAATCGTGTCGGATTCCGTAAGTTTGTTCTCAACGTGTTCTTGGTGATCGGGTTGTTGGGTTAAATTCCTAACATAAGACGAGTTTGAATATATAAAATTAGCTAAATATTATAAATAAATAAAAACACGATATGAAACCTAAATTGTCACCAGTGTGAAAATTATACGTCTTTGTAATATTTGTAGCTACCAGGACTATTTGTAGTGTATATTCAAAGTATAAAATATTTCATAATATTATCATAAACTTATATTTTAATTCAAGTCCGATCCGTTGATTATTCATAATTCAGAGTGTTTTTCCTCAAATAAAACTAATATTAAGAATTTGGCGTTATAATAAGATCCCATTTAATTTTTTTTTTTTTTTTTTTGAATGGGGTGGCACTATCGGCCAAGGTTACAATGCACTCTCGCATGACTTAGATATATTCAGTGTAAGAACAGGTGGCACTATTGGCCAAGTTTACAATAATGTAAAGGGGGCACTCATTTTGAGTCCCATGAGGGTTGGTTTGAACCCATGACCTCTTGAATAGAGGAGTGGTGGAGTCACTACTTGGCCAAGCAAGCTTGGTTCGATCCCATTTAAATATTTGTAGTTGCAACTTGCAATTATATGAAATAAAGGCGCATTTGTTCGAAAATCTTAACTATAGTTGAACTTATTCCCGCCAATTCTATTTTCCCATAGTTTGTCACTCTATTTTTCATTCAAATCACTAACAACCCAAAGTGTTCTAACTCGGTCCACTCACCCAGTTGACTCGTTGTATTGAGTTGGGTTTCTATAACTCGTCCGCGTAGAACCATATGTTTTAACTTTTAACTTCCGTAAAGCCAATAGAAAAATATTATTTATAGTCGGTTTCAATAGGCTCGGTATAATCTGCAAATACTAATAGTTGACTATTGACTTTTAATCTATATGACAAAGAGGAGAAATACTCAGTTTTCACTTTAGTAATTTTATTTTATTTAAGGGATAATAGCGGCAAAAGTG
Organism: Parietaria judaica; assembly: GCA_954871525.1. Classification (NCBI taxonomy): domain Eukaryota; kingdom Viridiplantae; phylum Streptophyta; class Magnoliopsida; order Rosales; family Urticaceae; genus Parietaria; species Parietaria judaica. The sequence continues at coordinate 19,181,401 of OX940862.1, read as the reverse complement.
GCCAAAGTTAATTCAAGTGTGCAAATAAGTAGCCAAACTGATTTAATATTGGCATAAGTAGCCAAAGTTTACCAAACCGTAGACAATACAAATTCCATCCATTTCAAGTCAACGCCGTTTGCCAAGTCATTTTCACAAGTGTTGAGTTTTGGCCACTTATTTGCACACTCGGCCTAACTTTAGCCACTTTTGCCGCTATTATCCCTTATTTTTTTTACTTTCCAAAGTATTTTTTAGCGTTTATCTAGATTTTTTTTTTCTTTTTTTTAAGATTTGACTAAAACTTGATTTCTGAAAGAACTGATTCCGTTTCTTAAATTTAGAACGCTGAATATCACTCTCAATTTTGAAAACATTAAAATTTGTTATCGATTTCACATGTAATTTACGATCATAAGATTTGACATAAAGCCTCTATATACTTAATTGTTAGGGACCATTAGATTATTTTAAAGGAATTGGTACGAAATACCCATTTAGCCACATTTTTTTTTATTACTCATTGTGTATATTAAAATGTACTAAAATATGTATGTTTTAATAAGTTTGTACAAAATAAAAATTTCGTTAATAATGTTGGCCTAACATTGTTAGTTAGAGCGGAGACTAAAATCGAGACCTTTTTACATTATTTTATTAAGATTATTAATTTTATGAAATTTCATTAAACACAATAAAATTTCCTAACATGGTACAATAAAATTTCATAAAATTAATAATCTTAATAAAATAATGTAAAAAAATCTCGATTTTAGTCTCGGCTCTAACTAACAATGTTAAACCAATATTATTAACGAAATTTTTATTTTGTACAAACTTTTTAAAACATACCTATTTTAGTACATTTTAAAACACACAATGAGTAATTTGAATAAAAAAAAACTTGTGGCTAAATGGGTATTTCGTACCAATTCCTTTAAAAAAATATAATGGTCCCTAAAAATTAAATATATTGAGGTTTTACGTCAAATCCTATGATCGTAAATTACATGTGAAACCGATAACACATATTAATGTTTTCAAAATTGAGAGTGATATTCAGCGTTCTAAATATAAAAACCGGAATTAGTTGTTTCGGAAATCAAGTTTTAGTCAAATCTTATGAAAAATAAAAAAAATAACAAATAAAATCTAGATAAAACCTAAAAAATACTTTGGAACGTAAAAAAATAAGGGATAATAGCGGCAAAAGTGGCTAAAGTTAGGCCGAGTGTGCAAATAAGTGGCCAAAACTCAACACTTGTGGAAATGACGTGGCAAACGGCGTTGACTTGAAATGGATGGAATTTGTATTGTCCACGGTTTGGTAAACTTTGGCTACTTATGCCGATATTAAATCGGTTTGACCACTTATTTGCACATTTGGCTTAACTTTGGCCACTTTTGCCGCTAATATCCCTTTATTTAATGACTTTTTGTAAATTATTTCTTCACATTACAACGTAATTCTTTTTAGTCTTAATATAATTTGTTATTGTATATTATATAAAATGTAAATAATTAATTTGGTGCGCGAAACTAGATATTACAAAAGTACAAAATGAAAATATTAAAAAAAACGAAGTTACAAAATAAAAATCGAAATAATAATAGCTAAAGAACAAGTGTTAGGTCAAACATGGATAATAATATAAAATATATATTACAAATTTTAATTTTACTGAATAGTAATATAAATTGTCTTTTAATTTTTTTGTTATGTTAAAATCTTAACAAAGTGAATTAATTATTATTGATCACTTTATTGGTGACGCAAACTGTGGGTGAGTCAACGTCACTTAGTACCTCGGCGGTCAAATCGGGCTTGACTGAGAGTCAACGCCCGAGGACAGAATCAGGACAACTGTAGTCATAGCACTATAAATACTCTTCAGAAACAAAGAGTTAGCATCGACAAAACAGAGAGAGAAAATCCCAGAGAGAGAAAAAAGAGAGCTATCTTGAGAAAGAGAAAGCTCCGACGAGACAGACGGCGACACTACGGTGGTCGACGGTGGAAACGAATTGGAAGTCGCTGGAACGACGGACAAAAGCGGTGCCTTCTGGGGATTCCGTCGGAGACTCTTTGTGTCGACAGAAAGTCCGGTTCTCCGGTGGCGTCTGGGTCTGGGTCTCCTGGGTCTACTCCGATCAACGGGAAGGGTGCTACACGGCAGAGGCGTCCGCGCGCTAGTAGCTCACCAAGATCGTCGAGTATAGGCAATAGGCTGTTTGGATCCGATCACGAGGAAGATCAAATCTATGCAAGTTTGTATTTTTTGTACTCGTTTGTAATAACGTATTGTTGATCAATAAGAAGTTCGTGGTTCTGTCCAGTTAATCGTGTCAAATTTCCGCAAGTGTGTTTGTTAAATAGTTCTTTGTTGCTCGGGTTGTTGGGTACAATTCCTAACAATTATATGTTTTTATTAAGTTTAAATATATAAAATTATAAATAATTCAACAATATTTTTCTTAATGAAGTGACACTAGCGTTTAATATTACAATGCCATCTCTCTTTATTATATATATTCAGTATAAAAACAAGCGATACAATTGACCAAGTTTACATGCAATATATAAACGAAACACGCATTTGCATCCTATAGAGTTTGAACTCGAGACCACATATCTATATACTGGAGTTACCATTAGGACAAAGAAACTTGGTTTTCGACTATGTATTATGTATGTTAAAAGTGCTAAAATGTGATAAGTACAAATTTTATTTTAATAGTGATGAGAAAGTTGTGATATCATTATTTTTACAAGTATAAAATACATATAGAAAAATAGAAAACAAAAGATACAAATAAATATGTGTATGAAATATAACAAAAATCACAGTTTAAATGCCTCATAGTCGACCGATAGTCTAGTTTTCTGAATTTGCATCACATAATTAGTAAATTTTAGAACTATTTATCATTTGTGCTGATTAGATTTTACGAGTTAATCCAAATTGATAGATATTATGTAAATTATTATTATTATTTTCAAATATTATTCATTAATACTATCATTTATCAATAAAGAAATTAAATTTTAATCCTTGATCAAAAGGCGATCAAGGAAAAAATAGGCGACCTCACAGTACTACTACGAGGCTTCCTCCTCACACATGTACATTTTTCTTAAACCTTTTGACACATTAGGCATTTTTTATAATTTTTATTTTTATTTTTTAATTTTTTTTCAATATATTAATGTTGTTATTAGATTTTCCCAACTGAACTCGGGCGACTCGGAGCCAGTGAGTCGGACGAGTTGATTTTGCCGAGTCGCAACGCATTAAACTCAGAAAATAGAACCAGAGTGTTGTGTTGTGGTCACTCCGTTCTCTTCAATCTAGGCTTTCCCATTCCCTTCTTTTGCCCTAGCTTTGAAGCCTCAGATCTCTCCTTCAATGGCGGTTCTCCACCATTAGCGAAATTGGTGCTCTTCTATCCCTCATTTGCCGATTCGTTAACACAAATATATAAAATTTGGAGGATTTCGTGGTTTTGATCCGTTAAACCGACGCTCTGAGGTGGAGCATCGTTTTTTTTTTTTTTGGGTTTGTTTCGGTTCTGTGGCTGCGTCTGTGAGATTTGCTCAAGAACCCTAGATATTGACGCGCTCGTAATGGAGTGCGGGATCGTTTTGCTGTAGGCTTTGTTGTAGGTAGGTTTTCAGCTGTTGATATTGTTTGGAGGTGCTGTTTAGGGCTAGGGTTTCGGTTTGATACTCTCGATGGAGAGTTCGGCGGCGAAAAAGAGGGGTCGGCCAAAGAAGCGGAGGAGAGGGGATGTAGATGCAGGTGGTGATGGGAATTTGGGTCCTGAAAGCAAGGAGCAGGCCGTGGAGACGACGTGGGTCGTGATGCTGGGTCGGTATATGCTGAAGGAGTTCGGGGGCAATGGGACCTTTCTCGGGAAAGTCGTGTTTTACTCAGATGGTTTGTACAGGGTTTGCTACGAAGACGGAGATTTTGAGGATTTGGAAAGCCGTGAGATTCGTGGGAGGCTCTTGGGCGTTGGGGATTTCAACAGAGATTTGAATAGCAGAAGGAGGAAACTCGATGAATCAATACAGGAAGGAAAAACTGCATATCCTATTGGCTTACCAAAAAAATACAGTGATGCGATCGAGCCGTCCGAATCGGTTGCGATGAGTGATGGACCGAATGATGAGGATGACGGAGATGATTTGGTGAGTGACTCATGCGAGAATACAGGGAATTCTGAAAATGATGCGCCGTCTATTCCCGCACCGGAACTGCCACCTTCTTCTGGAACGATAGGTGTGCCGGAGCAGTATGTGTCGCATCTTCTCTCAGTCTACGGTTTTCTGCGGTCATTTAGCATTCCTCTGTTTCTGAGCCCATTTTCTTTGGATGATTTTGTGGGAATGCTTAATTGTCATTCTCCAAACACATTATTGGATGCCGTCCATGTTGCCATTATGCGTGCCTTGAGGCGTCATCTCGAGACACTCTCTGTCGATGGCGTCGAGCTTGCATCAAAATGTTTAAGGTATTTCTGAGTAAACTGTAGTGCATTAGGTTCATCAGTTGGAGCTGGAGATCATATTATAATGGAAGTTCCTAAAAAAGTCAAAGCTTATATATCACACTAGAATGAACTATTTTGGGGTATATGAAGTTGAAGTGCAAGCACGTAGAGGATAAAACAGTAAGAAGTTAGAAGGTCTTCCGTTTTCGGCTTGCCTGGCGTCATATCAAACTGAAATTGCATTACATTTACATCTTCAACACAGAATAACAGTTTTCTTTAATAACTCTTATGGAGTTATATTTCACAATGTTTTCCCCCTCATGGTAAATGACAAAATGAGAGCCATGTAAAGATAAGAAACTTATTTGGTTTATCGAGTCGCTCCTTCTTTGAATTATTTTTTCCTACCATTTTAATGGAATGTAGAATATTTCATTTTATAAGCATCATATTATTGTGTATCATTTATTCCATCGTGAAAATACATTGTATTAGATGTCCAAACTAAAACAACTCAATCTCTACAAATTTTATATTAAAATGTATCAAATTAATTAGTATATTATATTGTAAGTTACCTCACCAAGAACGATAATAATACAATTTGCAAATGTTTTCTGTTTTCATGGGCAAAATACCAATTCTATTGAAGAAATCTCAACTCAAAATAAATTAGTTTGTGGACATATCCTTAGAAGTAGTTTAAATTCTAAAATTCATTGTTTTTAGATACCCTATTAGAAACTAGGGATGATGCTTTTAATTTAAGAATGGATCTTGTTAATGAGTTTTCATTTACAAATTATTTGCAGGGGCATTGACTGGTCTTTGCTTGACTTGTTGACTTGGCCTGTCTATCTGGTTCAGTTCATGACAATTATGGGATACACAAAGGGGGTGGAGTGGAAGGGGTTTTACGATGAGGTTTTAGGAAAAGAGTATTTTGCTTTACCCGCAGCTAGAAAATTACTTGTTCTACAAGTTTTATGCGACAGTCTTCTGGACTCGGTAGAGCTAAGATCAGAAATTAATACACGTGAGGAATTTGAATTTGGGATGGACTGTGATGAAGAAGCCATTGAGGTTCTTGAAAATGGGCCGAGAAGGGTCCATCCCAGAAACTCAAAGACTTCGGCATGTAAGGACAGAGAAGCTATTGGGGTTATTGGAGAAATGCATAACGATGCACCAAAGGGTACCAAAACTGATACGGAGGCTGCTGACGTGGATCGAAATAGTGATGAATGTCGACTTTGTGGCATGGATGGTACCTTGCTTTGTTGTGATGGGTGTCCCTCAGCATACCACAGTAGATGTATAGGTATAATGAAGTTGTCCATACCAGAAGGTTCATGGTTTTGTCCAGAGTGCACAATCTGCAAGATAGGGCCCACAGTTGCAACCGGATCGTCAATTAAAGGAGCAGACATTTTCGGCATTGATTCATATGGGCAAATCTTTCTGGGTACCTGCAGCCACTTATTGGTGTATGTTCTTAACATATTTTACAAAAGCCATTTTTTCTTTATTAATATGTAATTATTGAAGCTGCTATCTGCTTTAAATTAGTCGTCTTTACCTTTAATCCTCTAGTCAATGTCTCTAATCACATGTATTTTTCTTGGTGCACTGCGTGTATTGCTTGGAATGCTATCATTGTTCAAGGTGTAGCTTTTAATTATCTTCTTACATGATTGCAGGCTTAAGGCTTCGGCCAATGAGGAACCGTATCTCAGGTATTACAACAGAAACGACATCACAAAAGTCGTGCAGGTGCTATGTTCATCCCCGCAGCACAAAGGCTTGTATGTAGAAATCTGTGAAGGAATTCTGAAATACTGGGATATACCAAAAAGCGTCGTTTCTTTTGTAGAGACAGCACTGGACGATTCAGATGTAGCGAAGGTGAAAGAAGAGACTGGCTTTTCTTCGCTTCCACATCATCAAGCTTTGAATGATGGTCTTAGCAACATTGTGACTGTAAATCAAACTAATATAGATATGAAGCAACACGTAGACGGGAATGAGTCAGTTGGTTCAGTTAGCAAACCTACCGATCCTTCTGATCTGACCCATCAAAGTTTGGTCAAGCAATCAAGCGAAGCTGGACTTACTGCCTGTAATTTTCAGGTTGCTTTATCATCGCAGAGTAAAGAAGGCAATCATGCTGCTTTAAGGAAAGCTGAAAGCAAGTCATTTACTGACTATATTAGTATGGGCACTCTGTATAAGCCTCAGGCTTACTTTAATCAATACATGCCGGGGGAATTTGCAGCATCAGCTGCCGCTAAATTGGCTGATCTTTCATCCAAAGAAGTGGGGTCTACAGAGTCCCATGCTTCAGATAGTTCCAAAAAGTTAACATCTCAAAACTTCTTCCAAACAAAAGCATTCTCATTAACAGCCTCCCGTTTCTTCTGGCCAACTTCTGAGAAGAAACTTGTGGAAGTTCCAAGAGAGAGGTGTGGTTGGTGTCTTTCCTGTAAGTCTACTCTCTCAAGCAAGAGAGGTTGCATGTTGAATCATGCAGCATTGTGTGTCACTAAAGGCGCGATGAAGATCCTTTCGGGATTCCGGCCTATAAAGAGTGGAGAGGGGAGTCTTGCAAGCATTCGGACCTATATGTTATACTTGGAGGAAAACCTGCATGGTCTAATGGTTGGCCTTTTTATGAATGCAAACCATAGGAAACTATGGCGCAAACAGGTGGAACAGGCATCAACTTGCAGTCAGATAAAATCACTTTTGCTTGTGGTGAGTACATCAATTTTATTGGTGTTATTTATGCTTTATAAGATCTTCGTCTGTATGAGGCATAATAAGTGGCATCTCTCTTATCAATCTTTATCTTGAATAATAATGTACATTAGTTTGTTAATGATTTTTTTAATAGTTTTTAGTTTGTAGGTAAGTATTAAGACTTGGGTAGTGTTCTCGGCAATTCAATTTGTCCACAATCTATATTAAGCTTACTACTTGCACGATTTGCTTTTATTTGTCTTTCTCCATCTCTCGCTTTGTTGTCAAATAGGCTCATTTTCCTTATGACATTCACCTATAAAACCAAATTTGTAATATCATTTTACTGTGTGGTATGTTCTTTATAAAGCTTTATTCTCATAATGCTCAATTAAGTGGCTTCTTGCCTGTCTACTTCGAATTTTGTTCCTCTCAGGTATTTTTCCTAGGGCGTAAACCTTGTAACGTAATTTATTACGGTAATTGTCTCTAGAATGTTTCAAGGTGAATATAAAATTTTGCAATGGAATCATGCAAAGCTTGGATTTAATTTGTTTTAGTGGATGATTTTTCCTTTATCTGCAGCTTGAGGACAATTTAAGGACTATTGCTATTTCGAGCGATTGGCTTAAGCTTGTTGATGATTGGTTGGTCGAGTATTCTGCAATTCAGAATGCAGCAAGCACTTGTGGGACAGCCCAGAAACGTGGACCCAGTAAACGTGGCAAGAAGCAATCTTCCATACCTGAAACCACAGATGAGACAGACCTTGACGAAAGCTTTGTGCGGTGGCAAGGAGGACACTACTCAAAGCTTATACTTCAGAAAGCAATGTTGCCCCGTTCAATGGTGAAAAGAGCAGCTCGTCAAGGTAATTTTTTCTGTCCTAGGTTTGTTCATCGTTATCTGAACCATCTGCTTAGAGAACTTGCATTTGGATTCTTATGATACATAATTACATATATATGGTGGAAAAGTGGATCAAACTTTTGCTGATTATCTTGTCTCATCATATTAGGAGGTTCGAGAAAGATCTCGGGTATATGTTATACTGACGGTTCTGAAATTCCTAAAAGAAGCAGACAATTAATATGGAGAGCTGCAGTTGAAATGAGTAGGAACGCTTCCCAGCTTGCCCTTCAGGTATTTTTCACGAACCGCAACTTTATCTATGTTTATTTATGTTATATAATTGTGTCTTGTTATTAAGTTTTAGGTGATTATGTTTATAATGTTTAGCTTATTTAGAGAGCGCTGAGCAATGAGAAAGGCATTGAAGAAGGATTCAGTAAATTAGTTTCTCAAAATTAGCTTAATTTCCTTCTAGGGTTTAGGGTAACCACCGGACGGAAAAAAATCCACGGGATGTAAACCTGTTAAGAGATCCACGACGCGGCACTGTAAGTCTCGTGTAGAATAGATTTCTTTCAGCTGTATTAGTTATAGTTATTCAGGCTAATGTATATGTTATATGATAATTAGTTAAATTTGACAATAAGCATAGTCGAAATTTCGTAGATTATAGGGATTAGTTCCGACTCACATTCGGTTAAGATTTGTTGTTAGTTTGGATTCCGTTCTTGGCCTATAAGTAGACTGCAATTCTCGATTTGAAAAATTTTATAAAAAAAAAACTTCTCTTTTTTCATGAAATTCTTTTCTGCCCTTTGTTTGTTTTATTGTTTTTTTCTTTTCGTTTTTGTCCTTGGGTGCCTTTTAAAAAGACTTGATGCTCTGGTTTGTGTTGTCATTTGGATTTGAGAATTCTGTTATGGTATATACTATACCGTCATGTATTTAACAGGAAAAGTTTACTGGAAAATGAATCAGGTCAGATACCTGGACTCGCTTGTCAGATGGAGTGATCTTTTTCATCCTGAGCAGAATCTCCTGGACGGGAAAAATTCGGATACAGAAGCTTCTGTCTTCAGAAATGCACGTATATGTAGTAAGAAGGTTGTGGAACACAAGGTTAGCTACGGTGTCGCATTTGGAAGCCAAAAGCATCTCCCTTCTCGTGTCATGAAGAGTGTCATTGAAATAGAGGAAAGTGAAGAACAAAATACATATTGGTTTCCTGAAAACCGGGTTCCTTTATACTTGATTAAAGTCTATGAACGGCGTGAAGTGATCCTACCATCAGCAGGGGAGAATTCAACGGTGTCTTCTAATTTTCGGCTACAGAAAAAACGGTTGAAGGCCCCTCGCAAAGACATATTTTTCCGCCTTGTATGCAAGAGAGATAATCTGGAGATTTGCACATGTGTTACATGTCAAATAGATCTTGTATTAGGGTAATGCTTTCTCTATTACATTTCTTCCTTTTTTCTGTTACCCGTGTTTTCTCTATCTAACAATTTACTTTGTTATGCCTTCTTTTTTCCTTCAGGACGGCTATGACGTGTGGTGTCTGCAAGGGTATGTTTCACTCTTTACTTATTCTTATTCACACACGCTTGAGTCCATATGAAAAAAAAGGTCATTTGAAGTTCAGATTAAGTGTTTTGTTTTTGGGGGAAATAAAACAATTCATACCCGGGGATAGTTTAAAATCATGCAAAATCTTGATTTTTGGTGAATATATAATTTTTCTCATCAACCAGTATAAGAATTAAAGAAAGGTAAAAGACTTAATCGCCGAATTATAGACTGGCTGAGACCTTGCATTGTGATTTTATCTTTATCAACATAATCGTAGTTTCTTTAAGTAAAATTAAATGGCCGAATTACATGAATAAAGAACTGCATTATTTAAAAATACTTATTTCCATGCAAAAACTTGTGAAGCTACGTCATAAGGGATGGTTTCTTGAAGGTTCAACACGCCTTTTTTCTAGAATTTTTCTTATAAGTAGTTTTGAGTTTTGATTTATTGTAGATATTGACCCTCTTGTGCTTACGTGTAACGCAGGTTATTGTCATGTGGAATGTACGGTTAGTAACGGGCAGTGGAATACTTGCAAAACGTGTTACCAAGCCAAAGTAGTTAAGCAGAATGGAATTTGTAATGATTCTCCAACTAGTCCTTTGCTTGTGCGGTTGCCATATCATCAGAAGTCGTTAACTTCCACGAAGAGTCAAACTCCCGTTTGCAACTCCCAGGATGCTCGTCCCAAGGAAAATAATAAGAAGTCGACAACTTCCAAGAAGAGTCAAACTCCCGTTTACAAATCCCAGGATGCTCGTTCGAAGGCAAACCTAGTTTCTCCCGGATCTAATTTGGGTTCAAAAAGCCGACCTAAGGGGTCTACTTGGGGCGTTATGTGGAAGAAGAATAACATTGAAGATACAAGTTCGGCTTTCAGGCAAAACAACATTCTTCTAAAGGGTGGCTGCGGGCATAGAATGGAACCAGAATGCCACCTTTGCCATCAGTCGTATAGGTCGGATCTGATGTATATATGCTGTGAGTCCTGCAAAAGTAAGTTTACACATTTTTTATTTTTTTCTTTTTCTGGCTGAGTTTGGTTCGGTGCCCGGGCCATGCTGATCTTAGACCACCCTTTGTCCTTGGCTCATTGCAATGTAATCTTCTTCGATCAATATAATTTTTGTTTCGTAAAAAAATAATATTTTTTGAAGCTTATTTCTCTATACCCTTTTAAAAATCTGGTACCGCGATTCGAATATCCTAAAATACTAGTTTCTGGTCCTGGTTTCTTCGCTACATTGTAGTTTTCTCTCTATAATTGTTGATAACTATATTACTCTGTTTATTGACAGAATGGTTTCATGCCGACGCGGTCGAACTTGAGGAGTCAAAGATTTTTGATGTGGTAGGATTCAAATGCTGCAAATGTCGTCGGATGAGATCACCCATTTGTCCCTATACACCGAAGGCAGAGAAATTAAAGGTGACTTTTAAACCATTGAGGCCGGAAAATTCCGTAGTCCGCTCCGATTCCGGAACTGCTTTCAGTCCTAAACAGAATGAGATCGTTACTACAGTACACAAAATGAGTACGGAGGGAAGAAAGGTGATCTTTAAACCATTGAGGCCGGAAAATTCTAGACTCCACTCCGATTCCAAAACCGCTTTCTGTCCAAAGCAGAACGAGATCCCTACTCCAGTGAACAAAATGAACATACCCGCACCTTTGAAGCAAGATAGTTCTGGAATGGACTCTGATTCCGGAACCATTCTCTGTTCCAAGCAGAGCGAACCATCCACTCCGATGTTTCCACTCGAAGAACAGTCCAATCAGGGTATTGATCCTCTTCTCTTCTCTCTCGAGAGAGTTGAGCTTGTGTTGGATCCTAAAACAGAAATGGATGGAGAATGGGATAATAACAAGCCGGGCCCGCAGAAGTTACAGGTGAGGAGGCAAGTGAAGCATGAAGGCGAGGATTTCACTGATCTCGACTTCTCTACGCACGATCAGGACGTAAATCCATTGGAAAACACAGATCTCATTGACTGGGACACGTCTTTTCAAAACGTGGAAGGCTCAATGATGTTAGACGACGGAGGTTTGGATTACGAGAATTTGGATTACGAACCGCAGACCCTCTTCACGTTCTCCGAGCTGCTCGGAGTGGACGAACTCGCCATAGATCCGGGAATCCCGAATTCATCAGTGAAGTGCCAGCGGTGCTTGCAGGACGAGCAAGAGCCTGATCTTTGTTGCGAGAATTGCGGGGTTTGGGTGCACAGATACTGTTTGTTGTCGCCAGAGATTCCGCCGGAGAGCGGCGGGTGGAAATGCAGCAACTGCCAGGAGTGGCGGTAGCGGAAATTAGAGCGTTATTCTTGTTGATGCGGTGAATGTGAGGAAACATCATCAGAAGCGTTAATGTTGGAGAGGATGAGCTGCTTTTTTTGAGCTTATCTCACTGTAAAAATCAGGACTTTTACCTCGCTCCATTTTTTTTTATGAAAGTTGCCTATTTGGCCTCTATTAGGGTTTGGCAAAACTTTCGGAAGCATGTTGTTCAATATATCATCCAGAAAGAAATGAGTTGCCAAATACCGATGGTTATGCGAGATTGAAACAACTAAAAACACATTTACCAATAATCACAACCCTGGATAAAACTATAAATGGATTTGTTAAGATGTTAAGTCGTTTTTTTCTCGCAAACTCGACTAGCAGCAATGTGAGAATGATCTGGTCTCGGTCTTGTTTGTCGGAACATCGAGTGCGATCCCCTCGTGTGGTGGATATCGATAGTTATTTGAAGTTTGAACGTGTTAAAGCTCGGATCGTGTAGAATGGTAGATGTATAAAATGGTTCTTACGTGAAACAAAGTAAAAAAAAGCTAGGTACTTGATCCGTAAACAAACTATCTCTAATGATTATTTAAAAATAAAGACTTAATCCGTAAACAAAACAAAACTTAAAAGCTTATCTACTCTAATTACTAATACATGAGTCATGAGAACCTATGTTGCTGAAGTGAGTGTTGTGTAACAATTTCACACTATTGAATACAACACATACTGCAAAAAGAAAAATGGAATGCTACACTTGCTTATTTTGTCAGTTCTTTTGCCGCAAATATCCAGAAGAGCAATGCCAAAGTCAACCTCGAGCTACAAATAGGACTTGAGTGCAAGGAATTATATAATCTACTAGGATAACTCAAAAACAAATAATTTAGGGAGCTTAGATTTATTAAAATAATTTCAGCAAAAATACCGACATGCAAGGTTTACATTTTACAAAACCCTAAACCCCGAAACTCCTCTTTCTTCTCTCTCTCTGGTTCCGCCCAATTTGGCGTTTATCAGAATCGCTGAAACCCTAGCTTCATCGATTCGAGAATTCTGATCGAAAATGCAGAACGATGAGGTCATATGGCAAGTCATCAGGCACAAGCACTGCAGCTTCATGGCCAAGTCGGTCGGCCTCAACATCACTTCTTAGTTTTTCAGTGTTTGGCGAATCGGGTTCTCATGGTTTTTTTTATTTATTTTGGGATTGTAGAATCGAGACGGGGATTTTCTGCCGGAATCCGTACAACGTGACCGGAATCTGCAACCGGAGCTCTTGCCCTCTCGCCAACAGTCGCTACGCCACCATTCGCGAGCATGATGGTACTTCCTTCTTCTCCTCGCTATTCAGTTACTAGTATTGGTGCTTCAATCTAGGTCTAGTATTTTCATTTGCTTGATCAGAAATTGGAGATAAAGTATAGAGTTTGAGAAGTATATATGCGGTGAATCGGGCCATTTCACGAAATGTTGTTTCGTTCTTCCTCCAAGGTGTTGACGAAGCGTTTTTTCTGATACCCGGGTGTATCGAAGTCGGTACTTAAGACTCCCTTCTCATCTTTAACTAAGAAGTTATGCATATAATCCGAACGGGCTTTAAGTGTAGGCAAATGAGAGTAAAAATTAGGAATCTGCTATTACTGATTGAAGGGATAATTGGCATAGCTTACAACTGTCATGGATATCAAATTCTTCTGCATTGGCGGGTTTTTTGGTTTGTATCGAAGTTGAGTTTTACTTGTGTCGCTCTTATGTCTGTTTTGCAGGAGTCTTCTATCTTTACATGAAGACTATAGAAAGAGCTCACATGCCTAACAAATTATGGGAAAGAGTGAAGCTGCCGCGGAACTATGAGAAAGCGCTTGAGATTATTGACAATCATTTGGTACTGAAAATCTTGATTTTCTTATTTATATTTTATCAACAAAAAGATAAACTGTTCTTTTAGACTCGACTTAGATTTTTTGTATT